>VDFB02058242.1:754171102-754901923 GCA_007258455.2 Sequoia sempervirens | reverse complement strand
ACAAACCCGAATATGTGAAAAATTGTAGAATTTGCAAAAACACGTTTCTGGCCTCGTTGGGAATGCCCTCCAAGCCTTTTGGTTTGTATTCCAAGGAAAATACTTTCACTTTTTTCTTTGTTTTTAATGTAAAATAATGTGAGCATGTTATACCGCACTTGTGATATGAGTTTTAAAACTATTTTTCAAAAGTGGCCACAAAATTGCTACCCAACTTCATGCACCCACCCCTAAGATGTCCTCATTACTATGAAAGATAGTATAATGATGGCTAACATGTTTCTTAATGACTTCATTGATGTACTCTAAATTGAATTCATAAGAGGGGATGTTGTACTTATGTAATGCATTCTCAAGCATATCAAAACCACATCTCTGAAAAGGAAACATGCTAGCATGAAAAGGTAAACTATACAAGTTTCATAACCGAAACAACCCCCATTTATTGATTACACTATGGTCAAAATTGAAAATGAAATGTTCTAAATGAAAAATTTGAATTTTGACAATGCACTAAATGAAGTAAATTATGCTAGATTTAATGAATTTGATAAAAAAAATTCAAGAAACTGAAACAAGAAAGTAACAACACCAAACAAAATATTAAAACTAAGATTTTAATGTCCTAAAAATGCATAGTAGCTCATAGGGACACATTCGCCAATAAGGTTGAATGGGTCCTAGTTAGATGTTTCTAAGATGTTTTTGTGAATTTTAGAATGAATTCTGATGCTTTTTTAGTTGTCAGAAGGTTCAAAATAGACTAGATCAGGGACTCATTCACTAGTAAAGGCTAATGGGTCCTAGTTAGGAATTTTTAAACTATTTTTAATGATTTTCAAGTTCTCAATTACATCTTTTAGTTCCATGTCTGAGATAGTGAGATTCAGTTTTAGATTTTCCAAAAATTTAATGTAAAAATGTAATGAAAAGATGAAATGCAAGACCTAATTTTAACTTCAATTTTTTATTTTTTTTTAAAATGAAAATTTATATGATCTAAATGACATGCAAATGGACTAATTTGTTTTTGTATTTTCTAGATTTAGAGAGATACAAAACAATGCAAATATAAACCCTAAATGAGATCTTAATTCAATGCAAATGAGATGCAAATGAATGTATGATATAACCTAGAATGCAAAGACTTGAAAATTCATAAAATTGCA
This sequence comes from Sequoia sempervirens, assembly GCA_007258455.2. NCBI lineage: Eukaryota > Viridiplantae > Streptophyta > Pinopsida > Cupressales > Cupressaceae > Sequoia > Sequoia sempervirens. The sequence continues at coordinate 754,900,754 of VDFB02058242.1, read as the reverse complement.
ATGTTCAATATGTTGGGTTCACCAAAATGTTTAATAGAAAAATTAGGGTTTACCCCCATAAATGAACAAGATGATAAAACACTAAATATTGTTATTATTAAAACACTCAATTATGAGGGGAAAAAGATAAAAATAATAATAAAAAATACTACCTAACTGTTATAGCAACTATGAGGAAATTTTTTAGAGCATAAAAATGTTGTGTACCTAGTCAAAAGGTTGTTTTTAGCTACAAAGGACTCATTCTCCTTCAGTGGAAAATGGGTCCCTATTAGGGTTTCTAAAACTGAGATCAGGGTCCTATTCCTTGATGTATGCACTCTCAAATTCCTTCTTATCAACTTTTGAAAGTCTGTATGCAATTATGTAGCTTTGATTCCTTGATTTTTCACTTTGAATGACAACTTTTGCAACTTGACAATTTTGACAATTTCACTCCAAACTTGCTTCACTTGATATTCAACTTGTAAATCTAAAATCACACACTCAAGGGAAAAAAACCATATTTTTTGTTAGTGAATAGGGGTTTTCCTTGGTCAAACCCCTTGTAGGTAATTAAACCAATTGATGAAATAATGAAATTGAAGCATGAAGCATGAAATAATGCAATGTAGATACTTTGGTAGATATCTTGTAATGCAAATATGAAAACTAACATGTAGTGGCCATGAATAATGTATATCTTGGATCCTTGAATTTGATGTCATCAATACTTGTAAGTATACCCTCAATACTACATCAAATTTATTAGCTCAACCACATGCACAGATGCATCAAACCCTTGTCATGATGATATGATCTTTAATTGTTGCAATAAACTCTAGAAATCTTCCTTGAAATGACTTGTACGTGCTCTTGTAAAATCTTGTGAACTCCAATTTACTATAATTCATGGGTGCTTGAAATTCTAGGATGAAACTAAGTGAATTAACCCCTTATTTATTAACGCCAAAATTCAAAGAACTAAGGCCGACACTAGATCTAGAAAGAAATATTATTAAATTCCCACCAGAATGAAATTTAGAAAGGGGAAGTCATTAAGGGAGGACCCATTCGCCACCTAGGGTGAATATTTATTTCCTTAGTTTACCAAGATCTAACCCCAGGGGTTTGAAAGAGGGCTAAAAATCCATTCTAGATCAACTAAAAAAAGTGGGTCTTGTTAAGGGAGGACCCATTCACCACCTAGGGTGAATGGGTCCTTATTGGATTGAACTATGGGTTGAATTTATCCTTGTAATTCTATCTTTAATTGATAAATGAGTTTCGATCAATCTTTAGGAATTTCGTAATAATTTCCTTAGGTTATCCTTCAAGTGTCAATCTATGGGCATAGGCTTGTGAATAATGTTGTTGAAATCTACCTAAGGGATGAAACTAATTAACTAAGAGGGTATGGAAGCATTTAAGAATTTAAAACACACTTTTCAATCTAAAATTCAAAAGCACACTTCTTCCAATCATAGATGAATGGAGTCCTTTATTTAATTAGTACCTACCTATATCATCCAATCTCTCTATTTTTTATTAAACTTGAATAATGAAAACTCAATATCTTAGGATATACACTCCTTAGGATAGATGTTAACAAAAACCATTACAATAGTAAAAGAAGGAATGTGATTGCTAAATATGTCTTGAAGTGGTGCAAGCAACAAGAGATTGGAATGCGACAAGAAGATGGCATGTGATAGAAAGATGGAATGTGACAGGAAAATGGCATGCAACATGAAGATGGAACATGATAGGAAGATGGAATGTAATAGGAAGATTTATTGAATAGAACACTATGTAATCTGAAACAAAAAATACAATGATTAGTCTACAAGAGTAAACACACTTCCTGTTTCTCAAATCGTGATTACATTCCTTAGAGAATTGACTATATTCATTACCATGCTTTTTTAATACCAAATTAAGCACATAAAAATTATTATGAATTATTCTTAAAATCAAATAGAAATTAACCTAAATTACAACACACTTGACAAACATACATTTGATAGGAATGGATTTGCATGAAATACAAAGATCTAAGCTAATAATACATAAAATGATCTCACCAAGCTTCCTAAGAGGGGGACCTTCCTCCAGTTCACAAGGTGAGTAGAAACGAACTAGTTACTCTAACTCAAGCCATGAACAACTGATTAATCATTCAAGAACGAAAAGTTATCTCCAATATTCTTAATTTTGTATATTATCTATATCTAGATCATTGGTCGATTCCACTAAAGGATATAAAAGTCATGGAAAATCCTAACTTGGGAATTGGACATTCCAGCAGGTGACTAACATCTTCTTATGGTTGTTCATTTACATTGTCAAACCAGGGAACGTATACTTGAAATGGAGCAGCATTGTATGTGCACTAAGAACCAGTTTCAATCACAATTTACCAGAAATAAACGCTTGGAAAGAATTCTACTTATGCTGTAGGAATGTGATGTAAAGTCTTCTTAACTTAAGCATAACTTAATCAAAGCAGAAATCATGACAACTATTACTAAGAAACAAAATATGAATTGGCCTTATGCTGCAGGAACAAACATAGGGATGGATTCTCGATGCTACAGGAACAATATAAGATTGAATTTACGCTAAAACCTTCAAGAATGAAATCTAACTTATAATCAACAGGAGATAAATAACTAACTATAGATACTCACTAAGTGGCCCCCCTTAGCAAGCATCAACCAGTTTATGCAAGAATTGAACTCAAAACTTCATCAGCTTTTATTCATAAACTTGGAATCATATACATTGATTGTTCTACTTGTAAGAAAACTAACACAAAACACTATTTCTCATTATAATACTAATTTTAACACAATTTTTTGCTCACTCATAGAGGAGGAACACTTATTTATATTAGAAAAGCAACTAACTACCTAACTCTAATAGAGAAAGATGTGGACATAAATGCATCCTGAAACTGAGGAATAGACTTCTCATAAATGAAGGCATATCTGTTCAACATGATTCAGAGAGAATTTAGTATTCCACTCTTCCTAGATTAATGATCATTTAGATTTCCTCCCAACAACCCAGTCAGAGAGTCTTTGCTGGAACAACTTCCTTGATGTTGTGCTGGAAATGGACTTTACTACAGGGCCGAGATTTGTTGCACTTTGACTCGTTCATGCTTCCTTCAACCTGCGATGCACATGGAAACATAAGTGAAAGAAAGCACACGTGGAAAATAACATGATACACATTCATTAATCACATATTAAATCCATTTCATTATCCAAAAACCACATGCATTATATCAGTCATTCGAGAGGTCAAACAGGGCAATTAATAGAGACATATAGAGATGTTAAGCTGCAAGAATATAGGAATGTGTTACTATAGGATACTACACGATTTTAGATAAAAATCCTTTAATCAAAGAGTTAAAACAACCATCAGAAATAAGAGTAAGGGTATTAAAAATACATCATAATATTCAAATTATGAGCATATTTCAAGCTTATCATTTTCCCCCTACTTATCCTAATGATGGTCCTCCAACATTAAGCTTTCTAGTTGTTTCTCTGAAATCAGTAGGAGTAGGATGGCCCTCTAATGAAGTTATGAATTTGTAGTAGAAACCTCTAAAACTTTGCCATCTCTCATACCTGTGGGTTTCTGCATCCTCATTAACATTTGTAGCCTAATAAGGGTAAAGTGGCCACATCAAAATTGGAGGTCAAAATGTTAATGGTAACCATAACTCAAACCTTCTCTAGAGACCAAGCTGCATATATTTCTCTATCCTTGATGGTTGCCTTAAAGTTCAGAGGGCTATGAGGCTTAGATTTTCTCAGACCAACAATTAGTTTTTCCCATCTTGTTTCAATTCTGGAAGATGAAAGCTTCCAAAATAGATATGTTTGGTCTTTGAACTCATCATACACCTGCTTCCTAATATCAAATATTTTTATTCTTTTTATCTGATCATTGAATGCATACACAATAGTAAGCCAAGTTCTTAGAATTGTGTAGGGAGCCGAGCTTTCAGGTCGTAGTGAAATAGATTCATTCCTTTCAGCCTCTTCATAAGCCTCTAATTGTCTTCCATAGTTAGTTTCATTGGATGCCCAAGACATGAGTGACCTCAAATGAATATCACCAATGTAGAGAAGCGGATTCCACTCTATTTCAGAGGGAATTAAGAAACCATCCAAATAAAACTCACATAAATAATTTTTCAGCCAACTGGGTGCTACTTGATATGCATCATAAAATTCCTTAGCTGTGTGAATAACATGGTCTAAATTTCTTGAAATTCTCATCAATTAGAACCAAAGAAATTTCTCTTTAAGGCACATAGCATATACCCTAGGTGGTGGTCTATATTCCATAATTTTACCAGTTATCTTCACCATTTCATCCATTTTCTCTTTCATTTATTGAATTTCCTATTTTTGTCTTTCAATTTCCCTTTTCAATTTCTTCTTTTCTTCTTCCCAAAGACTTTGTTAAATTTCAGTTCTAGCTAAATGGCGGAAACTCAAAGTTTGAAATCTAGAAGGCCTCCATGTAGTCCTAATATATTCCAAATATTCAATCAACAATGTCCTTTTATCAACAACCAATGCTCGACAAGTTTCAGGGGGTAATGGGGTTTCATTGGACACTTCAGATTGTTCAAGCTATTCTTCCTCTTGCTGCAGGATGGACTCCTATTGCTGCTCAGAAGGAGATTGTGTTTCTTCTAAAACTTTCCTAACTGCTTTAGCCAAGTCATCAAGACTTGGCATCCCCCTTTCATTACCACTACCATGTTGTGCTTCCTCAACTTCCACTGTCTTAGTTTGCACTTCCCCAGGAATAACAGATGGACTTTGTGGAACATTCTCAGATACATTATGAGAAACATCATGAATGAATTCTTGAGATTTCTCAGGAATTACTATAATTTCATGTTGAACAGAGGTTGAGGTAACTTTACATTGTTTCCTTGATGAAACTCTTTTTGGCAATGTTTCTAAAGTAACAACTGTAGGAGACACTTTCGTGGTTTGAACATGAGGGTCAGATTCTAGGGTTTGTTCTGCCCTAGATGACTCTCCTACCTTCGTTTTCCCTTTTTCTTTTCTACCAGCAGACCTAGTTTGTACTTGGGTAGAGGGATCTGGTGTGGAGGCTGCAGGACTAAGTGCTGCAGGAGCAAATGATTCTTGCTCTGCTTCCCTACTTGTAGATTCTACTCTCTTTTTCTTTTTCTTGTGCTGTGCAGGGAGTGCTCTAGGAGGATCTAGAGGTTGCAGACCCTTCTAGGAAATAAATTCTTGCCAAGAAAGGGGTAATACATCCCTCAGGGAACACTCGATCAAGAATTTAATGAGGGCATGACGGGTGATAGAGTTGTCCCTACCCCTCTAGGTTTCATGGGCACAATGTTTCAAAAGGTTAACAAAAAATTTGGAATATTGATAGCTAAACCGTGCCTCATATGACTCAATAGTTTAAAATGATAGGAATGCAAATAGGAAAAACATCCCTCACAAGTCAAGTACCTGATTATGAAGGTGGCATAGTCTAAGTATGTAGGAGGTAGTAACACCCATTTGCATCCTTGTTTGGAAACCTCCAAGGGTCCATCTATTGGTATTGTGAATTTTTCCCTAGCAGAAACAACATCTCTCCCTGAAGGAAAATTTTCTCCTACCACTGGAAGCCTAGTTAATTTTGTAATCCGCTCTTCTGTAATGGCTACTATCAAACCCCATAGTATAGCTTCTCCCTTTGAAAGAGTTCTCAAAAACTCACTTGCAACTTCCTCATTATAGGAATCTATCCTCAGAAAATAATTCAGCCAACCGCAATTATTGAATGCCTGAACCACTTGAGGATTTTGTGTCAAGGGTTGATGAGTTGCAGGCTCATGTCTTACTAACTGGCCACCCATATTCAAAAATTATCCCTGCTGAGATTCTTGAAACTCAAAATTATTCTAAGAATTTGAAAAACTTCTTTCTGCCCTACTTCTTTCTGCCTCGCTATCACTTTTCTTTACTTTTCCAAGAATGACCCAAAGGATAATTACGTGGAATGATTGTTAAAAATTACTAAAATCAAGCAGTTAATTATTGTTTAGGATGAAAGCACATAGTCGTACTTGGTAAGTACAAGAAAATAAAAATGTCTTAATAATTGTGACAGTGGCATAAGAAAAAGTTAAAATGGATTATCCCCGCCCCCTACTAAAAATTTGGCATGTGTCCACACATGTGTGAAATGATAGGCAAAGAACAAGAAATGATGACTGATATGTACACAACAATTAATGAATAAATGAAATAAATAAATGATGTGACAATAAAAGATATCGCGTACCCTGTAATAAGTGCTCGTACATGCTGGGAAAGATCACAATGCAGCATGAAATGACGGCTGGAATTGAAACCATAAATGAGGGCGGTACAGTAAGATGGATGACATGGATGGGTGATGTGGAAGAATAGGAAATGAATGGTGGTGATGGATGAAAAATGGAGAAAGTGGCTTCTTTAAAAATGAAACCTTTATTATGGGCATGCAACATAGAATTTTAAAGAGATGTTGCAGGAGAAAGGCCGAAGCCTTTTACTACAAGAAGATCAGTGGCCGCATCTGAAACAAAATACTTCATAAATTCTTCTTTGGATGTTGGATTATAATACAACCTAAGATGGTGTCCATTAACCAGTAGCTTGAATTAGACATGATCAATTGTAGCTAACTGAACTGAACCATTATCAAATACATTTTCTATTTCATAAGGACCAATCCATCTTGTGGTGAGTCTACCTTGATTTTCCTTATACCTGGAGTCATAGAGTAGCGCCCAATCACCAACAGAGAATTGTTTAGTTCTGATATGGTGGTCATGCCATTTTTTTCTTTGCCACTGGATAGCTTCAGTATGCTGTAGGGCAGCTTTCCTTATCTCATCCAATGCATTCAGCTACATGAGACATTCCTTTTGGGCTTCTGAAATATCAATGTTAAGCTAGAGAGCAGTCCTTAAGGTCTTATGCTCAAACTCTATTGGCAACATGGCAGTTTTTCCATAGAGTAACTCAAAAGGAGTGAACCTTGTAGTTTTTTTCCATGTTGTCCTATAGGCCTAGACTGCTTCAGGAAGGCGACTGCTCCAATCCTTCTTGTGTAATTGTACTATCTTAGTAAGGATTTCCTCAATTTCTCTGTTGGTAACCTCTTCCTAACCATTGGCTTGAGGGTGATAGGGGCTAGACTTTTTGTGCCTGATCTTATAATCATTCATCAATTTAGTGATTAAGTTTGATGTAAACTGAGCTCCTTGATCAGTAAAAAGTTCCCTTGGGACTCCAAACTGAGTAAAAGTCTACTCATACAGGAACTCAACAACTTTATCTCATGTGCATGTGTCATTGCTTTCACTTCCACCCACTTGGTTACATAATCAGTGCAAACCAAAATGTATGATTTCCCATTGGATGGAGGATCAATAGGCCCAACAAAATCCATGCCCCACTTGTCAAAGGGATTGACTACCACTTGAGGATACAGGGGAATTTCATCAGACCTTGTTGGTCTCCCCATGCGTTGACATTTGTCACATTTTCTGGTGTAGGCTGCAACATCTTTGTGTAGTGTGGGCCAATAGTATCATGTAGCAAGCACTTTCATAGATGTTCTCTTAGATGCAAAGTTCCCACCACATGGCTTATCCTAACAGGCATGAAAATGTCATAGGTCTCCTCTTCCCTAACACACCTTCTCATGATTTGGTTAGGTCCTGTGTAAAATAAGCAGTCTGCAATCCATGAAAAGTTAAAACTTTTCTCTACTAACAATTTCCTTTCCTTTGGTAAGAAGTGGGCCGGGATCTTGTTGGTTGTTAAATAATTTGCAATATCTGCATTCCATGGAGTTTGAGCAGCAATAGAAAATAGATGTTCATTGGGAAAGCTATCATCAATTACCTCAGGGGTGGCAGGTGTAGTTGTTTAAATTCTTGACAAGAAATCAGCCACCAAATTAGTCCACCCTGGTGTATCAGTAACCGTGATATCAAATTCCTGGAACAATAGGAGCCATCTTGCTAATCTACTAGATATGGCAGGCTTATTCATGAGGTACCTTATTGCTACATGATCTGTATGGAAAAATATTTGCTAACCAGTGACATAATGATGAAACTTATTCAGGGCATACACAACTGCTAGCAATTCTTTCTCTGTGACAATATAGTTTAATTCAAGGCCTTGAAGATTTTTGCTAATGAAATATATGGCATGCTCTATGGAATTCTCTTTTTGTCCTAAAACTACCCCTATGGAATAATCAGAAGCATCTGTGTGTATATGAAAGAGCAGACTCCACTTTAGTCGTTGAAGAATAGGTGCCTGAGTAAGTAAGTTCTTAAGCTGCAGGAAAGATTTGTCACGGGCCTCAATCTAGTTAAATTCAAAATCCTTAGTCAATAAGGCATATAATGGACTGGCTATTTTGCTGAAATCTTTGATAAATCTTCTATAATATCTAGCATGTCCTAGGAAGCTTCTAACATCCTTTTGTTTCATAGGTGTTTGTAAAGTTAGAATGACTTCTATTTTTGTAGGATCAACTTGAATTCCTACTTGAGAGATATGATGGCCTAAAAAAATTCCCTCTTGCATCATCATTAAGCACTTCTCACTATTCAAAGACAATTTTTTCTCCTTACATCTTTTCCACACTTTCTCCAAATTTGCTAATGCTTCTTCATAAGTAACTCCATAAGTGGGGAATTCATCAATGTAGATCTCCATAAAATCATGAGAAATGTCGCAAAAATACTGATCACTACCCTTTGAAATGTTGCAGGTGCATTACACAAGCCAAAAGGTAAGACAGAGTAGGAAAAAGTGCCCCATGGACTGGTAAAAGTTGTTTTGTCTTGATCCTTAGGGGAAATTATAATTTGATTATACCCACTATATCCATCCAAAAAGGAGAAATACTTTTTACCAGATAATGATTCTAGCACTTGGTCAACAAATGACAGTGGAAAGTGATCATTTTTAGTTGCTGTGTTCAGCTCCCTATAGTCTACACAAACTCTCTATTTTCCACCTTTTTTTAGGAACAATCACCAATGGAGATACCCATTGACTGTCTGAAATGGGGTAGATAAAACCAGCATCAAGAAATTTTTGGAGCTCATTTTTAACTATTTCCTTGAGTGCTTGGTTTATCCTTCTTTGAGGCTGCCTAACAGGTGAAAAATATTCCTTGATGTAGATCCTATGAGTACAGAGTTGAGGATCTATTCCCTTCATATCCCCATAGTCCCATGCAAAAGCTTTGTGTTTGTCTTGTAGCATTGTGACTAGGGTAGTTTGTTGAGATTGAGGAAACTTATTATTGATGTTCAAATAGCGGCCTGGAGACACTTCTACTTGCTTGGTAAGATCATTCATGGAGGATGCTGATAAAGGTGATGTCTATATTTCATGTGGAAGTAAATTATGATAAACTGCAGGAAATTTAGGTGGTAGACTCTCAGGATTTAGTTGTTGTAGGAAACACTGCTGAAGATAGCTATCTGGAATAGATGGGCTACTCATATCAGAGTTGGACTGCAAAATGTGTAAAATTAGGACATCCTCACTCTGAAGCTAGAAAAACATATTAGTTTGCAGCATCATTAGCTGAGCCAATGAATTGACTTCTTCAGTTTCCTCACCTAAATCTGGCCAAATTGGTTGAGACAAGTTTGGCTGAGGCTAGGCAGGTGGTTATAAAGCCAATTTCTTTCTTGAGTGACCATAAAAAATTGTCATGTCTCCTGAACGAAATCCTATAAAAGCATTAGCTATGGCTAACCATGGTCTACCTAGGATGATAGGATATCCTCCCAAAGCTGTCTTAGTGGACAATATGGTGAAATCTGTTGGGTATTCCCAAGACTCAAGGATGACAATGACATCTTCTACCACTCCATCAGGTGTTACTGTGGAACTATCAGCAAGTTGTAGGATGGTAGGTGTAGACTGAATGGTTAGGATATTCAAATACTCCATAGTATGCTTGGTCATTACATTGATGGCTGCACCAAGGTCAATCAAAACATTCTTTACTATCTGGCCATTAATATTTACTTTTACCATAGGACTCCCAGGGTTAGTATATTTTGGAATGACTACCTTCCCTAACATAATATCTGCCAACTATCCTAGAACATGGATAGTTTGGGGATCCTTTTTCTTTCTTCCTAGTTTCTTTAAATAGGCCTCCTTAATGGCTTTTCCATAAATTGGGGCATCTTTAATGGCTTGAAAAAGGGGAATTTGAATGTGTACATTCTTTAGCTGATCCAAAATATCAAAGGTAGGCTCTTCTATGGACTTGGATGTAGTAATTTGCAATCTCTGAGGAAAGGGTGGTTTGGCCTGATGCTGTAGGACAGGCTCCTTAGAGACAGGTATATTTTCTGCAGGATCAGTTGGTTGTTCAGAGGCAGAGTCTGGAATCTTTGTAATTATAGGTGGCTGTGGAGTAGGGAGAGTGGTTCCAGACCTGAGATGGATATCATTAATATTTAGGGCATAAGTTGGATACTGATTAGCTTCTATAAAATACATAGGCTATTGTTGTTGCTATTGCTTGTTATTAGGAATTGGCAATGGTTGAACAAGCATAGGCATTTGTTTTGGAGGGCCATTATTTGATGCAGGTGCTGTAGAAGGTGGCATGAGGGCCAGAGGTTGTGGCTGTTGAAGCTACAGGGATCTAGGGGATTGGTTCTGCCATTGATGAGAACCTCTCCATTGAGGATTTTGTTGCCAATTACCTTGGGGTGGAGTCCATTGTCCTTGTGGCTACTGCCAACCTCCTTGAGGAGATTTCCATTGAGGCCTCTGATAGTTAGGCTAGTGTGGTTGTGAAGTATTACAAGGTGGTGATGGGCCATATGTAGGTTGCCATTGGTCGCCTTTGTGCAACAAAGAATACTTGGTCATCATCACCCTCTACTATCTTAAAATTAGTAGGTAATTGCTTAGCCTCTAGGTTAGCCACCATCTGACATTTGCAGTCACGTTTCTTTTTTCTGCAATGTGGATAGAACTCATCCAAGATTACTTCAGCTTCCTCATGTTTCTTTTGATTTTGTATAGTATCCAACTGTGTAGCCATGTTGTTTATGATAACCTGCTTGAAATCAGATAGCAAATGTGTGATCTCCATCTGTGAAACTCCATTAGTAGAAGACTTTCCCACTATGGCTTGATGAACTCTACCCTTCTTAACAATTGCTCTAGAGTAGTTGTGACATATTTTCTTGATATCATCCCCAGGCACTTGGGTTATATCTCCTCCCATCGGATCCAAGGCATCTATATAGGTGTCATTGATTCCCCTTAGAAAAATTAATTTATGAGATTCTTCATTAAGAGTATGGTCTAAATTCTTTTTCAGGGAAAACAAGAATCTTGAGATATAGTCTTCCAGGCTTTCATCCTCCTTTTGTTGAATTCTTAATATATCATCACCCTTACTACCACTCTTACAATATTCCTTGTATTTTTTAAGAAATTTTATTTGCATAGCTGCCCAACTATCAACAACACCCCTTCCCAAACTCATAAACCATCTAAGAGCTCCCTCCTTCAAAGTAGTAAGAAACAACTTCAGCCTATGAGCATTTGAAGTGTAATCATAGTTGTGACAGAGGATGTCAAACTCAAACAAGAAAGTGTTTGGGTCCTCTGTAACTAGTCCATAGAACTTGGGAAGTAATGGAGAAGGAATATTTTTAAGGTTATCATTATCTTACTAAGCAATGCTAGGAAATTCAAAAGCAGGAGGTTGATTAGGTGGATTACGTGCCATATTTGCTTGATGGAGTATCAAAGCAAATGAATTTTCTTGAGGTTCTTCGTCAGCTGGGTCAAATGGCAATTCAGCAAGCAGGTTTTCAGCAAATGGATTGATATCTTGGTCTCCTCCTTCCTCAAATAGATTATAAGCTAGTTCATAATTGTTATCAATGAATGGAAGGTTAGGGATGAATCTTCCCAAAGCGTCTCTTATTCTATGCATGCAATAGAATTAACTGTAAATTGAAGGAATTTGAAAATGCTTGAATAAACACACTAAACTACTTCTAACAATGACTATGAAAGGTTCTTAGCTTGACACCATCCCTAGAAATGGCGCCAAAAAATGGTCGATTCCACAAAAGGATATAAAAGTCATGGCAAATCCTAACCTAGGAATTGGGCATTCCAGCAGGTGACTAACATCTTCTTATGGTTGTTCATTTACATTGTCAAACTAGGGAACATATACTTGAAATGGAGCGGCACTTTATGTGCACTAAGAACTAGTTTCAGTCACAATTTACTAGAAATAAATGCTTGGAAGGAATTATACTTATGCTACAGGAATGTGATGTAAAGTCTTCTTAACTTAAGCATAACTTAATCAAAGCAGAAATCATGACAACTATTACTAAGAAACAACCAAGAACTGGCCTTATGCTAGAAGAACAAACACAGGGATGGATTCCCGATGCTGCAGGAACAATATAAGACTGAGTTTTCACTAAAACCTTCAAGAATGAAATCTAACTTATGATAAACAAGAGATAAATAACTAACTACAGACACTCACTAAGTGGTCCCCCTTAGCAAGCATCAACCAGTTTATGCAAGAATTGAACTCAAAACTTCATCAGCTTTTATTCATAAACTTGGAATCATATACATTGATTGTTCTGCTTGTAAGAAAACTAACACAAAACACTATTTCTCATTATAATACTAATTTTAACACACTCTGTTGCTCACTCACAGAGGAGGAACACTTATTTATATTAGAAAAGCAACTAACTACCTAACTCTAACAGAGAAAGACGTGGACATAAATGCATCCTGAAACTGGGGAACAAACTTCTCATAAATGAAGGCATATCTGTTCAACATGATTCAGAGAGAATTTAGTATTCCACTCTTCCTAGATTAATGATCATTTAGATTTCCTCCTAACAAACCAGTCAGAGAGTCTTTACTAGAACAACTTCCTCTATGCCATGCTGGAAATGGACTTTACTATAGGGCCGAGATCTACTGCGCTTTGACTCGTTCATGCTTCCTTCAACAACCTGCGATGCACATGGTGACATAAGCGAAAGAAACAACGTGTGGCAAATAACATGATACACATTCATTAATCACATATTAAATCCATTTCATTATCCAAAAACCACATGCATTATATCAGTCATTCAGGAGGTCAAACAGGGCAATTAATACAGACATATAGAGATGTTAAGCTACAGGAATATAGGAATGTGTTACTACAAGATACTACCCGATTTTAGATAAAAAAAGCCTTTAATCAAAGAGTTAAAACAACCATAAGAAATAAGAGTAAGGGTATTAAAAATACATCATAATATTCAAATTATGAGCATATTTTGAGCTCATCAATCATAACACACATATATATGTATATATGTATGTATACATACATATATACATATATATATATATGTATGTATATATATATGTATATATATATCTAGTATTTTGAGTGTCACAAGAAAAAACAAAAAAAGTGTTGCAATTTTTATATGGATGATGGCCAGTAAACTAGACAATGGTCCTTGATGCTAACATTGAGTTATTTGGTTTGTTTTTGATGAATGTTGCCATCAATGAAAAAGGCGAAGATCATTGGAATGTGATGCTGACATTGAGTTTTTTGGCTTGTTGTCTCATCTTGTGTCATCTTTGACTCCTAATTTCTCTAGAAACCTTCCCTTTACCTTTACCCGGGGACTTTGTTGCTACTATCTCTACATCAATGATGGATTGAGTAGCTTCTATAGGATTTTCCAACTGACTGGAAGTCCTCCTTTTACTTTACCTAGTGGCAGGTGTGGTTTCCTCAACTCATGGACTTGAGGTGGTTATAGGGTTAGTATTCTATTTTTTGGGGAATTTACCGATTGGGGTTTTCTTAAATTTATTCTTTTTAGAAGATTCCCCAACTAAGATTTCTTCTACAATTTGTTTCATAAGGCTTTTGGTAGGTTCTTTACTCTTTGTTTCAGAATTTACAAAGGTATCCCATTCTAGAGGGGGTTTTGCAGAATGAAGGTGATGCATGAATATTAATTTGATTAACCCATGGTGGGTGAGTGAACACTCATGACCCTTAAAAATTTGACTACATGAATGTTTCAATGAGCAATGCAGATAGTAAGGAATATTAACAAGCAATGCATTTCAGAAATGGAACATGAAGCATAAATGGTGGGAATGAACATACACATATCTTCCTTCACAAGTAACATACTAAATAAAAAATTTAGCTACCTCATTCCATGAAGATGGAAGGGACTCCCATTTGGTACCTTGGCCTTACACATACCCAATAGACTCTCCTCTTTGCAGGAACTACTTGTGGTGAAAATTGAGGTTCGTGAATCTCATGGTGGAGTTAGGAAATAAAAAATCTCCTATCTTGGGAAGGCCAGTAACTGTAGCAATCATCTAAACTATGACTGGAAACTACAAACCCCTTAGAGTAACACTATTTTTTATGAAACCCTACAACAAACTCCATAGTGACCCTTTCATCAATGCCACGTAGTTTCTTAAATTATGTTTTCCAGGTAGCCTACTTAAAAATATTATACGCTTCTTCACTAGCAAGAAGATTTTCTATGGACAAAGGTTCATGCCTGGTATGATCGCTTCCCATGGTGTTGAAAATGTGGCAGGAGCTTTGAAAATGGCTATAGTGGAAACAAAAATAGTAAGTAGATGGATACAATTGGTAATAAAAATTATTAATAGCAAGTTATGGGTAATAAGAGGTAAAAGGTTATGATAACTACATGAGGTGGCAAGTGATGAGGAATTATAATAAAGTAAATCTTGTAAAACTTGAATAATGATGAATAGTTAACCCATACCCCCTAGCTTAGAGGTGAATTGTCCTAGTCATGTCAAGCAATCATTAGGAGAAATAAAAACATTTAATAATTTTAAAAGAGAGAAATAATACAACCTAATATGAATAACCATGAGGTGAATGTCTAGTGATGTGATGGCTGAAGGAATGGTAGTGTGCAACCCGAGTTGGAGATGGAATCATGAAAAATGTGAAGAGGCCATCAAAAATATGAATTTTTTTGAAGCATGATGGTTGATAATGAAATAGCATGGAAGAAGTGTGAGATAGGACCCACAGTTCCAAACCAACCCGTAGAAGCACTTGGAGGCTAGGTGATAGGAACCAAGAAACCAATAGGAAAAAAGAGTCCTACCATCGAACTGAAGTGACACAAAGGGTCTGAGAGAAGAATTTGATCAGAGACAGTGATAGGAACAACATGAAGCTCTTGTCATGTTACAAAATTGAAAGGAACAAAGTTAAGCTCGTGTTGCACCACATATATCACTAAACTAATCATGGGATACTCATGGTGGATTTGTTTTTTAATTATGCTAATAGATCATCGGTATTTAGGATTTCAATCTACCAATACCTGGAAGCACTGGAAAACTAGTTTTCACCACCAAGTTTCTTTAGTAGTTAGTGCCTGTTGAAGTTTGGTTTTCATGTACTAACTAGCCAACAATACCCAGAGGTTTTCATTGTTGGATCTTTTATTTCTTTTTCTATTTTTTTTCTTAATTTAATTTAATATAACAAATCAATTTGAAGAAGTGAAAGGAATAGGATTGAGTTCCTTCACAGTATAGCAAAAAAGAGTCTCCTTGGAAAGAGGTCAGTTGTAAAGCTCAAGTGGTGTCCACTAATGTGAAGAGATCTCAACTTTGTATCCATAGTGCATAGCCTAGTAGTGCCATTATCATAGATAGTCTAGATCTCATAAGGATTGAGCCATCAAGTGTGAAACTTCCCCTTGAAGTCTTGGAACTAAGAGTTAGAAAGAAATACCTAGTCCCTAGGTTGGAAAGTTTGTGACTAAATGAAATGATCATGCCACTATGCTCTCTACTTCTGCATGACCTCTGCATGGAAAAGGGCCTCTTGACACATTTCATCAAGAGATTGGAGTTGAGTGATTCTTTCTTCCTGAGAATCACTAAGATTCATCCCAAGTTGGAGGGTTGTACAAAGAGTTTTGACTTCAAATTCAATTATAAAGACAACCTTCTTTCCATAGATGAGCTCATATGGTTTCAGTCCTGTGCTCATCTTCCAAGTTGTGTGGTAGGCCCATACTGCTTCTAGAAGCCTCTCTACCTAGTCTTTCTTGTGTAATGCCACTATTTTCATGAGAATATTCTCCAATTCTCTATTGGTCACTTCCACTTTCCCATTGGCCTATGGATGATATGGAGAGGATTTCCAATGTTTTATTTTATACTCATGTGCCAATGCAACAGTCAACTTAGAAGTGAACTATGCTCCTTGATTTGTGACAATTTCCCGATGCATACCAAACCTAGTAAAGATCTCATAATACAAAAAATTAGCAACCTTAGTATCCCTAACATGTTTTAAGGCTACTACCTCTACCCATTTAGTGACATAATCTATATAAACCAAAATGTATTCTTTATTTTGAGAAGGACTAATGGGTCTTACAAAATATAATTCCCACTTTTCAAATGGTTCTATGGACAACTAATGATGTAAAGGCATCTCATCAGAGTGGGTAGGCCAACCCATACGTTGGAATTTATCACAATTTTGAACAAACCTTTTACAATATTTGTAAACCATTGGCCAATAGTAACCTATAGTCAAAATTTTAATAGAAGTTTGTTTTGCAATGAAATGGCCACCACAAGGCTCAAAGTAACAAGAATGGAGGATATCAAAGAAATCCTCTTCTACAACACAATGACACATAATATTATCATTCCTAGTATGAAAAAGTAAACAATTTATCCAACTATACTATCCACTATGCCTTATGAGCTTTCACCATTCTCATGGGGACAAGTAAGGTGGGAACCTGCAGGTAACAAGATAGTTAGCAATATCAGCAAACCAAGGACTCTTTATAAAAATAGAAAAAATGTGTTCATCTATAAAGGTATTATCAACAGGGATTGGTTCATCTTCATGCTGCAACCTGGAGAGAAAATCGACCACTACGTTTTCTTGCCCAGGTTTTTCAAGGATAGTAATATCAAATTATTGCAAGAGAAGCAACCATCGAATCACTTGTCCTATTATAATAGGTTTATTTATCAAAAATATTATGGAAAAGTGATCCGTATGTACAAATATTTTATACCCAGTTATGTAGTGGCAAAATTTGATTATTGCATAGACTACAACCAAAAACTCATTTTCAATAGCAATATAATTTACCTCTGCACTAGTAAAATTCTTACTTTAATATAATAAATAGAGTAAAAGAGAGGTTCTTCCTTCTATCCAAGTAAAACTCCCATCGAAGTGTCTGATGTGTTGGTATGTATATATGAAATGATAGTTCCCAATTGGGCCCTCATAGCATAGGTGTTGTGATGAGTTTACCTTTGATTTCTTCAAAAGCTTGTTGACATTCTAGTGTCCATGAGAAATTAACATAATTCCCTATAAAAAAAAAATAGGGGTGAGGCAATCTTGCTAAAATTTTGAATAAACCTGCGATAATAGCCAGCATGTCCTAGGAAACTATGCACATCCTTTGGAAAAGTAGGTACAATCAAGCCTTGAATAATCTTGATCTTTTTGGATCTACCTCAATTGCTTTTTCAGAAATATGGTGACCCAACACAATACCTTTAGTCATTAATATATGACATTTTTCATGACTTAAGGAAATACTAGTGTGAATACATCATTTAAGTACTTTTTCAAGATTTTCCTTAGCTTCATCATACGTATCACCATAAACTCTAAAATCATCCATATATACCTCTACACAATAATGAACTAAATTTGCAAAAATAATCAAAACAACCCATTGGAATGTAGCAAGTGCATTACAAAATCTGAAAGGTAAGACATTATAGGAAAATTTTCCCCATTGATAAGTAAAAGTAGTCTTGTCATAGTCTTTTGGAGAAATGCATATTTGATTATACCTGCTAAATCCATCAAGAAAGGAAAATAAATACTTTCTAGCTAAGATGTCTAGGACCTAGTCGATAAAAGGAAGTGGGAAATGGTCCTTCTTAGTGGCCTTATTAAGGGCCCTATAATCAATGCATATTCTCCATTGTCCATTATTTTTAGGCACTACTAAAAGTGGAGACACCCATTAGCTATATTTGATATAGGGTAGATAAATCCTACATTAAGTAACTTCTAAAGTTCATCCTTAACTATTTCACATAGAATAGGGTTAAGTCTTCTCTTTAGTTGTCTCACGGGTCTACTCCCTTCCTCTAAATAAATTTGGTGTGTACAAGTAGCTGGATGAATACCCCTCATATGCTAATAATCCCATGTAAAGGCTTCCTTGTGGGAACTCAACATGGAAATAAGGTCTTCTATTTGTGAGGCACTCAAGTTGGGATTAATGTTAAGCATCTTACTAGGAAAGACTTCCATAGCTTGTGACTGTATAGGCATATCTATAGCAAGCAATTGTGAGTTAGACAAAGATGGATCAAAATTTCTAGATATAAAAAATGGACTATATATACAAGTGTGTGGTAATAATTGGTGTAAAGTTAAAAAATGTTGTATAGACTGTGAATTTCTAACTAATGGAAAGTTTCCAAACAAGCAATTATCACTTATACCCATAGGGAAAATCGTTATCTCAAGAACATTATCAACCAAACAATAATTTTGCAAGAAATTATTAATAATAGTGTCTTCTATTATATCATCAAATTCACTATTTTGATCTATTGTCAAAAAAAGTAAAGAATCTTCAAAATCACTATCAATCCATAATGGATTCTCCGTTTCAATCAATGGTTGAGCTAGATGGTACAATTTCAACTGCTTCAGTTTCTCCCCATTTGAGATCACCATGTTTCCAAACCTGCAATTAATGAAAGCATTAGCAATGACTAACCAAGGTCTTCCTAAAATTACAGAGTATCCACCCAACTAAATATTTGGTTGTAAAATCATAAAATCTATTGGATACTCCCAAGACTCAATAGAAATAATGATGTCTTGATCATACCTTCTAGTTTTATGAGGGAAGAATTAGCAATTTGGAAGATTGTTGGAGTAGGTCTTAAAACTTGAAGAGCCAACCTCTCTTTAGTCTCAATAGTCATTACATTTATAGCTGCTCCTAAATCCACAAGTGTATTTAGAATTATTATATCATCAATACTTGCCTTAATCATTGGAATTCTAGGGTCTAAATACATAGGGACCGAGATCCTTCCCAACATCAAGTGTGAAAGTTGTCCAATGAGTTGGACTATCTTGGGGTCCTTATTTTGTTGTATCCTCCCACAAAGTTCTTTAACTGCTTTAGTGTACACATCAACATCTTGAATAGCCTACAACAAAGGAATCTTAATGTTAAAATTGCGTAACTCATTCATAAAATTAAAATCTGATTGAGATACTTCTAGCTGTTTAGGTTGTGCTTGCAACCTATTAGGAAATGGAGTCTTGGGTTGTTCCTCTATTGGATCAGTTGGAGAGCCCTCAACTTTTGTGATGGTTGGTCCTTGGAGGTTCTTCCCAGACCTTAGGAGTACACCATAAATTTCCAAATCATTGACATGATAAGTCAAGAACCCTACCACTTCATTATTATAGACTAGTTGAGCCACCTTATTGTTTGGATTAGGTGTTGGTTGTGTGGGAATTGGTGTGGGTTTATTAGATGATGAGACAGGTGGCAAGAGTTGTTGGGATTTCTAATATGTGTTTATTGTTGGAGGTGATGGATACAGAGGGAATGACTGATATTGTGGGTAAAGTGTTGATGATGCTCACCACACTTGCCATGATTGTGGAGGGTATGTGCAAGATCATCATGGAAAAAATAGGCCCTTAAGTGGCAAAAAATTTAGAAAATTTAGAGTTAGGAAACTTGATGTAAAAATTTGAATAAGTTGTCTATATTGTTTTAAAAATATGTAAGAATAGAATCTGTAGCAAATTTAATGTAGTTTCTAAACTACTAGGTTTAGTTTTAAAAAAATAATCTATTTGGTGAAAATTTGAAATTTCAATGTAGTAGTACTTAAATTTCAAGGAAAAAATAAAAAGTAGGTGTCTGTCTGACCACCCTAACCACAATAAAATGATAATATTATTTAATAATATTTTAGATATAAGTAGAGGACTCATGTCCGGGTGTGATGCATATTTTTTGTAATTTATTTCTAAGTAAATAATTAATTATGAATTTTTTATTACAACTTTTTAAAAATATAAAATTGTATGTCTGACCACCATAACTTGGTTAAAACTTCATGAAATTCAATTTTCTTTTTTTTAATCCTATAGTATGTGAAGCATAGAATGTGATGCACATTTTGGATTCAAAAAATGTGATAGCATTTGAAAGCTATAAATGTTTTTCTATCAACCTATCAATTAGGACTTTAGTCGTAATTCAAATAGAAAATGAATAATAATTATTTATTAAATTCAAAGTAAAGCATAATTTATATTGGTGGAAAGCTGAGAATCTCCTTTAAAAACCCTTTTTGTTTCATCAATTTTGGGTAAAAAAAAGGTTGTCAGCCACATACCCTACACATACCCATCATATTGCCACTTTTTGGCCCATCATGATCCTGCACATACCCTGGAGCAAGTGGGTATTGTTGTGACCATTGTGGGTAATATGGAGGTTGTTTCCAACCTCCATACCATCCAGTTTGATTTGGGAAGGAGTTCTATTGAAAAGGGTTTTCTCGGTGTGGCTTGATAACTAGTAGGGGGAATTTCTCTTGGTTTCCAAGGTCTTCGTTGGGCCATGAACTAAACTGGTTTATCTATGTACTCTACCTCTTTCATACCTACAAGAAAAAGTTTTAACATAGTGTCCCTACTGGCTTCTTCTAAAGAAGATATCTTTGTTGTATTATATGGGTACTCTTCACCACTATGCCTCTTTTGACAAATAGGATAGAAGACAACAAAGGATTTTTCAGCCTCCTCTTCTTTCCTTCATGTGTATAAAGTGTCTATATGTTTACCCATATGACTTAACAAATCAGTCTTATGATCTTCAATTAGATTACTTATCTCATGCTTTCTGATACTTGCTGAGGTCCCTGCAAGTTACAACTTACTTGGATAGTTTCTTCCTGAGCGTTGAGATCTTGAATAATTCCTACAAATATCACAAATATCATCAAATCTCATTTTAGATATGTTCCCTTTACCTATTAAATTTAATTCTTCCATAGTATCATCTCTTGTTCCTCTAAGAAACAACCTATTAACAACATCAAGTGTTAGCCCCTATTGTCATGGTTGTTGAAAATTGAACATGAAGCATTCAAGGCAGTCTTCCATAGACTCATCTTCTTTCTACATCATGTAGAAGATTTCATCCCAAACCTCCTTTGTTTTACAATACTCTTGGTTCTTGGTTAAAAATAATTGCTTCACGACTTCCCATGTTTTGATATTCCCAAGGTTCACGAACCGGTGCATGGATGCATCTTTTAGTGTGGCTAGGAACAATTTGAGCTTCTCATGTCACTCTAATAATCATAGTTGTGGTACAACACATCAAATTCAAACAAGAACATGTCAAGATCCTCAATAGGAATACCATAAAAAATAGGTAAAGTAGAATAAAGAATGTTCTTCATAGGGGCATCTTGTTTGGGATGTGTGATTGGAAACTCAAAGGTAACTAGATTATTGTTGGCCAATGCCCTATTATGATTGTTTTTGTTGTTGTTGGGATCAGAGATGACGTCTAATTCACAAGGAGTAAAATAAGTTGTAAATGGATTTTGGGTTTTTGAGAATGGACCAGCTTCAGACCCGTAAGATTCCTAAAAGATTTTTTCAACCTTTTTCTACAAAATTTTGGAAGACCCTGAATGGTTACCTAAAAGTGTCTCAATAATAGTAGACTTGACAAAACACTTATGGATGTCGAATTTGGGTAACTCTAATAGTTTCAATTTCATTTTCAAATTTTCTTGTTGTGAGTTGCCTCCCTTAACTAATGTTTTAAATTATTTTCTAATTTTTCAAGTTGTGTATTACTCCCTTTATCTTTTTAAAAAAATATCCCTCTGCTATCCCTAATATGATTCGTGCACCTAAATGACTTACAACAAAGAAAACTAAGAGTAGTTATCCAAATGAGGTTGACTATCGCGTAGACTTTCCCCTTAGGGTAATGCTACTAACTTAGTTCACTAGGTTGATAGGCCTTTAATACCATTCCCCAATAATGGCACCAAAATGATTGGATTAGACTATGGGTTGAATTTATCCTTGTAATTCTATCTCTAATTGATAAATGAGTTTGGATCAATCTTCAATAATTTCACAATAATTTCCTTAGTTTATCCTTCAAGTGTCAATCCAAGGGTGTAGGCTTGTGAAAAATGTTACGGCAATCTACCTAAGGGCTGAAACTAATGAACTAAGGGGGATGGATGCATCTAATAATTTAAAATAGACTTTTAAATATGAAATTCAAAAGCACACTTCTTCAAATTATAAATGAATGAAATCCTTTCTTTAATTACTACCTACCTATTTCATTCAATCTATCTATTTTTGATTAAACTTGAATGATGAAAACTTAATATCTTAGGATATACACTCCTTAGTATAGATATTAACAACAAACATTACACTAGTAAAATAAAGAATGTGATCACTAAAGATGTCTTGAAGTGGTGCAGGTGGCAAGAGATTGGAATGCAACAAGAAGATGGCATTCACCAAGAATATGGAATGCAACAAGAAGATGACATGCAACAGGAAGATGGAATATGATAGGAAGATGGAATGCAATAGGAAGATTTATGGAACATAACACAACATAATCTAAAAAAAGAAAATACAGTGATTAATTTGAAAGAGTAAACACATGTCCTATTTCTCAAATTGCGATTACATTCCTAAGAGAATCGATTATATTCATTACAATGCTTTGTTTAATACCAATTTAATCACACAAACATAATTATGAATGATTCTTAAACTCAAATGGAAATTAAACTAAATTACATAAAACTTGACAAACATATATTTGATAGGAATGGAATTACATGAAATACAAAGATCTAAGCTAATAAAACATAAAATGATCTCACCAAGCTTCCCTAGAGGGAGCCCTTCCTCTGGTTCATGAGGTGAGCAAAAAAGAACTGGTTACTCTAACTCAAGCCATAAACAACTAATTAATCATTCAGGAATGGAACGATATCTCCAATTTTCTTAATTCTATATATTATCTACATCTAGATCGTAGCACACACACACACACACACATACACATATATATCTAGTCTTTTGAGTGTCACAAGACAAAAAAAAAGAGCATTCCAGTTTGTAATGTCTGATGGCCAACAAACTAGACAATTATAGGTCTTGGGTTTGTTGCAGGCCACAAACCCAAAGCAGTTACAAAAAAAACTTATTTAAAATAAGATATAAAATTAGAAATAGGTAAACTTCCATCATATTCAACCCACATTTCCCAATTCATTATGCTCTTTATGCCTATTAGGATTTTTTGTTCAAAGAGTTGGTTCCTTCTTCATATTTAGTTCCTGTAGCAAACCATCCAAAATATATCATTACCTCAATGATTTCAACATTCTGAAAGAATTCTTTCCTCTTTGAAAACATATCAAATATTCTTTGTTTTCCTAGCAATTAATGGTAAGGACTTAGGAGAAAGAAGAAATGGAAATGGAATAATGGAAAAAGGACATAAAAATTGAACTTGTTTTGCACCCATTAGGTCCTCGCACCATTTTCTAGGACCAAACCTCACCCATTGAAATTTTTTATTAATTAAATTATGGGTGTCAGAATAGATCTTTGGGGGGTGTCAAAATTAAGGCTTAAATTTGAATTAAAAGGGGGTTAATTACTCCAATTACCCATAATTAATTAATGACCACCTAGATAAGTCTGAAAGTTCCTTATAACACTTTACAACACTTAAATAAGGTATAAATTTAAATACTTTTTATTAAAAAAGGGGCACATTAGGCTTAATTAAGAAAATACATCCTAGAAAAGTGTGAAAGTGTGTTACAACACTTTACAACACCCTTTCAAAGGATCAATTAAGGAACATTTTAGTCAAATAAAGGTCCCAAAATAGTTTGAATGTGTACAACACATTACAACACCACTCCAAGACATCATTAATTCAATTTTAATGTCAATTATCAAAGAAAGTAAGAAAAAAGGATTACTTTTTCCATTACTACACTCAATAGCAGAAAATTTAGCACTATCAAATTTAGGAAGATTTTTTAATGCATGTTTCAAAACTTCACTTTCATCTAGTTTTTTAGCAGGACCATTGATGGCACTGAAAAATTCACCCAATTTGATCATGTAGGCTATAATTCCTTCATCTTCAAACATCCTTAGAGTTTCAAATTTGGCTTTGTAATTATCCATCTTTATTTGCTTGACCTTATCATCTCCTTCATAAGTCATCTCCTTCATAAACTCTATGCAACTTTGTCTAGACATCTTTTATAGATTTTAGACTTATCACCTTTCCAAGTTCAAAATTAGAAATACCACTCAGAATAACATTCTTTTCTTTGCTATTGTTCTTATAATTGTTGATATCATCATGAATTGTCAGACCATTAGAAGGAAATGTATATCCTTTTTCAACTAAATTCCAGACTCCAAATCCTTGAGAGACAAGAAAAGATTCCATCCTAGATTTCTAGTAGGCATAATTCATTACATTAAACATAGGAGCTTTGACACCCTTCTTGTGCACCATCTGGATCTAGCTCAAGTGGTTAAGCTTCTTCCAATGAACCATGACTTAGATACCAATTATTAGATGCATAGGACAACTAAGAAGGTGGGGTAAAATAGTTGTACATTAAAACATTCAATCCCTTATTAACTTTCAAACCCTTATCAACATTTAAACCCTCATTAAGAATTATCATAATGTAGACATCTTAAACAATAATGCAAACACAAAGAAACATAATAGAACACAAGATTTACGTGGAAAAACTTGATTAGGGAAAAAAAATTGTGAGAATTAGCTCACATATATATGAATAGCAACACCAAGTATAATTAGGCTCATTTCCTAGATAGGAAGAAAGGCTCACTACCAAGGGCTTAATAACTAAAGGAATCACTATGCAAAAGAGAGAAGAATAGAAGAAACAATTACAAAGAGATTCACTATCTCAGAGAAATAGAAAGATCTACTTTTTCAACTCTATTCCATTTGCAACCTTTGGCTCACTGCCTCGAACAACTTCGAGAACTCTGAAATGTAGACACATTTTTCTCATTGCATCTAAAAGTCATAAGTATTTAAGCTCACACTTAGACCAACATGCTTGATCAAATTCACATCTCACAACATTTTTCACACAACACACACTATCTCCAACAATTCACCTTGCATTTATACCATCCACAACCTCAAACAACTCCTTAAGATCCACCTTAATCAAACATATGCACCTAAAACTTGAAACACCAAATAGGTCATCACCAAACACCTCCATGGTAGAAATTAGTGAAGGCCAAATCACTCTTATACTTGGATCCACAGGTTGCCAATGTGGATTTAGTGGGTGCAATGCTAGGACCAACACCTAATGTCACTACGATTGCTATAAGGACAATATATTATGAAGGTGGTGCCATTAAGATTGGGAGGATCAATGGAGGGGATGTAATCCTCTTTTTCCACCTCATCCTCTTTGCCACACTTCCCACCACCTCTCCTCACTTATCTTTGTCACCGCAACCTCAGCCTTCTCATCCTCTTATTGCTCCTACTTATCCCTATGCACCAACATCGCCCATGGGGGAATTTATTGAGAGAATAATGGTAGGACCAATTGTTTCCCACTAGATCGTGAAGTCTTGTGCCACCCCTACATCATCAATGACCAACATCAAGGATTGATCATCATTGTACAACCCATTATTACTATTAACAAAGTTTTCTATGGCTGAACAATGATGGTCTCTAGGTCTAATGGTGCTTCTAGCCACCTGAGTGTATGTAGGGGGTGTTGGGGCTATTGAAGCACCCAGGAGAAATTGAACACCAAAAATAAACCTTCACAAAAGAGATAAGCAACATGAGAAGCTATTTCACCAAAAATGAAAAAGGATGCATTGACGTGAAAATAACTAATGTACAAAGTTCCTTATAAAGGCATGAAAATGGGTGACAAGTGAGAAAAATTCCCAACACGGGGAAAAAATACCCCAATAAGCAATGCAATATTAAGCCTAAGTAAACTTAAGAAGGTGAATAATATTCATTCTAACACCCCCCCTTAAATGCAACTTAGGGAAACTAAAAATGAAAAATGAGATGCAAAATGGGTCTTGAAAATGAGGCCATAGAAAAGGAGAAAAATGCTATGGGAAAAATTCCCTCTGCAAAAGAGAGAAAGAAGGAAGAACTCATCAAGACCCCCCAAGGAAAACTTCCTTCACCCCAAGCATTGATCTCAACAAAAGATACCAAGGAGATGCCAAAGGTTTAGTGAAGGTGTTTGCAACCTGCTTCTCCATAGGAAAATACTCCTAACACTAAACACCCTTCTGAATGAGCTGTCGAATGAGCTGCATGTGGATCTCAATATGCTTCATGCATTGATGCTCCACTAGGTTGCAAGAAATATGTATGCCACTCTCATTATCACACCAAAGAGTAATGGGATGATTAGGAAGAAATATAAACTCAACCATCAACTGTCGAAGCCACAAAACCTCTTGACTAGCCAAAACAACACGTCAGTACTCGGCCTTAGTTGATGATAATGTAATATAAATTTGCTTCTTGCAAGACCATGCAATCAAACTAGAAACAAGACAAAAGACAAAGCTAGAACTGGACTTTTGATCATCAACATCACCAACCCAATCTGAGTTAGTGAATCCCACAATCTAAGTAGCACCTTATGTGTAATGAATTCCAAACTATGTAGTGCTCTGAATGTACCTCAAAATGCATTTGGCTTCCCTCTAGTGAATCTCATGAGGATCTTGAGAGAAATGAGAAACAAGACCAACTACAAAGGAAATATAAGGATGACTATGTCTTAAGTACAAAATGGTTGCCAACCAACTGCTGATACAAGGTAGAATCCACTGAAGGAGTATTGCAACTAGAAGAAAACAAAACACCTGACTAAAAAGGAGTGGGGACTAGCTTGTAATCAGCCATCCCAAATCTATGAAACATATCAAGAGCATACTTCTACTAGAAAATAGAGATACCTCCAAAAGATTGATGAATCTGAAGACCAAGGAAGAAATGCAAAGGACCAAGGTCTGTCATATCAAATTGCTCTATCAAATCTCTTTGAGTATCCTCAATCATGGAAGGAGAACTCCTAGTGAGAATCAAGTCATCCACATAGAGAACAAGAATGACAAGATCCCCCCATGCCTTTGAATGTAAATTATAGGGTCAAAGTGACATCTAGTGAATCTAGAAGAAAGAAAAAATTTGTCCATCTTCTCATACCAATCCTAAGGGGCTTGTTTGAGACCATACAATGAACATTGAAGCTTACAAACAAGTGAAGGGTCCTACACAAAGCTTGGTGATTTCTCCTATGTCGTAGAAAAAAGTACCCTTTGCTTGACATGAGATTGATTGGACTTAATGAGGCTCTAGTTTTGGTGTTGTGAGGCATTTTATGTATCCACACTAAGTCTTGGACCTTTGTAAACTAAATAAAATTATTTTAATGACATCTTGTGAAGGTGTTGTAAGACATTTCTACATTCTTCTAGACTCTATTTAATGGATTTCACCTAAAAACCACCTTTTCACTCATCAATAAGCCCTGTTATGAAGTGTTGTAAAGTCTTGTAGCAAGCTTTCATGATCTTCTAGGAATATTTTCACTATTTACACCCTTATCATGCTTTATTTTGTCCCTTTATGCCCTCATATGACTTAATTAACTATATTTTTGAATGTTATCCTGATAAATAACATTAAACACAACATTCTTCCTGAAACTTTTTTTTAGGTCCTAGGTGGGACCCATTCACCATGGGTGGAAAATGAGTCCCCCTTGGCCCCAAATTCAAAATATTTCAACTTTCCTTTCAGGATTTTATTCAAAATCACTTGATGTCGGCCTATGATGAGGTATGAACAGATACTAAGGAACAAGAATTGTATAAATAAATGACTTTTACCTCATTCTCACATCTATCTATCTATCTATCATCATCCTATCTTTCACATCTTACATCTCTCATTTCATTTATCTTCTCAAGCAAGCTAGGGATTTCACTTTGCAAGTCATTCATTAAGCTTCCTAAGACATTCAAGGGTTGATTCTACATATGTTGCAAAATTTGAAGATCAAATAATCATGAAAAGGTAATCAATTCCATTTTGCATGTTTCATTACTTCTTGTAGACACCTAAAAACGGTCCGAAGAATCTAATTAATTAAATAAGACTTATTTTATTAATTAATCTTAAATTCATCTACTTAGTAAATAAATAGAAATATTTATTTATATTAAGTTCACTATTAATTCTTCTATTTTATCACATTATTTTCCTCTTAATTAAATAAAAAAAATTAAATACTTTTTTTTATTTAATTATTATCATTATTATTTCTTCTATACTTTATACATCAATTCTATCCTAAAATTAAATACAAAGCTTCAATAGTTGGTATTATTTAATTATCTCATCACATTTCTTCTTAATTAAATAAAGATATCCTACAATCTTTAATTTAATTATCATATTCTTTCTATTTAATTTAATAAACAACTTCTATAGTTTGTTTTATTAAATTATTTATCTCTCTTTTTGCTGAATTTAAATAAACCAAAAATATTTAAATAAATGCATAAATCTAATCCCTCTATTCACTCACCAATAAAATTAGATTTTTCAAAATCTAATTAATGCAACTATCATTCACGGGAAGAGCCTTGGGGACAAACCTGCCGAAAATCCTCTCAATCTTCTTCCTCAAATATTTCCTCTCATCTTGCCTAGTGTTTTCATGGGCAGGAACAATCCTCCGTGATCAGCTCCACCTTCTCATCTCATACCATTCAAATCTCTAGATTGAATCTCAACCTCTATTGTGTTACCCCTGTGCAAATGGCTTGCCAAAAATATATATATATAGCCTTCTGAAGCATTAAAATGATCTGAGAATCATCATCCTTTATGCAAAATTACTCTACAGGAATTAGTACTCAAGCAACCAAGAAATCATTTAGCATTAGCATTTTTAGTATCATCATAGCATCATGGCATCAGTAGATTTCATATCACGACAGCATAGTTTCTTTTTACTGTAGCTTTCATCCATTAGGCTTCATTTATGATAGCTCCATATCATCTAGAATTCATTAGAAATCATCACATCACAACATTTAGCATCCATTCCGTTCTCTAGATAGGCATTTTAAATAGTTACAATGCTTTCAAATCTGAGAGCTTCTGTAATTTGATAAATCTTTGGAGATAGGAGAAAATGAGATGCTTTTTGGATTTTCTATGTTTTAAATTAGTTTAATTCATGTTTAATCTTGATACAATGTTTCATTAAGAGGTGTATTGTATTGTATTTAGTTTACATTTTCCACACTTACATTATGGTGCCCACCGTGGGGCTATACCCCATGTTTTTAATAAGTTTTTCTAGAAAGTTTTTGCATAGGAGTCTGGCATGATCTGTTTAAGTGCATTCAGAGGATTCTATAGCACTTCTTAGGACTATTCTAGTGTTTTTGATGAAAATTATAGCGCTTCTAAGGACTGTTTTAGCACTTCTAGAGAAAAGTATAGCACTTTGTGTGACTGTTTTAGCACTTCAATTCACAATCCAGCACAGACCGACAGTAATATTTAGTATCTGTTTTAGTGCTTCTATCGATTTCTATAGTGCCTCCATATATTTGTATAGCGCTTCTATCAATTTCTATAACACTTCCAGAAATTTCTATAGCGCTTCTATCTATTTTTATAACACTTTTGATCATTATCATAGCGCTTCTATGTAACTCATTTTCTGGATCCGACACGTTCGCGACCAGTAGATTTATTTTCTTTAGTTGGTTTAAAATGGATCAATCCTAGGATATTCACATTTTCAAATTGGACTAAAATTTATCAAACTAGGGTAGTCATCAAACTTTGCAAAATTGGGATTTTAAAAATGAACATCATGTCTTTTTGTGAAGCAACATCTTCACATAGAATATAAATTTTTTCCTTTGGGCTTTAAAATTTGAACAAGTGGTTTCTGTGTTTGAATGGTTGATAGGCATATGCTCTCCCCTAAACTAGGTGATCCAAAAATCCAGACTCATCCTTTTTATGCATTCTTCAAGTTTTATTACATCCTTTAGAAGGCCTGCCGTAGTGGGAAAAAGTACTCACCCTACGGGAATGACCTAAGTGGGTTCAAACCAAAGCCAGGTTTTTCCACCCCACTATAAAATTTAAAGTAAATCTAGGGAAACCCACTTTTTCCGAAAGTGTGAAAGATAACCATCCCTAAAACATTTGTTCTAAAGGTTGGGAGGTCTCCTGAGGGAGTCTATTATTTCTGCTCTGAATGGAAACCCTTTTTAAGAACCTAGTGTAGTATCAAGCTGAGTCAGTAACCAAACATTGTAATACTCACAATGCAAGGGGAGAAAAGAATCTTCCCCCAAGAAACTCACCATATAATTGCCAAGGACCATTTGCTCAAGGGATCCAGTATCCACTTCCGTCACTCTAAGTATGCACCTGGAAAAGAAAAAAACACGGGCGCCCTCTAGGGGGTGACATGGTTATGTGAGTCAACACAATTTTAAGCTGTGGGCTGTTGAGTATAATGATGACCTTTTGACTATTAAGAGTGAGTCTATCTGAAGTCCGTTTTTGTTATCAAACCAATGAAAATAGGACCATGCATGATTATTTTGAACATACACTATTTGTTTAGATTGCAACTCTTAAAAACAACTATCTTCATTTGAGTGCTGTGTATTCCAAAATCATTAAAATTCAAATAAAATATCATCCTGAAAAATACAAAATCATACATGATTAGAGGTTGGAAAACTACTAAGTTTGTCAAAAAATCTTTGGCCAAGAGAATTAAAAAACCCAAAAAAACACTTAGTTACAAACATCTTTTGCAAAGATGACGTTTCTTGTATCAAAATAGGAAAACTTTGCTTCATCATAGAACATTCCTTCATAGGTTCCATAATTTTGATAGGGGTTACACTGATGATTATGTTGTAGAACCTTTGACTTCACAAGCCTATATTCAAAGAAACGCTCTTTCATAGGAATTCAACCATAGTCATCGTATTCAACAATCCTCCATTCCACAACTTGCCATAGAATTCTCCACTAGACCAAATCAGTTCTTATGCTAGACAAAACTTTGGAAACCTTATAGTTAAACAGAAACTATAACAATTCTAAAACAAACTATAACGCTTCAACCTTTTGTTTTAGCACTTCAACCCTCTTTTTTAGCACTTCAACAATTTGTTTTAACACTTCAACCCTCTGTTTTAGCCCTTTTGAACAATCTCATAGCGCTTCTGTCCAACAAACCAAACTATCAAGAAATTCTAGTATCCAACATTCTAGCACTTTTTCTCTCTATTTTAGCGCTTCCATAGAAAAACATAGCGCTTTTGAACTCTGTTTTATCACTTCTTCCGTATGTTATAATGCTTCTACTCTCTGTTTTAGCTCTTTAAGCTCTATTTTAGCACTTCTACCCTCTGTATTAGCGTGTCTATAGAAGAAGAAAAATAGAAAAACTTTCAAAACAACCGTCAAATAGACCAACAACATAAACATAATATTTTACCAGTTAGAAAGATTTTACAGACTAGATAGTATCCTAACATCGTG
This sequence comes from Sequoia sempervirens, assembly GCA_007258455.2. Taxonomy (NCBI): domain Eukaryota; kingdom Viridiplantae; phylum Streptophyta; class Pinopsida; order Cupressales; family Cupressaceae; genus Sequoia; species Sequoia sempervirens. The sequence continues at coordinate 754,868,788 of VDFB02058242.1, read as the reverse complement.
AAACAAAGTATGTTCTTACAAGTTAAATTTTTTTTACACAAAAACTAGATCTTGCAATACAAAGTGTCCAAATTATCAAAACAAATCCTGGATTAGTGAGCCAAGTTTTGTCAACAGGATTTTTGACATCCTACCATCACGAGACAAAAAGACTTAGTAATCAGGAATTTTAAGTTAGCCTCGTCAATAGAATACATCATTCTATTTTGGCTTCTTTAAAAAAAATCAAATTGACACTAGCACCACATAGAAGATCTAAGTTTAGTAAGGGAAAACAACAAAAAATTATATGCCAATCTTAACAAGGTTTCAAAGGAAAAAACTCAGAGAAAAGGAAACTAAAAATCTAAACATGGATGAAGAGAACCCTTCTCTTTTATACCAACAAGATGAGAACAATGAAATAACACGAGGATATACAACATGCACAACAAGACCCAAATTTTCATAAATTTATGGAAAAAGGTCTTAGAAAAAGACATTGAGAAATACCTCTTAATGTTAGCAGAGTTAGGTTCCAAACTTTCAAAATATTTTTACATCAACCGGTTGAAGGAAACACCTAGAACTAATGAGATGAAACCAAACCATACCCAGGATACAAATCAAGTAGTAGCTTTAATAGCTCAAATGCAAATTCTACAGCAACAGATTCAAAACATGTAAACGAGAACCACAAAAACATATTTATTAAAGGACATTTTTCCTTACCATTTTCATCCATGCGTGGATATGATACCCTTCCCAATACATTGTGAGTTTCCTAAGTATGACAAATACAATGGAAAATCAGACCCAATTGACCATGTACGCGAATTTAGAACAATGAGCCTCAAATTTGCGCAAGAAGATACATACCTCATGAGGTTCTTTCCTAGGAGTTTGGGAGCCCATTGTATGGAATGGTTCTCAAAATTACAACCAGGGATCAGATCCTTTGAAGAATTGGTTAACAAATTCATCTCTCAATTCTCTTTCAACATAACACATGATGTAACCATAAAGGATCTCTATAATCTAAAACAGAAAAATGGTGAGACATTTTTATCATTCTTACAATGATGGAGAAAGTTGTTCGCTAGGTATCCTTGATCTATACCTAAAGAGGAGAAGATTTAATTATTTATAGACAACTTAAATGATCAAATGAGTTATTGACTTGAATTACAATGTCCATCAACATTCGAAAAAGCAATTGAGAATGGGATGAAAATCAAAGAATCCCTAGTCAAACGAGGAGTGATCAAGCACTATAGTGAAACATCCAACAATGCAAACCAATATGGAAACAACGACAAGCCAAAATTTTGGTAGAAAAATAGAAATACTGAAAATAATGAACCTACAATTGACAATGTAAAACTAGTATTCAATTTGATAGCATCAGCTATCAAAGCAAACCAAAATGAAAACCAAAACAACAACCAGGGCACTATCCAAAACAACAACACCAACAATAGAGAATCATGACCGTCATGCCAAAGGCAATCAAATCGATGAAAATTCAGACAAAAATTAGAATTGGCAATGAAAGAACTCATTGCGAACAAACTTATTACTTTACCAGAAGCTCGAAACTGGGAGCCAAAGGTAAAACCATCATGGTGGAATGATGCAGATTATTGTAATTTCCATGAAAATAGAGGACATAAGACAAACGATTGTATGCAACTAAAACACCTAATACAAGACTTGATCAAAGCCAAGAAGGTGTTTGTTGAAGGGCCTCAGACAAACAATGATCATAGTGCATTTATCAATCCATTACCCAACTATGAAAAAGGAGAGCCTTCTTCTTCTAGTGGTAAGGGAAAAAGTATAAACTATGTCTATGACACCACCATTCTTTTCCTTTTCGAGGTAGAGAAAAATGACATTGACACCCAAAAGGATAACACAAACAGCAATAACATTGAATCCCTAAATATGAGGACAAGTGTTGGAACATTTGATAATCAAATCAATATTTTAAAAATAAGGGAAACACAAGATCATCCATAAGTCAATATAACGACAAGGGGACAATCCAAGGTAATACTGAAAGGAATTTCCTCCCAAAATAATTCTCCCCCATCACATCAATACAATATCATTGACCAATTACAAAAGATACCCACACAAATATCCATTTTAGAACTTCTCAAAATTTCACCATCACACAAGGAAGTTTTAGAACAAGCTCTCATCGCTGCAACAGTCCCTAATAATTTGGATGTTTGTCAATTCCAAGCCATGGTGGGACATCTCACCACACCTCATTGTCTATCATTCTCTGAAAAAGATGATGTATCTATACATCACCCACACAATGCAACCTTGCATATCAAAGTTCTCATCCATAGACACCATGTTAAACATGTTCTGATAGATGGAGGAGCTGGTCTAAATATTTGTACCTTGAAACTAATTCATGCACTAGGCTATTCTGACAATGCCATTGACACCAAGAGAAAAATAATGATAAAGGCATATGATGAAGAGGAAAGGTCTTCCAGAGGACTTATCATACTTTCAATCCAGGTAGGGCCGATTGTCAAAACATTGTTTGTCAAGTGTTAGACAAAGATCTAACATACAACATACTATTGGATCATCCATGGATCCATGACATGCAAGCGGTACCTTCAACATACCATCAATGTCTAAAATTTCCAGTGAATGGACAGGAAGTCACCATATCGCTGACAACAACAATCCACAGATTTGCAGCATGTTGAAAGCAACTCAAGACACTCTGATACCTCATAACAAAGAAGTGTATACTTCTAATTCATCTACTATGGATAGCCAACCTAATTTTATATCTAAATGGGTTGAGAAAAATAATCTGGAGAAAGAAATAATTGTCACAAACACATAAAAATCCAAAGGTCCTATAAATGAATTATCACAACTTTCATAAAAGGTTCAGATAAAGGAAAAGGGTGTTGGAGAATATTCTCTTGAGCAATCTTTGTTCCTATCACAGTTACTCCCCTCACCAAAAAAATATGGAAAACCAATATTAAAATCTCCAAGATCATCACAACCCATCACAACTCTAAATGAAAGGTTCATAAAAGCAGGTACACTCGAAGAGGAGTCTGAAGACAAAGCCATTCTTAGTTGGCTATACAAAGATGAGGAAGCATCAACATCAGCAAACGTTAGCATCAAAACAGATCAGTATGGAAAAGGAAAGGGAATTTTAGAGAAAATGGGTTACAAAGGTCAAGGACCAATTGGCAAGAGAAAGGATGGTATTTTTGAACCCATTTAGCCTCTCACATTACAGCCTAAAGACAAAATGGGATTAGGCTACATAACTGAGCAAAAAGAAGAAACCCAAAAGGCAGTGGAAAGGATACTACAAATGAGAGATGGCTCTGACACTGACTCAAATGAATATGAATGGGATCATCTATCTGCTACATCATATATTGATAAAGAGATTGATATTATCCAAACATATACACCCTTATGAGAGGAGGGACAAGGTTCAGGAATTAGAACATTTGTTATGGGATCAACAAATATTGATGACTCAAGTGAGGACAATCAGACATCGAGTGAGTCAGAAAACTTGGAGGTGAGTACTGTCATAAACCTTGAACATCCTACAAATAAATTTGACCACCTAGCTATCATGACACTTACAACAGTTGACCTTGTTCAATTTGATGACTTGTTACCATTAATACACCCCAAACTTATTGACTTGGAACCCATCAAACCTAGTCTTATACTAGTCTTTTCAAATGATGACGCCATCATAAATTATCTATGCTGCGACAAAATTGATACAAGTACTATCCATAACACTCATATCGATACTTTACATCAAGAGGGTGCCAAATCTTTCAGTTGCAAAAATGATAACAGGACACACAAATCTAATGATGAAAACCTCTCTGAGGCAGCATTAGATTTTGAAAAGAGAAAAATAAAGAACATATCCAATAGTGAAAACCTTTCTAAGGCACTGAAGGATGAAATATTTGACACTCTCCTAGAACACTACCATGAAATATCATTAGCACTGGTAGAGCCAACACAGTCTATAAATCTAGGAACATCTGAAGAATCAAGGATCTTACATCTAGCAGCATCCATGATAGAATAGGAAAAGCCGAAATTCACTAGATTCTTTGAGAAAAAACAAATAAATTTTGCATGGTATTATTTAGACATGCCGGGATTGGATCCACAACTTCTAATGTATCATTTATCACTACCAAAGGGAATCAAACCAGTCAAGCAAAAATTCAAAAAGATGCACCCCCACATAGCCCTTTTGGTTAAAGTTGAACTAAAAAAATTATTAGATGCAGGCTTTATCAGATCCATAGATTATGTGGAATGGATCTCAAACATTGTGCCAGTATCCAAACATGATCATAGCATCAGAATATGCACAGATTTTAGAGATTTAAACAAGGCATTCCCAAAGGATGGTTTTCCTTTTCCCAACATTGATATAATTGTTTATCTAACAGTAGGACATGCCATGTTATCTATAATGGATGGCTTCTCAGGATACAATCAAATCAAAATAGCACCTCAGGATCAAGAAAAGACAGCATTCACTTGCCCTTGGGGAACATTATGCTGGAATACCATGCCTTTTGGGTTGAAAAATGCAGGTGCAACATATCAGCGAGCAATGACCACAATTTTTCATGATATGATGCATACTTTCATGGAAGATTATGTGGATGACATCTTAGCAAAATCATAGACTAGGGAAGGACATATGGAAATACTTGATAAGATCTTCACTAGACTGGAAAAATTCAATGTAAGATTGAACCCAAAGAAGTGTATCTTTGGGGTGACTTCAACAAAACTTCTTGGTTACATAGTTTTAGAAAAAGGTATTGAAGGGGATCCAACTAAAGTAAAGGAAATCATGGAGATTCCACAGCCTAAAAACATCAGTCAATTAAGGTCCCTACAAGTCAGGTTACAATCCATTAGGAGATTTATCTCCCAGCTAGCAGATAAGAGTCATCCATTTAATCATCTACTTCGTAAAAATGTTTCATTCAAATGGGATCATAACTATGAAACAAATTTTGATCAGATAAAGCAATATTTGGTGACACCTTCAATACTCATGCCACCCATAGTAGAAAGACCACTATTACTATATATTGCAACAACCGAAATATATTTAGGAGCTTTATTAGCACAAGAGGATTCTGAAGGAAAAGAACAAGCAATTTACTACATCAACAAGACTCTCAACGGATATGAAATACACTATACATTCATAGAAAAAGCTTGTTTAGCAGTAGTATTTGCAACTTAGCAATTGCGACACTACATGTTGACTCACATAGTCAAGCTCATAGCAAAAATAGACCCATTAAAATACTTACTCAGTAAATTTGCACTAACATGAAGACTTGCAAAATGGGTCATGATATTGAGTGACTTTGATATCCAATATGTTGATAGGAGAGCCATCAAAGGACAGGTAATAGTAGATCAACTAGCTGAAGCTCCATTACAAGATCATCATCCAATGCACATTGAATTTCCAAATGCTGACATCATGAATATTACAACTCAACAATGGAGATTGTACTTTGACGGATCATATACATAGAGAGGAGCAAGGGCAAGAATTCTATTTGTCACACCTCAAGGACACACTATTCCCAGATCTTATCAGTTAATGTTTCCATGCACAAACAATATAGCTAAATATGAAGCACTGATTATAGGCATCAAAATAACTATTGAATGGAAAATCACAGAAATGCAAGTGTATGGGGGCTCACCACTTGTCATTTATCAAGTAAATAATGAGTATCAAACAAAAGATGTGGAGCTCATGCCTTATAAGCAAATGATAGATGATCTAAAGAAATACTTCATGGATATCAAGTTCGAGCAAATACCACAGGAAAAAAATAAAGCTGCAGATGCCATGGTAACAATTGCATCCCTTTTGCAATTATCAGAAAAGAAAGGTCGATATGAGTTTATGGTTGAACAAGTATCTAGTCCTGCATACGATAAACCTGATTCACAGATCATATGCCACATACCCAACATTCAACCCTCACAATATGGAGAGATCTATACTTACCTCAAAGACAACATTCTTCCTCTTGACCTCTATAGAAACCAAAAACGTAACTTTATCCATCAATCAACAAGACATACATTAATTGCTGACATCCTTTACTGTCGAAGTTTAGATGATACTCTTCTCTAGTGTCTAAAGCATCATGAACCTGAAACATCTTTACGAGAGGTCCATGAAGGTATTTGTGGGACTCATTCAAGTGGGCTAACCCTAGCTAAGAAACTCCTTTGTTTAGGGTATTATTGGCCGAATATGGAGAATGAAGCATATCAATATGTTAAAAGATGTCAAAAATGCCAGATTCATGGTAATCTAATTCATACGTCGGCACAATAATTACAACCATTCACATCCACATGGCCCTTTTGTCAATGGGGACTGGATCTGGTGGGAAAAATACATCCTTCTTCATCAAATGGCCACAAGTTCATCATCACAGCAACAGAGTATTTCACAAAATGGATAGAAGCAGTACCATTGACAACTGTCACTGGAAAACATATTTCATATTTTATACTCAACTATCTCATCTATCGATATGGGATACCTCAATCCATTATTTCATATAATGGAAGGCCTTTTAAAAATTAGGACATCCAGGAAGTATGTGAACAATTGCATATTCAATATTGTTTTTAAACACCATACTATCCATAAGGAAATGAACAGGCAGAAGCCTCAAACAAGACAATCCTAAAAATACTAAAGAAGACGGTAGACAATGGTCGATGTGATTGGAATGTTCAGTTAAATCCTACATTATGGGCCTACAGAACTAGCATCAGAACACCAACAGGAGCTACACCATATGCCTTGGTGTATGGATAAGAGGCCATTCTACCAAATGAGAGAGAAATACCATCACTCCATGTATCACTAAAAGGTCTCATAGCAGATGAGGATTACAGAATTTCAAGGTTATAGGAGTTGGAATCACTAGATGAACATCGTCAACAAGTAGTAAATCATTTGAAATCCTACCAACAAAGAATGTCAAGGAGTTACAATCACAGGGTAAAACCTAGAATTTTTCAAATTGGTGACTTGGTTCTAAAGGGAAACCCTAAAAATCAGCAAAATAGAGAAAAGAAAGGGAAATTTGAACCTAACTGGTTAGGTCCCTTTGTTATCATATCAGTGTATGGCTCAGGAGCATATCAATTATCTACACCTGAAGGGGATCTGTTTGATGAATCTATCAACAACATCCATCTCAGAAAATTCTACACCTGAATTAATTAGTGCATGAATTAGTTTCTAGAAATGGTTACCTTGATGAAAAACTTGGCAAACAGGCATCCGAGTGACAAAAAATACAAAAAAAAATCAAAAAGATAGAAAAATACAAAAAAAATCAGAAAAACAGAAAAATATAAAAAAATTAAAATAAAATAAAAAATTAAAAGGTGCAATAAAAACATATAGTGAAAACCTGGAAACAGGCACTATTTGAGATTTAAAAACCAGCTCTACCATCTATTTGGACACATGTCATGGTCATTACTTCCACCATCATTTTACATCCATTATCATATCATATCACATGGTCATGTCTCACCCTGGCCTGGGGGCAACATCTCAACCTCAATAGGGGTGATAAATCTTGAGCTTCACAAAATGGACAAAAGCAATAAAAAGAGCAATCAAAAAACAACCCAACATGAACCATCAATCACCATCAGAAACACATTGGACTTCCATATCATATTGGAAAATACAAACACAAGTCAAATGGGTCAATATCAAAAATACAAAAAAAACATGAGTCTGTGCCAATCAAACTACATGGTCTCTGCATCTATAACATAGGAAAGGCTAATCTTTGATCAGCCCCCGAGGCCCCTAGGATAGGTCTTTAGGTTAGTTTGATCCAAAATCTCGAAAAACACCAAAACATCACAAAATCATGATGGATGATCTAATATGAATAAATTATTGAATACTATAAGCAAATGAAAGATATGTTGTACTTTTGATCAATGTTATCATTTATTTGGAGCAACTCAATGATGTATTGAATTAGAGAAGCTAGGAAGAAGAAATGGTATTTTTCTTTGTCTACTATCTATGAATAAATCATAATTACTGTGTGAATCATCGTGGGAAATGATCTACAAAAGTATCATTGATGACATTCCAATTCACATAGGAAAGTGGTTTATTCTTGTTTGTTTTATGCAAGAAATGCTCAGGTCATCTCGGTTTAATTATACCATGATGCTTGTGTTAGCTTGCAATATCAAAAATCATGAAAGTAGTACTTAGGTCATCATCAGTTTATATTATACCATTGATGCTTGTACTCACTTTCAACATTTTAAAGCTCAATGATGATAAAAAAAAGCACAAAAGTATTGTTAAAATGCCTATACCAACATATAGATTTGCATAGTAAAAGTAGATTGCATCCATAATAGTGACATATATGTAGAGTATTTGTTACAAAATAAACTAGTGAATCATTTCTTAAATAAATTATCTTTTTTCATACAAGATTGAGTATACTTGAAAACATCATAATCATATAGGTTGCATCATCATAATCATTTGAATATATTCAAAATGGTTGAATCCTCATTTCATCATTCACTCATTTCAACATGCATATATCATTCAATTATACTTAAAATACATCACAATCATCACATTCATCCTCTTGTTGTATCAAATATTCACATGTAATCCATCCATTTGATAATAAATTCCATTAACTTATTACAACATGTATCATTCCACATTTTCATCCAATAAGTAACACTTACATCACATATATTATATCATCTACACGCATCATAAATCCATACACATCATAAATCCATGTACATCATAAATCATGTGTCCATATACAATGCATCCATACATTACCATTAGTTGCATCATAGATAGAACAATATCAAATCAAAGCATAACATTATGACAATAAAACCATCACATAGCATATAAACATCAAAACAAAATGCATCCATCAGAAAATAAAATAGAACACATCATAGACTATAGAATCTACTGCATCTCATATATATCATAATCACAATGTCAAGTATACAATGATGTCTAAAATGAAGAGAGATAAAACATCAATAATGGTTGTACATCAAGATAATGAAAATACATCACGAACATAATCATGTGCTGTTGGTTTCAGATGGTGTAGGCATAGCAGGACTAGGACCCCTACCACTAGAGGAACCAGGATCCCTAGGATCTTTGGGTAACAACTGAGTAACACCTGCACTGACAGTATTGGATCATGACCTACCGGAATGGGACCTCACATAGCTCACTCTCTACTCAGAGGGCACTGCATCATAATACCTCTCTCTATAAAACTCAATCTCCTCACCAATACGAGCAACCTCTCACATGTAATCTGCCAAGGAGGTACCATCTGCTAGTCTCTGTAATCTATTAGCCGAAGCTTGAGCACCCTCTGCTGCAAACCTAAGAGCATCTCTCTCTGATGTCAATGAAGTAAGATGAGCTTGAACTGTACCGACTATCTATTGGGCCGCATCTCTCTCAACTATCAATAAGGTAACCTGAGATTGAGCTGTCTTGACTGTCTGTCTAGCCGCATTCCTCTCGGCTATTTGTCTAGCCACATCCCTCTTGGATGTCAATGCTACAATATGTGACTGAGATGTAACTAACTGAGCCTACACACCTGAAAGAGTCTCTATATGTAACTCAGCCTATGACTACATCTGAGCCTGTGTCTACTCTAATAAACCCTCTGAGCCTATGTCTACTCTAATAAACCCTAAGTCTGGAGAAGTTGTTCCTGAATAGTTTCTAACTGCACCTAAAGATCTGCTAGCCACAACCACACTAAAACATCTCCCACAACTTGCCTCTTATGAGGCATGGTCTCACCAGGAAAATCTAAGGCAAGGCCCGATCCAACTGTAAACTCTCCACTATCGAATCCCTCATCTCTACTACTCTCATCTCCACTACTCTCCTCTCCACTACTCTCACCACAAACATCCTCATCACCACCAACATCCACATCCTTCACCTCAATATCCTCCTCTACCCCAACATCAACCTCAAGCTGGAATGCTGCCTCACCAACCACATCAACATCCTTTGCCTCAACTCCTCCAACATCCTCTCTCCTCCATCTATGACCACAAGTGATAGGAACATCCTCCTCAACATGTAATGGGCCAGGCTCATCTAGAATAGTCAGGCGTGGAAATGGATGCAAAGAAAAATACTCAGCATAGTCGGTTGTAAGAGGAGCCTCAACAATATCTGGCCGAATATCCCACACAAAGGGTTGTAAAGCCTGAAACTGCTAAACTGCTACATCATATGACAAACAAGGCCCCCAATCTGTTGTATCTGACTACTGACAAGCATAGTGAGCGACACCCTGTGGCATACCTTGTACCATCCCATACTATCTGTAGACACGTCTGATCAAGAATCTCTCTAAAACTCAACGAACACGACCAATCAGAATCATTGACTGACAAAGAAATGGTAGTTGAACATCATCATCATCCTAGTGATCACAATCTAGGTAAGGATGCCATGTCAGACTCTATATCATCAATCACTCTAACTTACCTAGTTTAGACTAGGTAAACCTACCAGAATATCATAATACATAAGGTCTCCTAGGTGGCCTATGTCTAATTGGAATTGGGCGTGTGACAACTATGTGCTCCCATGCCCATACCTGAAGCAAAGTAACACCAACTGATAAACTCTAACCACTAAGATACACAACCGAATGTAAATCATGATATAACTGGGCAAGCAAACACATGCCCCAAGCGAAATGGGTGCAATGAAAAATCATGCTCTCTAGAACTCGGCCACAACCAACTAAAAATACCTTAGACCTACGATCAGGACTAAGGAATATGCTAATGAAAACAACAAGTATAGTCGACAAAGTGGCATATGCATCAACCATATCATGCCATGGTATCCACTCTCCTACAATACGATCATCCTGTAACACTCTATGAAGAGCATCAGTCCCACCCTGCTCTCTCGAATCATATACGACAACATCTCCAACAATCGAAAGCTGAAGGATCCACCAAACATCCTCTGTGGTGACTGTCATCTCTCTAGTATGAAGGTGAAAGGTGTTGTGCTCACTATGCCACCTCTCAGCTAGAGCTGTCAACAAACCCCGATTAATCCTAATATGGGGCATGTAAAGAAGAGGAGACAATCCACAATGTGATGATAGCCATCTTAGGCTGTGCTAGCCTAGGAATGAGATCAAATGTCCAAGGGAAACACTCTCGAATCTGGAGGTTCCCTAATTGCTCCTATTATCACAACAAAAATCAAGGTCAATAAATTCATATCAATCATCAAATAACATCAAGATACCATATCAAATCAATTCAGCTCTTGGTGAGAATTCTAATCAAATCTCATGAGCACACATCAAATCAACCTCACCTATCATGAGGTCATCATCAATGAATCAAATCAACCTCACCTATCATGAGGCCATCATCAACACATCAAAATTAACCTCGCTTATCATGAGGTACATCAATTCTAATTATTCCTCAGCTATCATGAGGGTAATTATCATCACAACAAAACATCGAACCTCACCTATCATGAGATCAAAAAATCACGCTAAAATAGAGAAATGTGCCATTTTATTAGATAAAAGTGCTATTCCATTTAAACAAAGCGCCATTTTATCAGGTCAAAGCGCTAATATTTTTTGGAAAAGTGCTAAAACTTGAAACACGCTAAAACAGACCTTAAAAGCACTACATAATTTATCCTTAGCACTAAAACTCTTGATGTGCTAATCTATTTTAGAAAAGCGCTACAATGGATAACCTAAGTGTTAAAATTCATAAAGCACCAACCTACACTATAGACGCGCTAAAATAGACTCTTAAAGTGCTAAAAGATCAAAAGTGCTAACATAGACCCTAGAAGCGCTACAACAGAGTCAAAATGCACTACAACAAAATGTTGAAGTGCTAAAATAGGTTTCTTTTGTAAAAAGCCGAAAATACATTAAAAAATGAAAAATGCATGAAAACCAAAAAAAATAGTGGACATACCGGAGGTCCGAACGCGGCCGGCCGTTGATGATGTCGAACACAATCAAAATGGTGAGTGTGAAAGGGAATCAACATCTTGCTCCATGTAGCACAAAATATCTCTCTAAAATTTTCAAAAGTCACAATCTGCAAATGATTTTGAAAAAGACCTTTTCAACCTTTTATAGGTGATTTCAAAAAGGGGTTTTTATTACATTGATTTAATTTTTTAGAGGGGAGATTAATTGAAACTCATTCAGAACAACTTTCTACATCAATTATCAAGAGATAAATTTTATTTTATCAAATCTTCATTAAATCTATATTTACTCATCAGAAAATCATAAAAAAATTCAAAAATTCAAAAAAATCAAAAAAAATAAATCATTAATTTATCTCCCGAGGGGGCATATATCCATCAATCACCTAAAAACATGTCTAGGGCATTCTGAAAAATTTCTCGTTGATACTAGCAGCAACAACACAAAATTTTCTTTGAAGCAATGCGTAAACACATCACTTCAAAGAGGGGAAAAATGTAGACACCTAAAAATGGTCTGGAGAATCTAATTAATTAAATACGACTTATTTGATTAATTAATATTAAATTCATCTACTTAGCAAATAAATAGAAATATTTATTTATATTAAGTTCACTATTAATTATTCTATTTTATCACATTATTTTCCTCTTAATTAAATAAACCAAATTAAATACTTTGTTTTATTTAATTATTATCATTATTATTTCTTCTATACTTTATCCATCAATTGTATCCTAAAATTAAATACACAGCTTCAATAGTTGGTATTATTTAATTATCTCATCACATTTCTTCTTAATTAAATAAAGACATCCTAAAATCTTTAATTTAATTATCATATTATTTCTATTTAATTTAATAAAAAACTTCTATAGTTTGTTTTATTAAATTATTTATCTCTTTTTGCTAAATTTAAATAAACCAAAAATATTTAAATAAATGCATAAATCTAATCCCTCTATTCACTCACCAATAAAATTAGATTTTTCAAAATCTAATTAATGCAACTGTCATTCATAGGAAGAGCCTTGCGGACAAACCTATCAGAAATCCTCTCAATATTCTTCCTCAAATCTTTCCTCTCATCTTTCCTGGTGTTTTCATGGGCAGGAACAATCCTGCTCCACCTTCTCATCTCATACCATTCAAATCTCCAGATTGAATCTCAACCTTTGTTGTGTTACCCCTGTACAAATGTGCTGCCAAAAATCTATATATACAGCATTCTGAAGCATCAAAATGATATGAGAATCATCATTGTTTATGCAAACTTACTCTGTAGGAATTAGCACTCAAGCAACCAAGCAATCATTTAGCATTAGCATTTTTAGTATCATCATAGCATCATGGCATTAGTAGATTTCATATCACGGCAACATAATTTCTTTTTACTGTAGCTTTCATCCATTAGGCTTCATTTACGGTAGCTCCATATAATCTAGAATTCATTAGAAATCATAACATCACAACATTTAGCATCCATTCCATTCTCTAGATAGGCATTTTAAATAGTTACGATGCTTACAAATCTGAGAGCTTCTGTAATTTGAGAAATCTTTGGAGATAGGAGACAATGAGATGCTTTCAGGCTTTTCTGCGTTTTAAATTAGTTTAATTCATGTTTAATCTTGATACAATGTTTCATTAAGAGGTTTATTATATTTTATTTAGTTTACATTTTCCACACTTACACTTCTTTTCATCATTTTGGTTTAATTACCTAAACAGAGTTTGACCAAGGCAAACCCCCATGCTCTAACATTCAACTTTTCTCTCTCTTGTCTTGTGTGTATGTAGATCTAGGTTTCTTAGAAGTTTGAATATCACTAGAAATGAAGTTTCAAGATTTTTGTAGGTGGAATGATTCACCACCCATGGATAATGAGTCCCACCTATAGGCCTGAAAATAGATTTTCTCAGAATTCAACTCTAGATAGTCAGAAATAGGTTTGGGAAGATTTTACTAGAAACATGAATAATTCGCCATGTATGGGGAATGAGTCCTAGTGGGCATTAATTTTTTTTTTGAGACATTCCAAAACCTTCCAGTGACATCAATCCTCCTCCAGGTGCACTTTGTTCAATCTCATTCATCTCTATTTTCTTTTGCTTAAGTTTCTAATTCATGCTTGTAATCAACACTATGTTTTCTAACAGCTTGCATTAGAGTAGTTTGCATTCATTCAATTACATTTGTAAGCATCTAAACACATATACACACACACTTCACATTCATTTCTTACATTAATCTTGAATGAAACACTAGTGCATTTTGACCTCACCATTCTCTCTCCTTCTAGGAGAAAAACCCTAGGAGGAGCTAAGTCAGAAAGTGGGTGCCAAAATCCTTCATTTCATTTTAGTGAACCCGACATTTGAATTCCTTCTTTTCTTATTTTGGAGTCCATTAGTTCATCCTAGACTAGCTTACATTACATATTGCACTAATTAGCTTGCCTTCTAGGGTTTCATTTTTGCATGTGTAAAAGTGCATAATAGGTTGCATTATTACATGTCTAGTCATTGAAAAGTTCTACAATTCTACATTTTTCAATTAGACCTACACTTTGGCACTCAAAACATGTTAAAATCAATTATAATATTTTGAAATTTTTGAAAAAGGTCCATATTGGGACTGATTCTCCACCCTGGGTGAATCAGTCCCTTCTGACCCTTGAAATAACACTTTACCAAACTCAAAAATTTGTTTTTTTTCTTCTATTTGGTGCCTTCACTTGTATATATCAGTTACTTGCATTTGTGTAGCATGCAATTTGTTAAATTTTACTTCAAATATCTCATTTAATGCATTTTTTTGTTCCACTTTTTCTACTCACCACATTTCATTTTGAAATTATTTCCTTGTATCAACCATTTCAAAAATTGCATTTCATATTACCTTTCTTTCATTTCAATATGTTTTCTTTCAAAAGATGTGCTCTTTATTTGCTCAAATATATATTTTACAAGCATAATATCCCCTCTTCTAAGTTTTCTTGTGACTACCACAATAAGCAATATAACCAATCCGTTAATGGAATCTTTAATTTTACATTTCCCATTGGTGAGAATGGAAATGTAGACAATCATAACACACTGTAGACAATGAAATCTGGTTTAAGCCCGTGACTTCAATATTCTTCATAATTCGTATTCTTCATGGTCATGATTAAATAATGTTAATTATTTAATTATTCTCTAAAGTCTTTATTTCTTTATTAATTAAAAATAAATCTAATTATTTAATTAATTCGCTCTAACTTTTATTCTTCTATTAATTAAATAATCTTAATTATTTAATTAATTCACACTTTTCTTTATTCTATATGATTAATTAAATAAACACTTTTTATTTAATTATGTTACTAATTAACCTTATCCTTCTTCTTCAATTAAATAAATTCTTATTTAATTTACCCCTATCATATTTCAACTATAATTAAATAAACCCTTTATTTATTTAATTATTCATTTAAACCCCTTCATCACTTAAATTAAATAAATCTTATTTATTTAATTATTCTTCAAATATTAAATCTTGAATTAAATGAATTATTTAATTCATAAATCCTATTTTAACACATTCCTCTATATTTAGATAATTGTGCAAATTATCTAAGTTTTCACTTTTACTCGACTAAGAGATCTATTTAAATTGCTCAGTTAACTCTTGATTTAATGTCTAAGTGGATTTCTCGAGTAATCTCTTTGTCAAATCATTCAATCGTCCAGTGCTAACTCAATTGCGTGTACATGCAGATTAATTAAATATTCCTATTTAATTAATTAAAATTTGTGTGTGCATTCGAACAAGAGTTGCTTTAATCAATCTTTATCTTTGTCATGCAAAGATAATTCTTCTATTTTCGAATACCAAACTTGAAGATTAAATCATTTATTTAATATTTAATTCTATTTCTAATTTGTATCACTCATGTTGCTACTAACAGTTATCATAATGCATGTCTAATCTGACGATCTCAACCATCCGTTGATCCTTCGATCCTGGCCTGTCATTCAAATGATCAATTTTCTATGAATTGATTTGTCCTGCATCATTCCAATCTCTCTCAAAATCTTATGAATTTTTGGAGCAACTATATTGAATCTTCGATGTTTTTCTAAACAACTATCATAGGCTATACTTGCACGAACTTTGAAAATATGAGGGCAATCGAGATGATACCTGGAATTATGTACATATTGGGTGAGATTGTTCAGTTTATTTATGTTTTGGCTTTCCTTTGTTCTTTGTTGCTTAGCTTAGATTGCATTAGAGTTTTAGATTGCATTTCATGTTTGCTCTAATCTATTTCTCTACATTTTCTAGACGTTACATTTGGTGAACTCGACGTGAAGACACCATCTTTGCGTATCCATAGACTTTTATTTTGATTTTGTAGGTTTTTGTATGGAACAATGCATCAGTTTGATGAAATGCTACAATTGATATTCAGAGACGCATCAGTTTGATGAAACAACGCAATTGACTTTGTTGACTGCATCTACAAATGAAAATGATGCATCTAAAAAGGAATCATGCATCTACCATTTCTTGAGCCACAACTGACTGGTAAAATACCATGACACATTTGATAGAGAAAACGACGCATCTGACTAGTATATTTTTAGGTTTTGGACTTTCAATTTACAATTTATTTTTGTGTTTTTATTTTTGCTAATCTTCTATTTTCAGCGCGTGTCTTGAGGAGTTAACAAATTTTTTGCAGATCGATAGTCAAAGACCAATATCCAATTACTAACGAATCTTTCTACAAAATGCACGTTGAAGACCCTAGTTAAATTTTTGAAATAGATTATTTGGTAGTGTAGCAAATCTTTCATTTGGATTAAAATTAACAAGTGTTTATTGTGTTTGGTGCAAATTTATGATTGTGTAATTACCCTCACGATTTGGTACAACGAAGTATCCTCTCCCCTTTTGCATCTATGTGATCCTAGGTGTAAGAGAAATAGTTACCAACTCTAGAATTGGGGCCTGTTCTGGTGGGAAAATGTACTCACCCTAGGATGACTCAGACCAGTAGCACCCTGAACCTGAGGGACTTCCAGCAGGTATATAAAAGTGAATTCTTGGGGAAAGCCCAAGAATCATGTGTATGGTTCCGATGAGATGGATTTGAAAGGGGACTCTCACCGCATGGATCATGCCCTATGAATAGAATTCCCTAATTAAAAAACATTTGTTTGTAGTGTCCAAAATCCTTCTATTTACTGGTGCAGCAGGTCGGACTTGTGAAGTCATCTCATATTCTTATGGTTCATGTGTAGAGATCAAGGTATGCCATGGGATGTTCATGGGTACTGTAGCTTGGCTGCCCCGAATGACGTTAATGAGCCGTGGAGGGGAGCCTGAGGGGTCAAGCTACTAATCATCCACATTGAATAAGCGTAGCAGGGGAAACCCAAGTGAGAACTCAGTAAATACTGTCCTTCATAGCCTAGGATGTGCTTGTCTGTTGTCAAATTCAACATTCTTTGAGTCCAAAATCAAACTAAAAAACTCTGTAAGATTATGATTGTCTTTGTTTTCCAGAACTTGATCTCAAAAAATAACATTAGTTTTATATCTCAACTCACTAAAAATACAATAGAGTTGCAACTATTCACCAGAAAGTCACAATTGTTCTATTGAGTCACATTTGTTTACCTTAGAGTCACATCTGCCAGATTAGTTCGCATTTGCTCTATCAGAAACTGCATCTATTTTAGAGAACTGCACTTGTGTTATTTTGTGACGCATCTTATAAGGTGAGCCGCAATTGTAGTCTCAAACGACGCATTTGCCACTGTTGGAAAATTTTTATAGGTGCGTAAGTTTAGGAAAACTGCATCTGTGACAGCTTGAGTTGCAACTGTCATTATGAGTCGCATTTGTGAGAAAATTAACCGCATCCGCTAGAATCAGACACTGAAGTTTACCAGAAAAACGCAACTGATTGACAAAAAACCACAACTATGAAACATAACCGTATTTGATAAATTCTGTAACAAATTTTCCAAATTATTAGAAAACCAGAATTCATAGTCATTGTCTAGTCAAAACTGTCATACCAGTCTTTGATATGTCTTACTTATCCTCAGATAGAAACCTGAAACAATTTTCTCAATTTTGCATCCTTTAGGTATCATTTATTCATTACTATAGTCGTTCTGATTCTGAGTTATACTTTCATCTTTGAGTACATATTGCCTTTATATTTAAACTTCTAGGAAGGTCAGTTTTACAAACTTTAGGATAGGTTCACCATCTATACTTTAGAAAAATCATAGCGTCAACGAAATATGTCATTGAACCTAGTCTTATCATCTTATCCTTTGTCCTTCAGAGAGTCCTCCTAGCTCACCAGTCTAGTTAGGAAACTCAACTTATCTTTGATCCTCATCCTACATTGGTTCCTTGACTAAACTAAATTGACGCCTTGGTTAGACTTTAGGTAGTTGGTACCCCCGTCTCGAGTTTACAGAATTGATTACCTTAGAAGTTTTCTTAGACTTTGCATCTTTAGATATTTTCATTTTAGACTAATGTCATCTTAGAACATTCCTTATTGTTGCATTTAGAAAATCCCAAAAAAATACATAGACTAGAGTCATACTGTCCATAGACATAGTTTTGCATTTCGTGCATATTGAGCTTATCTTACATGGTTGAAACTAGGTCTCAGAGAAGAGAAAGAGAAAAGATGTCGAACCCAAATGAATTCATCAATCCACTCTCCACAAGACCTCACATGACTTTATTAGACAAATTTACCACTAGAAACACTCAAGGACACATTACAACAGAAGACATAAAGGCTACTGCATAGGACCCTGAGTTTGCCTCTTTTGTGGATGAGTAGCTAGCAAATGATCGTCAATGATAATTAGCCAAATTTCTAGCTGAAGGCACTACCTTACCTACAAGATTCAATATTACCACCTTACAAGCTCAACCCACACAAGGGATAAATATGACTACCAGTACGACTATACCTTAGGTAAATACAACCATACCATCTCGCATACCTACACAGAGTACATGACAGTCCATACATCTCCATTTGGTACATCAGGTATGATGCCAGGATTTAATTTCACTGTAAGGGCATCATCATCCACTCCCTTCGGTCCTCTTGTTGGGAATAAAAGATCTAAAATGTTAGTGTCTACACCTAATGTCAGTGTCATGAGTAGCATGCCATAGTCAACAGCCATCCCTAATGCCAGTGTCATGAGTACCATACCATAGTCGATGGCCATACCTAGTGTTCAAGTCACTAGTATTATACCATGGATTACATAAATAGGAGGCATTCCCTCATTCCAATATGGCAATCAAAATCCATTCTCCCAGATTGGTAGTTAGAATCCATTCACACAGATTCTGAATCAGAATCCATTCTCCCAGATTCCAATTCAAAATCAATTTACATAGATTCTGAATAAGAATCCTTTCTCCCAGAGTGGTACTTAAAATCCGTTCACATAGATCCCAAGTCAAAGCCAATTTATGCATATTTCGAACTAGAACACGTTTACCAACATTCTAAATCCAAACCCACCTCAAATACCAACGTTAAATTGAAACCCATCATGAGACCTTGGATTTCAAAATACATACATAGATCCACATAACCCACTCAACACATCATTGACCTAGGTTGACATCTTACAAACACAAATGCATGCACTATAAACACAAATGGATAACATGGCAGTGTCAACTAAGAAATCCTTTTCAACAAAGGACATATGCCCATTTCCCTTTGATAGATCATTGTACATGACCCCTTTCTCTCACGGGTATGTCATACCGAATCTCCCTAAGTACAATGGAAAATGGAATCCGATACAACATATAAGGGAATTTTCTACCATATGCATTGATGTCACTTATGACCCCACGTATCTTATGAGACTATTTCCAAGAAGTCTTGTAGGGATTGCACTAGAGTGGTTTTCAGGTCTAGACTATGGCATCAGATCTTGGGGTGAACTAGCTGAGAAATTTGTTGAGAAATTCTTCAACATAGACCACGAGATAAATATAGAAACCTTGTGTCACATAACACAAGATGAAGGTGAGAAATTTATCACTTTCTTTCAGAGGTGGAGGACTATAGCCAGCCGGTGTCTTGTCGAGATACTTGAAAAACAAAAAGTTACTATGTTCCAGGAAAACCTTCATGCAAAACTAAGGAGTAACTTAAGGGTACATTGTTGTACAACTTTTTTGGAACTAGTGGAAAAATGGGTTATAATAGAAAAGGATCTCATTGAAAAAGGAGAACTTAAGACATCTACATCCAATATAAATCCAATAGTGCAAAACACCCCCAATGACAGAAATAGATTTTGGTCTCGAAACAAAAATGTCACCAATGATTGGGTAGTTGATGCTAAAACTATACAAGTAGGACCAATCATCACATTACAAGGACCTAACACTTCTGCCAACATGCTTAATGTTGTCAATCAACCTCCCAACATGGTCCAAAATACTCAACATCCGCAACAACAAAGAAGGTTTCAAAAATGTGAGTTCACTCCCTTAGGGGAACCCATTGAGTCTGTATTCAAACAACTGTTACAACATAATCTTATACAGCTTCAAGAGCCAAGACAATACGATCCAGGAAAATTTAAACTAGTTTGGTGGGATGACAATGCCTTTTGTGATTATCATAGAACTAAGGGACATAACCTACAAAATTGTAGCCAACTAATAAATATCATACATGATCTTGTCGAAAGGATAATAATTGAAGTTAGTGGAAAAAAACAAAAGTCATCAAACACTGATCATCAAGTCTTTTCTAATCCACTACATGACCATGGGAAAGGAACTGTTCCCAGTTTGAGTACTAAGACCAATATGTCATCCAACTATGCAACTATCAAGCATGATTATAAGAGTGGAAAAACCATTAATCACCTTAGCACTACCGATGAGAATATCAATACCATTACTATCAATACAAATCCTGAGTGTGCGGTCAACACTCATCGCACTAATATTACTATCCAAGGTCCTCCATCGCAACAAACACAATAGCCTTCCAAGTCACAATATAACCTGCTTGACCAGTTGGGGAAGACCCCAACCCAAATCTCAATCTTGGAGCTGTTGCATATTTCCCCTAAGCATCGATCTATCTTGGATAAAGCTTTACAAAACACCACTATCCCAAATGATATCAATGTCAATCATTTCGAGGAAATGGTGGGCTACTTGACCAATAATCATCATGCCACATTTTCTAAACAAGACTATGCAACTGAAAAGACAAACCATAATGACCCTTTACATCTTGAAGTCCTTGTTGATGACACCAAAGTTAGGCGAGTTGTGGTAGACATAGGAGCAAGGTTAAATCTGTGCACTTTAAAATTGATTAAGGCATTAGGTTTCTCATAAGCATGCATAGACACAACCAAAAGTATTTTCATTAAAGCTTATGATGATGAGGAACTAAAATCAATGGGGGTGGTAACACTTCCTATCAGAATTGGTCCTGCAGTAATGGAGACAAAGTTCCAAGTCTTGGATCTCACCCTTCCTTACAACCTTCTGCTAGGCAGATCGTGGATTCATGCCATGAAGGCAGTTCCTTTCACATATCATCAATGCCTCAAATTCCATTACAATGGCACTGAAATAACTATAGATGGTGACCCAGATCCATTTCGATATTGCACCAATCTAAAAGAGATACCCCAATGCGAAGTGCTAGTAAACCAAGAGGCTTCATCATCCAATCCATCTCCCTATGTTGATCCATCCACACTTACTCGAACATCTATTTCACCCTCAATTCCTACCACTCCTAGGGTTGAGATCCAAGACAAGGGTTGTGGAGAGTATTACATGAAGACATCTTATTGTGTTAGCCATCCGATTCCTCCTAAGTCATATGGTTTACCTACATCAGATAGGAGACAATCTATGGTCATTATACACATTCCTCCCACAACAAATTTCACTAAATAGGGAGAATTAAGCAAAGAGGTCGTAAATATAGAAGATGTCACCTCCTGGCTATATAGGGAAGATGAAGGAGAACCTCTCTCACTTGCTCACATTCCTACATATCTATATGGAAAAGGTTTCACGATCATGCAAAGCAAGGGATATAATGGATAGAGTGGTTTAGGCTTAAATCAAGATGGGAGGATTGAACCAATCTTTGTTTCTCAGTGGCCAAAAGGCTTAGGGCTTGGGTTTCAACCGATTCAGATTGGCATTCCTAATACCACATCACCCTTAATTGAGGAAGTAAGTGCTTCAGAAGATAATAAGATATCTCACAAACCCTCAGACCAATATCATTGTGAGTCCCCCGACTCCAACGACTATGAGTGGGATTCCCTATCCTCTACCTCTTCCATGGACCTTGACAAGCTATTTGGAGAACTTGACTTAATGTTAAGATCCTCACCAAATCCATTGAATTCATGTCCACCAAAGAATATGACAAAAGAGGAATGGTTTAAATAGTACTATTGGGAATCACTTGATCCTACCTCTTGGCAACCTGATCCATCTTTTTCAGATAACCAAACCTTGGCATTAGGCCCACCTCTCAATCCACCTAGATCTAAACTTAACAGCAAACAAGACTTAGTACAAGATTTTTGTGACCATATGAACAACTCATTCCTTACCTTGACCCCATTAAAATTTGATAACTTCGATGATTACATGCCCTTAGTTTATCCCCAACTCATTGATTGGGAACAATAAGATACACCCGTCTTAGACATTTTTGAGAACAATGAAGCAATTGTTGAGTTCCTGGGATTATGAGAAAGCATACCTAGCAGTGATCATAAGGCTGGTTTTACTATTGACTTGGACAAAAAAGCGTATTTTGGGGAATATGTTCAACCCTCCAGTCGCAAAAACAAGAAAAAGAATAAACAAGATAAAAATGATGAGTCTCTAGGTGAAAACCGAAAGGCGCCTCTAGACAATGAAAAAGTAAAAATAAAGGATGCATCCGAAGGCGAAAGCCTCTTTGAGGCGCCTATGGATGGAGGTTTGAAAATTCTCCCTATTGCATAGGAAAATTCACCCATGCTCGTTGAAGAATCGGTCGAAGTCAACATAGGCATAGAAGAGAATCCTTGACTGGTTTATTTTGCAGCGTCATTGATAACAAAAGAGCAGGTAAAATTCCACAACTTCTTTCCACAGAGACAAATAAATTTTTCCTAGTCATATGCAAACATGCCTAGGTTGGATCCTGAACTTGTTCTACATCACTTACCCTTACAACCAGGTGTCAAACCAGTGAAACAAAAATTGAGAAAAATGCATTCATAGATTTCTTTACTAGTCAAGGTAGAACTCAAGAAAATATTAGACACTGGTTTCATTAGATCAATCGACTATGCAGATTGGATTTCCAATCTTGTACCAATCACTAAACCAACAAGGGGCATCTGCATTTGCACCGATTTTAGAGATATCAACAAGGCTTGTCCTAAGGATGACTTCTCTTTGCCTAACATAGACATGATAGTAGACATGACAACAAGATATGAGATGTTGTCCCTTATGGATGGATTTTTCAGGATATAATTAGATCATAATTGCAACTGAAGACCAACCTAGGACAACTTTCACTTGTCCTTGGGGAATGTATTGCTAGAATGTTATGCCCTTTGGACTCAAAAATGCTGGAGCAACCTATCAACGTGCCATGACGACCATTTTTCATGATCTAGTACATACTCTTATGTAGGATTATGTCGATGACCTTATTGTTAAATCCAAGAAAAGGGAAGAACATTTACAGGTTTTAGACAAGATATTTCAAAGGCCAGAGAAGTATAAAGTGAGACTCAATCCCAAGAAATGTGTGTTCGGAGTGAAGTCAGGGAAGCTATTAGGTTATATCATTTCTAGAAGAGGCATTGAGGTGGATCCGACTAAGGTAAAAGAAATCATAGACATGCCTCCACCAACTAATCTCAATCAACTAAGGACATTACAAGGAAGACTGCAATCCATTAGAAGATTTATAGTGTAGTTAGCAGATAAGACACATCCTTTTCAACATCTACTTAAGAAAGGGGTACCCTTTGCATGGACAGCTAGGTGTGGAGAGGCTTTTCAACTAATTAAAGAATATTTACTCACACCACCAGTCTTAATGCCACCTATTGAAGGACGACCACTGATTCTTAATATTATAGCCACTCATTCATCACTCAGAGCATTGCTTGCACAAAATGATGATGAAGGTCATGAAAGGGCAATATATTATATCAGTCAAACTTTGGTAGGCTATGAGCTCAACTGTAGTACCATTGAACATGCCTATCTTGCAGTAGTATTTGCTACTCAAAAACTAAGGCACTATATGCTAAACCATCAAACAATGTTGATTGCTAAAATAGATCCTTTGAAATATCTTCTCAGCAAGGCAGCATTAATAGGGCAACTGGCCAAATGGGTTATGATACTTAGTGAGTATGATATCTAGTATGTGGAGAGAAAGGCTATTAAAGGACAAGTCATTGCTGATCAGTTAGCTGATGCACCAATACAAGCAGATCATCCATTAGTTGTGGACTTTCCTGATGAATTTATATTCACCATAGACACAAACATAACATGGAAATTGTACTTTGATCGCTCACATACAAATCATGGCTCAGGGGCTGGTATACTATTTATCACACCATAGGGTGATTCCATCCCTAAGTCATTTAGGATTGCATTCCCATGTACTAACAACATAGCCAAGTATGAAGCTTTAGGGACAAGGTTACGCATGGTAGTCAAGTGGAAAATTAAGAACCTATAGGTATATGGTGATTCTCAACTAGTAATCAGATAGGTAAATGATGATTATGAGACTAAGGATGAGAAGCTTGCTCCATACAAACACATGGCTGATAGCTTTAAAGAGTACTTTGACGAGATCAAATTTCATTAGATACCTCATGTTTGAAATAGGGAAGCAGATGTTATGGCTACAATTGCATCACTTCTCGGCATTCCTAGCAATGTGCCTAAGTTTGAGTTCTTGGTAGAACAAATTTTGGTCCCAGCCTACGATATCGTAGATTCTAAGATGGTATGTGAGATTGTTGGTCTTGATTTCCCATAGTACAAAGAAATCGGTGACTACCTTCATGCCAAAATCATACCCACTGGCCTGTCAAACAACCAACGTAGGACATTCCTCCACAAGTCAGCCAAATACACCATCGGAGACACCCTATATAGATGCACCTCAAATAATACCCTACTGAGATTTCTTGATTCTAATGAAGCACAAGCAACCTTGCATGGGGTGCATGAGGGTATATGTGGTTCCCATTCTATCGGTCCTACCTTGGCCAAAAAGATTATGAGACTAGGTTATTATTGGCCTACTATGGAAAAAGACTCATATGTCTTTGTAAAGAAATGTCATTAATGTCAAGTTCATGGAGATTTGATACATGCACCAGCACAGGAGCTCCGTCCTTTAATGTCACCATGGCCTTTCGCCCAATGGGGACTTGACCTCATAGGTAAGATCCATCCCACCTCATCTAATGGCCATAAAATCATCATCACTGCCACTAAGTACTTTACGAAGTGGATTGAGGCTTTTCCAATGACATACATTACCGACACATAGATCTCTAAGTTTACCCTGAATTATATCATTTGTTGGTATGGTGTCCCTCAATCCATAATCACGGATAATGGCTGCCCATTTAAGAATCAAGAAGTCCACCATCTTTGTGACAAATTTCATATTCAACATCACTTTTCCACTCCATAGTACCCACAAGGTAATGGCCAAGCAGAGGCCATCTAAAAAAACTATCATTAGAATCCTCAAAAAGACTGTCAATGATGTTAGTTGTGATTGGCATTTACAGCTTAATCCCACCTATGGGCTTATCGCACAAGTATCCGTACTCCCACGGGTGCCACTCCCTATTCACTAATATTTGGTTCCAAAGCTATTCTTCCTATTGAGGTCGAGATTCCTTCCCTGAGGGTATCCTTGAAAGGCCACATTGATGATGAAGAGTACCGAGTATCGAGAATCCATGAGCTAGAATTCCTAGATGAGTGAAGACAGAAGGCACTACACCATCTCCAAGCATATCAGAATCGCCTTCATCGTAGCTATAACAGGAAGGTCTTGAACTGAAACTTTGACATTGGTGACCTAGTTTTAATGGAGAACCCGAAGAATCAAGCAAAAAGAGACAAACCAGGAAAGTTTGAACCAAACTGGTTAGGACCTTATATTGTTACAGAAGCCTTTGGATCAAGAGCGTACCAACTCTCTACTCCTGAAGGGGAACCATTGTCCTCTCCAATCAATAGTCTTCATCTGAAGAAGCTTTACGCATTGCTTTTTAGAGCCTTTTCTTAATTAGCGAAAATACAAAAAAATAAAAAAATCAACAAAAAAATAATTACCAAGGTGAAAACCTAGCAAACAGGCATCTTGGTAACACTAAAAAAAAATTTAGATAATCTAGAAAATAGTAAAGAGAAATAATTTGTCTGATAGTGAAAACCACTTCGGTGGTGCTTTGGATAAGTACCATGGTGAAAACCTGGCAAACAGGCACCATGTGTAATTGACTCTGCTCCTTTGTCTACTATCATTCTAATCTAATCCTTGTATAAACTACCTATTCCCTGTACATAGTTCTTATCCCTGTACATACTACCTATCCCTCTACATATCACTTATCTTTCCCACCCATCGCTTGTACATACCATTCATAATAAGTGGTAGTCTTTCCCATAACTTGGAATGATTGACATCGAGTGCATTTCATATCCCCCATTTTACCCTCTTCATAATAATGTGGTCTTATAATCGACTAGGGGAAAACACTTGATGTGCATCATATTGGTTCTTATATTAGCTTTGTTGAAGATGTAAAACCATAGAAAAATTCAAAAAACATCACAAAATGTCCTAAAAAAATCCAAAAAACATCATAAAACTTCAAAAAGACAAAAAAATCAAAACATGTAGAAAATCCAAAAACAGAGTCAAAGTTAGTCGCATTTGTCAGTCTTTATCATTAGTCAAACTATGTTGCCTCCGTGACTAGACGTAGGCAAGGCCATCTACCGATGTGCCCCCAAGGCATTAGGTTAGTCTGTTTAGGTTTGTCTATATAAAATCATGATTCAATCCATATTTCTATATGACAAGTTCATTGGTTGTGTTGAACTATGAGGTCTCTGCGTGTATAACATAGGCAAGGCCATTGAGCGATGAGCCCCTGAGGCTGCACTAGGTCAGTCCATTAGGGTTTGTCACATTCACTATCACACACGTCTTTTACTTGTAGTCAGTCTTGTCAGTCAACGTTAAGTTGAATTACGAGGTCTCTGTGTGTATAACGTAGGCAAGGCCATCAATCGATGAGCCCCCGAGGCTGCACTAGGTCAGTCCTTTAGGGTTTTGTCATCACACAGTTAATTTTCCACACATCGTATCATGTCATGCATCAATTTGGTGAACAAGTCAGCTATGTCTCTAAGTCAAATCAGACAACTTGCCAAATGAAACAATCAAAATAGATCAACTAATGTTTGCTACAAGATGTGTCCTTCCTGGAAACAAACATCATCAAAACAACCAACTTGTGTCTTATTTAGGATGAGTCCTTCCTGAATACTAATATCAGCAAAACAATCTATGTCTTCTACATGATGAGTTCTTGAATAATCAACATTGTCAAACAATCAAACATAGCCTTATGTAGGTTATCACATCAATGACATCTGACTCGACGTCTTATGTGATACATGTATTTTTGAAACTAGGATTTGTCATGCCTTATACAGATAGTCATAACATCGAAACCAGACTCAAAATCTTATCCGGTATGTGTATCTCCTTAAATTAGGCTCTATCAATCAATCCTTTTATCAATCAAAATGAGTCCAACAAACAGATCAAGTTTTGGAAATTATTTTAATGGATTTTTGACTTTTTGACTTATTTATCTTATCTTTTCATTTGACTTTATGATGGGAATTATGTTACTAGATTTCTCAAGGATGTCCCATGAAGGATTTAGAGAAGCAACGATGTATCAAAATTCTATTTTCTTTGACTGTTGTCTATCAATTGTCTTTTAAAATTTGATTTTGAGTCATGTTCCTAGTTTCCTCAAGGATCTCTCTTGAAGGATTTAGAGGAGCGATGACATCTCATGACCCGTCTTTTATTTTGTTTGATGTCTGTGGTTTTTCTTGAAAAAAAGACTGGGGAAACTTGTGCCCTTAGTATGAGTTAACAGAAATCCTTGTCTACAACTGTCTATTGTTAGCAAGTGGATGACCTTGCACACCTTGATCTATGTCATATCATGGTGTTTTTCTCCATTTGTATTAGTCCCACCCAATGATGATAAAGTGCAACACCTTTTGCAATACAAAAAAAGATCAAAGATTGCTAATACTAACATCCATCACATTTCTTTCATTATTTATCAATCTTTCTTTCCGCACTAACAGTTCTTCTTTCTTGCATTATGATGGAGTCCTGTGACACACAACAATATAAATCATCCTCCATACACATTCATGTTAGAAAATATTATTTCCAAATCATACATCATCAATCATACATACATCTTGCATTAGAAAATATACAAAAATCTAGGCATTTATCATATCTACGATATCATGGCATAATGGACATTTCTCATCATAGATTACATATCATAAGCACTCCATGTACATAAAAAATGTAAATACATGCACCACATTACATCTGTATAGCATCACATGTAGAAAGAATTGTACATATAACATCATATTGCATCTCATAACTATAAAATGCATACATCACATAGAATCAAGATCACATCATAGGCTACATAAACACATCATAAAGTAGATATGATCATCCATCACAAGGCATATCATAGGGTATGTGCAGGATCATCATGGAAAAAATAGGCCCTTAAGTGGCAAAAAAATCATAAAAATAAGAGTTAGGAAACTTGATGTAAGAATTTGAATAAGTTATCGATATTATTTTAAAAATATGTAAGAATAGAATCTGTAGAAAATTGAATGTAGTTTCTAAACTACTAGGTTTGTTTTAAAAAAATAAAAATCTATTTGGTGAAAATTTGAAATTTCAATGCAGTAGTACTTAAATTTCAAGGAAAAAATAAGAAGTAGGTGTCTGTCTGACCACTCTAATGACAATAAAATGATAATAATTTTTTATAAGATTTTAGATATAAGTAGAGGACTCCATGTCTCGATGTGATGCATATTTTTGTAATTTTTTACAAGTAAATAATTAATTATGAATTTTTATTACAAATTTTAAAAAATATAAAAATCGTGATGTCCCACCCTTAACTTGGTCAAACTTCATGAAATTTAATTTTTCTTTTTTAATCCTATATTATGCGAAGCATAATGTGACACATTTTTGATTCAAAAATGTGATATCGTTTTGAAAGCTATAGATGTTTTTCAGTTAGTCTATCAATCGACTTTAGTGATAATTTGAATAGAAAATGAATAGTAATTACTTATTAAATTCAAAGTAAAACATAATTTATATTGGTGGAAAGTCGAGAATCTCCTCTAAAACTTTTTCATTTCATCAATTTTGGGTAAAAAAAAAGTCATCAGCCACATACCCATCATATTGCCACTTTTTGGCCCATCATGATCCTGCACATACCCCATATAAACATAACATGTACAAATAAATGACTGCATAATCAATAAATAGAAGTGCATATCATGAGAATCACCACCAAAATCATATATATATATATATATCGCTCAACAGTGTCACATCACAATGTCATAATGTATCAATAAGATATGGAAGCCCGCAGGCTATATGATCATAATACAATTTCTTATTACATATCAATAAATGTCCCATCCTAAACTACCACTGCTATGATGACTGATGTTGAGAACCTGATGACCTGTGCCCTGAATGTGGCCTATTGTATGGACTAGCTCTGCATGGCTTCTCAACACCCTCTGTGCTAACTATCCTGGAGTGGGTCCTAGTCTGGGACCTCTTACTGCATGCCTCTGAAAAGCTCAGGGCCCGTCTCTCTAGAGAAATTGTTTTCTCATACAAATCTCTATAATAAATGGCCCTCTCCCTAGCTCTGACTAACTCTCTGACAAATGTGGTGGCCGACCCAATGCATAGAGATATCATCTCTGTGAATCTCTACTCGGTCTCCTACCTCTGAGCTATGGACTTATCTCTATCCATGACAACTTTGTCCCTCTCCATCTGTAATAAATCTCTCTTGGACATCATGACCCTCATATGCTCCTCCAATGATGCAACTTGGGGCTGAAGTGTAGCAGTGTCAGAATCAACTGTCTCTATGTCAACCTGTCTCACCCTCAATACACCATGATCCTCATCCTCCAACTCCTCTAGAATCCTATCTCAGATCTCCCGCTCATGATCATCATCCTCCTCATCATCATCCTAATAGGCTTTGAGTAAGCCAAGTGCATCAATCTCTGCCTCATCTCTGTCTACCTCCTCCTCTACATGAACCTCTAGAATGCCCTCCTCTGCAGGATACTCCTCCTCTCCGCCAATCTCAACATGCACCTCCTCCCCACCTCTGCCAATATTTGGCATGTGCACATCCTCCTCTCCCCGCCCTTCCTCATGGATGGGTGACAATGGTGGCCCTTGTCCCCTCCATCCACACCTCCCTTTCCTACCACCTCACCGACCACCTCCACCACCATCTCCATCATCACCATGACCCCCTCCACCTCTCTGACCTTTGCCTCTGCCACGCCTGCCACACGGTCTTGTCCCTTGATGCTTTATCAGCGCATGCTAATCTAGATCTGTAAGGGGAATCG
Organism: Sequoia sempervirens; assembly: GCA_007258455.2. Classification (NCBI taxonomy): domain Eukaryota; kingdom Viridiplantae; phylum Streptophyta; class Pinopsida; order Cupressales; family Cupressaceae; genus Sequoia; species Sequoia sempervirens. The sequence goes on along the minus strand of VDFB02058242.1, from coordinate 754,837,750 downwards.
GCCTATGCATGACCCACCACTGATCATATGCATCAGTGGTACCTGGGTCTGTTGTACCATCTCTCCATTCCCATGAAACTTCCTGCAATCCATCAATATCTGCCTTCATAGTGGCTATTGGAATCTCTGGACCCCACAAGGGAAACTCTCGCGAGGACCTCGCAAACTTTGCAATCCTCTAGGCACATCTTGTACCTCTCCGAACTACCGCAATACATGATCTAGAAAATGTCACTCAATAATGTGGACATGTGACACAGTCTGCCCAATCAAGTACTGAGTTTGGTGAAAAAAAGGAAAATTCTCATCCTCATCAATCCACTCTGCACATCCCAAGTATTGTCTCCATGTAAACTATACCATAGTGTCAATGGAATGTCTGAAATACCCGGTATCTCCCATGTGCTGCTGAGTGTTAGCCCCTGCATAACGGAAGGAATAAGGGGCTCCGTGTTGTACATCGACTGTAACTAGTGGGAAAAAAATCAAAATGTGTTCCCATGCCCATACCATTAGGAGTGTCGTACCACAACTCATGGACTAAGCCTCTCAATAGGCTATATCATGCAAGTGAAAATATAACATGCCAAGGAGATAGGGACCCCAAGCATATACCTCTCGCTGCTCTAACATACCTACCAACATCTCCCCCCAACCCATCAGGAAACCATGACCTTAATGGTTAGGGAGCACTATACCACCTATCAAAGTACACAATAGACAGTCCAACCCCCTATACCTCTGTTCCAATACACACCATCTAATCTCATAATGATAAAATCCTAATTGTCTGACATCGGCGTGAGGATAGTATCTGCACATCTTAGCAACACCCCTCTAGGTATCGAACCTCACCCTCGTGCCTCTGATGGGAAGTCTCAAAATCCTATAGATGTCCTCTAAGGTAATTGTCACCTCTCCAGTAGGCAAGTGAAATGACGAAGTCTCTAAGTGCCACCACTCACATAATGCTGTCAGCAAACCCTGATTCACCCGAATGGCCAACATGTCTGTCACATGAAGAAAACCTAAGTGCCATAAGAATTGTCTCTATGCACTTCGTAACTATCTCAGAAGTGAAATGTGGTAGGTCTCAACTATTGTGTATATACAGTGTCCAAAACAACCTGCAATGACACTAAATATGCCTCATTATTTTGCAAATGCGTCATTCTTTTTTAAATGCATTGCATAAAACCAAATGCATAGTTCAATTTCACATATGCATCATTATTTCTCAAATGCATCACTTTCAAATGAAAATGCATGCAAAATAACAAATGCATTTGCGTAAATCAAATATCAAATGCAACTACGTAAATCAAATAACAACTACGTCGAAATATTTTTAAATGCGTTGAAAAATAAACAATTGCGGCTATTTTAATTGCAAATGCATTGAACTAAAATACAAATGCGTTGAACCACAAAAAACCTATGCTAACTATATACGTGATTTTACAAATGCATTGATCCACATGAAAATGTGTCGATTACGCACTCACATGCGATTTTTCAATAAAGTGACGCATAACAAAAAAATGCAAATAAACTCATAAAAACTTTTGCAAATCAAAAATTCAAAAGTCAAGATTAAGGTACATATAGGGGAGTCTGTGTCAGTCGGTTGCCTGAAGGTCCGGATCCTGTATGCTCGATGGTGGGTGTGAGGAATGGGCGACATCTTCACTGAGGGTGCAGAGAAAAATCTCAAATCTCAAAGCTTTGTGGGTTAAAATGAATAGGTTTTTACCCAATTTTCTATGTATACCTAGGGTTTTGGTGGCATTCCTTTCTATTGTCCACGTCAACCTCCAACTTCAATCAACCCATACCCATCCTTACCACTTCCAACTTCAATTCTGTCAACTTCATTGCATTTCTGGCTATCTAATGGACTAATCGGGATCATTTCCAAATTTTTCTGAATTTTTTTGAAAATTTTTCAATTTTCCCAAGGGGGCATACATTCACCTGTTTACACCAGGGCATGAGTGGGGCATATTTTTATCGATTTTTTTTGACACAACGCTGAAATGACATTGTATCAAAGAGGGGCAAATGTAGACACTAAAATCTGGTTTAAGCATGCCACTTCAATATTCTTCATAATTCGTATTCTTCATGGTCATGATTAAATAATGTTAATTATTTAATTATTCTCTAAAGTCTTTATTTCTTTATTAATTAAAAAAATCTAATTATTTAATTAATTCACTCTAAATTTTATTCTTCTATTAGTTAAATAATCTTAATTATTTAATTAATTCACACTTTTCTTTATTTTATCTGATTAATTAAATAAACGCTTTTTATTTAATTATGTTACTAATTAACCTTATCCTTCTTCTTCAATTAAATAAATTCTTATTTAATTTACCCCTATCATATTTCAACTACAATTAAATAAATCCTTTATTTATTTAATTATTCATTTAAACCCCTTCATCACTTAAATTAAATAAATGTTATTTATTTAATTATTCTTCAAATATCAAATCTTGAATTAAATGAATTATTTAATTCATAAATCTTATTTTAACGCATTCCTCTATATTTAGATAATTGTGCAAATTATCTAAGTATTCACTTTTACTCTACTCAGAGATCTATTTAAATCGCTCAGTTAACTCTTGATTTAATGTCTGAGTGGCTTTCTCGAGTAATCTCTTCGTCAAATCATTCAATCATCTAGTGCTAACTCAATTGCATGTACATGCAGATTAATTAAATATTCCTATTTAATTAATTAAACCTTGTGCATTCATTCGAACAAGAGTTGCTTTAATCAATCTTTATCTTTTTCATGCAAAGATAATTCTTCTATTTTTGAATACCAAACTTGAAGATTAAATCATTTATTTAATCTTTAATTCTATTTTTAATTTGTATCACTCATGTCACTACTAATAGTTATCATAATGCATGTCTAATCTGACGATCTCAACTGTCTGTTGTTCTTTCGATCCTGGCCTATCATTTGAATGATCAATTTTCTATAAATTGACCTGTCCTTCATCTTTACAATCTCTCTCAAAATCTTATGACTTTTTGGAGCAACTATCTTGAATCTTCGATGTTTTTTCTAAATCACTATCATAGGCTATACTTGGATGAACTTTGAAAATATGAGGGAAATTATACTACAATGACAAAATGGAGAAGGGCAATCAAGATGATACATGGAATTACGTACATATTGGGTGAGATTGTTTAGTTTATTTACGTTTTGGCTTTCCTTTGTTCTTTGTTTCTTAGCTTAGATTGCATTAGAGTTTTAGATTGCATTGCATGTTTGCTCTGATCTATTTCTCTACATTTTCTAGACGTTACACACACATACTTGATCTTCTTCTAATACCTCTCCTACTCGTGATGAAGGTATTGAGATGCAAGAAGTTACAATCCTTGAAAGTCTTAATTTTCCATCTCCTTATTCCCCTTAGGATGAGTTTACACAAGAATAACATGACATCATAAACACATTCCTTCACATCACCTTACCAAATATTCATAGTCATGACAATCAATCTTGTCTATCTCCTACTATCCCTCATCAATGTAAAGAGGATAAGTTGGTTTTAGAAGATACTCCTATTATGAATCATGGCACCCTCAGTCTTCCCTTCCCTGATGTACCTATCCTATGGGAATATCTCTTTGATAACCATAGTGGTTCTTCTCTTGATACCTCCACTTGTGATGAAGCTACTTTACCAACTTGAAACTTGGATGAACATATTACAAGCTCTCCTTGTTGGATAGTTAATATGGAATAAGAGAATGAAATCCTAATAGAAATGGACATTCAATTAGCATCCTCTCATTCTTCCCCTCCTGCTAATCCCATCCTTGATTATTCCCCTATTGGAAATGAAGTTATTGTAAGAGAACCAAGTCTTACTTGTCAACAACATGTGGCTTGTTTTTCTCCTAAACTCTCTTCTCCTAGGGAGAATATGGATATGTGCAGGATCATCATGGAAAAATTAGGCCCTTAGGTGGCGAAAAATTTAGAAAAATCAGAGTTAGGAAACTTGACATAAAAATTTGAATATTTTATCTAGATTATTTCAAAAATATGTAAGAATAGAATATGTAGCAAATTAAATGTAGTTTCTAAACTGCTAGGTTTATATAAAAAAATAAAAAATCTATTCGGTGAAAATTTGAAATTTCAATGAAGTAGTACTTAAATTTTAGGGAAAAATAAGAAGTAGGTGTCTGTCTGACCACCCTAACCACAATAAAATGATAATATTATTTTATAAGATTTTAGGTATAATTAGAGGACTCATGTCCCGATGTGATGCATTTTTTTTTTGTAATTTTTTTCCAAGTAAATAATTAATTATTATTTTTTATTACAACTTTTAAAAAATATAAAAAACTCATATGTTTGACCACCTTAACTTGGTCAAAGCTTCATGAAATTCAATATTTTTCTTTTTAATCCTATAGTATGTGAAGCATAGAATGTGACACATGTTTCAGATTGAAAAATGTGATATTGTTTGAAAGCTATAGATGTTTTTCAATTAGCCTATCAATCATAACTTTAGTCGTAATTCAAATAGAAAATGAATAAAAATAATTTATTAAATTCAAAGTAAAGCATAATTTATATTGGTGGAAATCTAAGAATCTCCTTTAAAAACCCTTTTCATTTCATCAATTTTGGGTAAAAAAAAGTTGCCAGCCACATATCCTACACATACGCATCATATTGCCACTTTTTGACCCATCATGATCCTGCACATACCCATATAATGGTGTTACACAATAACAATAGTCATGTGTCTTCCTTCACTCATCAACTAGTTCTTGATTGCTCTTACTTTGAGATACATCCAACCAAGACTACTGAGGATATGCACGATCAAGTGTCCATTCGATCCCCTTCGATCAAAGAACCTCATCCATATCCCATAGGACATCTTCACTACTGATATTCTTTCCCTCTCACACAACATACTCTTCAATTATCCCCCATTCCTAATGGATGTGAACTTCATACTTCTCACATCCTTCAACCTATCATCTCATAACATGCTCCTGATTTTCCTTTATTAGATTTTGTACACTCCTATAATGAAGGGTACAACATCTCGCAATCTCGAGAATATTGTGTAAGTATGACACCAACTAATATGCAATATGAATATTTTACATCCATCATCGAGCAATGTCCTAACCTTGATCAAGCGAGTATTTTGTCCAACCTTCTCCAACATAATTTTACTACCCTTCCTCTTAGAACTCATAAGAAATATTATGACAAGACTTTATTTTGTGCATATCATAGAATTTATGGTCATTCCACTAATGAATGTCATGCTTTGAGTTGTAAAATCTAACATTTTTGGGAATTTGGTATGATTCCCTATGTGGGGGCATCCAATTCCTCTAATTACTCTTGATGCTTACTCTAGCATGCATCAATCCTTTTGGCTCACCATTGTCTTGCACTCAGTGGGGGCAAGGAGTTATGCAGCCTTGTCCTTGTACATCACTTGTGGTTGCCTCCTTTTGGCTAGTCGTTAAATTTTCATGAATACATAAGAACAAGCTTGGGATGTGGACAACATGCCTTAAGTTGGCTTGCATATGACATACTTCTCTCCTTCATGATGTAGCTTTTCGAGAACATATGACTTGGCATAGGGCTTTCCGTGTGAGCTCTCATGTCCCTCTCTTTCTCTTCTACTTTAAAGCCATTTCTCACAATATGGGTACTCGTAACTGCTTTAAAGTGGGGGAATACATCACCACTCACATTTCATTAGGTGGTTTTCTTTTCTTGTGATGTGCTCTCTTGGATGCATTAGGTACAATGTTGTTCAGGATGAGACCTTACAGTTGTCCTCTCTTAAAACAAGATGAGATCATTTGCACTTATCCTCTCTTGGAGATATTGAACATGATGTTCCCTAAGGTGAGACATTGCATGGAAAAAATCCCTTTGAATAATCTTTACATTATTTTATTTCATATTAACAATAGGTTTCAAATCATTTTATTTCATTTTCTTTTGTGGCACCTTGTTAATGTTATCAATAGGTATAACTTTGACATGGTTGAGCAGGAAGACCAACTAGCTACATGACTTTTCCCCATAGCCACCTTTGTGTTTTGTGAGTGCATACCAACTAGAGTATCTTACCTTTTTTGGGCTTTCTCACCCTATGAACAACTAGTTATGTGGCCCCAAAGTGAGTATACAGTTTGACCTTTCTAACCCAGCAGACAACCAAGAAGTCTCGTCGACCAAGAGTGTACATATTTTTCCACCTTATCTTTCCTTTGCATGATTTTGTATCTTAGCGGTTTAGAAAACATGTGGATCTCTCTTAAATGGCTACTTTAGTGTGATTTTGAAGCAAGCTCATCCTCTCACTAAAGTGGGGGCTAAATGTGTCATAGAAAAAATTACCCTTTGGTTGACATGAGATTGATTGGACTTAATGAGGCTCTGATTTAGGTATTGTGAGGCATTTTATGTATCCACACTAAGTCTTGGGCCTTTGTAAACTAAATAAAATTCTTTTAATGATTTCTTTTCAATGTGTTGTGAAGTGTTGTAAGACATTTCAACATTCTTCTAGACTCTATATTTAATGCATTTCACTTATAAACCACCTTTTCACTCATCAACAAGCCCTATTATGAAGTGTTGTAAAGTATTGTAACAAGTTTTCATGCTCTTCTAGGAATATTTTTAATATTTATGCCCTTCTCATGCTTTATTTTGTCTCTTTACACCCTCATATGACTTAATTAAGTGCATTTTTTAATGTTATCCCAATAAATAACATTAAACACAAAATTTTTCCTAACACTTGTTTTTAGGTCCTAGGTGGGACCCATTCACGATGGGTGGAAAATGAGTCCTCGTTGGCCCCAAATTCAATATATTTCAAATTTCCTTTTTGGATTTTATTCAAAATCACTTGATGTCGACCTGTGATGAGGTATGAACATATAATAAGGAGCAAGAATTGTATAAATAAGTTATTTTTACATCATTCTCACATCTATCTATCTATCTATCATTATCTTATCTTTCACATCTTCCATCTCTCATTCCATTTATCTTCTCAAGCAAGCTAGGGATTTCACTTTGCAAATCATTCATTAAGCTTCCTAAGACATTCAAGGGCTGATTTTACATATGTTGCAGACTTTGAAGATCAAATCATCATGACAAGGTAATCAATTCCTGTTTGCATGTTTCATTACTTATATTCATCATTTTGGTTTAATTACCTAAACAGGGTTTGACCAAGTCAAACCCTCATGCCCTAACATTCAAATTTTCTCTCTCTTGTCTTGTGTGTATGCAGATCTAGGTTTCTTGGAAGCTTGGATATCACTAGAAATGAAGAAAGCAAGATTTTTGTAGGTGGACTGATTTTCCACCTATGGTAAATGAGTCCCACCTATAGGCCTAAAAATAGATTTTCTCATAATTTAGCTCGCAATAGTCAGAAATAGGTTTCCAAAAGATTTTACTAGAAACAAGACTAATTCACCATGCATGGAAAATGAGTCATAATGGCCATTAAGAATTTTTTTTGAGTCATTCCAGAACCTTACAGTGGCATTAATTTACCTCTAGGTGCATTCTGTTCAATCTCATTCATCTCTATTTTCATTTGCTTAAGTTTCTAATTCATGCTTTTAATCAACACTGTCTTTTCTAACACCTTGCACTAAAGTAGTTTGCATTCATTCAATTACATTTGTAAGCATCCAAACACATATACACACACACTTCACATTCATTTCTTACATTAATCTTTAGTGAAACACTAGTGCATTTTGACCCCACCATTCTCTCTCCTTCTAGGTGAAAAACCCTAGGAGGAGCTAAGTCAGAAAGTGGGTTCCAAAATCCTTTGTTTCAACTCGATATAGATCTACTCCTAAATATCACCTTGGAGGAAAGAACTCTTCACATACATCTAACTAACCAACCTTGAGATGTAACAATAGAAAGTACAAGGTGAATGGAATCCATCTTGGCAACAAGAGAAAAGGTATTTGAATAGTCGATACCCTCAACCTGAGAAAGCCCCTTAGCAACAAGATGAGCCATGTACTTATCAATAGAACCATCAGCTACAAACTTGGTATTGTACACCCACTTGCATTGAACCAACATTTTTCCCTTAGGAAGAGGAATAAGATCCCAAGTATGATTCTTCATCAAAGAAGAATATTCTTCACCCATAGAACTATCCTACTCTAGGGAACTTAAAGCATCTAATTTTTTTTGAGGATCAATAGAAATTGAAGGACTCAAAATAATGATACTTGAAGTCTGAGAATGAGTGCAGTGAGAAGTGTTGGGATCACCTGCATGTGAACTGACCTCCTTAAGAAAAATGCAATCTCAAATAGGTTGTGTGAGTGGAGACTCAAGAGAATATGGATTTATAACAACAACAATATCAATACCATCATCAGGAGCATCATCATCATCATCATCAACAACATAAAAGAAACATCCTCTAAAGAAGAACTAGGAAGAAAGGAGGTAGAGACCTATGATGGAGAATCCTTCAAAATGAAAGACTCATCAAAATGAACATCACAATGAAAATGTACCTCTTGAGTGACAGTATCAAACAATTGATAACCCTTCACATCCACATAGTAGCCAGCGAAGATGAATCGTTGACTCTTCTTCTCCATTGCTTTCTACCTCCCTGCTAGAATGAATGTCCATGCATCACCTCCAATACTCTAAAGTAGGAGACCTTTGGTTTGACATGAGACCAAGCCTCCTTGGGAGTCATGTTCCACATTTCCTTATGAGGCATATGGTTTTGAATGTATTTGACACAACTGACAGCCTCTACTCAAAAATATGGAGCCATTGACCTAGACTAGATCATGCAATTGGTCATCTCCCATAAGGTTTTTTTCTTTCACTCAACTACACCATTCTATTGTGGAGTGTATGGAACTATGTGTTTATGAAGAATACCTTGAGCACTGTAGAAATCCTTAAATGCTCAGTTGACATACTCCCTCCCATTTTCTATGCAAATATTCTAAAGGGAATTTCCTAATTACTTCTCTAAAAATGCAAGGAATTTCATGAATAAACAAAGAATCTCATCCTTGTACTTCAAAAAGTACACCAAAGTGTGGTAAGAGGTCATGAATGAAGGTGAGTACATACTTGGCCCCCAAAAATAAAGGAGTGGGAAATGACATAAGATTAGTATGCACCAACTGAAGCATTTGTGGCCATACCTTTTGGAAATGGATCTCGATGATGTTTCCCAAGTACACAACCTAGGAAAACTCCATTAGATTAAGAGATCTAAGGTAGACCAACCGCCAAGTTTTGTATGCTCATCTATTGGAGATATCTATAATTCAGGTGCCTAAACTACTCATGCCATAGCTTTCTCACAAAATATACATGAGAAATAAAGGATGATCTTGATGAAGCCTCAAGTCCATCAAACCTATATAAGCATGCTCTATGATCAACTACTTCAACAACAACAACCTTCTCAGGATTCTCCAAATCTTGAATAGTCACATTATTGCGAAAGAAGTCAACAAGCCTTCCATCACCATGCTAAAAAATGTGATAAATGGAGAGAAGACTCTATGAAATACTTGGAACAAGAACATCATCAATGCAACCATCCTACATCTGAACTTAGCTTGTCCCTAAAACAAGAATTTGGGAAGATTCTCCAACTGTAATGTGAGTAGTATGACTATTAGAGAGAGAATCAAAAAGATATACATCATGATTCATGTTATGTGAGGCACTAGAATCAAGAATCCAACTAGCATAGGTAGAGGAAAAACCTCTTTTTGCAAGGGATTGGCCTTTTCAAAAGGAAGAAGACTTCATCATGGCAATGTTGTGCTTCTTCATAGCTTCCTCCAATGTTGTGAGCCTTGCAAAAAATTGTGCATAAATATACCCTGACTTTCCACAAAAAGAACAATTTTCCTTCTTCTTCTTGGATTTGGAAGATGACTCTCTTGAGTTAGAAGGAGGAGGTGCATTATTTTGATCATTATTCTCCTTAGGCTTGGAGGGATTCTCACCACCTTGAGGAGAATCTGTCTTAGGCTTCTTCTTATTCTTACCCTTGCAGTTGGAAGATTGATCCATCAGGGCATGACTCTTAGGAGGAGCATCCATTTGGATCAACTTTTCTTGCTCTTGAGAAAATTGATCACGTAACACCTTAAAAGAAGGAATCTGATAAGAATCTCCCATATCATCCATGGTAGAATAGAAGGTGGAAGCAAATACTAAAAAATGCACCACACAACTTAGAAAAAATCAAGAAGATATACTCTTTATCCATCTTGGCATGACCACATCCTTTCAATTATAACATAATCAACTTGTATTATGCAAGGAAGTCCTGAATAGTGGAAAAGGCATCTAGAGAGAGAGAAGTGAGATTGTCTTTGAGTTGCAAGATTTTGAACTAATTGACCTTTCCATAAAACTCAACAAGCTTATCTCACACCTCTTTGGTTGTTGTACACTCCACAATATGAAACAATAGATTATTTGAAACATGGAGACCTATGAGTCCTCTTTCCTCATCCATTTTGTTGTGATAGATGAACTTATCAAAGTCCTTAGTGAACTTGGGTTGTTCAACATCCAAAATTTTCTAAATACCCTGAGATTGCAACAATTGTGTCATCTTAAGCTTCCACGTGTGATAGTTGTGTGGAGTGAGTGGGTCAATCTTTGGTTCTTACATGATGTGAAAATGAACACAAATGAACCAATATGCTACTTATAGCCCCCAAAATAAATAGAACCAACAATTTGCAATTCCCCCAAAAAAGAAAATTCCAAAAAAGATAGATTGAAGCAAGATACTAGCAATAGATAGCAAAACTTTTGGCTACAACACTTGCAATTGATGAAAAAAATTCAAAAAGAAGAGTACCTCTTTCAAACCATGGAAAAAAATCACCAAATCACACCACCAACCTCTCCATGCAAGATGAATGGTGAGGTAACCACAAAACTCTCCATGTGAACCTTCAATCACAAAGTAATGAAGGCGCCAAAGTATAAAAGGATTGAATTTTAGAAATATCTCATCAATGTGGGACAAATTTTTTACAACCAAGTGAAATAAAAATGAATTTTTCAGCCCCCCAAAAAAGGGAAACCCTAGCTGTGGATGCAAATCATACCTCCCTACATAGAATCGGGCCTTCAATCAATATCCAAACAATAGTGTTAGTGTTTTTTCTAGTACAACCTTAGAATTCTTTAAAGAGTATCCAACCATTATAATCAAGAATCCTCAAGATGAATGGCCAACTTAATGAGTAAATGACCCTAAGATGTTTACACCTTCACTTCAGGCTTTGTGGGACCTAAGAGGGTGTTCCTTATTGTGTTTTTATGATCTATTTGATGAAGAACACTTATATGCATAGATTAGTTCCTATAACATGCAAATAGGCATAATCCACTAAACATTTAGCTAATCTTTAAGTAAATAATCATCCATTTACTAGGAACCAGGAGGTATTTCAAACTCATGCTTGATAATTGACATATTTTAAGTGAATTGTGTTCTTATTCTAAATCCACGCTTGGATAAATCATAAATTCATTCAGTTAAAAAATCCCTAACAAACAGACTAATGTTTCATCAATTGGGAAATGGAGTTGAATATGCAATAACCAGTAATACATAAATTATTTACTCTGATAATAGTGGACTATTTTTTCACAATTCCTTGCAATCTAAAAACTCACAATATCCAAAACGTAACTTCTTATTAGATCCTTTACAAATTCTCACAAATTTGTGACCCTACTCAAGCATTTAATTAATCCTTTGAGTTAAAGCAAAAATTAGGACACACATTCAATTGAACACTTGAGGATAAATGATAATACCCTTGATATTTTCATTTATGACTTGTAGAAATTTACAAGAAGAGAGTAAATGTTTTAGAGATAAGATTTGTTTTGATATCAGTAATTTGCATAAAACTACTTTAAGACTATTTCTTATAAGATTTAAACCCAAGATGATTCTACTATTCTATTAATCAACCATTTTATAGTACATCCTTCTATGCTTAATTTCTACCCAGGCTGTCTACTAGACTCAAAATTGAACCCCATGTAATGAGCCTTAAAATCCATTTTATAGGCTAAGGGAGAAACAAGCATTGGGCTTATTAGAGTTACATTTCAAAAGATATTTCATTTCATTCCACATTTCAATCTCATTCCAAAAATTCTCTGAATGGTTGCTTGCAATCATTTGTGGAATTAGTGAAGCAAAATTCACTTCATTTCACCAAAAGGGAACCAACTAATGCTACCAAAAGTTATCCTTTTTTTCCAACAAACTTTGCATTCCAATCATGTTGAGCCAAATTTTTTTCCATCACACCAGCCCCAAAGCATTCCACATTAGTGTAAAAGACCAAAAACCAACATACCCAGAGAGTGCAAATAACAACCACTGTAGCAATATCATCATCACCACAAAAATTTAAAACCCAGAAACCATCTTTCTCAACCAGAGCTCAAACCAACACCAGAACCAGACCCATGACACACACGACCACTATGTGTCCTTGCAAGAGGCAAGGAATAGACCTCCACTCCTTCCTCATATTTATCTTTGCTAGCCATTGGGTAATCACGTTCAGTTGGAGTCTTCACAAAAATTGGGGAAACTGTTGTCACTCCCTCCCTTGAGGCTACCACTTGATTTATTAGCATGATATATCATTGGTAGTTAGAATTAGTTTCAGTTTCACTATCTGAAGGACTCTTAGTGATAGCAATGGGGAATTATGCCTTCCATAAGAAGCTTGGCCATATCTAATCTTCCTTTGCACTCCCCTCACAAAACCCATAGACTCTTTTCCTTTGTCCTCTGTCACTTATTTGGTTACAACCTAGCTTCTCAATCTATGGCTGCATTTGGTAGGGACTAATGTAGCCTTCTCACCACAAGCCTCCACCATGCCTTTTTCTTTTAGAGTTGCAGTAGCTATGGGTAAGTTTTTCTCATGCTCTGGGACATCATCATGATATTTCTACACATGAAATCTCTGGGACGTTCACACTACTAACACCGAAGTAGTTGGCTTGCTAATATTCTTCAAAAATGTAGTTTCATGAACACATCTCATACGTCTAGATTTCAAAAATTCACACTGTCAATTGAAAAGGTGAAAAAAAAGACCATGAACCTTCATTTCAGAGGAAAATTAGGTGGGATAATCATCAATGCTTGATGAAGATCACACAAGTGAGCAAGAAATCAACCACTGGCATCCACATATCTTCAGTTAATTATCTAGGTACATGAAAATCCTTGTATTATTCTCAATGATGGCATGAAATTAATTCCTCACATGCACTAGGATCAAATTGATCACTTCTGTAGAAAATGTGCCATTAATGCATACTCCTTGTAGAGTAAAAATTAATATCACATGCCTCTTTCCAATTTTTGAATATCGATCGTTGATTTCCAAATGAGGTGGAAAATTGAGCAACTTAGATTGAGTCAAATCGGGTTTGAAATCTTGAGACCATAGCTCGCCAGCCTTTGGCTAATGAAAATTTGCTGATTGGCAGCCACATCATTCTATCCATGGGCTCAACCACACTCCACAAAGTGGTCAAGAAAATCCATGCATCCAGCAATCTCCTACCTCACATGCTTCGAGTACACATTAATTAAAATGACATGAGGTATGTGATGGATGGCTAAGATCTAGCTTTCACTCTACATAATAGTCATTGATCTCCAAACCCTCAATCGTCAAGTATCTGGAAGAGGGTCGAGTCCCACCATGGAAAGGAAACACATCAATCCATTGTGTACCTCACACAAAAAGTAACAAAAATTCTTTAATGCCTCCACAGTGTGCTATTAATCACTAGGATCTAGTCTTCAAGTCCAAAGGGTAGGATTTCTACACAAGCTAGAGGTTAGTCTTAAAATGGGGCCATAACTAGGTTGACGACAATTAAATCATTGAGAAAAATAACTTAAACTTAAGTCATTTGGAGGTGAAATATTTCACCAAAATTTATAATTATATGATGTGGGACAATGCACAGGTGACTGAATTTCCTAACTGAATCATCAATTTTGAGTATGTGATCTATGGACTACTCTTGCACTCTTAGGATCTTTCACCTAAAAGGAGAGAGATAGAACACCCAAAAATTATGGTTCACTCAAAGAGAGGATTGTATGATATTATTAAGACTAAATGAAATGTTGAAAATGCAACTAAATGATTTAATTGACTGATTATGAATGCAAAACCTATGAAATATGCAATGTTTGAAAACACAATGTGATATGCAAGAATGAACTAAAAGATGAATAAATGCAAAACGAAATTGAAAGAAGGTTGAATTACAGTGCACCTAGGAATTTAATTTTGAATCTTGAATGATCTAAAAGCTAATAGAAATCAGTCAAAATCACCAATGGGAGTCATTCGTCACTAATGGCGAATCAGTCCTACTACTAGCAAAAACTCCTAAAAACTGGTTTCCGATTGTCAAGAAGTGGAATCTGACAAAATCTACTTTTTCATCCTTAACATGGGACTCATTCACCACTAATGGTGAATTATTCATCTCCCAAAATTCTATGAAATCAAAGATCAATTTTGTAGCTCCATATATGTAGTTATCTTCTTGTTGAGTTCATGGAGTCAAATGGTGCATGGGCACCTAAACACCTTTGTCAAATTTGATCATTTGAGGGTCTGAGTTGTTGGTCATTAAGTGAGACTAAGTATTAAGGTATTTTTCTTAGTTATGGTATATTTACTCTAAATAAGGTCTAATAAGACCATTTGATGTCTAATTGGGTGGTTATGAGTGATAGGTGTCAAGATGGAAAAAGTTGCACAAAATTGTAAATGTTGTTAAGCAACAAATTATCAAAAATTGCAACTTATTAGGAATATCAAGAGTATAGAATTTCAAATGGTATTTATAGACATTGGGAAGGTTGGTTTTGATTTGAAAATGTATTTAAAGCCTCAAATAAGCTCGAACAAGACTTACAGAAAGTTTGTATTGAAATCCAAAGCAATAACATAATTCTTTCTATAGATTTTATTGGTAAATTGCAATATTATAGATCTATACGGACTTGCATAGAGACTAAATGCTTTCAATGAAATTTTATCTAGTAGGGTCATGAAATATCTTTCGTTTGGTTCAATTTTGAGAGTCTAATCTTTAGATTTGAGGGAGAACTCTTTGTTTTCCAGAAACTACTTTGTTTTCATAGTTTTAACTATTGAAGGTCTTCTAAAATGTTTATTTCACCAATTCCACTTTTTGTATCACTATTTCTCATGGAATGGGTCTAATTCTCCCTAATTTAATATTTTTCATGTTTTGGTAGGCTATGGAATTCAGTTGTTCAAATTTGGATGATGTCGTAGGGCTAGGTAGAGTGTTTTTCATATGAAATAGAGGAACTAAAGAAAAGTTTTAATGAGTTGTTGAGTGAAGTCAACTTGTGTGGGTTTGGAGAGTCTTTATAGACCCAATTTAATGTGTTGGATGGAATTTGGGAGTTTGAGAAGCCTGGTAATGGGGACTTTAAGGAAACCCTAGGTTATTTGCATGGTAATGAGGGTTTGGCGGATAACAAAACTAGATGTCTTAAATCAAATATTTTATGGGGGATTATGTGCTTTTGTGTCACAATTAATGAATATCAAGAGAGTTTGAATGGTTATCGTTTGATTTGGAATTACTTTCTTTGTAAATTAGGGCTAATTGAGTAGCCCAATTCAAGGGTGGTTCAATGAAACTCAATATTGTTGTGAAGAAATCTCTTGGAACCTTTTGGGATTTTGGTTTGGGGTCTATGGTGAGTCTTTGTTGAGGTTTAGTTGGCCATTGTACAACCTTCTCCAAAAGATAAGTCCAAGTGTTGGGGTTTGAGGGTTAGAAGCCTTTTGGTGAGGATTTGAGACAAGTTGAGAGTTATGTCTTTAAGGGAAAGTTTCCTGGTTTGTGTTGGGTAATTTTGAGTTGGAAGGAAGGTTATCACCACCTTTCTTACATCAAGTGGTATCAAATCATAGGGAAAAGGTCTCTTGTTGGTGATTTGATTTATTTTTTTAGGTTTGAAGAAAGATGATTAGAAGGTGAAAAGACTAATTGGTGAAGATGCCTCTGAAGGGTGTTGGTTCTACTAGAGAGTTGTAGGATCTGAAAGAGAAGAATTATAATCTTTTGGAATCAAAAATTGTAGTCTTGGCAAGGATTTCTTCCTTAGAGACAAAGAAGAGAAGAGAAGTGAATGATGAGAGTGAAACATAAGAGAAAGATGAAGAATATGAGGATGTTGATGAAGAATTTGACCCTAAAGATCAAAGGATGATAAAGATGCTCAAAGTAGTTAAAGGTGATTTTCATAAGGTAAAAGTTGATCTTCTTGTGTATGGTGGTAATTTAAATGAATAGGAGTTTCTTGATTAGATTGTTGCTATGGATAACCATTTTGAAAGTGAAGACCTTTCAGAGGAACAAAAGGTGAAGGTGGAAAAAATAAAACTCAAAGTTCATGCTCTTCTATGGTGGGACTATGAGCAAGGAGAAAGAAGAAAACAAGGGAAGCCAAGGATAGCTTCTTGGGATAATATGGTACAGAAATTGAAAGGTAAGTTTCTTCCAAAGGATTGTGAAGTTCAATTGGATAAGTTTCTTACACTGATGAATTTTATAAATTAAGTATAAGGTCAAGAAGGGATGAGGATGAGGCTAAAAAAGTGGCTAGATATCTAGGTGGTTTGAGATTTAATATACAAGATGAACTTGTTGTTGCTAATCCAAAGTTTGTTGAGGAATGTTTCCAATTAGAAATTAGGGTGGAGGAAATGCTTAAAAGGAGGAAAAATAAATCTATGAGAGAAAGAGGTACTAGTGCAAGAGGGAGAGGAACAATCCCTACACCAAAGAAGCCATTGGAAGAATAAGAAGGAGAAAAAAAGGTAAGGAGTAGGGTGTGGATACAAGATGAGGTTTTAGAGGTAGAGGAAGGTTTAGTGGTGGAAAAAATTTTATTGATTTTGTAGGGAGATGTTATACTTGTAATAAATATGGTCATCCATGTTGGAAATGTCCTAAAAAGGCTGGTAGTTCATCTAGTGGTGAAAAGAGGATTGATAGGAGGGAACAAATCATTCAAGAAGAGGAATGTGAAAGTAACCATCCCACAAGTTTAAGAGTTGATCCTAAAACATGGGAAATGTTGGTGATGAGGAAGACAGTATTGAAGGAAGCCAAGCAATTGGAACCTTTGCAAAGAAAGAGCGTCTTCAAAACTACATGCAAGTGCAAAAAAAGGATCAATAGAGAACATAGTGTCTAGTGAGATGGTTATCAAACTAAATTTGTAAAAAATTACCTCATGAGTTTCCATATAAAGTGTCATGGTTGAGTGATGGGAAATATTTTTTGGTTAATGAAAAAGAAGATGTTGAATTCCAGATTGGGGGTTATAGAGATAGTGTAGTATGTGATATTCTTCCCATGGATTGTTGTCACCTACTCCTAGGTAGACCCTAGAAATATGATAGGTGAGCTTTATATGATGGCAAAGAGAAAACCTATATAATAATGAAGGATGGGTGAAAGTTTGTTTCAACTTCTTTAGTGGAAGATTAGAAAGGTAAGGCAAAAGTGATAATGTGTGGAAAGAAAGAATTGGTAAAATATGTAAAGGAAGATACAAGGGTAAGTGTTGTAGTCAGTTTGAAGTTTGAAAAAGCTCTGATAGCAGGTGGAAAAGTTGTTTCAGATATGTTGATAGTGAATTGGTTTGAAAATGTGTTGATAGGGACCATGGTGTGTCCTTTAGTTGCCAATAAAGTTGGAACACTTGAAGGATCTGTAGGTATAAGAGGTAGTAATTCTGATAGTACAGTGGATAGTATGGTAGGAAAAAAAGATGACAAAAAAATGGAAAGGATGTCAATTGTGAAGGGAAAAACTGTGCAAGAAGTTAAGGGAAGTTGCAAGCATGGAAATGAGACAAAGGAGAAGTCAGTTCACATAATTACTAACATGTCGTTGTTTACAGGTATCAATGAAGGTGTACAATTAGGTTTAGGTCAAGGGACTAGTGAAAGGAAATTATCAGATATGATGGAAGAAAGTAAGCCAATTTCATATGCAAATACAATCAAGGATGCAAGAAAACTATATGTGGACTAGAGAAGGAGTTTTGTATATTAGAGATCATTAGAAAAGAAAAGTGGAGAAAATATGGAGCATGGTACAAGATCTAACTCTTGCGACAAGAGTTCTTTTTTTGTAAGGGTGTATGGTGCAAGAGAACCTAAACACCTTTGTCAAATTTGATCATTTGAGGTTTCTAAGTTGTTGGTCATTAAGTGAGTCTAGGTATTAAGATATTTTGCTTAGTTATGGTACATTTACTATAAATAAGGTCTAATAAGACCATTTTATTTGTAATTTAGTGGTAATTAGTGATAGGTGTCAAGATGGAAATAGTTGCACAAAATTGTAAATATTCTTAAGCAGCAAATTATCAAAAATTGCAACTTATTAGGAATATCAAGAGTCTAGAATTTCAAAGAGTATTTATAGACATTGGGAAGGTTGGTTTTGACTTCAAAATTTATTTAAAGCCTCAAATAGGCTTGAACAAGAGTTGGAGAAATTTTGTATTGAAATCCAAAGCAATAACAACGTTCTTTCTATAGATTTAACTAGTAAATTTCAATCTTATAGATCTGTACAGACCTGTACAAAGAATAAATTCTTTGAATAAAATTGTATTTGGTAGGGTCATGAAATATCTTTTTTTTGGTTCAATTTTGAGATTCTAATCTTTAGATTTGAGGGAAAACTCTTTGTTTTCCATAAACTACTATGTTTCATAGTTTTAACTGTTGAAGGTCTTATAAAATGTTTATTTGACCCATTCCATTTTCTGTATCCATACTTTCTCATGGAATGGGTTTAATTCTCTCTAATTTAAGTGTTTTCATGTTTTGGTAGGATATGGAATTGGGTTTTTCAAATTTGGATGATGCCCTAGGGCTAGGTAGAGTGTTTTTCATATGAAACAGAGGAACTAAAGAAAGGTTTTCATGAGTTGTTGAGTGAATTGATCTTTTGTGGGTTTTTAGAGTCTGTACAGACCTAACTTAATGTGTTGGATGGAATTTGGGAGTTTGAGAAGCCTCATAATGGTGACTTTCATGAAACCCTAGGTTATTTGCATGGTAATGGAGGGTTTGGTGGATCATGATGGAGCTTCAAATTTTTTATCCTTGTTTGTCACTCTTTCCCTACCTTATGTCATTGGTCTTTCATGGTGTTGGAAAATTTCTAAGGGTTGGGGTTTTTGCTTTGTGTTCATGTAAAACACTTATGTTTACTTTAGGCCTGGGGTGGGATCTATTTTGCTGTTACTTTTGGAAGTCTTCTAAAACATCATATGCCCCATCATCATGTCTAGGCTTGGTCCCTTTGGTCTTAATTTTTATTTCCTCCGTGGGTTTTATTTTCCCTAAGTCTTGGCTGGCCCCATGCTTCATCATTTAAAAAAAAAAACTTTTGTCGTTCTTTTCCATCCGCCTAGTGATGCCCCCTTGTCCTTTTAATGAATTTTTTATTTTGTAGAAGGGATCAAATTTGCGCTACCATTAATCAAATTGCCTTCTGATATCAATGGTTTCCTGCCATCGCATGATCAAGAGATGGAAGATCTTTTTTGATTGCGATATCATAGGTGGGTGCCACGTGTCCTTTCTAGCATGGCCGAAGGAGATCATTTTGTGTGCCATCAATCAATCTTCATCAGCTATCAATGGTTGCCCACCATCACGTGATCCAAAGCTATAGGATATTTACTGATCATGATATCATGGGTGAGTGCCATGTCTCTCATCTAGTGGAGTCGAAGAAACATTGAAATACTTTAACCCAGCTTTAATATATTATGTTGCGGGTTACTAAAATTATTGTGAGATGCACATGCTTCAAATCAACAAAGATGTTATGATCTCAGCGGAAAAGGTGCTTGACAGATAATGATAAGGTTGACTAATGTTTTGAAGGAATAGGATCACCGTTGTTCAAGATCTATGGTTTCCCACCATTGCGTGATCCGAAGTTGCAGGATCTTTACCAATTGTGATGTGGGAAACCACCACGTGGATTTCCTTCATGGTGTATGATATGGTGGGCCCCTTATTTTCCATGTTGGCAATTGTGTTAGCCTATTTTGAAGATGGTTGTTTGATTATTTGATCTAACTGAAGGATCGACGACTCAAATTTAAATCTGCATCAAATATGGTTGGAGTCATTCGTGTAGTGGACGAGTGAGATTTAATGGTAGATGAGACATTTAATGGCACAATTTGATAGAAATAAACTCAATTATCCTACTTTATCTGTATCACAAAGCATTCAACTATTTTGGGGAGCAGTTTCAAAGCCAAAGGTGGAATTGTGAATCTCTACAGCCAGACTTTGGGATTTCTATGAACAAAGTTGTGAGTTTATTTTCTATGCCTTTCGGTCATTCTGCACTTTAATTTGGGAAAGGATTTGTTGTGCTTGTCATTAAACTTGTTGATAAACATGTTAGGGCTATAGTTTAATTATAGATTGTGAGAAATTGTAGTATTTTGTTCTATAATTTCCTATCTCTGGTTAGTCCTAGCTATTTGAAGTGTAACGTTATAAAGAAGCCCTAGTTTTTCCCAGATGGTTCCACCCAAGCAACATTTTGGCCAGATTGACTATTTAAAAAGAAACCTGCATGATGATTTCCTAGATCAGTTGCCCTTGTCAACGAATGATAGAAGGAAGGGATTGGTTCTGATACGAGGGAAAATCTCAGGGAAAGGGTTAGTATATAATTGCTCCAACATAGCCGATGCTAGGGTTCCCCTCATAGGTTTGGAAATGTTCAGATTGTGGTATGGATAGAGGAATTTTCCTCACCCCTTTTCAAATGTTTGGATGTATAATATGGGGAAGTTGGTTGTACCAAATGTGTTCCCTGATGTAGACCTAGTTAGGGTAGTGGCAACAAGATATGAGCTTGTCACATGGGTAATCAGAGATAATGATGGAGGTGTTCTACTTAGTATTAACAGAGAAGAAGTCCGACAGATTTTTGACTCGAGTGAATCAAGTGAAGACTTGGTTCCTATCAATCTTTAGGAAATGAAGCAAGAATATGCAAAGTTCAACTCTCTTTTTAGAGCTAAGTTGCTTCCACCTCATTTTTCTAGGGCAGGAGGTTCAAGATTTTATATCAGCCCTAGTGACCAGGAACCTTTCAAATTAAATTGTTTTGCAAATCATTTCCAGGCTACTTTCTATTCATTGTGTCAGATTTTGGGTTTCAGTCTTGGTGCGGTGATGCCCATTGCTTATATGTTCATGTGGGTGCAAATACAACACCCTAACTTTTTTGTGACATATGACTTTACCCCTTTCTTGGATGAGAGGATACATGAAGGGTTGTCAAAGTTGTAGAAAAATGATACTGACACTCAATTCTTTTGGTATTCTATGCTGATGCACATGTTCTTGTTCAAGAATTTTGATTTCTTCTCTGAAAGGATGAAATTAAGGCAATCGGTTGATGGAGAAGGATTGCCAGTATAGATATGGGCTGCAGATTTATCTTGATATAAGGAAAGTACCAATTATGTGCAATTTGATAATTTATTTGCTTCCAGATTGAGGGCTAGATTGATGGTGAATGTACCTAGGATCCCTAAGGAATTACATGATTTTCTCATGCCAAAGGGGAGGAAGCCAGAATTGAAATTTTTCCATAACTGGGGAGAGATTATCCCATACCCAGTCAACACTATTTTGAGAGTATACAGTTTTTAGGGAGCCCCTCATATACTTCCATACAATGTGCCACCAAGAGTGGGGTTTGCATAAGTTATGTGGAAAATAGGTTGTATTCATGAGGACAACCTCACTGCGAGGGGTAACGGAACATTTTTCCCTGATTATACAATGGTGTCTAATTTTTCTTTTTCAAAAGGAGGCTGGGTGTATTTTGATAAATTATTTGATGATTACTATTTGAGGTGTGGTCCAAAGAGGCAAAATGATCTTGAGGGTTTCTTTTCTCTTTTCAGACAAAGAATAAAAGATGGAAAATTTGTGCATGAGTTCAACTTCCCTGAGGACCTAATTAGAAATGAGTTCGACTTAAATAAGCAAGAGTTGAACAAGGAGAAATGGATAGCTTATTATAAGCTATTAGATATTGTGCACAAAATGGATCCCAAGTATGATCCATTGTTGGAGTTTAGTCCATATCATAAGAAAATTGATTTTCTGATGGAGAACTTCAAAGAGATTATGGGCACTTTGAGAACCAAAAAGGTAAATGTTACCTGATTTTCTCCTGCAAGCTCAAATAGGTAGGGCAATCTATGTTTCAGGTGTTCATGAAGGCCAAATGGGGACATTGTTATGCAGGATTAAATCATACAACTAATGTATTTCTCAAGGAAGTTTGTTAGAAAGCATGCCTCAATCAGATTTGGCAAAAAATTCCTGATGAAGAAAGTCGTTGAGACCCTCCTATTGTCTTGCCGACTAGCAATGTGGTTCTATTCATTGGAAATATACCGATCGGCCAAACATTTTAATTGCCATGGGTTTTTATATGTATCCCTGACATGTTGAAGTCTCACTGACCGTTGTGCACAAGGCTAGCTCACCGAAAGAATTTGGGTTTGAAGTGAACTCCTACTGATCAATTGGAGTCTCACCGAAAGAATGGAACTTTCAACATAATTTTGAGGTCGGGGAGATGTCTTGATGACAAAGTGAGGTCTTGGTGAAAGGCTGAGGGGTTGGTGTAATGTATCACCGATGATGGGGAGTCTCACCGAAGCGAATGGTCTCGGGGAGATGTCTTCCTAAAAGGGTAAGGTCTTGGCAAATGGAGGTGTCTTCGGGGAGAAGTCTTCCCGATCAGTGGGAGTCACGCCAAAAGTTGTTCACAAGGCCGACATTGGGTAGAGTTGTTTACCTTTGGGGAGAGGTCCTGTTGATGGAGCAAGGTCTGGAAGGAATGAAATGGCCTCGGTTAAAGGTCTTGCCAACCCGATGGTGTCTTGCCGAAGGGAGTTAGCATCGACGTAATGTTTTAAACATGGGGAGATGTCCTGCTAACCCGATGGTGTCTCACCGAAGGTTCATGCCTTTAGTATTAGGTCTTCCCAACTGATGTTTGTCTTTTTGATAGTGATGGGTCTGTTGTAGACTTCAACGAGAACTCTTGCCGAATGTGGATATCTGGGTGATGAAATGGTGATATCGGTATGACTCCTAAGGGCTCGCTATGATGTCTGGCCAAAAGCGATAGTCTTCCTGATGGTCTTAGGGATGTCGATATGAATTTTGTAGCTTGATATGAACTCTTGCTGACATTTGTAAGCCATGATGAATGTTGTTGCAAAGTCTAATCACATCAGGGAGACATGACTAGTGTCTCACCAACATGCGATTCGGTTTAAACGACCTTTGACCATCTAGGAATCTATGTGGCATGAGTTCAACCAATCAGAAGGAGCTAAAGATGGAACATGTGTAGTTTGACTATTGTGACTATTCCTGTGGGGAAGATCAATGGAATGTGAGCAGTATGGATCTGCTTTGTGATCAAGGATGATGAATCGGTTCGAAGGCAGTAGTGTTGTTTCTAGGGAGGCCTGACAACAGAGAACATTTGATGTTATCTCTCAAGGGGATCAACTTGAAGAAAGATCTGAAATAGGAGGAAGAAGCCATGAGTCTCAAAGATAGCTATGGTGTCTACTAGCGAGTGGTAGATTGACATTTATGATTATCAGAACAACTACTTTCAAGGCGGATTTGATGGAAGTTCGAGGGTGGACACGAAGGCTAGAGGTCAATATGATTATTCCAAAAGATCTTGAGGCCATTCCTAGAGTGATCCTTCATTGAAATGGACAGCGGGGATACACATTTAATGCAGAAGTAACTTGATTAAAAAGATCTAAGGGCGGATCTTTCTGGAGGTTGATATTTTTTGTAAGCCCTAGGGCAGGGGCCGACACTTTTTGTATATATGGCAATTTTTCCTCTTTGAAAGGGAGTTCTAGATGATGCAGCTTTGGATATAGTGACTTTTATAGTCCTTTGGCATAGTTCTTGCATCCTTTTGTAACTCATGGAGATATGGAATATAGTTTACCTTAAGCATTCTCTGGTTTTGATTCCTTACCATCTTGTTCTTACAGTTGGAATATGTTTTATGATTGATCAAGCTATCTTGTAAGCACTTTAGTTTCATCTTAGTTTTGTCTCATGCCTTATACCCTTTTCTATAATTAGCATGTTCATTCAGGTTGCTGATTGTGTTAGTTAAATATAATCACTTGCATAGTGTGAATTTTTTCTTCCTTCTGCAAGTTAAAGTATTTGATCTTTTAGAGAAAATTGCATGAACATTATAGTAACAAGTTGTGTAAATTGAATTTCTACTGGATTTCATTGTCTCCCTTTAAGTTTGGTGTATCACTTCTTTTCACTTTTATAGTTTTATTCATTTTAGCACTCTTTCTCCCTTTTCCTTCAGAAAGAATCAGTAGAATAGTGACACCATAGGAAGTCGGACTTCTTCAGAGGTTAACCTTTTCTTACAAGTAATGCACAACTTTAGAGGTCTTCCCATGTTACACTAGATTGTTGAATTTTACATTCAATACAGTGCAAAATCTAGGTGTTAATAGTAAACTTGGAACTGAGTCTTGGTGTACAAGAACAAGGTGCCAGACTAATTGAAACAAGGCCAACATACCAGCCTACAGAAAGGTGGCCCATTTATAGGAGGAAAAAGGATAGCAAAAGTGATGAAGAAGAAGTGGACAAAAAAGGAAAACAAATAATGAATGTGCCTCCACAACCAAGTCCAAAGTTCAAAGTGCCTGGGGCAATCAAAATAATTGATTTAGAATCATCTGAGCCAAGCCCTAAGAGGAAAATAATTGATCAACCACAGGAGAACTTGATGGATGAAATTATTGTTACTAATCAAGACATGCAAGTTGGTATGCCTTCTCCTCCTAGGCCAGTAGAATTGGTTTTATCTGATTTAGATGTGAAAGGAAAAAGTGTACAAGATGCAAGAATGGAAGCATGCAAGGAGTTTCTAGATGACAATACATTTGTAAAAACTCTTGTATTCTTGCAATTGGTATGGAGGATGAAATTTGAAGAGTATCAAAATAAGTGTAAGAGGAGAAGAGAACTAAGGCCTGATAGGTCAGATCAGGAGAATGATGAGGAAGTAAAAGCTGAATTAATGTAAGAATTCAAGAACATCACTCCTAAATAAGGAAGCAAATTTGTGAGTCAGGCTGGAGTATTGATTCTTCCTGAATGGGACATTATAGATATTGTAGCATTTAATTCTATTTTGAAGTCCAAGCATCCCTTGCAAGACTCTGAAGAAGAAGTCAAGGTAGCACTTCAAGACTTTTCTTTCAGTGAAGAGTATGAAACCTTGGCAATTTGGGCATTAGACCCACAAGGGAGAAAACTAGATGTTTCTGATATTAATCCAAATTTTATAAGAGGATTAATAATAAAAAGACCTTCAGAGACCTCAACTATCGAGGCTACTAATTTGACTGTCAATGTGGCCAAATTGGCCCAAAAGATTGCTGAAAGGGAGGAGGCTAAAAAGAAGAGCCTAATGAAGAAGTATAACCTTTTGATTAAGGAATACAACAAAATGTAGCAAGAGAATGTTGAGTTGCGGATTGAGGTGGAAAGGTTTAGGTATAAATAGATAGGGGAGACATCAAGTGCTCCAGGAACCAGTACATTACCTTCCACAGCAAGGTCAGTGCCTCTTGCTTCTCCAATTGTTTCCACACCAGGATCTCCCAGTCAGAATCTTTCCCTCACCCCTTCTTTAGAGGAAATTGAAGAAGAAATAGAGTGCTCTGTTGATCCTAGAAAGAAGTAGCTCTTGCAAAGAATTGATGAATTGTCGGAATCATTAAAGGTAAGTGAGGAGGGATCTATTTCAAAGAAAAAGGAGATTGTTACTACTATCTTGTGTCATTTAAATGAAAAGGTTGATAGTAAATTACTATCTATACATTTTTTATATTCTTTGCTGTTAGATGCAATAAATAATATTCATAGGGATCATGAGGTAGTGATACCATTGATTGAAAATTGGATCCCTAGGGCAAGTGATTTGGATGTTATGTATAAGGCCTCAAGGTTTGACACAAATAATAGGCCCCAATCATTAAAGCCTACTCAAGTATTAGTTAATTCATTGTAGGGTTTTCACACCCTACCAGATCATTTGTGTAGGAAGATTAGGGAATTGATGAATAATTTAAATGATTGGGGTAACGCATTGCTACCTGATATAATTGATGAGCAAGGGAAAATGAAGTCACTCCAACAATGGAAAGATCAAGTAAATAAATTCATCGATGATCAAATTAAATTAATTTGTGATGACTCATATTATGATTTGTTGGTGAGTTGTATGGATAAGATTATTAGTGCCAGCTCATTTTTGGAATCTTTTGAAAGGGATGCAAATCAGGTAGCGGTAAAGTACACACCTTATAATGCCAAGGTGAATGAGGTGATTAATTTTGACTGGACGAATGATGAAGAATACCAGAAATGGGTAACTAAATATTTTCCTAAAGAAGAATAAAAGAATGGAATACTAACAGGTGGCGGTTTAGATGTTGTAGTTACAACGGCTCTAGTTTTGCATTGATGACATTCTCAGCCTAGGTTTCTTGTGGTTTTTGTTGCTTCATCGACTTTCCTCAGCTGACATGATGAACAAGAATATTCTCTAGGGTGATGGATGTAACAATTTGTGGAATATCACCAAGTGCTCCAATTGGCTAGTGATATGTGTATTTTCTGGCCCAATGCTTGTTTGCTCCTTCATTCTCTATAAGAAGAATTTCAAGGCCAGAAATACGGGTTAGCAAATTAGATAATTTTTGGTCGAGCCTAGGTGAAGTTGCAGAGAAAATTGTAAAGTCTGATGGTTTTAGAGAGAAATGCAATTTAGGTTTTGAGTTCATGGTGATTTAATGTTGTATAACAATACTAGCATTTGAGTTGAAATGATAAATTCAAGCTCATGTCTCTCTATTGTATATGCATATCTAAACTTTGAATGAAATAACTAAGGGTTGTTTTATCCATCTCAGTGTTGTGGTGTGTATGATTCTATTTTAGCTTTAATTCAAGGAATTAATTAAAATGCTTGAATGGGATTATAGGAGGATATGTTTTGTATGAGGATTTGATAAGTAGTATTGGGCTATAATGTATACTGATGAAATTGTAATGCAATATTGTCAGGGATCTTATATGTCATGTATGAAATCTATCATATACCTCTAGATGCTTATGAATTTGACTCCTGCAATGGATATATGGCACTGATCTAAGTTGTACTTATTCGTGTAGTTCAAAAGTTGTTTGTATTTTCCTAGAGCTTGTTACAAATTGCAAATCAATGACTATCTTATACTATGGATTGTGTTTGGTCATCTCATGCTCTAGATAGTTGATATTGTCGAGGAATAGTGAATTATATTCAATACTTTCCTCTCATGTTGAGCTATTAAGTGAGATTATCTGCTATTGTTAATGTTGTTTATAATAATGGTGCAGAGGTTGTAAAAAAATTAAGGGATCACCCTCCTGGGTCTTGCAGAGCTTGAAGTGTAGGAGGATTTTTAAAGTCCTTGTCAGTTGGTCTAGGTCCTTTGAGCTGCCTTTGATTGGAATTGGAAATTCCATAGGTAGATTAGAAGACAAACCTGGTTACTTTGTAAAAAAAACCAACAAAATGGCAACTCTACTAGGGAAGATAATTTTAATATTTCTTGTCAGTGTGTCAGTTGTCCATTTTGCATAGAGTTTTCATAATATTTCTATGATTTGAAGGTTGAGCCTAAAATTTTGTGTTAAGTTTTTCCACTTCTTCTATTTTCATAAGCGTTAAGAGTTATGTTGTAAAGAACTTTTGTGTGTTGTCAGTATGAGGTTCCAAAGGTTTTTATATTCTACCACATGTCTTTAGGTATTTGGTATTCCCAAGAAAATTGGGTGGCGACTCTAAAGTCTCTGCACCAGTGTGCATTTTATTGTGAAAGGTTTATTATAAGTGGAAAGAACTTTTGGAAAAGTACAAGGAATGAATAACACCAGGTCATTCATGAAGAATCATCCAGAACAAAAATTGGAAGGTGAAATTCCCAAAGTGAAGAAGAAAGACTAGATAAAGAAAATACCAGAATCTAGTAATCTTTCTCCCAAGTCACAAGACTATGTACACAAAGGTACAAGTAAGCTTTTACACCCTATCCCTGAGAATCTTGAAGAGGTGTCTAGAAATTCTGAGTCAGACAGTGGTGGATTTTTTGATTTATTATTTGATACATCGGTTCAAGAAGATGTGACATGTTAGAATAAAGGGATTGTTAGTATCAAATATGTTGAAAAGAGAAGAGGTAGGAGTAGAAGTCAAATCCATCATAGAGAATGCATCAGTGATGTGCCTCCTCCTCCTGCTGAAAATGATGTAAACACTTTATTGTCTGAACATGTATTGGAAGAGGTCAATCTAATAGACCTAGATGATACATCAGGTTCTGAGATGACTTTGCCTGACCCTGATGATATTTTTTAAGACATTAATTCTTTGAGGCAGGAAATCAAAAAGCAAGATGAGCTCAGGAAGAAGAGAGAAAAATAAAGAGAAGTAGAGTTGAGGAATGTTGTGATTGAAAGGGATAGGTTGATGAGACAATTGGAAACAATGAAGCTCCTAAACCAAGATGAACCTAAACCAAGTGTTGAGGGTCCGGTTGTACAAAAGGTTGCTAATAATGAAGCAAAACCAGTGTCTAAAGAAAACCCTAGAGCTCCCAACAAGGATAAGAGAAAATCCAAACCTGCTGACCCAAAGCCCTCAAATCATGTTAAGTCTCAACCTAGTAATACAAAATCTAAGCCTGCCTTGGATAAGGGAAAAAATAAGGTTGAGGGAATTAAAATAAAAGAGAAGGTGACTCCCCATTCCACTCAACAAGATCTCTAACCACATGTGTCATTTCAAACAGAATCTTCCTTAGAAAAGGCTAAAAGAGAGAGTGAAGCTCTTGCAGAAGAGTTGGAGAGAACAAAAATTGAGGCTACGAATGCAAAAATGAAGAGGAAAATAAGTTTCCTAAAGATTTCAAACATGGATGAGGCTACACAAGTTGCAACCTCATCAAGTCACCAAGATTTTTTAAAGGGCGGTCCTAAAACTAATCCAGACCCCACCATAAATAATTCTAGCCTGAAGACTCATGCAAATAGGGATGGTTCTAGAGTACAAGATTTAGGGTCTGGTGTTGATCCTCAGATGAATGAAGGATTATTTCAATGATGACCTATACTATTGGAAAGGTATAGGACATTATTCTTTGATGGTATCCCTAGTTATCCAAATCCCATCCCTGCTAACTTGAGAGAAAAGATGAATAAGTTTGCTGGAAATAATGTTGTAATAGCAAAGGAACACTTGAAAGCTTTTATGGATATGCTAAATGATTATGAGGTAGAACATGAAGATTTTGTAATGAAATTATTTGTACAATCTCTGGTAGAAGATGTAAGGGATTGGTATAGAGGTCTAGCTAATGCTAGTATTGGTTCATGGGATGAGTTTGAGAAGTGTTTCAAGGAGTAGTATGGTGATAAAACTAATGCTAGTTTTATGTTAAATGAATTTAACAACATCAAGAAGTCATTGAATGAGCCTGTGATAGAGTTTAATTTAAGATTTCAGAAAGCAATGTATAAGTTGTTTTAGGTTTTGAGGCTTGATGAAAATGTTTGCTTAACTACATATTTCAATGCTTTTGATGCTAAAATGGCATATCTCCTTAGAGATAAGGATGCTCAGACTATGAGGGATGATTTTAGGATGGCTATAAATATTGAGAGTAATAGGAGAGCTTCTAGGAAGTATGGTAGGAGAGAACCTACACTTTTGAAAAATCCTAGAAATAAGACAGAAAATCCTTGCTGCAAAGCCTAAGGATGATGCAAAGTGGGAAAAGGTTTACAATACTCTGAAAGACATAAAGCAAACTATTGCTAAGAAAGAGAAGGGTATAGGAAATGAAAGGCAATCCTATAATAAAAATGATAGGTAGCCTAGATTGCAAAATTATCCTTACAATACAAATTGGAAAGATGGAAAACCAATCTTGCCTAGCCAGAAGCCTAAAAATGAT
This sequence comes from Sequoia sempervirens, assembly GCA_007258455.2. NCBI lineage: Eukaryota > Viridiplantae > Streptophyta > Pinopsida > Cupressales > Cupressaceae > Sequoia > Sequoia sempervirens. The sequence goes on along the minus strand of VDFB02058242.1, from coordinate 754,807,373 downwards.
CAACATATGCCAGACCCCTTGCAGAAACATTCAGTGAATCTAGTACTAGATAGACCATGATGTGAAGTTTGTGAACATCCATATGATAAAAATTATTATGGTGTTGCTCAATTGCTTGTTGTTGAGGAAATAGAGGAGGATGCTCATGATCAGACATTGAAATATGAGTAGGATGATGTAGATGTTTATATGGATAGATCATACATTGATGAAGCAGAATGTTCTTCTGATGATGAAATACAGGAAGCTGATGTGGATAATCAGAGGCAGAGAAGTGAGATGTATCATCAACAAGTCTTTTCTGATGAGGAAGGTGATTTTGATCATAATGCTTGCAATATGTAGTAGGCTGAAGATTCAGTGTCCTTGAGGAGACCATCAGAAGAAGAGATTGAAAGATTGATTGAAGAAATGGCTACTCAAATGAGAAGTTCACTTCAATTGAGAAATAGAAATGTGGGTGGTGAACAGGGTAAACCTGCTGGCTTGTTTATTAAAAAACAAAGGTGTTAAGGTTGACAACAAAAAAGATGCTGTGAAAGTCAAAGAAGTCAAGAGTGATAAAATTTTGGCTAAAAAGAATGAAACCCCAAAGCATCAAGAAGATGTAACTGCATCATTGGTGAAGACAAAGGTGATTACAAAGGTAGCTAAACCTGCTGTAGAGGATAAGAAGCAAAAGAAGCTAAGAGGAAGTAACCAGCAAGAGAAAAAGGAAAATGATGAAGGTATGATGTCTAATCTACCTCAATATACACCTGTAGATATGTTTCATGTGCTTTCTCAGGTTAAAGTAACTATACCTTTTCTAGAAATGATGAGAATAAATGAACACAAAAGAAAAGACAATAGCGTTAATCACATATGTTTTTGGTAATAAGACTAAGCAAGGAAGTGGTAAAGAAGTGAAGGATAAAGAGAAAGAAAAGCAAATGGAGGGAATTATGTCACAAATTCCCCCTATTTATTTAGGAAATTCTATTAACATGTGCCTTGAAAACATAACCCCTTTTTTTTTAAGTGTAGATATAAATGGGAAAACTTTAAAGAACTGTATGATAGATTCAGGGGCATCAAATAATGTTATTCCTATCAAAATAATGGAGGCAATGGGCTTGACAGTAGATACTACTCAAGGTAAATGTTATGCTATGGATTCAAGAGAAGTGCCAGTTATTGGAACTATCAGAGCATTGCATTATAAGTTAACTTAGTACCCTGACAAATAATTTAGTCATGACTGTATTATTCGCAGACATCCCACCTAATTTTGGGATGCTTTTGTCAAGAAAATGGATTGCATCAATGGGGGTAACATGCAATGTGATTTGTCATTTGCTACTTTCTCCATTGATGGTAAGGATGTCAAAATTGAAAGGGAATCAAAAGTACCTCATATGATTGAGCATGGCCCGATTGAGACTATGACATGTTTTATTGACAGTGGTATAGATGAATTTTGGGTTGCAGAATTCCCTCGCAATTGTGATAAGCATACTGCACTAATTGATATAGAAATAAAACAATTGCCAGAATCTGATGATTTGTGGACTATGTATTTTGATGGTGCAAGTTCAAAAGAAGGCTCTGGTGTAGGTGTTTTGTTATGATCACCAAGTGGAAAGAAATTCATATTCTCTTTCACTCTATTATTTGAATGCACAAATAATGTGGTAGAGTATGAAGCCTAGTTACTAGGATTGAGATTGGTTGACAAACATGGGATCAAGAAGCTCAAGGCAATTGGGGATTCTAAGCTTGTGGTCTCCCAAGTTAGATCCAAGTTTGTATCAAAGAAAAAGAGGTTGAAATAGTATAGGAATGTTGTTTGGGATGAATTGGAGAGCTTTGATGCATTTGGCATAGGATGGATGGAAAGAGGTCAAAACAAAGTGGCAGACCTATTAGCCAACATTGCATTAAAACCAAATGATATGACTTATGTTGGGTTTTCAAAGGTTGAGGTGCAAACCAGGCCATTTGTCCCTAATAATATAAAAAATTGGCAGGTTTTTGATAATGATGATGATATATTAAAGTTTTTGAATTTTGTGGGATAGTATGAAAATCAAGAAATTGACTTTGGAGCTTTTGTTAAAAATGTTGATGGTAAGAATACTATATTTGGAAATGAGGTCATTTAGTTAAAGACAAACACAATTCCCAAGGGTCTAGTTGTATTAGAAAGAGTGTTTGATAATCAAGATAAGACAAAGGCTAATCACATTGCTTCCCATCCTGATGACTTGGAAGAGATAAATCTTGGAACAGAAGCATCCCCAAAGAAGGTGTATATTGGAAATAAAATGTCAGCAAAGGTGAGAAAGATACTAATTGACTTATTAAGGAAGTTTAGGCATGTGTTTGCATGGTCCTATGATGACCTTAAGGCATATAGGGAGGATCTTTTCCAACATGACATTCCTCTGTGTGATGATGCCAAGCCATTTAGAAAAAAAGCAAAGGCCTATTAATCCCACCTTGGCTCCCAAAATGCAAGAAGAATTAATGAAACTAAGGGATGTAGGAATCATCAAGCCAATTAGACCTTCATCCTAGGTATCAAACTTGGTACCAATAAGGAAGAAAAATGGAGACATCAGGTTGTGTGTAGATTTCAAAATTTTGAATGTGTCTTCATTAAAAGACAATTATTCGTTACCTAATATGGAAGCTATATTGCAAATGGTGACATGTTGTGAATTAATTTCTATGATGGATGGTTTTTTTGGTTATAACCAGCTTATGATCAAAGAATCTGAGTAGTTTAAGACTACTTTCACCACGCCATGGGGAACATATATTTATGTCAGAATGCCATTTGGTCTAACAAATGCAGGGGCTACTTTTCAAAGAGCCATGGATGTGGCATTTTCAGATTTCATTAACTTGTTTTTGGTGATCTACGAAGATGACTTGACAACATATTCTAAAAATGAAGAGGATCATTGTGAGCATCTAGAGAAGATATTCATTCGAGCTTTGGAGTATGGTATTTCTTTGAATCCAAAGAAATGTGTGTTTGGAGTACTAGAAGGAAAATTATTGGGACATATTGTTTCCAAGGATGGAGTAAAAATTGATCCAAAGAGGGTAATTGAAATTGATAAAGTTCCACAACCCCGAAATGTTAAAGGAATACAATCTTTCTTTGGACAAATAAACTTCTTAAGGAGGTTTGTGACAAATTTGGTGAGATAGTTCACCCTATTTCCAAAATGCTCAAGAAAGTAGCCAAAGTTGAATGGGATAAGGAATCTGTGTAGGCTTTCCAAGCCATTAAGCAAGCAATAAAAGAGGCTACTTTGTTAAGAACCCCTGATTTTTCCAAACCTTTATAGATTTTCTCATTTTTTTCTTTCCACACAATTGCAGCTGTGTTATTGCAAAAGAATGCAAAAGGTTTTGAACACCCTATAGCCTTTTTCAGAAAATCTTTATAAGTTGCAGAGCTTAAGTATGATATAAATGAAAAACAGGCATATGCACTGGTAAAAGCAGTGAAGGATTTTAGGCCTTATTTTATGGGAGCTATTGTAATTGCGTATGTGCCTAGTGCTACTATTAAGGACATCTTCACACAACAAGAAGTGTCGGAAAGAAGGTGTAGGTGGATAAATCAGATCCATGAATTCAATATTGAGGTCCAGATTACTAAAATAGTAAGGGGAAAAGGATTGGCCAAGCTTATGGCCCAAAGTAATCTGGAAGAAAATTAGATAAATTTGTTAGAAGAGGAGAATAGATCACACATATGTGATATGGAGTATTCTGAGTGGTATAAAGATGTGATATATTATCTCCAAAGAATGAAATGTCCTGACAACTTGAGTGAAAATGAGAAAAGGACATTGAAGTTACATGCTATCAAATATGTTATTGTAGATGGAAAGCTCTAGTGGAGAAATGGAGAAGGTGTCATGCTGAAGTGTGTTGACCAAGATCAAGCAAAAGAACTTCTGAGTGAGATGCACGGTTGAGTTTTTGGAGGACATTATATGGCTAAAACAATTGCACATAAGATAATGAGGGCTAGATTTTCGTGGCCTACAGTTTTTAAGGATGCACACCAACTAGTGAATACATGTGATGCTTGTTAAAGTTTCTTTGGTAAGTTAATTTTTTTTGGTAACTTGCCTCAAAAACTAGTTATAGTACAAGCTCCATTCCAACAGTGGGGTATTGATTTTGTAGGAGACATAGCATGTAAATCTAGTGGAGGCCACTCATGGATATTGGTGGCCACTGATTATTTCACCATGTGGGTGGAAGTAATTCCAACAAAGAAAGCCACTAGTAAAGTGGTAATTGACTTCCCGATGAGCAACATATTGACTAGATTTGGATGTCTAGAAAAGATTGTGTCAAACAACGCAATGTGTTTTAGATCTGAAGAATACATAGAATCTTGTGAGAAGCATGGCATCCAAATTTCTTATTCATCACCATACCACCCACAGGGAAATGGACAAGCAAAATAAAGCAATAAAAGCTTGATGAAGATCACTAAAGGAATCTTGGATCAAAATAAAAGGGCTTGGGATTCTAAGCTAAGATTAGCAGTCTGGGCAGATAGGGTAACTATGAAGAAGGCAATAGGTTGTGCCCCATTTGACTTGGTTTATGGGATAAATGCTAGGTTGGCCCAAATAAACTTAATGGAAATGTATAAGTTTATCAAGATGTATGATAATGAAATTGATGATGAGATGCAATTAAGAGTGGAAGCTCTTATAGAATTAGATGAAACCAGGAGGGAAGCACAAAAGAGAAATGCAAAGTTGTAGTTGCAAGTAAAGAACTTGTATGACAAGAGGGAAACTGCAAGGAGTTTCAAAGATGGAGATTTGGTTTTAATGTGGAATGCCAGATTGGAAGATAAAGGGAAACATGGGAAATTTGATGCAATCTAGTTGGGTCCATTTTTGATAAATGGTAAGTGGAGTGAAGATTCGTACTTCCTCCAAGATATGACAGGGGATATTCTTGAACTGCTAGTTCATGGATAGTTCTTGAAGCTATACTTCACTTGAAGTATTATTTTCCATGAACAATAGTTTAGGTTTGTATATTTTGTATATATCTTGTACATAGTTTGGGCTGTTTTGTCTGGACAGTTCCTTTTTTGGTCGTCTTTGCCTCTTAGTCTGCTCCGCCTGAGATTCTGAATTATTTCTTCATTCCAGTGAAATGAATGTCCCCAAATGGAGCCACTGATGGAGCTTCAAATTTTTTTTCCTTGTTTGTCACTCTTTCCCTGCCTTATGTCGCTGGTCCTTCATGGTGTTGGAAAATTTCTAAGGGTTGGGGTTTTAGCTTTGTCTTCATGTAAAACCCTTATGTTTACTTTACGCCTGGGGTGGGATCTATTTTTCTGTTACTTTTGGAAGGCTTCTAAAACATTTTATGCCCCATCATTCCATCTAGGCTTGGTCCCTTTGGTCTTAATTTTTATTTCCTCCGCGGGTTTTATTTTCAATAAGTCTTGGCTGGCCCCATGCTTCATCATTTTAAAACAACATATGTCGTTGTTTTCCATCCGCCTACTGATGCCCCCTTGTCCTTTTAATGAATGTTTTATTTTTTAGAAGGGATCAAATTCATGCTACCGTTGATCAAATTTCCTTCCGATATCAATGGTTTCTCATCATCGCGTGATTGGGAGATGTAGGATCTTTATTGATCGAAATATCGCGGGCGGGCGCCATGTGTCATTTCTGGCATGGATGAAGGAGATCAATTTGTGTGTCATCGATCAATCTTCATCAGATATCAATGGTTTCCCACCATCACGTGATCCAAAGCTACATAATTTTTACTAATCGTGATATCACGGGCGAGCGCCATGTGTCTCATCTGGTGGAGCCGAAGAAACATTGAAATAATTTAACCTAGCTTTAATATGTTATGCTGTGGGTTACTAAAATGCTTGCAAGATACACATGCTTCAAATCAATGAAGATGTTATGATCTTAGCGGAAAAGGTGCTTGACAGATAATGATAAGGCCAACTAATGTTTTGAAGGAACAGGATCACCGTTGTTCAAGATCTACAGTTGCCCGCCATTGCGTGATCCAAAGTTGTAGGATCTTTACCAATTGCGATGTCATGGGCAACTACCACATGGATTTCATTCGTGGCGTATGGTATGGTGGGCCACTTATTTACCATGTTGGTGATTGTGTCAGCCTATTTTTAAGATGGTTGTTCAATCATTTGATCTAACTTAAGGATCAATGACTCATATTTAAATCTGCATCAAATATGGTTGGAGCCAGTCGTGCAGCATGTGAGTGATCCTTAATGGTAGATACGACATTTACTGGCACAATTTGATCAAAATAAAATCAATTATCCTACTTTATTTGTATCACAAAGCATTCAACTATTTTACAGAGCAGTTTCAGAGCTGGAGGTGGAATTGTGAGTCTCTGCAACCAGAATTTGGGATTTCTATGAACAAAGCCATGAGTTTATTTTTTGTGCCTCTCGATCATCCTATAGTTGAATTTGGGAAAGGATTTGTTGTGCTTGTCACTAAACTTGTTGATAAACATGTTAGGGCTATAGTTTAATTATAGATTGTGATAAATTCTAGTATTTTGTTCTGTAATTTCCTATCTCTAGTTAGTCCTAGATATTTGAGGTGTAACGTTATAAAGAAGCCCTAATTTCTCTGAGATGGCACCACCCAAGCAACATTCTAGCTGGATTGACTATTTAAAAACAAACCTGTATGATGATTTCCTAGATCAGTTGCACTTGTCAATGAATGATAGAAGGAAGGGATTGGTTCTGATGTGAGGGAAAATCCTGGGGGAAGGGTTAGTGTATAATTTCTCCAACATAGCCGACGCTAGGGTTCCCCTCATAGGTTTGGAAATGTTCAGATTGTGGTATGGATAGAGGAATTTTCCTCACCCCTTTTCAAACGGTTGGATGTATGATATGGGGAAGCTGGTTGTACCAAATGTGTTCCCTGATGTAGACCTACTTAGGGTAGTGGCTACAAGATATGACCTTGTCACATGGGTAATCAAAGATAATGATGGAGGTGTTCTGCTAAGTATTAACAAAGAAGAAGTTCAAAATATTTTTGACTTGAGTGAACCGAGTGAAGACTTGGTTCTTATCAATCTTGAGGAAATGAAGCAGGAATATGCAAAGTTGAAGTCTCTTTTTAAAGCTAAGTTGTTTCCACCTCATTTGGCTAGGGCAAGAGGTTCAAGATTTCATATCAGCCCCAGTGACCAAGAATCTTTCAGATTAAATTGTTTTGCAAATCATTTCTTGGCTACTTTCTATTCATTGTGTTAGATTTTGGGTTTCAGTCCTGGTGCGATGATGCCCATTGCTTATATGTTCATGGGGGTGCAAATAAAACACCCTAACTTTTCTGTGACATATGACTTTGCCCCTTTCTTGGCTGAGAGGATACATGAAGGGTTGTCAAAGTTGCAGAAAAATGATACCGACACTCAATTATTTTGGTATTCTATGCTGATGCACATGTTCTTGTTCAAGAATTTTGATTTCTTCTTTGAAATGATGAAATTAAGGAAATCGGTTGATGGAGAAAGATTTCTAGTATAGATATGGGCTGCAAATTTATCTTGCAATAAGGAAAGTACTAGTTATGTGCAATTTGATAATTTCTTTGCTTCCAGATTGAGGGCTAGATTGATGGTGAAAATACCTAGGATCCCTAAGGAATTACATGATTTCCTCAGGCCAAAGGGGAGGAAGCTAGAATTGAAAGTTTTCCATAACTGGGGTGACATTATCCCATACCTAGTGAACACTATTTTGAGAGTATATGGTTTTCAGGGAGCCCCTCATATACTGCCATACAATGTGCCACCAAGAGTGAGGTTTGCATAAGTTATGTGGCAAATAGGTTGTATTCATGAGGACAACCTCACTGGGAGGGGTAAGGGAACATTTTTCCCTGATTAGATAGTGGTGTCTGATTTTGCTTTTTCAAAAGGAGGCTGAGTGTATTTTGATAAATTCTTTGATGATTACCATTTGAGGTGTGGTCCAAAGTGGCAACATGATCCTAAGGGTTTTTTTTCTTTTTTTAGAAAAATAATAAAAGTTGGAAAATTTGTGCATGAGTACAACTTCCTTGAGGACCTCATTAGAAATGGATAGCTTATGATAATCTATTAGATATTGTGCACAAAACGGATCCCAAGTATGATCCATTGTTGGAGTTCAGTCCATATCATAAGAAAATTTATTTTTTGATGGAGAACTTCAAAGAGATTATGGGCACTTTGAGAAGCAAAAAGGTAAACTTGGAACTGAGTCTGGGTGTACAAGAACAAGGTGCCAGAACAATTGAAACAAGGCCAACATACCAACCTATAGAAAGGTGGCCCATTTACAAGAGGAAAAAGGATAACAGTAGTGATGAAGAAGAAGTGGATAGAAAAGGAAAGCAAATAATGAAGGTGCCTCCAAAACCAGGTCCAAAGTTCAAAGTTCATGGGGCAATCAAAATCATTGATTTAGAATCATCACCAGAAGACAATCCCCCATCACCACCATCTAAGCCAAGCCCTAAGAGGCAAAGAATTGATCAACCACAAGAGAATTTGATGGATGAAATTATTGTACTCATCAAGACATGCAAGTTGGTATTCCTTCCCCTCCTAGGCTAGCTGAATTGGTTTTATCGATTTAGATATGAAAGGAAAAAGTGTACAAGATGTAAGAATGGAAGCATGCAAGGAGTTTCTAGATGACAATACATTGGTAAGAACTCAGTATTCTTGCAATTTGCTATGGAGGATGAATTTAAAGAGTATCAAGATATGTAAGAGGAGAAGAGAACTAAGCCTAACAGGTCAGATCAAGAGAATGATGAGGAAGTTAAAGCTGAATTAATGGAAGAATTCATGAACATCACTCCTAAAGAAGGAAGAAAACTCGTGAGTGAGGCGAGTATTGATTCTTCTTGAATGGGACATTGTAGATGCCATTTAATGCTCTTTTGAAGTCCAAGCATCCCTTGCAAGACTCTGAAGAAGAAGTCAAGGTAGCACTTCAAGACTCTACTTTCAGTGAAGAGTATGAAACCTTGGAAATTTGGGCATTGGCCAGACAAGGGAGAAAACCAGATGTTTTTATATTAATCCTCAGAGGAGGATTAATAATAAAAAGAGCTTCAAAGCTCAACCAAACCGAAGATTATTACGGCCAACCATTCATCAACAGCAAGTGCTGGTAGCAAAATTGGGCCAGCTTTCATTCTGCTACTAAACTGCCGGGATGAAGCAACAAGAAGATAGATGGAGTTGGAAGCCTGGCCTGCATTGCGGCTCCATTGAGGAGTATCAACCCTTCCAGAAGCAGGTCGCTACCTCTGAGGCGCTTCCCAAAATGTTTAACCACAAGACCGAGATCTCCATTCTTCCCAAACCTCCCTGCACTCACCCCTTCTCCCCCAAAGATTTGAGCAGGCCAGGTGATCTTTAGAGGAAATTGAAGAATAAACAGATGTTGATCTTAGAAAGAAGCAGCTCTTGTAAAGAATTGATGAATTGCATCAATCATTAAAGGTAAGTGAGGAGGGATCTATTTCAAAGAAAAAGGAGATTATTACTACTGTCTTGAGGCATTTAAATGAAAAGGTTGATAGTAAATTACTATCTATACATTCTTTATATTCTTTGTTGATAGATGCAATAAAGAATATTAATAGGGATCAGGAGGTAGTGATACCATTGATTAAAAATTTGATCCCTAGGGCCAGTGATTTGGATGTCATGTATAAGGCCTCAAGGTTTGACACAAATAATAGGCCCCAATCATTAAAACCTACTCAAGTATTAGTTAATTCATTGTAGGGTTTTCACACCCTACCAGATGATTTGAGTAGGAAGATTAGGGAATTGGTGAAGAATTTCAATGATTGGGGTAACACATTGCTACCTAATATAATTGATGAGTAGGGGAAAAGTAAGTCACTCCAACAATGGTAGGATCAAGCAAATAAAGTCATCGATGATCAAATTAAATTAATTTGTGATGACTCAAATTATGATTTGTTGGTGAGTTGTATGGATAATATTATTAGTGCCAGCTCATTTTTGGAATCTTTTGAAAGGGATGCAAATCAGGTAGCAGTAAAGTACACACCTTATAATGCCAAGGTGAATGAGGTGATTAATTTTGACTGGCCCACTAATGAAGAATACCAGAAATGGGTAACTAAATATTTGACTGAAGAAGAATAAAAGAATGGACTACTAACAGGTGGCAGATCAGATGCTGCAGTTACAACGGTTCTAGTTTTTCATTGATGGCATTCTTGGCGTGGGTTTCTTGTGGTTTTTGTTGCTTCATCGACATTCCTCTATTGACATGATGAACAAGAATATTCTCCAGGGTGATGGCTGTGGTAACGATTTGTGGAATATCACTAGGTGCTCCAATTAGCTGGTGACATGTGTCCTTTCTGGCCTGATGCTTGTTTTCTCCTTCATTCTTTATAAGAAGGATTTCAAGGCTAGAAGTACGGGTCAACAAGTTAGATAATTTTTGGTTGAGTCTAGGTGAAGTTGCAGAGAAAATTGTAAAGTCTGATGGTTTTAGAGAAAAATGCAATTTAGGTTTTGAGTCATTCTGTAGCAGGTTTTGAGTTCATAAGGATTTAATGTTATATAATAGTACTAGCATTTGAGTTGAAATGATAAATTCAAGCTCATGTCTCTCCATTGTATATGCATATCTGAACTTTGAATGAAATAACTAAGGGTTGTTTTATCCATCTCACTGTTGCGGTGTGTATGATTCTATTTTAGCTTTAATTCAAGGAATTAATTAAAATGCTTGAATGGGATTATAGGTAGATATGTTCTATATGAGGATTTGATAAGTAGTATTGGGTTAGAATGCATACTAATGAAATTGTAATGCAATATTGTTAGTGATCTTATATGTCATGTATTAAATCTATCATAGACCTCTAGATTCTTATGAATTTGACTCCTGTACAATGGATATATGGCACTGATCTAAGTTGTACGTATTTGAGATTATATGCTATTGTTAATGTCGTTTATAATAATGGTGCAGAGGTTGTAAACACATTAAGGGATCTCCCTCCTGGGTCTTGCAGAGCCCGAAGTGTAGGAGGATTTTTAAAGTCCTCGTCAATTGGTCCAAGTCCTTTGATTTGCCTTTGATTGGAATTTGCAATTCCATAGGTAGATTAGAAGAAAAGCCTGGTTACATTGTAAAAAAGAACCAACAGATCAAAAAACTAGAGGTCTTAAATTATAGATTTGATGGAGGATTTTGTGGTTTATTGATCCGATGGACATATTTTTAGTGAAAATTGAAGTGTCTCATTTCTCTCCAGAATCAGCACCATCAGAAAGAGCTCGGTGTCCTGATTCCAATGCAACTCGAACGGAGCAAAAAGGAGTCCTGCATGCTCCAGGATAGTTGATATTATTGAAGGAATAGACAATTCTATTCGATATTATCCTGATCATGTGATGAGCTATTCAAGTGATGTGATTATGACATGCATCCATTGTTAATGTCGTCGTTATAATACATGGTTGTGAGGTTGTATCAACATTGCATTATGGCACCTCCTGGGCATCTGGCCCCTCCTGAAATTGTTAGTCTTGGCAAAAGAGCCTGAAGTGCTACAAGCTTAGTTAATAAGGGTGACATTTGTAGAAGTTCCTATTCGTCAATTGGTCCATCCGGTCCTTTGATTTTTCCCCTTTAGATTGGAATTTGCAATTCCATAGGTATGATTATGAAGTGAAAAGACGAAGTCTTGGTGGTGACATTGTAAAAAAGTTACGAAGTGCAATCATCGGATCAAAAAACTAGAGGTTATAATCACCTTGTTATTACTTCCATTTTGTCATTTTAAGTTAATTTTGATTTAATTAACTTGAAATAATCATTGTAAAAGCATTGTAAAAGTTAAGCATTTAAATACTGCAATCTAGTATAGATCCTATACAGATCATTTATTGTCACAATTAATGACTTTCAAGAGAGTTTGAGTCGTTATTGATCGATTGGGAAGTACTTTCTTTGTAAATTAGGGCTAATTGAGTAGCCTAATTGAAGGGTGGCTCAATGAAACTCAATATTGTTGTGAAGAAATCTCTTGGAACCTTTTGGAATTTTGGTTTGGTGTATATGGTGAGTCTTTGTTGAGGTTTGGTTGGCCATTGTATGGCCTTCTCCAAAAGATAAGTCCAAGTGTTGTGGTTTGAGGGCTAGAAGCCTTTTGGTGAGGATTTGAGACAAGTTGAGAATTTTTTGTTTAAGGGCAGGTTTTTTGGTTTGTGTTGGATCATTTTGAGTTGGAAGCAAGGTTATCACCACCTTGCTTACATCATCAAATACATAGAAAATGGACTGTAGGTTATCTCCATTCTTGAAATAGGGTTTAGTTGGCTTGAAAACTTTGTTGATTTCTTTTCCACCTTTTGAAACCTAATTGCTTGACAAATTTGCATACAAAATTCTGCAAACACACATGAAAGAGGGGAAAAATGGTGAAGGGTTAGGTTATAGGGATTTGACTTGGTCAAATCCCACTTTGGTAATCAAACCCTTAATGAAGAAATGAAATGAAATGAACAAGGAATGATGAATAAACAACATGAAAATGTCCTAAACTCACCACAACCTTGTTGAAGAAATCTAAAGTTATGTCAATGGTTGCTCCAAGATGCTTGATCGATTCTTGATTGAATGCTAATTGATGAATGCAAGTGAACTTGATGAAAGGGAGATACTTGAATGAATTAGCTATAAAATGGATGGAAAAAACACTTATTTATACAAACTTGTTTCTTAGTAACCCAATGATACCTCATCACAGGCTGACATAAGGTAATTCTGAATAAAAATCCAAAAGAAAATTTGAAATATTTTGATTTTGGAGCTAAGAGGGACTCATTCACCACCCATGGCGAATGGGTCCGACCTTGGGATTGTAAATGCGTGTTAGGAATTAAGTCACATTTAATGTTGTTTGTCAGGTTTACATTAAAAAACACATTTAATTAAGCCTTATAAGGGCATAAAGGGGTAAAAAAAGCATAAAAGAGGTGTAAATAGTGAAATTAAGCCTAGAAAAGCGAGAAATCTTGTTACAAGACTTTAAAACACTTTAGAATAGGACTTGATAAGTGATGAAAAGGTGTTTTTTAGGTGAATTGTAATGAAAAGAGTCTAGAAAAGTGTAGAAATGTGTGACAATACTTCACAACATCTTTACAAGACGTCATAATTTGAATGTTTAGGACCTAATGTGAATGCATAAGTTACATTGCAAAATTAAATCAAAGAAAAAAGGACCAAACATAATGAGAGAAAGACCTAAAATACCATCAAAATGTCAATTATCTATTTTTCTATTGTACATTTAGCCCCCACTTTAGTGAGAGGATGAACTTGCTTCAAACTCACACTAAAGTAGCCATGTATATAGAGACAGTCCTAATGCACTTATGCTAGCAAGATGGAATAAAAATGATCAAGAGGGATGATCAAGCCCCCTTGATGGAGATCCTAGGAAAACTAAACATAAGAACAAAGGAACACAAGTGTGAAAAAGAAAGAAGAAAATGGAGAATGGGATTGAGCTTCGATCATTTGTCCAACTAGTTTGGATTAGGTCTAGGATGTTTGAAAAAGAATATGGATACTCACTGTATGGTGACAAAACTCATGACTATCCATCGGTGAGAAGAGCTAAAAAGGAGAAGTACATACGCTAGTTGGTAAGCACCCACAAACACATAGGTGGCTATGGGGAAAGTTGTGCTGCTGAATGGGATTCTTTCTCAACCATATCAAAGTTAAACCTCTTGATAAGTTTAACAAGGTGCCACAAGGAAAATGTCGGTTTGTGCTTCATGAAACAAGCAAAGCTTCCTATGCTTAGAACTCATGAACAAGGAGGAAGGTACCATAGTCATGCAAGTTGCATTATGTAAGGTGGAAAAGATGTAAAATGTAAAATGCAAAAATGTAAAAGAAAGTTCAAAGGAGTCTTGTTAAGTTCATGCAAGGTCTATCACTTAGGGAACATTGTGTCTAATGTCTCCAAGAGAGGACCAATCTAAGAATAAAATATTCACAACTTAGGGGATACAATGCATTGCATCAAACCACCAAGAGGAATGTAATATGCTAAGAGAGATCACACTTATGAAGGAAATCATACCCATTGTCATTTGCAAAGTGACAAAAACATCGTATGAAGTGACAATGTTGTACTAAGAACCAAGAATGCAAATGAAATGATGCTAATGTATGCCCCCCACTTTAAAGGAATTGCTACGCATTGCTCTATGAGAAATTAATTTAAAGTAGCGAAGGAAACAAAATGCAAAAGGAAAACAAGACATGAGAGCCAACTTGGAAAGTCCCTATGCCAAGTCATATGTTTCTATGTTAGGATACATCATGTAAATGAAAAACAAAAGAAAAGAAAAGGGAGGTTTCCCCTCGCAAAAGAACACACCAAACACATAAGGGATCTATGGATTTGGGGTCAATATGTTCATTGCTACAATATTTTTATTACAAATCTCGGAACTATCATCATTCCCCAAAGCACATAGAACTGGAAGAATGACACAAAGAGAGTGAAAACAAAAGAAAAACCAAGGTCCATTTTGGGTCAACATGCAAGAGACATTATGGTCTCAACACTTTACATCGTCCCCAAAAAGAAAGCACAATCAAAAAGAAAATGAAAAGGCAAATGAAAAGAAAAAGATTTTGGGTCAACATGAAGGAGACATTTTGGTCTCAATTCCTTGTGTCATCCCCAAAAGGAAAAAAGAAGAAGAAGGCAAAGTAAAAAGGAAAAGGAACCGATTGGGTCAACATGGAAGAGACATAGGGTGTATCAATGCTTTATGTAATCCCCAAAAGGAAAACACAAAATAAAAAGGAAAAAAAGAAGTAAAAGGACCTGATAGGTCAACATGGAAGAGACATAGGGTGTCTCTATGCTTTGCATCATCACCAAAAGGAAAACCCAAAAGCACAAAGAAAAAAGGAAAAGGATAAAAGAAGACATATAAAAGAATACATATACAAATAGAAGAAGCATATAAAGAGAGAGAGAACATCAAATGCACAATACAAGGGGAGATGATACACACATACAAACAAAAGAGCAAAGAAAAATGCAAAAGGCTAGCAAGGTGAATGCAAGTCAACCATCAAACAAGTCATCTACCTCCTAATCTTGTTCAGTGTATTGTGAGGGCAGTTTACTATCCAAATGAAGAATTCCAAGTGTTGAACTAGGAGAAGTGCCTAGTTCTTCACTTAAATTGAGATATTTATCTTTTAATCTCATGGAAGAGGAGAATAAATAATTCAAATTGTTATGCACCTCTTCATTGATTTTAGTGATCTACTCATCATCATCATCTTCTAAGTTAATTAAGATGAGAGGAAGAAGGGTAATTTCTAAGGAAGGATGTATCAAAAGTTGTGGCTTTGATCAAACCATTTTGTTGTGAAGGTTGGATTGTACTATCTTGTGGTGGGTCAAGAGGAAGATGGTGGTCAGGTATTGCTTCTATTAAAGGTGGAGGTTGATTTTCTTTGTCATTTTTGATTTGCATTTGACAAGCAAGGAGAAGACAATGACACCTACACTCCCTAACACCACAGTTTCTTTTAATTTTATTTTGAAGTTGTTTAGGTGTAAGAGAAAGTTGATCCACCATAGGTTCCTTTTCTTCTAGAGGGGGAAGAATGGAAGAAACCGAAGAAGATGGGTCAAGCACTTTCTCTTTGGCTTTATAAACTTGTTTAATGCAAGAAGGGATGATGAGATTGGTGCCATTTTCTCTTGAAAGTTTAAATGAGGAAGGGAAAGTGTCTATGGTCAGTTGTGTATGGGTTTGTGTTGTTTTTTCAATTTCAGTCTCAAGCTAAAGCATTGTCTCATCTATGATAGGGGTAATGGAAGTGGACAAGGACATGTTACGAAGAGACAATTCAACTATTCTTTGGGCTTTGCAAGTTTGATAGGAAATGAAAAAGAAGTCCTTTCCAAGGGTGATAGGTTCCATAGGTTCATTCCAAAAGGCTTCTAGGGAAAATTTTCCTTTAGAGGACAACTAATTAAAGCCACTATGGTGTACAATAAATATCTCATTGTCATGCAAAAACTTCAAACATTTGTGAACAACTAAAGGGATACTTTCATCGAGTGAAGTGAAGAATGACATAGCCATAGATGAAATTTATTTTTAGATTTTAGTTAGGAGGTGCAACAAAATTATTTCCTTGATCATTGAAACCCACAATGGACAAACAACTAGAATCAATGAGGTCTTGAACTAAGTGTTTGAGACATTTACATTGTTCAGTGTCATGTCCATTTTGGCAATGAAAATGACAATAAGGATTTGGTTTAAAGGTGGGTGGTAAAGGCTTGGTGGTATAAAATGGTTTAATGGTAGGAAAAGTGATCATTTGTTGTTGAAGCAATTGATTCATTGTGTTATGGAGAGTATCAGCTAAGGGATTGAGTTCTCTCTTCAAGTCCCCATAGGTAAAGGGCACCGCTCCTTTAACAGTTGCCACTTGACTCTGAATGGGTTGGGTTGGTTGCAAAGAAGGTTGATTGAATTGTAAGAAGCCTTTGTTTGGTTTTCTAAAGTTTTGTGCATTTTTTTGGTTGCTTTGCTTAGACTTCTCAGCTCAGTTAGAAGGGGACTTTGAATCACGACTAGTAAACGAGTTGTGATAGTCACAAAGGGTTGTGCATAAATGCATGAACGGGGGAAATTTCATCATAGTTAACTTATCCTGAAGGTGAGTGTGCAAGTTTTTTATAAAATTTTTTTGTAGATGTAAATCAGAAATCTTGACATCAATTTGAGCATACAATGACTGATAACATGAAATGAAATCAGTTACTTTTTCATTTACATTTTGTTTACATCACATTAAATCAACCATTGTCTTTTTGGGAGTCATATGGACTTGGAAGTGACTTATAAAGGCATCCACAAGTTCATTAAAGGATTGTATTGAATGATTGGGTAGGTTTGAAAACCACTCCAATGTAGTGTCCTTCAAGGTCCTAGGAAAAAGTTTGGCTAATTATTTATTGTCAAGGAAAAAATCACTGCATAATGTTGTATAGGCATTAAAATGATTAGTATGGTCTCCTTTACCTCTGTATTTCTCAAACCTAAGCATATCAATCCCTTGTGGCATCTGTGTGCATAATATCTCTAAGGATAAGGGGCTACTACAGACATGATATGTAGGTGGGGAATTTTTACTTTGGCTAATGGTGGAGATTTTTTGTTGCATGGAGGAAACAGTGTTAAAGAGTTGTGTAATGATGGGATCAGTGTAAGTGGTATGAGGTGGAAGGGAAATGGTGATGGAGTATATGTAATGTTAGGAGAAGTGAAGGGAAAAATAAGAGGGGTGAAGGTCGAAGAGGGAATATTTGATGCCACAAAAGGATTATGGATGCTAGTTGGAATATCTAGAGAAGGAGACACATGACTACCCTGTTGTATGGTTGTTGTAACTTGAGGAGTGGTATAGGTTGGTATGGATGCTATGGTTGAAGGAGGAGGAATGGGAGGTCCTCCTTGGCTTACAATAGTGTTGGTTGATTGGGAAGGGGAAGGAGCATGTTTGTTATATATCTCAGTAATTATTTTTAGAACTTGTAAGCCATCATCACTTTAAATAAAACAATGAAGGTTTTCTGTGGTAGGTATGGCGGTGGAGGAAATGTTTTCAAAACTTAAATCTTGTTGCAAATGTGCAAAATCCTCATGAATATTAATAACTTTTTCTTGTAGAATGGAACTAATTTTTGTGTCAACATGCATCGCATGGGATGGTAAAGGAATATTAGTGGTTATATCCATGTCGAATGCACCATTTTCCATACCAGGTGTAGGAGCTCTTGAGATCCCAAGGTACACAATGAAAGTGATATTGTGAGAAGCCACGAGTCAAGAACTTCGTCTCACTAAAGTATTATCAATGGGGCACCAAACACTCATACAAGTACTACAAAAGATGGGGTAAATGTAAATGCAAACTAGGAGCAAGAAAATGCTAATGACAATTTTTTTGTAAACTGAAACTAGAAGACAGTAACAACAAACAAAAATGCAAAAAAACTATAAAAAAGCCATAAATTTCAATGTAGAAAATGCAACTAGACTGATTCACCCAGGGTGGCAAATGAGTCCAGGTATGATATTTTTTTGGTATTTTTCAAAAAAATTAAAATGATTTTAATTCTTTTTAGATGCAAATTGAGAATGCAAATGTAAATTTTTAGTTTTTGAATGAGGGTATGTGCAGGATCATGATGGGCCAAAAAGTGGTGATATGATGGGTATGTGTAGGTTATGTGGCTAACAATTTTTTTTACCCAAAATTGATGAAATGAAAAGGGTTTTTAAAGGAGATTCTCAACTTTCCACCAATATAAATTATTCTTTACTTTGAATTTAATAATGAATTACTATTCATTTTCTATTTGAATTATGAGTAAAGTCTTGATTGATAAGCTGATTGAAAAACATCTATAGCTTTCAAATGGTATCGCATTTTTTGAATCTGAAACATGTGTCACATTCTATGCTTCACATACTATAGGATTAAAAAAAAAAGAATTTCATGAAGTTTTGACCAAGTTAAGGTGGTCAGACATACGAGTTTTTATATTTTTAAAATTTGTAATAAAGAAATTATAATTAATTATTTACTTGGAAAAAAAATACAAAAGAATATGCATCACATTGGGACATGAGTCATCTACTTATATCTAAAATATTATAAAAAAATATTATCATTTTATTGTGGTTAGGGTGGTCAGATAGACACCTACATCTTATTTTTTCCTTGAAATTTAAGTACTACTGCATTGAAATTTCAAATTTTCACCAAATAGATATTTAAAAAACAATAAACCTAGTAGTTTAGAAACTGCATTCAATTTTCTATAGATTATATTCTTACATATTTTTGAAATAATATAGATAACTTATTCAAATATTTATGTCAAGTTGCCTAACTCTGATTTTTTTTGAATTTGTTTCCACTTAAGGGCCTTTTTTCTCCATGCCGATCCTGCACATACCCATGATATAATATGCAAAAATGAAGTCTAAATGAGTCTTTCACTAATGCAATTTGAGAAACCATAGGATGAAAAAAAAAAAAAAACCTAAATGAATTTTGATGCAAATGGAACCTAGGATGCAAGATGCAATTGAAATTAGAAAGCTAATGTGCTCAATATGCAGGTTCACTAAAATGAACCATCAATTTTGAGGATGTGATCTATGGACTACTCTTGCACTCTTGGGATCTTTCACCTAAAAGGAGAGAGATAGAAGACCCTAAAATTGAGGTGGTTCACTCAAAGAGAGGATTGTATGATGTGATTAAGACTAAATGCAATGCTATAAATGTAACTAAATGATTTAATTGACTGATTATGAATGCAAAACCTATGAAATATGCAATGCTTGAAAACATAATGTGATATGCAAGAATGAAATAAAAGATGAATAAATGCAAAACAAAATTGAAAGAAGGTTGAATCAGAGTGTACATGGGAAATGAATGCTTTATCTAGAATGATTTGAATGTTGGTAGAAATCAGTCAAAATCACCAATGAGACTCATTCACCACTAATGGTGAATTAGTCCTGCTAGTCGCCAAAACTCCTGAAAATTGGTTTCTAGCTGTCAGGAATTTGAATCTAATAGAATCTAATTTTTTAGCCTTAAGGTGTAACTCATTCACAACTAATGGAAAATCAGTCCTCCCCCAAAATTCTGTGAAATTAAAGGTCAATTCTATAGCTCCAGATCTGCACTTATCTTCTTGTTGGGTTGACAAATTCAAATTTGCAGAAAATGGATTGTAGGTTGTCTCCAAGCTTGAAAGAGGGTTTAGTTGGATTGAAACACTTTTTTGACTTCTTTTCCACCTTTCAATAGGTTATGTACAGGATCATCATGGAAAAAATAGGCCCTTAAGTGGCAAAAAATTCAAAAGAATCAAAGTTAGGCAACTTGACGTAAAAAATTGAATAAGTTATCTATATTATTTCAAAAATATGTAAGAATAGAATCTATAGAAAATTGAATGTAATTTCTAAAATACTATGTTTATTTAAAAAAGAAAAAAATCTATTTGGTGAAAATTTGAAATTTCAATGCAGAGTAGTACTTAAATTTCAAGGAAAAAATAAGAAGTAGGTGTCTGTCTGACCACCCTAACCACAATAAAATGATAATATTTTGTATAATATTTTAGATATAAGTAGAGGACTCATGTCCTGATGTGATGCATATTTTCTTATAATTTTTTTCCAAGTAAATAATTAATTATGATTTTTTTATTACAACTTTAAAAAATATAAAAAATTGTATGTATCACTAGCTTAACTTGGTCAAAACTTCATGAAATTCAATTTTATTTTTTTAATCCTATAGTATGTAACGCATATTTGGGATTCAAAAAATGTGATACTGTTTGAAAGCTATAGATGTTTTTAAATAAACCTATCAATCATGACTTTAGTCGTAATTCAAATAGAAAATGAATAATATTTATTTATTAAATTCAAAGTAAAGCATAATTTATATTGGTGGAAAGCTGAGAATATCCTTTAAAAACCCTTTTTGTTTTATTAATTTTGGGTTAAAAAAAAAGTTGTCAGCCATATACCCTACACATACCCATTATATCACCACTTTTTGGCCCATCATGATCCTGCACATACCCAACACATAATTGCTTGATAAATCTACATACAAAAGTCTACAAACACACATGCAAGAGGGGAAAACTAGTTAAGGGTTAGGATATAGGGATTTTCCTTAGTCAAATCCCACTTTGGTAATCAAACCCTTAATGAAGAAATGGAATGAAATGAACAAGGAAAGATGAATAAACAACATGAATATTTCCTAAACTCACTATAACCTTGTTGAAGAAATCTAAAGTTATGTCAATGGCTGCTCCAAGAAGCTTGATTGATGCTTGATTGAATGCTAATTGATGAATGCAAGTGAACTTGATGAAAGGGAGATACTTGAATGAATTAGGTGTAAAATGGATTCAAGAAAAACTTATTTATGCACACTTGCACCTTAGTAACCCAATGATTCCTCATCATAGGCCGACATAAGGCAATTTTGAATAAAAGCACGAAAGAAAATTTTAAATATTTTGATTTTGGAGCCAAGAGGGACTTATTCACCATCCATGGCGAATGGGTCCCACCTTCGGCTTGTAAGTGGGTGTCAGGAATTAAGTCACATTTAATGCTATTTGTCAGGTTTACATTCAAAGAGACACTTGATTAATCCTTATAAGGGCATAAAGGGATCAAATAAAGCATAAGAGAGGTGTAAATAGTGAAATTAAGCCTAGAAAAGCATGAAATCTTGTTACAAGACTTTACAACACTTTAGAATAGGGCTTGATAAGTGATGAAAAGGTGATTTTTAGGTAAATTGTAATGAAAAAAGTCTAGAAAAGTCTAGAAATTTGTTGCAACACTTCACAAAACCTTTAGAAGATGTCATAATTTGAATGTTTATGACTGAATGTGAATGCAAAAGTTACATTACAACATTAAATCAAAGAAAAATAGACCAAAAATCATGATAGAAATACCTAAAAGACTTTGAAAATGACAATGATCCATTTTTATATGGTACACTAACCAAAGGGGTCAACAAATAAATGCACTCAAATGCTCAAGTGATAACTAATTTGATTGGTGACTGACTGAAATAGGTTAATGTAAGGTAAGGGTTTCTAGGTTAGACCCTTAATCAATCCTTAGGAACTTAGGATAACAATCATGATCCCAATAATTATTTTCTCAAAATTTTGCAAGAATTTTTGAGGTTCTATCAGTGGCTCATGATTGGGTACGTATACCCCCCATGGGTATAGCGAGAATCTAGATCTCAGGTTCAAGCAAACTAGTGCAAAAGGACACAAAACCTAGGAGCTTTCCTGGACAAGGCAAGCAGATGCAACAAAAGGAAAAAAAACAAACCAAACCTATGTACAATATTTAAAAAACTATAAAATGAAATTTATGTCTTCAAAAGCCTCTTATTCAATTGGCTTCAATCCTCAAATTGGAGGCCCATGGCCCCCAAAAACTTAGGATTGATTCTTTCCTTTTTCAAAGACTTTGTGTTGTTCTACTTCTAATGGATCAACATGTGTATTGAGCATCTCTGAACAATTAGCACCATCACAACTGACACCATCAATCCCATTTAATTTAACAATGTTCCATTCACTAACTTGTTCCACCATAGGATCATCAAATTGAATTGGAAAATTAAAACATTCATACTCCACTTGACCATGAGTGTGGAAACCACATTCAATTTGCACATCAAACTAAAATCCTTCATAGAAAATTTGATGCATGTTCGGCCAACAGTCCCCTAATGTATCAGAGAGAAGAGATACATATTCAAGAGCATTTTTGTTATGCTCTACATGGGTTTCATCTTTATTGGATGTGAACAAATCCATAATTATACTGAGAAGATGAGGAGCATCAACAAAGTATTCAACTACACATTCATATTGATTAACATCATAGTTTATACTATCTGCATCCCTAAGTTGCTCTTCACATAGATAAAAAAAATCTTGCAATATCAACACAATTTGAATATTCATCAAATAGTTTTTTCTCATCAACATGCAACAATACTACTATAGGACCAATGTACCCATCCAGGTACACAACTTGATCATTTTAGAAGAGGCCCCTTCCTTCATCCATGTGTAAGTTATCCCTATTATCATGTATGGCTGGCAATTCAACCTCTATTTCATGCATACAACCATGTACCATAGGAAAGTGGGCATGTTCACCTACATCTCCCTCAATAATAGCACTGTATTTAGAATTATCACCATGGACAATGACATCCTTATCTTCAAATTCTTCATCATGTGAGAAAATATCATGTTCAATTAACAACAAACCTGAGTTGCATTCTCGGTAATCATTCAATACAGTTTTCTCATTCACTTGTGAACAAGTGACTTCACCAATACTTGTATCACTACATCCTTCATATGATTGGGGAGCTTTTGACTCAAGGTCACCATCCTCAAGAACACAATTGTAAACCTTAATTTCAGGATAGTCTTCATTCCTTCTCATCTTATTTGCATCATATCCCACATATTCATAAGTGGTACTTACCAAGAACCCATCAGCATGTTGTTTTGTTTGTTTAAGGCCACATTCTAACTCTATGTTAGATAAATCATTAGGATTTTCAATAAAAGGTGGGTTATTCCTACACCAATAAGGATCATCATTTTCCATCTAACATAACGATGAAGGTTCATCATACAGTGGATTCTTCCACACCTTCATTGTTGTCATGCATACCCCTACTTTCTCAATATGAGGTTCCCAATCCCTAGAATCATCAATACATTCAAAGTGAGTGTAATCACTTGAAGAGCAAAGAGAATTTTTTTCAAAATCATCCTCATCATTTGCATTCAAGATTATTGATCCACATTCTGAGAATTATTCACATGAAGAAAATTCTTCACTCCCAAGCAAGTACACCCTCTCATGGCTATCAACATATCCTCTACGTGGGGCCAAGGATTCAATCTCTATTTCATAAGAAGAATTATAATCAATAGAGGACCAACCAGGGTCAATTCCATCACCTTGGTCATTGATTTGTGACATAATATTAGCAACACATACACCATTTTCATTGATCAAATCAAGGTATGGGGCTTCCTCTTGCACCCCTTGTATTTTCTCACAATCTAGGACATCCGAAAGGCGATAATCATGAACCACTACCTTGTCCTCATATGGTGTATCTTCATCTTCATCATTTCTATAGTGAACTACAGGTATGCCATCTACAAACTAGTTATAATCATTATATTCATCCTCACAACAATATGTTCATGTTCTAATATACTATCTCCACTTGCTTGTGTTGTCTTGTAATACTCTTCCACAAGGAAACCATCACTAACACTTTGAATAAATACAACAATAATTATATTCATCCTCACAACATGAAGATGTTCCTGTTCTAATATAATGTCCCCACTTGCTTGTGTTGTCTTCTAATACTCTTCCACAAGGAAACCATCACTATCACTTTGAAGAAATACATGTTGTGTATATTCATTCTTAGCCTCCTCTACAACCCTTATCCAATCAACCACCTGATTGAAACCATGACGTTTCATCTTTTCTAGTAGTTTACTCAACCCTAGCTTGTACACCTCACAAAAAAAATCAATGCATATCAAATCACTAGGTCTGACACTCTTGGGCACCTCTATCATGGCATTCAAAAACCTTGAGAATAGGTCATAGGGTGATTCCACTTGATTCCTTTTTCGTCTCATGTAATCTCTTAGCTAAAGATACTTGATCAACTTTTCTTTGATCCTGTGAGCATTTCACTTGGGTCTTACCATGATTCTCATATTGGGGTGATGGAGAAATTGGAATAGTAGTAAACTTGTCATCTTGGCATAAATTTCTACTAATTGATCCACTAGTTGTATTTGCATGAAATGTGCTAGGATGACCAACATTGGTGGCTGAAAATCCCTTCATCATTGAATAGTTCAAATTGTTTTCAATATCTATGGCAGTTTGACAGGCTCAATGCAATGTTGTTGGCTCTTTGTCTCTTAAGAGGTAACTCATTTTTTTATCAGATGCACCCAAGTATACCACCAGAAACTTCACATCATTTGTTCTTATGCTTTGAGGGATATCTCTTACAATCTTTGAAAATTTGAGATTGAAAGAAGGAACTAGCTCATCCTCTTCTTTCTCCATACTCATTATTTTTTATCTAATTAGGATTAGGTCAATACTTTCACCAAAATATTCCATGAACACTACTTTAAATTCATCCCATGAATGTATGGGGGATACTGGTAAATATGAAAACTAGTCTCTAGCATATGCCTTTAGGGATTGAACAAACAATTTCATGACATCTTTAAAGTCCAATTCATAGTCACCCATCATATCAACAAACTCTTTCAAGTGTTTGCTTGCTGATTTAGACTTTTCACCATTAAATCTTGGTGTCCTATCTCTAATTTTAGGTGGTACAGCATTTGGGTAGCCACAAATGTTACCAAAATTTATGGCCCTATATTTGTAAGTACTGAAATTTCCTTGACATGACAAAGGGTATCCATTATGCATGGTTACATTTACATCCACACCAGGATGTGAAGATTGATAATGCATTTTCACACCTTTAAAAAATTGCATAATTTTCTTTTTAATTACATGAAACAATGTAAATTTCTCTTGCAATTATGACCTTAAGCCTTTACAATACAAACCTCCTATAACTTTTTCTTAAGATTTTACAATATAACATGATTCTTCATAATAATGCACAAATTTCAATTCACATTCAAAAGGCATGCTAAATTACCATTATTATTCCCTCATCTAGTGCTACTTCACCTAATAGGGAATCATTTAAATCTCGAGTAAAAAATATTTCTCATAATATGCTTTCAAGTAGAATGATGTTTCCTTTAGATTTATGAGAATACCTAGAAATTTGCAACAGTTGTTTACCTTTTGTCTTGAAATTTGTAGATCTGAAGCTTTGATGTATTATTTATTAGGTTCTTTAGTCAGAGTCACCACCACCTATTATGGAGGATGAAACTTCAAATGAGATGAAGTTTCTTCAAGAATAAAGCATGCTCTCGGTTTGCTTCCATAGCAGAGTCACTTTCAGATCTTTAAAATTTTTCTACAATGAAATCCTCTACGAAGTTCAAGGATTCTTCCATATCTGAACAAGATGTTCAAAATTACCACACCATTTGACTCTGTGATACAAGGATCTATTTCTAGAGAATGGAAATTTATCCCTAGCAAAGTCACCATTTTTTTGTTTTTTTTTCTAGTACACCCTTATAATTCTCTAAAGAGTAGCCAACCCTTACAATCAAGAATCCTCAAGATGAATGGCCAACTTAATGAGTAAAGGACCATAAGATCTTTACTCCTGAACTTTAGGCTTTGTGGTGCCCAGGAGGTTGTTCCTTATTGTGTTCATTATGATCTATTTGAGGGAGAACACTTCTATGCATAGATTAGTTCCTATAACATGAAAATAGGCAAAATCCACTAAATTTTTTGGCTAATCTTTAAGTAAATAATCATCCATTTACTAGGAACCAGGAGGTATTTCAAACTCATGCTTCATAATTGAAATATTTTAAGTGAATTGTGTTTTTATCCTAAATCCATGGTCAGTTAAATCATCAATTCATTTAGTTACAAAATCCCTAACAAATAGACCAGTGTTTCATCAATTTGGAAATGGAGTCAAATATGCAATAACTAGTATTAATTATACAAAACTTATTTACTTTGATAATAGTGGACTATTTTCACAATGCCTTGCAATTTGAAAACTCACAATATCTAAAATGTAACTTCTTATCAGATCCTTTGCAAATTCTCACAAATTTGTGACCCTATTCAAGCATTTAATTAACCCTTTGAGTTAAAGCAGAAATGAGGACACACATTCAATTGAACACTTGAGGATAAATGATAATGCCATTGATATTTTCATTTATGACTTGCAGAAATTTACAACAGGAGAGTAAACATTTTAGAGATAAGATTTGTTTCGATATCAATAATTTGCATAAAACTACTTTAAGAGTATTTATTTTAAGATTTAAACCCAAGATGACTCTATAGTTCTATTCATCAAAATTTTTACAATACATCTTTCTATGCTTAATTTCTACCCAGACCATCTACTGGACTCAAAATTTAACCCCCTGTAATGAGCCTTGAAATCCATTTTATACACTAAGGGAGCAACAAGCATTGAGCTCATTATAGTTAAATTTCAAATATATTTCATTTCATACCACATTTCAATTTCCTTCCAAAAATTCCCCGAATGGTTGCTTGCAATCATTTGCTGAATTGGGGAAGAAAAATTCACTTCATTTTACCAAAAGGGAATTGACCAATGCCACCAATATTTATCCTTAGTTTCCAACAAACTTTGCATTCCAACCACATTGAGCCAAAAAATTTCCATCATACCATCCCCAAAGCATTCCACATTAGTATAAATGACAAAAATCCAATGTACCCAAAGAGTGCAAATAGAAGCCACAATAGCAATATCAACATCACCACAAAAAATTAAGACCTAGAAACCATCTTTCCTAACAAAAGCCAAAACCAACACCAGAACTAGACCCATGATACACACGGCCACTACGCATCCTTGTAGGAGGCAGGGAAGAGACCTCCACTCCTTCCTCATCTTTATCCTTTCCATCCATTGGGTAATCATGCCCACTCGAAGTCTTCATAGAAACTGGGGCAACTTATCTCACTTCCTCCCTTGGGACTACCAATTGATTTAGGAGCATGAGATATCATTGGTAGCTAGAATTAGTTTTGGTTTCATTATCTGAAGGACTACTAGTGATATAAATGGGGGAATTTTTCCTTCCATAAGAAGCTCAGCCATATCTAATCTTCCCTCGCACTCCCCTCACAAAACCCATAAACTCTTTTCCTTTGTCCTCTGTCACTTTTGTGGTTACAACCCAACTTCTCAATCTATGGCTACATCTAGTAGGGACTGATGTAGCCTTCTCACCACATGCCTTCTTCTTGCATTTTTCTTTTAGAGTTCTAGTATCTATGGGTACATTCTTCTCGTTCTCTGGGACATCATCATGAGACTTCTACACATGAAATATCGGGGACCTTTGCATTGCTAACACCAAAGTAGTTGGATTGCTCATCTTCTCCAAAAATGCAGTTTCACGAACACAAATCGCACTTCTAGAATTTAGAAATTCACACTCTCAATTGAAATGTTGAAAATAGAGACCATAAACCTTTATTTAATAGGAAGATTAAGTGGGATAATCATCAATGCTTGATGAATACCACACGAGTGAGTAAGCAATCAATCACTAGTGTCTACATCTCTTTGGTTAATTAGCTAGGTACATGAAAATTCATGTATTATTTTCAATGATGACATGAAATTAATTCCTCACACACACCAAGATCAAATTGATCACTCATGTAGAACACATGCCATTAATGCATACTCCTTATAGAGTAAAAATAGCTATCACATTCCTATTTCCAATTTTTGAATATTGTTCATCAATTTCCAAATGAGGTGGAAAATTGAGCAGCTCAGATTAAGTCAAATTGGGTTTGAAATCCCAAGACCATAGCTCACCAAACTCTTGACAATAAAAAGTTACTGACTGTGAGCCACATCATTCCATCCACGGACTCAACCAGACTCTGCACCATGGTCAAGAAACTCCACGCGTCCATCATTCACGTACCTCACAAGCTTCTGACATTCATTAATTAAAATGCTTTTAGGTATACGATGGACTGCTAAGATCTAAGTTTCACTCTGCATAATAGCCACTGATCTCCAAATCATCAAATTTAAGGTGCCTAGAAGAGGGTTAGGTCCCACCATGGCAAGGACACATGTCAACCGTCACATACCTCGCACAGCTTCTGACGGCCAGTCTTTAATGCCTCTGTAGTGTGCGATCAATGGCTAGGATCTAGTGTTCAAATCCAATGGTCAAGATTTATGCACAAGCCAAAGTTTAGTCTTAAAATGGGGCCATGACTAGGTTGGCGACAATTAGACCCTTGAGAAAAACATGACTTAAACTTAAGTCACTTGGAGGTGAAATATTTCATTGAACTTTATAAGTATTTGATGTGAGACAATGTGCGGGTGACTATCTTTCCTAAGCAAAGGGGTCGATAAATAAACACACTCAAAGGTTCAAGTGATAACTAGTTCAACCGGTGATTGGCTAAAATAGGTCAATGCAAAATTAAAATGCCAAAGGGTTTTAGATAAACCTGTAAGGTAAGGGTTTCTAGGTTAGACCCTTAATCAATCCTTAGGCACTTAGGCTAATAGTCATGATCCAAATCATGATTTGCTCAGAATTTTGCAAGGATTTTGGAGGCTCTATCAAGTAGCAAAAAAAGTGAACCTCTTTAACTCAAAAATGAGCTTCTTGGGAAAATGACATTTCTATATTTTGAGTCATCCCTCCATAGAAAAAAACACCTTTGGTCAGCAAAAGAAATGCATAGGTCTCCAAAACATAATCAAATGCTTTTGGAAAAAAACATGCCCTCTTGATCAATTTGATGCCCCTCCAAAAAGAAGGTATTCACTGCCAAAAACAAGTTTCAAAAACTGCAAACAAATTGCCTCCATTTCATGCATCTCCAATAGGATAGATAGAAACACAGGCTCTAGTGAAAATCATGCTGCTAGAGGTCACCTTCCATAGAAAAAAAGACCAAGGAATAGGTCCACATAGCACAAATCTAGAACCAAAGAGGTTCTACACTAAACTGGAACTAAGGAATAGTTATGAAGTGCATCACAGGGTATGTGCAGGATCTGATGGGCCAAAAAGTAGCAATATGATGGGTATGTGGCTAATGACTATTTTTTTACCCAAAATTGATGAAATGAAAAGGGTTTTTAAAGGAGAGTCGGATTTCCACCGATATAAATTATGCTTTACTTTGAATTTAATAAGTAATTATTATTCATTTTCTATTCAAATTATGACTAACGTCCTGATTGATAGGCTGATTGAAAAACATCTATAGCTTTCAAACAATATCATATTTTTTGAATCCAAAACATGTGTCAAATTCTATGCTTCACATACTATAGGATTAAAAAAAGAAAAATTGAATTTCATGAAGTTTTGACCAAGTTAAGGTGCTTAGACATATGAGTTTTTATATTTTTTAAAAAATTGTAATAAAAAATTCATAAATAATTATTTACTTGGAAAAAAATAACAAAAAAATATGCATCACATTGGGGCATGAGTCCTCTACTTATATCTAAAATCTTATAAAACATATTATCATTTTATTGTGGTTAGGGTGGCCAGACAGCCTACTTCTTATTTTTTCCCTGAAATTTAAGTACCTTTGCATTGAAATTTCAAATTTTCACCAAATAGATTTTTTTTTTAAAACCTAGTAGTTTAGAAACTAAATTCAATTTGCTACAGATTCTATTCTTACATATTTTTGAAATAATATAGATAACTTATTCAAATTTTTACGTCAAGTTTCCTAGCTCTGATTTTTTTGAATTTTTTGCCACTTAAGGGCCTATTTTTCCCATGATGATCCTGCACATACCCCACAATCGAGACCAAGGAAATCACACGACCTTAAATGATGATCACCTTCAAGTCAAAAATATCTTTCTACCTAGAGGAATTTGCAAAACTTTCCACTTCAATCGCCCTTTCAGCAAAATGAAGAAAAATGCCTCCAAACTCTAGCATAAAATCATGCCTGGTGAGAACTCTCATGGAAGGTGGTTGGAGTAGAACTACTTTGATACCATGTTGAAGCACCTAGGAGCAACAACACACCAAAAATAAACCTTCACAGAAGAGAGAAGAAATAGGAGAAGCTATTTCACTAGAAATAAAAAAGGATGCATTGAGACGTGAAAATACATAATGTACAAAGTGGCTTATAAAGGCATGAAAATGGGTGATGGGTTAGAAAACTACCCAGCACGGGAAAAAAACTACATGAATAACCAATACAATATTAAGCCTGAGAAAACTTAAGAAGGTGAATAATATTCATGCTCATAGGGGGAATAATTTGTAAAATCCCAAACTAGTGGGTGACCCTCTACCAATAATATGGCATAATATTATATTTTTTGCACCCAACCAAGAAGCAATCGCACTGCATGTGCCACAATTGTCACCTATCTCTAGGGCATCACATGGCCATATATAGTCTCCACCTCACATCATGGGACCACAATGTATCAAACTATAGTTGTCAAAACTATAAATCTCCATATCTCCACTTTTGTACCAATAGGTATGCATGGGCCATCAGTTTACTAGGGATTGTCCCTTAAGGATACCCAACCGATCGAGTAGCTATAATACAAAAAAATGCCCAAACCTATAGGAGTGTGCAAGTCGTGAGGGTTGAATACTCATAATGTACATACCTACCCAACTCATGGTATAGGTGAGTGAACATGTTGCCACTCGAAGAAAAAATAGGTTCACTGCTCCTCCATCTCTCAAATGGCATGGATGAGGCCCCCATGTATGTGTGAGTATCACCCATCCATGGTGATTCAAAGGGTGACTATGACTACCATCGTCCACATAAAAAATGGGACCACCACCCATCCATGCTCAAATGACTATATTTAGATGTGGTTAGTAGTGTCATTGGGGTATGTGCACCCCGTGTAGTACTGTTGGCCCTCTAACACCTCTTGGGGTGATATGTATCATAAAGATCCACCTGCCATCTATGGATGGGTAGGAATGTGATGTGATACACATCCTCTAGAGCAATTTTCATCTATCTAGATGGTTGGTGGAAAGAGGATGTCACAATATCCTAGTGATCCATAATCGGAATTAGCATAGAGGGATCGTACAACATCTCATCATAGATGATATTTTTCTCCACATGCATCTAAGCCTCCTAACCACGTAGCATCATGATAACACACCCTCCTCCATTCTCATGCATCTTGGGCCAATCCTACAAAATCAAAAGAAAATATATGTCAAATACCTGTATATTAGAAAATTCTATAGGTTCTACATCAACCTTTTCTCTAAGTGACCTCTAGGATAGAGGTGCATCACATAGACATCTGTGTAATGTGCTAGTGTCCGGGGTCCACCATGGCCTAGAAAATAGTGTGCGTGTCAGACAATAGTGTAGTTGAAGGTCACCAACATACTACTTGGATGACACCACACTAGGTGGATGCCTTCACGTGGGCTAGACACGTGTTACTTTAGATTTGAAAAATTCTATAAAAAGGCCTAAAATTTGACAAAGAGGGTGAAAGTCAATGTGCCTCACTAACCTCATCATCCTCGACTACAACCCAACACAATTGTTTGATCCTAGGACCTATATAGATGCATCTGAAAGGAATTTTTCTAAATTTTCTCTCATAAAATTTAACAATTTTCTTGATATGAATAGTGAAAATGACCCTTCTATGGACCCTCTCGAGTATATACAGGTCATCTTTTGGCCAAATTTTCCTAGTGAATGTGGTCCTTCCTTTTTTCATATTTTCACCCCACCTATTTGGTGGAAAAAATAGGACAAGGCATATACTCACCTCTTCACCATATTTTTCTTTCGAACCACCAAATTTTTCTTGAGCATTCTTCTCATGGTAGCATCTTCTAATTTTTGAGATGACCTAAATTTGAGTTTTTTAGAATGAAACTTTATGTTTGATGTGGTGGTTTCTTGTTGAGCTCAATCGATAGGGCATCATCAATATCTGCATACTCGACCTATATGACCTCTATAGTGTCCTTTTTGGCACACAATCTATAAAAATTTAAAATTTTAAAGCTTGTATTAATGCTCTTTTTCTACTTTAGTGTAGCTATTTTTTCTCAAAAATAAACTCACTAAAGTGGGGGAAAAACACAATGTCGTAAAATTGTATACCATGACAATTTCACATTTATGCATTTTCCCCCAAATTCATGGCACCTAGCCACATTTATGACAAGAACCTTGAGTCAAAATGTCACGATTTCAACTCCATAAGGGTAAATGATGAAGCAACAACAATTCACCACCTCATTTTGCACTATGTTATGAGTTGGATGCCTGCACAACATTCTAGCATTGCTAAGTTTTGTGATTTCAAATGAGGAATCTTGAAATCTTGGCCTATGACACATGTCATCATGGAAAAAAATTGATCGTAATAAATCTTCCCACCCATGCAACTTAATAAAAATTTGTTTATCACTCTCATTTTCAATTGTTCTCACTCTTTCTCACTCCAACTTTCTTCTCTCTTTTACATCATGATTCTACGATGAAGCTCTACCAGATTGAAGTTGATGCAGGAGCATCCAGTGGCGTAAGGGCAATCTTGCATCACCCAAAAATAGTTAAATTTCAAGTTTCTTGGTTTTTAGATGTTTTTACATTTTTGGATACCCTTTTCATCATAATGAAATTCCCAATTTACGGTTTTTATTTTTTGTTCCTGGGTTGAAAGATATTATAGTTTTAGTTTCCCAGTTGAAAATCTTTGAGTGGGATTTGAGGCACTTAGAGCTCCCAGATTGGCCCCAAAACTTGCCAAATCAGCGTAGGAATTTTGAGTGTGTTGACTTGAGACCTTTCCAATGGTTCAAACGGTTTCGCGAATTAGAGTCCCGGATCAAAAGTTATGGCCCCGGGAAGTTGGCGCACTTTCTAGAAGATACCAATTGCAAATGCTCTTTTGAAATTTGAACTTCATGTTGTAAATTTTCGGCGCCAAACCACCTAAACTCAATTTGAATGTTTTTTTGGCTTCAAACTAATGAGGAGCTCTATTTATGGGTGGGTTTCCTAATTTTTGGGTAACTTTTTGGGGACAAGTTCACATATTGCGAAAGGTTATTCTATAGCTTTTTGTAGCTTGCATGTGTTGTAGAACTTGGGGATTTGAGATCCTCGCATGTAACAAGCTCCATTTTCTGAATAATAAAATTATTCTCTTGTTTTGGGTTATTTTCTGTCTCGGGTTGCGCCCTCATCAAGTGGTATCAGAGCCGGTTTTCTTGAGCATGTGGATAGATCATCGATCGTGAGGTAGTTCGCACTAGGACCGTCATTGTGGATCGAGGTCAAGAAAGATGCCTCCAAGAGTGATGCTTGGTAGGTGTGGTGGTGCCAAAGGTGGTCGAGGTGGCAGAATGCTGGTGGAAGAGATGCACTGGCAACCCTCCAGAGATAGGTTGATGTGTTACAAGAGCAGTTGAGAAGAGGGTTAAACCTAAGGGAGGAAAGTGAGGATGAAGGAGAGGAAGAAGGATTCAGATGTAGAAGAGGAAGAAGAAGAAATTGATCAAGACCAAATGTGGCTAATAAGGTCTATTTCAAAGATCGAGAAAAGACCTAGAGCATAAGTCCCTAGTTATTCTGAAAGTATGAACCTAGAAGAGTTGATCAATTGGATCAATGAGCTAGAAGAATATTTTGAGTATGAGGAAATAGAGGACCCAGATCGGGTTAAGTTTGCAAAAATGAAGCTGAAGGGCCATGCCAGTATTTGGTGGAAAGAGGTCCAGTTGGAAAGAAATCGAAGAGGAAAAGGAAATATCACCAGATGGGATTGCATGGTAGAGAAACTAAAGAAGTAGTTCATACCAATGGACTACGAGTTAGATCTATTGAAGAAATTGCAAGGGTTGAAGCAAGGAAGCAGATCTGTGAAAGAATATACTAAAGATTTTCATAAGATAATCATTAGAATGGGTCACACAGAGGCCAATAAAGAGAAGGTAGCCCAATAACTTAATGGGTTATGACCAAGCATTCAGGAGGAGTTAAGCCTAGTCAAAATCGACCACCATTGAGGATGTGTATCACTTGCTCCAAAGCGGAAGAGAAGCTAAACAAAAGATTTGATGGCAAACAAAAAAGGATGAGGAGGTCAAAGCCGAAGGGCAATGAAAGACCTTCGTGAAGCCTTTAAAATGATGATGAAAAGAAAAAAGGAAGATGCTGCCCACAAACTCACCACCCCGGGCGATCAAAACAAGGCATAAAAAGGTAGAGGACAAGGATCCGAAGAGGTGGTTTTAGAGGAACGTGTTTCTAGTGTGGTGAAGTAGGGCATCGAGCCTATGAATGTCCACAACACCAAGGAAGTGTAGACAAAAGGCCAAAAGGTCATGGAAGGGTTGTACATGCAGATGAGGAGACCTAATCTGAACATTCAGATGATGCTGCGCGGAGAAATTCCAGTGATTAGAGATATATTCCCAGTGACTAAGGAAAAGGAACCAAAATAGAGGAAGAATCTATTTTGCACAAGGTACAAGTGTGAAGGAAGATGTTGTGATGTCATTATTGATGGTGGGAGCACCGATAATCTGGTGTCAGAGGAGATGGTCACAAAGTTGAAGCCGAAGAGGGAAAAGCACCCGCGTCCGTATCGGATTGTCTGGTTACAGAAAGACCACAAAGTTTTGGTCAATGAGCAGCGCCTAGTAAAGTTCAAGATTGGGAGCTACCATGATGAGGTACTCTATGATATCATCCCCATGGATGCATGTCACATGTTGTTGGGGAGGCCGTGGCAATTTGATAGGTGAGCTATACATGATGGCCATGCAAACACTTATTCCTTGACAAAGGATGGGGTTCGTCACATGTTGAAACCCCTAAAGGAGACCAAAGAAAAGGTATGCAGTAGTGCTAGAATTTGTTATGTAGACGGAAGAAATTTTTTAGCAGGTATGAAGTATGAGCATGTGTGTTATGCATTGATTCCCAGGAAGAGTAATGAGGATAGTGAGAAGGTTCCAAAAGAAGTTTCGATGTTGGATGAGTTTCGTGATATTGCTCGGAGCACGTACCTGAGGGTTTACCACCAATAAGGAAGATCAGTCATCAGATTGACTTGATTCCTGGAGCTAGTTTGCTAAATAAGGCAGCTCATAGAATGACTCCAGCAGAAAATGAGGAGTTGAATAGATAAGTTCAAGAGTTGAGAAAGGGTTTGATACGGGAAATTTTGAGTCCATGTGCAGTACCTGTAGTACCAGCACCAAAGAAGGATGGGGAGTGGAGGATGTGTACGCATTCTCGAAGCCATAAACAAGATAACAATCAAGCATGCATTTCGCCAAGCGATGGATGACCGGAATGGACTGGCTTGAGGGAGAGCTCACATTTCACAAAGATCGATCTAAAGCAGTGACTACTACCAGATCTAGATTCGAGAGGGAAATGAAAAGGAAGATCAGCCAAGACCAAAGAGGGCCCTCAGACGAAAGTGGTTAGTCATGCTTTTTGGGCTAACCAATACACCGAGCACATTCATGCGGCTCATGAACAAGGTACTAAAATAATTTTTGGGAAGTTTTGTTATTGTGTATTTAGATGATATTTTGATTTTCAGTAAGATGTTGGATGAGCATCTTATGCATATTCGAAGAGCCTTTGAGAAGTTAAGAGAAGAGAAATTGTTGATTAATCTGAAGAAGTGCAGTTTTGTGAAGAGGGAGTTAGTGTAATTGGGGTTTGTTGTCTCAGCAGAAGGTCTCAAGATGGACCCAAAGAAGGTGAAGGATATTATGGAATGGCCTACCCCAAGAACTACTAATCGGTGAGATCTTTCCATGGTTTGGCTAGATTTTTATGGTGAAAGTTCATTAGAAACTTCAAGAGTATTTAGGACCCCCGACCAAACAATGAGAGGGGATAGAAAAGAATTCAAGTGGAGCACCGGAGCAGCAAAAAAGTTTTGAACTATTGAAGCAGCATATGACAAAGCAACTGCTGTAGTTTCCAAATTTCAACAAGGTGTTTCGTGGATTTCAGATGCTAGTGGTTGCTTTCATTGGAGCAATGTTGAGCCAAGAAGGTAAGCCCATTGCCTATTTCAGTTGAAAAAGTTAAATGATGCCAAGAGAAAGTATTCTCAGATATGATCAAGAATTTTATGCAATAGTTCAAGCATTAAAGAAATGGAGACATTATTTGTTGTCAAGGAATTTGTTCTATATATCATCATCGCCTGCAAGCATCTAAATAGTCGTGGAAAATTAAATCGTGAGGCATATGAAATGGGTAGAGTTTTTGCAGAAGTTATACCTTTTGTTTTGAAACATAGAGGAAGTTAAATAGGCTGCGATGCCTTAAGTAGGAGGCATACATTGATGACAAAAGATGATTGAAGTGGTTGGGTTCAATGAACTCACAAGACACCGTGATGCGAAGATCCCCGATTTTGGGTGTGAGGCTTGAAAGCTTGCAAGGAACCCATTACAGTGGATAGGACAAGGTGGCTAAATTTCATAATCCAGGATGGCATGTTATTTAAGGGAAGTCAATTGTGTATCCTAAGGAGTTCCATGAGGGAGAACCTGATAAAGGAGAAGCATAGTGGAGGAATGGCAGGACATTTTGGTCAGGATAAGACCATTGCCATTATCGGTGAGCATTATTATTGGCCTCAGTTGTCATAGGATGTGAAGAAGTTTGTACAAAGTTGTAGAGTATGTTAGATGGCCAAAGGAGGAGCCAAAATACAGGCTTATATCAGCCCTTACCTGTACCACAGAGGCCATGGGAGGATATAAGTATGGACTTTATTCTTGGTTTTCCAAGGACACAACGAGGGAATGATTCAGTCTTTGTGGTGGTTGATAGGTTTTCGAAGATGGCACATTTCATTCCATGTCAGAAGACCCATGATGCAGTCCACATTGCTGACTTGTTCTTCAAAGAGGTGGTGAGGCTACATGGTCTACCAAAGAGTATTGTTTCAGATCGTGACACCAAATTTGTGGAGTACTTTTGGAGGACCTTGTGGAAGAAGCTGAAGACAGAGTTGAAGTTCAGCTCTGCACACCATCCACAAATAGATGGGCAGACAGAGGTTGTTAACAGGAGTCTGGGTAACCTACTGAGATGTTTGGTAGGAGATAAACCCAAGGAATGGGACTTGATCTTACCCCAAGAAAAATTTTCTTACAAAAATTCTATCAATAGAAGCATTGGTAGATCACCATTCCAGATTGTGTATGGAGGCAATCTCAGGACCGCTCCAGAACTGAGGAAGATGGACTAAGCTAAGAAAAATAAGTGCTGAAGCCAAAGATTTTGCGTGAACACATCAAGGATATACATTAAGTAAGAGAAACATATTAACATGATGGAATATGCAGATAAGGCTACGCGCATCGTAATAGAGGTATAAGGAGTTTCGTGATTGATGATGAAGTGATGGTCCAATTTGAGGAAAGAAAGGTTTCCAAAGTGGGGAACATATAAAAAAATTGAAGATGAAGAAGTTCGGGTCCCCTGTAGAAAAATTTTGAAGAGGCATGATTCAAGGAATGCATATGAGTAGAGTTTTTGGATGGATTCAACATTTCCTCTGTGTTCAACATTTCAAATTTGACAGAGTATCATGAAGGTGATGCGGAGGAAGTACAAATGATGGAACAAGATGGGATTCCAATACCTACTTTAGAAAAGGAGGAGATTGAGGAAATCTTGGATAGTCATGTGGGAAGGAGTACCAGAAATAAAGTGATGAAGAATATCTGGTGAAATGGAGAGGAAGGCCTGTGGAAGATTCATCCTGGCTATCTAAGGCAGTGGTTCACCGATTGGGTTTTCCTCAACCATCTGAGACGTGACAGGGTCACTTTTCAAAGTTACCCTGGGTGTCTGATGCAGGAGCATCCAGTGGTGTAAGGGCAATCTTGCATCACCCAAAAATAGTTAAATTTCAAGTTTCTCGGTTTCTAGATGTTTTTATATTTTTGGATACCCTTTTCATCATAATGAAATTCCCAATTTACGGTTTTTATTTTCTATTCCTGGGTTGAAAGATATTATAGTTTTAGTTTCCCAGATTTGCACCTGAAAATCTTGCGAGTGGGATTTGAGGCACTTAGAGCTCCCGGATCGCCCCTGAAACTTGCTGAAATTGGCATAGCAATTTCAAGCGCGTTCTTGACTTCAAGACCTTTCCAATGGTTCAAACGGTTCGCGAATCAGAGTCTCGGATCAAAAGTTATGGCCCCGGGAAATTGGTGCACTTTCTAGAAGATACCATTGCAAATGCTCTTTTGAAATTTGAACTTCATGTTGTAAATTTTTGGCGCCAAACCACCTAAACTCAATTTGAATGTTTTGGCTCCAAACTAATGAGGAGCTCTATTTATGGGTGGGTTTTCTAATTTTTGGGCAACTTTTTGGGGACAAGCTCGCATATTGCGAAAGGGTTATTCTGTAGCTTTCTGTAGCTTGCATGTGTTGTAGAACTTGGGGATTTGAGATCCTCTGCATGTAAGAAGCTCCATTTTCTGAATAATAAAATTATTCTCTTGTTTGTGGGTTATTTTCTGTGTCTCGGGTTGCACCCTCATCAGAAGTCTCATGAACAACCAAAGCTCTCTTGCAAGCACTCAATGTCACATCTATCAAACCAAGAGGGAGCCACAAGCTATTGGTATTTCTCTCATGTTCTCTTTTCTATTTGTTAACATATTTTAGTGAGTATATTTATCTTGTGATACAAGTTATCCTCCATAGCGAGGTTTTCTTTTATCACTTAGTTGTTTATTTTATGATACGAGTTATCCTCTATCATGGGGTTTTCTTTAATCTCTCTTTTTTTCTACTTAACTTTGTGTCTTTATACTCTCTATCTATTCAACTTTCCATGGAGGTGGAAACACCAAAATAGGTGTTTGACTGAGGCAAGCCCAGAAATAGCCTCGACACTTTTCCTTGTTCGCCTTGTGTGCAAGTTGTTCATGTAGAGCTTTGTGGGAGGCTTCAAAGCGTAGGACCTCTTGTGAGTAAAAATATTTCTTTCTTTGTCATTTACTTGCATCCTTTCTTTCTATTAAATTAGTAGATCAAACAAATCTCAAATATCGAATTGTTAGTAGATTCCTGGAGTTATGTACAAAAGGTTTAGTTCTTTGTTGTACGAAGCGTGAGTGCATCCCTGAGACAAAAATGCACTGCACTTTTTTCTCACTCCAACACAAATGTCATTTGGTTGAGAGCTTGCCTTCAAATTGTCCTATAAATCTCTACAATCTACTCTTTTGATCCCCAAGATCCTTTATCTTTGATCATTCCAGGAACTTTTTTTTAAGTAAGTTTTGCAATCTCTTTCATCTTGAATCTTTGTCACTTGAGTCCATGCCATTTGGGGTAGTTGAGGGTAATTTTCTCCTTGCCGACTCTTCCTTGTCCTAGAGACATCGGAGTAGTGAATCGCCTCCTCTACATGATGTAATATTATTTTTATTCTAATAATATTTATTTCTCTTCAACGCCTATTATATATTTTGTAATTTGATAAAAATGAATCTATCAAGGATATATAACACTCTAGTTTATGTATATGCTTATTGATATGAAAATTTACACTTAATAATTAGATGTACTTCAAAATAATATATAATTGAAGTCATATGATTTTTTAATAAACCTTGTGATATTTAGCCTTTCTATAAAAAAAACAAAATATGTGATATATTTTGTGGATATTTCACAATTGCAATGGGATAAAAAAAAAACTACTTTTGTATTCTTTTCGCTTGTTTGTGCTCCTTATATGTTATGTTAGAGCCATTTTATAAATTTGGTCACCGTAATTGTTTAGGAATAATATGTCAAGATGGATGGCACTTCAATGTAATATTTTATTAGTTTCATTAATTTGTGGTTGGGTCTTGAAAAGATCCATATTGTGTAGATAAAATCATGCTTAAATATATATTTGTATATTGTAAAAGTTGTGTTTGATGAGTGCATTTGTAGTTTATGATATAAACAAATTTAAGTGGGCAGACCTTTGAGTTCAACCTAGCTAGGTGATAGACTTACTATCATTGGTTGATGGAATAGATCCATGATGACCTATTTAGGGGCTTGGTTACTTCACAATAACTTCATTTTGCAATCATTAGAAAAATATGTGAATTAAGTAGAGTTTTCACTTATGAGGTAGAAAAACATGTTAGAAATATAGTATTTTTTGTTCTCTATAGAATGTATAAAAATATATTTAGAATTATCCATAATTAGAATTTTTAGAGAAAATTCCTAGTAAAGAGTCAAAACTTTCTGAATAAATATGATCTTTTTTAAATCATGATTTACTATAATTCATCTATTTGGTATTTTATTTCATATATGTGACATTGAGTTAATTCATGATAATTTGATCCTACGTGGATGTCTTAAATTTGTTTAGATTAAAATGTAATAAACAAATGATACTCTATGCCTCCATTACTTTTAAAAACACAATTTAGTTGTAAGAATGTAGTACAATATTTTCTTTTATTTTATCATGTTAGGTATTTGTAGATGTTTTATTTTATTTTTATTTATTCTTATAGAATTGGATTGAATTAAATATTATTTTTTAATTGATATATTTATTAATTTATAGTTTAACTCATTAATTAGTTAATGAACATCATTTTCTCTATTTCTTTAGCCTCATGGTTTTCTTATTGTGATCCACACACGTATCTAGTCAGTAGAATAGGGCCAAACCATATCTTTCATATCTTCCATATTTGTAAAGATTGAGATTAGTTAGACATATAACACTAATCCTTCTTACATCTTATGATGACATTTTTTATTGGCATGTATTCTAATGTTAAATGTTAGTGTTACTTTATGTTGCATGTTTCATTGGTAGACTAAGCAGGGGGTATAACTCTATGCATGTTTGTTGTCCTTCTACTTAGGAGGGTGTTCTACATTAATATTTTTTCCAATCCTTTGGCTTATTGAGATCATTGTATGTCTCCCTTCATTTGTATCACATGTATGGCTCTTCTACATATATTTGTGTGCTTAAGTTTGTGCTTTCATGAAAATGTCTACATGTGAGTGTGTGCACAACAATACTACTTTTATTGTATTTATATATTAAATTTTTTCATCATTTTTCCAAACTAATTTCTATAGTAGAATTTGAGAATTACAAACTTTATTTCCAAAATACATGTATTTTATATAATATCTAAAATGTTCTATTAATTTCAAGGTTTTGAGGTTTTCTCCTTGGGATTGATGTTCTTAGACCCCTTAGCTTTTTCCTATGGGACATTACCTTTTTTCTTATGAGATTTTTTCTAATAAATTGTGTATATTATCTTTGTTATGTTTAGCTCTTTAGAACTTGGTTGGGTGATTTCTACTCTAATAAATGTTACAAAGGATTTACTTTCTTCATCAAGTATCTTATGTGTTGTTTTAGTATATTCCTATGTTGTGAGTATTTTTAGAATCTATTCTTTAAGTTTGAAGCATTTAGTTGAAAATAGTAGTTATTTCCTTCTAAATCTTAGAATGCATATTATAGAATTATTCATATGAAATAATTACTCAAGTATGGTTATTTATTTTATTGGTAAACAATATTGGGGTAGATAATTTTTTTATAAATAATCATATTACATATTATTTATTATTTATTTGTTAGAATTTAAGATATGTGTATAAGAATCTGTCTACCAAATGATCCTCCCAATTTCTTTGATTACTTGAATACGAAAATGAATCTTATTTAAAGAATAATAATTGATAATTTTCATAATTACCATTTATACTTATAAAAAATAAAATGAATTATGATAAACATTTTAGTTTATAATCTATTTAAATTATACTTTAGAAGCAAAATGAATGTGGAGAGATTAAAAAAAGACATGTTTAAGTATTTATTAAATCGATTACATTCATCTCCAAGAAATATATGTTATTTAAAGTAAATGAATTATTCTTCTACAATTATCTTTATCCATCACATTTGAGTGTGGTGAGAGACACGACTGTTATACAACTAAGCTTTAAGGACGACACCCAATCTCCCATATCTTATCAACATGAGATTTAGTTTGACTTAGTGCATTAAAAAAAACATGCATGTATAAATCAGAAGGCAAGGAAGAAGATTTTAGTGAAGTCCGTCGCCGATTGTTTAATTATTGAAGGCCAAGCAATGTCAATAACCATACGTAAGAACTAGTGATTGTTGGTGGGAAATAGACATCAAAAGGCATATTGCTCCCATATTCTTTGTCATTTGTTGAGGACTTATTAAAACCAGACTGTTTTCTTCCCGATACATTTTGATTGACTTGTAGCTATGTCGACACAGAATCTCTCATTTAAATCTGACATACCACAAAATTCTACATTCAATCTCCCATTCCGGCCTTGTCAGAATCACCCAGATAATGTTGTACTAAAATATATTTTATCATCTCATTATGACGTACGGGATTCAATATATTCTACAACTAAATCTTCTTCTTGTTATTTTGTTTCAATGTGGACAAATCATCGATTTCTGAACAATTCATTCAGTGGGACACGGCAAAGGAAAATCAATGCACTGGAAACAACGGTTTAGATTGTTCACGTGTTTTCTGTAATGCAGATTCCAAAAGACAAAAATTCAACATCTAAGAAGTTGAAGAGGGAGCAGTCGCTGATTCAAGCATGAAATTTGGCATCGAACCGTGTGTTAGCCAGATACCATGACCAGCACGGCTAAATATTCAGGGACACTCAATTTGATATGTTTATTATACCAAATACTTCTCATCACAAGCAACTTCAACCTTTAATTTACGTTAAATAGAATTTAGAAATAAATTTTTTACATACAAATGAAAATATCTTTTAAGTCAACTATTGTGGTTTTGTAATAGCCTGTGTTTAGGCATTGCTAGGGTTTCTTGCATGCATCCTTGTCAATGATATTTTATTTAAAAAAAAAACAGAAAAACAGTTTTGTTTTGCATTTATTGCAGTGTCTTTTCTACTTTTAAGCTTGTGGTCATTTTTGGCCTTTTTTAAAATCACATCAACCTTTCTTCACTTCATAGCTATTGCTGCTAGTGTTGAAGGTTTGATGGCAGCAAACAATGTCACTCCATTCAAGCATCCCCATAATTTTGTTCCGATGATATTTCAATAGGTATGTCTTTTGTTGCACCTCTTGATGTCATGATAACTATTTCAGATTTTCACAATACTTGTCGTTGTTTAGAATCTAACACTTTGGTAGGATATTTTGTTCGTGGAATTCTCTGAAAGACATGTGAAAGGAATGGATTGACAAGAATTGGACCTCATATGAGATTCACCTTGTCATTGCACAAAACCTAACCAAAAGCTTTTTCTTTTTCATTTTGTTGAAACTCTAGACATGCTAAAGTGTTAGTGTAAAAGATTATTTTCATCACTCATTTAAGCTTACTTAGCATGTTTTTATCTAGTTGTATTTATTCATACAAGTAATTAGTTTATTAGATATTTTCTCTAGATTTGGATAAGCTTTCTTAGATAAGCTTTCCTCCTGTTGGCACCTTCAAATTTTCAAATTTGAAGTGCCCATATTGAAAATTTTTCCTTTGCACACTCAAAAGTGCCCCAGTAAATAGTTTGTGCAGCCTAAGGTATAAATTAAAGTGAGGAGGACTTTTCCCATTGCTATTTATCATCTCCATTATTAATTCTATGGGAAATGTGCGATG
This sequence comes from Sequoia sempervirens, assembly GCA_007258455.2. NCBI lineage: Eukaryota > Viridiplantae > Streptophyta > Pinopsida > Cupressales > Cupressaceae > Sequoia > Sequoia sempervirens. Next base: position 754,763,118 of record VDFB02058242.1, on the reverse strand, counting down.
ATGGTTGTGAGGTTTGTGTGAGACAATGGTGGGCCTAGTTAAAGTACTTAAAAGTTTTTTGTGAAGTGAGAAAATTCAGAGGCATGGGTAATGTGATTTTCACAACCTGATAAAATATTTTGAATTCCTTCCCAATAAAGTTAAAGACTTTATTTGCTGGAAATGAGATAAAATATTTCACCAAGTTTTTCACGAACATGTAAAGGGCTTTTCATTGCTAGGAAATATGAGGGTAAATTGCATAAGTAAAAAGTGGGTATTTTCAACAGCAAGGCATTTTTAGCGTGGGTAAAGGAAAATGATGAAGAATGATGAGTTTTCCCATAGGGTAATATTTTCACTTGCAGGGAAAGTGAGTTCCAAGAAGTGGGAAAGTAGATTGCATATGGAATTCTTCAAGCGGTGGAGGCAATTACTGATCTATGGTGCTAAGTGTGCAAGGTGTCTTTGGGAGATCACCATTTAGGGTTTTATTTTTCCTTAAGTGTTGTTTCTACTCCTTTTTCTAGAGAGCTATTTTGTAATTAATCATAGAGAAAATTTTGAGGAGAATACAGAGCATTTCGAAGTTAAGTCTTAGGTTTGCATTTTTTCAATATGTATGTAAGTTTGATAGCAATACTATCATAATAATACATAATGGTGCAAGTTTGAAACCATTTTCACTCCTATGTACTGGTTTTATAAGCTATGAATAACATAATCAAGAGTTATTTTATTTCTCCATTGAATTCTAGTGGATGTTTAGTTTTGTTCATGCTTATTAATTATAGAATTGATGTAAATGCTTGAGTGAAGCTACTGGTTTATGGTAGGTTGAGTGCTAGGATTCTGATAAGAAGTGATGGTTGAGATGCTATGTTGAAATATTGTAATACAATATCTTCAAATCTTAGATGATGATGTGTATTAAATTGTTATCAGGTTGCACAGGTATTGAAGTTGATTCTGTTCTAATGGATGAAGCACTAATCTACTCCATTCTAATGGATGAAGCACTGATCTAAGTGTGTTATTCTTGTTTCATTTTGTTGAGTATTTCAGCAATAAATCACAAATTTAAATCAAATTACTTACCAATCTCTGTTTGTTTGCGTGTGAAATTTAGTGCTCTGCATCTCTCATGTTTGAGTTAAACACCGCCATGAAGGTCAACCAAACCTTTAGGGTGTTGTGTCTCTTAAACAATTAGAGGAGAATTATCTATTCATAGTGTATTTGGTAATTTAGCACACAAGTATCTATAAATATACTGTTGGGATTACCCTCCCTAGTTTAACAGAGTTAGAAGTATAGAAGATTTCATTCTCTTTGACTGAATCTTTTTCATTGGCCAAATCAATCTCTGAGTCTAAATATGAGAGAGTGGGTACTGTTTAGGACTCATTGCATCTATGTATTTGGGAACCAACACCTCCTTAGGTAAAATTTATAGCTTTGCTACCTCCAGTTAAACTCCATGCATTATGTGAGACCTTGAGTTACCTCATGCATTGCCTTACTCTATATAGAGCAATGACTATTTGTATATTTTAACACAAACTCTTATTTTCTATATATAATACAATTTATTCTAGCATATTTTTTTGTCATGCTTTCCTAATATTTCATTGTACCTTGGGCTTATTTAACAAAAAATATTACATGGTATAAGAGCCTTCATGATTGATAGGATTGAGTTTCAAAAATATTGAGTGAAAATCTTATTTTCTTTTGTAGAAAAATAGTACTCTCTTCTCTTGCATCCTTAGATGATCTAGAGAATCAAAAAAATGTGAAAAAAATAATATTATGAGGGTTTAACATATACTATTTTAGTTTCATGTGTGTTGCATGTATGTTTTCCAGCCACCTGGATTGAATATGGAATCACCATCACATTCAGATCAGCTGATAAATTCAGAGAATCCTCTCGTGTCACCAAATCAACATCTTTTTTAGTTGCATGTACTTGCATTTTTCTTGCATGTGCTTGCATGCCATTGCATGCGAAGGAGAATTTTATTTAAATATGTTTTTTGCATTCATTCTTTGGGGATTATACAAGTACCTTGTAATCAAAAACTGAAATAAAGTTCAATTTATGAGAGGGGGAGGGGGGGTTAATCATCTCTCTTAAACACCATTTTAATAATTCTATTGTTAAGCTAACTTTTGATAATTTTTTTATCTTGGAGAAAAGGGATAAAGAATCATTTCCTTGAGCAGGATCTACTGCCCTATCTCCTTAGACTCGTTGTTGAGCCAAGTGACTATGATGAAAATAATGCATGGTTTGATAATAATGACATAGTCTACGGACTAATATGACTTACTATTTCTGAGGATATTCTACATCACATAGAGCTCACAGTGAGTTCTCTTTTACTACTTGGATCATCATTTGACGGTTATATGGAGGCATTTTATTTTCATTTCAAAGTGATGTTTCCTTGGAGAACTAGGCTATTGTGAATGATATTGAGACTTATGTTACCTCATCTAATGTGGACACATCTTGTATGGATGATTAGTTCATTGATACCCCATCAAGAACACCTATTGCAGATATAGATTCCAATGATGCTTCCTCAAAATCATCTAATGACTTCTTGCGGCAGGCCATCCACTATCTTCCTAATTAAACTTTGTGGGATGATCTCTTCAAGATAGGAATTTTAGACTTGTTTACGAAGACACATATTTCAAATTTGGAGGACACATTTGAGGGGTTATCTCTCCTCTTGATAACCCTCTTCAAGATGACAGTCATTGCATAGCTATTGTTAAACCATAATTTTCTTTGGATTATACTCTACATCAGTCTCTAGAAGATTATGATTTGTCATCTTCATCACTATGGCCTAAAACATCTGATTTGATTGTGACTACTTTTAGCATCGACATGGGGATACTTAACCAACTTCAAAGATTTCATACATTTTTCACTTTCTTCCTACATATTCCATTCAAGACTTGAGAGATAGATTGTATTCACCTTTGTTTTTGTTCCTTCCTAAGGGGAGGAACATTGTTTGATGATCGTGGACTATATTCTCCATCTAGTTTTGAGCATCTACCTACTTAATCCTCTTATATTCTCTCTATTTATGGGGGGGATTTGATATGTACATGGGTACCTAACATGGCCTTGTTTTTGAAACCCATCTTTGTTGCTTCTACAGATTTTTCTCCTAAGTTGCACTTAAGGGGGGTTGTTAGTGTAAAAGATTCTTTTCATCACTCAATTAAGCTTACTTAGCTTGTTGTTATCTAGTTGTATTTATTCATGCAAGTAATTAGTTTATTATATATTTTCTCTAGATTTTGATAAGCTTTCCTCCTTAGATAAACTTTATAACTTTTTTTAGCTCCAGTTGAACTCCAATTCAACTCCATGCATTATGTGAAACCTTGAGTTACCTCATGATTGCATAGGCTAACTCCAATTGAATTTTGTGAGACCTTGAGTTACTTCATGCATTTCCTTGCTAAAAAATGTCTTGATGTATAGAACATGATAATCATATTGAAATAAGGTAGACTTGTTTCACATGTTTGGGGATGAAAAGATAAGTTGACAGTGTTGCACTGAAAGTGGTCTATGGAGGAGTTGTTGAAAAGTAGTTTCTCCCATAGTCTTTACAGTTTCTTTTAGAATATCCCAAACCAAATTACTATGTTGTTTTAGTCATTTCTATTTTTGATCTATATGCTTGAATCACAATTTCCTTTCATTTTCATTGTAGATAGTTACATTGTATTCATTTAAACAAGCTGATGTAGCCATATTGACATCAATCAAATTAATGAATATAATGTGTTTTATGTTGTAGAATTCTCTATTTATCAAATTAGTATCAAAGCCCGGGTTGGTTGAGTAGTGAAGATCAAAAATATAATTTAGTGATCAAAGTTAAATTTGAAGGCTAAAGAACTTGGAGCATTGTAGAAGCTATAAGATGTAGTTGGAGTTGTAGATAAAGTCTAAGGTGGAAATAAGAAGCTATTATAATTGAAGAGAAAGTTATTCAAAGAAAAGTGTCCATTAGATAAGAAGTTTGTAGATCTCATAAGGTAGATCATGGTATTGCAGATCAAGTGGGGACAAAGGAGTTCATAGAAAAAAGGTAATTTGTAATACACAAATATTGTATGTGTTTAAAAATAATAAATATGCTTGAGAAGATCACAGGTTTGGAGGATCATATAAGATATTACTCATGATAAAAGTCACTGCAAGAAAAATTTATGAAAAAAGAGATCGCTCAGAGTATTTGGAAGCCATAAGGTAGATTTAAAGCAATTAGTTGTAAAAGTTAGACGTGGATATTTTAAATTAGGATCACACAAAAGGTAAAAATAATCAATGTTTTGTTAAAAGTTGAAGCAAAAATAGATTGTAGCTATTATTATTGCCTCCTCCAATAGTATTATGGAATTCATGGTCATTGCAGAGATTTTATTAAGATACTAAGAGGAAAGAGTTTGGAGGCCACCATAGAGTTTTAGAGAAATTTTGTAGTAAGGAATTTTTTTAAAGAAGAGTGGAGGCACTGTCAAAGAAAAGAAGAAATAACTATAGTAGAATTAGGTGAGTTTAATGAAATGTATTTCAATGGGAAAGATAGGAAAAATGAAAGGAAGTTGGGTGAGTAGAGGCAACTTCCTATATGTTACTCTTAAATTCGACACCCCCTTCCTTTCTTAGTCAAATTTTATACAAGTTTATGGTTAGTCAGTGTTTCATTGTACATCACGAATCTGGGTAGGGTTTTCACTAGTTTTGCTAACCTCCCACTTTATCACTTCCATTTTTGTTCCTTAAGTTTAGGTGATTTTTTATGACTTTATCATAATTGAGCACTCTTTTAAATACTTATACATATCATAAGTGGTCTGGATAATGAGTTGTCACTTGTTAAAGTCTCCTGATAGCTTGTCTCACAAGTTATTCCTATAGGCGGTATTAATTCAGATGTTTGAAACCTAAGAAGTGTTTTCCTAAGTTCTATGAACTACCTGCTTCACCGCCTGGAAGCGATTTTAATAAATCAATGGAATAACAACAAACATAGAGTTACAAAACTAGTGCATTGTGTAGGAAAAGAAACTAATGTCATCAGATTTTCAATATGAACAAGAATAAGCAAAGCCATCCATACAAGAAAACAAAAATATTAGAATATTATTTTTATTCATATATGCATGTATATGCATTGCATTGGCATCACAAAATTGGTTGATTCAACTATAAATTTGATATTGATAACAAAAAGAAGAAAAAAGAGACATTCTTGTTCAAATGGATAGGGAAAACATCAGAATCATATGCCCTCAATCACAATATGGAGGCATTTTATTTGAGTAGGGTATAGCAGGTTGTCGTGTGATTGCAGAAATTGGGTGAAGAGCCCCATGTCATTCCTCATTATTCTCACACGAAAAATAGTAGTTGCTTCCTCCACAACCTCGTTATGAAGAGACAACACAATACAAATGGCATCACCTACCAACCCACTCCAAGGATAGTGACTGAGTCTAGTGATAGATAAATTGACATGGTGATGGAATTCAACCCTCACCAAATGTTCAGAAGCTCTAATGTTGATGCAAGATCAGAGGAAGAAAAACAACTCACTCACAATCACTTAATCCAAACACTGCAATTTGCATTCAGAGTTCCAAATGTTCATTATATCCATCAAAACACCTTCATTCACATGAGTTTATCCTATCTAGGCCTTCACAAGTACAAACCTTAATTCATGTTACAAGGATTCAAAAACCTTCATTAGTGCACCCTTCAATGCATTAACTAATTCAAGAACAAACTCAAACATGGCCACCATTCATCAAAAACCTTAAATTCAACAAGACAAACCATTACATTAATCTACCCTTCCATATTCCATTAATTCTTTATGACTGCCCTTATGAGTAAAAATGTCACTCAATGCCCATTTTATGTTCTAATGCATTCACAGTGGTTCCAAGCCTCAATTCAATCTCCATAGGGTTACCATAACATGTTTTGGAAATCCATAACCCTCAAAACACAAATTACACATTTCTAAAGTCAATTCATTATCAAAATGTTGTCACCACTTGTAGCCATCCACAGGGGATTGTCACAAGTTTACTTTCAAAATATACACTGAAACTCCAAAAAAATCACATATTTAGGCACCTATTAACTTGGTTTTGAACATATTACCGTAAAATTGACATTAGGTCCTTTGGAACAATTGTTTCAATAATGACTGTCTCAGCCTCAATTAGGCCTAATTAGGCCTTCACACTGAAATGAGGTTTATTGGATATGATGATTCCACAACCAAATTATCCTAAAAAATGCTTGAAACACATCACTCTTGGTCTGTTAAAACTTAAAATTCTATTTGATGGCCAGTTCCTTAAGTATTTATGCAAACCCTAGATCATCACAAACAAGACTACACTATTTCAAACTATATCATAGTTTCTTAGGCAGAAGATTGAATCCAACTCAATTTTCTCTTAATCCATTGATCTAAGACCTCAAGAATATTAGAACAATCATCACAAAGATTCTTTCTACCAAATATCAGGAGTTTTTAATGGTAGAGAAGAGAGAAACACAATTTTCAAATGCTAATGTTTACCCTAATCTGAGTTTAGTCTATTTTTACAAAAAATGAAATATCTTCTTCAAATGAAAACCAAATTACATGAAACCAAGTGCAAATAGAAGGTGATTGACATTATCAACACTTATAAACAATTTGGAATTAATTCTTTCCCGTACAGGGCCGTACTCATCAGAAAAATAGTAAATTTTTGTATGTAAATGTGATAAAACAAAGATTTCTTCATTCAAATTCCTTTGATCAATCACCCAAAAATTACAAAATGGGTCCAAATCATTTTTAAAGGCATTACATCATGAATTTTGAACTTCCAACTACCTCCAACCGCTTAAAGTTGTAAGTGACCTTTCATATTCCATGTTACATCATTTTTTTGCATATTTACAATTTTTGCAATTTTTGGACAACTTTTGCATTTACTCAAATTTTGACACCAAAATTAAAACTTGACCTCCTAAGGACTTTAATAGATCTAAAATGACTTGAGTGACCCTTTGGAAATGTGTAACAAAAAAAATTCAATCAAAATTCAATCATGTCAATTTCAAGGTGCTCCTACACCAAACTTTAGGCCAATTGAAATTCAAGTCCACTTGAATTTGTAGTTGTTCTTGTCCACAACCTGCTTTCCTTGTATGCTCTAATTCATCTTGAAACTACTTTAATCACCTTCAATTTCACCTTTGGCTTCATTTTTTCCATGCAAATCAACTTCCTATCTTGCTTTCCTTCTAGAATCAGATTCACTATACTTTTTTTCATCCCAACATCTTGTTTCTCCCTTTGTCCTTTGACCTTCAACTTGTTCCCTATCCAAAGAATTAGCACAACAAAGAAATGACACTATATTAGATTTATCAAAATACCTCCATCTCTCCTTATCTCTTTGAAAACTTCCAAGTTCAATTCATCTTTGTTCATTTGTTCATCTAATATTGACACCCACTTAATATCATTTCTCTCTAAAATTAGGTTCTTCATCTCTATTTCCTCTTCATCTTCATCCTTGAACTCTTCTTTTTCATCTTCAAACACTTCATCTTCCTTCTTTTTTCCTTCTTGCTACCTTTGCTTGTCTTCCTTTTTGTACAATTCTCCTAATGGGCCATGTAACTCTTCTCTTTATCTTCAAGTTCCAACTTGTCTCTTGTTTGATCAACTGTTCAATCTTCATCATGGATTCCTTGAACTCTTTATCAAATCTCTTCATCTCTTGCTTTAACTCAGTAATCTCTCTATCCATCTTCTCTTGTCTTTTCCTCTTCTTTATTTTTTCCTCTACCTCCAAACATCTTCTCACTACTTCCATCTTGATCTATACTCAAGCAAGCTTCTCCTTGATTCAACTTCTCAACTTTTCTTTGACTTCTCAATGGTAGCAACTAGGTTCTCACATAACCTACAACCAATTGCAACACCAAACAAAAAACCACAACTACACCTCACAAGCCCCAATATTTCCTGGGCTCGGATACCAATTTGATGCAAGATTAGAGGAAGACAAACAACTCACTCACAATCACTTAATCCAAACACTCCAATTTGCATTCAGAGTTCCAAATGTTCATTATATCCATCAAAACACTTTCATTCACATGATTTTATCCTGTCTAGGCCTTCACAATTACAAACCTTAATTCATGTTACAAGGATTCAAAAACCTTCATTAGTACACCCTTCAATGCATTAACTCATTCAAGAACAAACTCAAGCATGGCCACCATTACCTTTACCATTCATCAAGAACCTTAAATTCAACAAGACAAACCATTACATTTATTTTCCCTTCCATATTCCATTAATTCTTTATGATTGCCCTTATGAGTAAAATTGTCACTCAATTCCCATTTTATGTTCTAATGCATTCGCAATGGTTCCAAGCCTCAAGTCAATCTCCATAGGGTTACCATAACATGTTTTTGCAATCCATAACCCTCAAGACACAAATTACACATTTCTAAAGTCAATTCATTATCAAACTGTTGTCACCGCTTGTAGCCATCCACAGGGGTCTATTAGAAGATTACTTTCAAAATATACACTAAAAATCCAAACAAATCACATATTTAGGAACCTATTAACTTTATTTTGAACATATTACTTTGAAATGGACATTAGGTCCTTTGGAACATTTATTTCAATAATGACTATCTCAGCCTGGATTAGGCCTAATTATGCCTTCACACCCAAATGGGGTTTATTGGATATGATGATTTCACAACCAAATTCTCCTAAAAAATGCTTGAAACACATCACTCTTGGTCTAGTAAAACTTAAAATTCCATTTGATGTTCAGTTCCTTAAGTATTTATGCAAACCCTAGATCATCACAAACAAGACTACCCTATTTTAGACTATATCATAGTTTCTCAGGAAGAAGATTCAATCCCACTCAATTTAATATTAATCCATTGATCTAAGACCTTACGAATATTAGAAGATTCATCACAAAGATTATTTCTACCAATTATTAGTATTTTTCAACGGTAGAGAAGAGAGAAACACAATTTTCAAATGCTACTGTTTACCCTAATATGAGTTTAGTCTATTTTTACAAAAAATGCAATATCTTCTTCTAATGAAAACCAAATTGCATGAAACCAAGTGAAAACAGAAGGTGATTGAAATTATCAACACTTACAAACAATTTGGCATTAATTCTTTCCCGTACAAGGCCATAATCATCAGAAAGATAGTAAATTTTTGTATGTAAATGGAATAAAACAAAGATTTCTTTATTCAAATTCCTTTGATCAATCACCCACGAATTACAAAATGGGTCTGAAGAATTTTTAAAGGAATTAAATCATGAATTTTGAACTTACAACTACCTCCAACCACCTAAAATTGTAAGTGACCTTTTATATTCCTTGTTACATCATTTTTTTCCATATTGACAATTTTTGCAATTTTTGGACAACTTTTGCATTTACTCAAATTTTGACACCAAACTTAAAACTTGACCTCCTAAGGACTTTAATAGATTGGAAATGACTTGAATGACCCTTGGGAAATGTGAAACAATAAAATTTAAATCAAAATGAAATCATGTCAATTTCAAGGTGCTCTTGCACCACATGCCCTAGTCATAGTGACCAAAGGTCTTGATGACCGTGTACACAAAACACTCCAGCATGGTAGCATTATGCACATGTGTTTGGCTTAGAAACACTTCACCTAAGATACTATGAATCACTTCTTCTTCCACCTCACTCTTTATCACAAATACTTCCTTTAGTTGATCAGACAACTACCTAAATAACAGACTACACTCGATCTCCTCTAGAATAAAGAAATCATTTGTAGAACATCGTCACTTTGAGCACTCGCCATTTTGAATGCTTCTAAATGGTGAAGTGTGGTGAAACTAGTTGAATTTATAGATAGATGGTTTGGAAATTTGCACTATCTTTCTTAGATCCAATGGGATGGCAACTTGGTTTGAATTAATGACTGATTTGAACTAGTTTTAAATTACATTGCTAGTTAGGCAACATACACATGCGATCATATGGTGTTTCCTTAAGGCTTCATTAATTGTATGGCTATGAGATAGGTCATTCAGTGGCCATTGGAAACAATATGATCAGTTTTCTTGCCTGACATCCTTTCATTTATCATAATAATTATTTTGGATGATCACATTCTTCAAGTCATTCAAGTCATTTCCAAGAAGACGGTAGAGGAGAAAGAAGTATCACCAAATTTAGTAACGGTTTGGTAACTGTTTCAGTGGGAATTGGTTTGCAATATATAGGATAAAGGATAAGGATACAAGGTTCAATATCCAAAGATACACTTTTCTTTATTTCAAGAAGGAACATGACATTGATTTATGTTGTGATGATTTTTAATCTTTGAATTATGAATTTAATGTGATGTTTAGCGTATTGATCTTTGTGTCATGTGTGTAATAGAGTCATATCTTCTTTGTGAGATATACTTTATGGTATCCATTTATTGTAGCATAAACTCATTTTCATTATGTAATAGTCATAATTATTTCAATCTTTGTGTTGATAGTTTATGGCTTTTTGTTCTCCTATCTGCATTAGTGTCATATTTATGAACTAGCATCTGTCACCTTATTGCTTTTTGGTTACAAGCTACCTTATTATTAATAAAATCACACGAGATAGTTGTACCTCTTCTATTAAGAGGAAGGTTGTAAATATAATTGTGACATTTCTAGAGCTATTAGTGATTGGCACCAGTGCTTTAAGGGTGAATTAGAGTCATATTTTTCAATAAGTTTCAAGTGGCCAATTCATTCGCTAACATATTTTTGGTGAATCCATTGGGGAAGAAAAGTATTAATTGTAATATATGAAAACTTTGTGTCATACATCAAGATGGTACTTCCCCATAACGATGCATTTCCCATATTACAGCCTAATTTAGATTGGATACAGAAAGAACAAGAGGACATTATTTCATAATGAAATATGCTCACCTAGAGATACAAAAGGGGTGTCAAATTATATGTGAGAAAATATTTCCTTGGAAAAAGAAGAAGAGTGGTCCCAATGCCCACCTGCAATGGTAGTTGAACATCATCCAAGACTAGTATTTTTGTACTACGATAACTCACCCCATCGTCCTAATCAACCTCTCCATTATCCACACGACCCATTTCCTCCTGTACCATAGAAAATGGCTCTTGGACATTTTCATGGTCTTTTAGGTCTTTCTCTCATGATTCTTGGTCCATTTTGCTTTGATTTAATGTTGCAATGTAACTTAAACATTCACATTAGGTCCTAAATATTCAAATTATGACATCTTGTGAAGGTGTTGTGAAGTGTTGTAACACATTCCTACACTCTTCTAGACTCTTCTCCTTATAATTCAACTAAAAATCACCTTTTCATCACTTATCAAGTCTTATTTTGAAGTGTTGTAAAGTCTTGTAACAAGATTTCATGCTTTTCTAGGCTTAATTTCACTATTTACACCATTCTTATGCTTTATTTGACCCCTTTATGCACTCATATAGTTTAATTAAGTGTGTTTTTTAATGTAAACCTAACAAATAACATTAAATGTGACTTAATTCCTGACACCCACTTTCAAGTCCAAGGTGGGACCCATTCACCATGGGTGGCGAATGAGTCCCTCTTGGCTCAAAATTCAAAATATTTGAAATTTTCTTTTAGGTTTTTATTCAAAATTACCTTATGTCAGCCTGTGATGAGGTATAATTGGGTTACTAAGGCACAAGTGTGTATAAATAAGTGTTTTTCTCCTCATTTTACATTTCCTAATCATTAAGTTCACTTGCATTCTCTAAACATCAATTAGCTTTCAAGCACTTTGCATCATTCAATCAAGCATCAATCAAGTATCTTGGAGCAGCCATTGACATAACTTCATATTTCTTCAACAAGGTTTTGGTGAGTTTAACACATTTTCGTGTTATTTATTCATCTTTCCTTGTTCATTTCATTCCATTTCTTCATTAAGGGTTTGATTACCAAAGTGGGATTTGACCAAGGAAAATCCCTATAACCTAACCCTTAACCATTATTCCCCTTTTGCATGTGTATTTGTAGACTTGTGTATGAAATTTTTTCAATAAATTAGGGGTTGAAAGGTGGTCAAGAATTCAACAAAGTGTTTCAAGTCAACTACACCCTATTTCAAGCTTGGAGACAACCTACAGTCTATTTTCTACAGATTTCACTCTGTCAACCCGACAAGAAGACAAGTGTAGATCTGGAGCTACAAAATTGACCTCTAATCTCACAGAATTTTGGGAGAGGATTGATTCACCATTAGTGGTGAATGAGTCCCACCTTAAGGCTGGAAAAGTAGATTCTATCAGATTCTAGTTCCCGACATCTGGAAATAAGTTTTCGAAAGTCTTTGCTAAAAGCAGGTCTGGTTTTCCATTAGTGGCGAACGAGTCCCACTAGTGATTTTCATTGATTTACGCTAGCATTCAGGACACTCCAGATTCATCATTCATTATCTAGGTTTACTCTGATTCAACCTTCTTCATTTTGTTTTGCATTTATTCATGTTTTAGTTCATGCTTGCATATCACATTTTGTTTTCAAACATTGCATATTTCCTAGGTTTTACATTCATAATTAGTCAATTACATTAGTTAGTTGCATTTAGATCATCTCATTTATCCTTAATTACATCATAAATACACTAGATTGAGTGAACCAAATTGTTTTTGTGGGGTTTATCTCTCTCCTTTTAGGTGAAAGATCCGAAGAGTGTAAGAGTAGGCTATAAACCTTATCCCAAAATCTATGGTTCATTTTGGTGAACCTGCATATTGAGCACCTTATCTTTCTAATTTCAATTGGATCTTGCATCCTAGGTTTTCTTTGCATCAACATTCAATTAGGTTTTGTTTTTTTTTTGCATCCTAGGGTTTCTCAAATTACATTAGTGAAAGATTCATTTAGACTTCATTTTTGCATATCAAAACATTAAAAATTGAAATCTGCATTTGCATCCTCAATTTTCATTTGAAAATAATTAAAATCACTTTAAATATTTTGAAAAACACAAAAAAAAATATCATACATGGACTCATTCGCCACCCTAGGCGAATCAGTCCACCTGCACATTCTAAACAACATTTTTAGAAATTTTCTCAGTATTTCCTACATTGCAGTTTTTTGTAGTTACTTTTTGTTAAAATTTCCAGATTCTCTATTTTCTGGTATTTCTTGCATCTTAGTTTACTTGCATTCATTTTCATCATGGATTTTTCTCTTAATAAAATTTGGAATTAATTGAAATCCTTAGTAGACATGTCCAATTGTGCTTTTGGCTATGATCCTAATGACCTTGAGCTTCCACGTGCTCCTTCAACTCCTTATGATTTTCCTCCTCATGATGTATACATCAATGGATAAGATGATGATAGCATGAGAAAGTTCTTAAATGAATGTCTTGATAACCTTGAAGCCAATGCAACCTTTTACAAATTCATGAAGACACAAGATCTTCCTACTGTTGCACCTCCTGCTCACTTTGGATACCTACATCCTTAAACCAATGAAGAACCTAAGCTCCCTCCATCAAGTGGACCTAGTTCCTCTAAACAACCACATCCTCAACCATTTAATTATCAAAAAGTTACAAACACTCCCATCAACCTTGAAGAAACATATGGAAAACACTTTACTATCTTAAGTAGACAAGGGTGTGATATAACAACTGAGCATAATATTCATCAACATCTAGAACAAAGACCAATAGAAGAAAACATAAGAGGATTATGATATCAAGATCCTCCTCATGTTGACAAGCCTCCTTTTGAATATTGGAGACTTCACGATAATGGTATAGTGATCTCTGATTCTCCTCCTGACTTGAACATTCTCCTTCCACATAAACAACCATTACCTAATTCTAATGACAAGGATGCCAGGATTCCCATGGGTCATCTTCCTCCTTCCATTCATGAAAAAGGAGAATCTAGCAAACAAAAACAAACTTACAAATTGAAAAAACTCATGTTTCCTACTCATCCTCCACCTGAACACGAGAGGAGACGTCAATTGATTTTAAATAAAGACCTTATACTCTCACCACCTATGAATAGGTTGGCCATCCGTCCTAAAGATTCTAACATACAATATTGCAAATATCATCGTGTTCTTGGAAATCGAACTAAATAATTTCAAACATTGAATGACATACTGAACAAGTATCACTTCACTGATACTAAATGCTTTCACATCATCCCTTAAAACAAAATCCTTTTATCATGCCATAGTTTTAGAATTTTTCAGTCTCACTATTGTATGATCCCTTCCATCACCTTTCTTGGCTCATTCTTGTCTCACATTTGGTGGGGGAAAGAAGTAGTTAGCCTCATCCTAGTAATGCATTTGTTCTTGTCTCTTAACTGTGTTATTTACCTTCCACTTATACTACTTAATATTGAGAAGCTAATAACTCTGTTAATGGTTGACTTGCATTTTCCTTGCTAGTCTTTTAGATTTTATTTTCCTTTTTCTTTGATTTTATTTCATGTGTGTATTGTGTTCCCTCGTAATGTGTGTTTGATGTTCTCTCTCTCTTTGTGCACTTCCTCTAATTGTACCTCTATTCTTCTATATGTCATCCATGGCCTTTTTCACTTTCTCTTTTTTGATTTCATTTTGGGGACAACACAAAGCGTGGAGATGCCCTATGTCTCTTCCATGTTGACCCAAAAGGTCCTTTTTCTTTTTCTTTTTTTCTTTTTTGTTTTCCTTTTGGGGATGACGCAAAGCATTGAGATGCCCTGTGTCTCTTCCATATTTACCCAAAAGGTGCTTTTTCTTTTTCATTTTTTCTTTTGGTTTTCCTTTTGGGGATGACTCAAAGTGTGGAGATTCCCTATGTCTCTTCCATGTTGACCCAAAAGGTCCTTTTTTTTCCTTTTTCTTTTTCCTTTCTTGTGTTTTTCCTTTTGAGGATGATGCAAGGCATTGGGACTGAAATGTCTCCTTCATGTTGACCCAAAATCTTTTCCTTTGCTTTTGTATTTCCATTTTATTTATGTTTTCCTTTTGGGGATGATGCAAAGCATTGAGACTGAAATGTCTCTTCCATGTTGACCCAAAATAGAATTTGTTTTCCTTTTGTTTTCACTTTCTTTGTGTCATTCTTCTAGTGCTATGTTCTTTGGGGAATGATGACAATTCCAAGCTCTTTCATAAAAACACTATAGCAACAAACATACTGAACCCAAATCCATAGATTCCTTATGTGTTCGGTGTATTCCTTTCTAGGGGGAAAATCCCTTTCCTTTGTTCTCTTTTTCATTTACATGATGTAGCCTCACTTGGAAACATATGACTTGGCATAGGGGATTTTTGAGTTGGCTCTCATGACTTTTTTTATTTTTGCATTTTCTTTCCTTCGCTACTTTAAAGTAATTGCTCACAGAATGGTGTGTAGAAATTTCTTTAAAGTTGGAGGCATACATTGACATCATTTCATTTACATTCTTGGTTCTTAGTGTAGCCTTGTCACTTCATATGATGTGTTTGTCACTTTGTTGATGACATTAGGTTTGATGTCCTTCATAAGTGTGATCTCTCTTAGCATATTACATTCCTCTTGGTGGTCTGATGCAACGTACTACATCCCCTAAGTTGTGAATATTTTATTATTTGATTGGTCCTCTCTTGGAGAAATTAGACACAATTTTCCCTAAGTAATAGACCTTGGATGAACTTAACAAGACTCCTTTGGACATCTTTTCCACTTTGACATTGTTTCATTTTACATTTCACATTTTTACCACCTTGCATAACACAACTTGCATGTCTATGGTACTATCCTCTTTGTTCATGAGTTCTAAGCATATGAAGCTTTGCTTATCTCATGATGCATAGACTGACATTTTCCTTTATGGTGCCTTGTTAAAGTTATCAAGAGGTATAACTCTGATATGGTTGAACGGGAAGCCCATTTAGTGGCATGACTTTCCACATAGCCACCTATGTGTTTGTGAGTGCATACCAACTAGTGTGTGTACTTCACCTTTTTGGGTTTTCTCACTCGACAGACTGCCATAAGTTATGTCACACTAGAGTGAGTATGCATTCTCTTTTTCTCACAAACAAACTAGATATAATCCATAACTAGTTGGACAAACGATCGAAGCTTGATCCAATTCTCCCTCTTCTTCTTTCATATGTGTGTTCTATTTTTCTTAAGTTTAGTTTTCCATGGGATCTTCATCCTAGGGGCTTTATCACCCCTTTTGATCATTGTTATTCCATATTGCTAGCATAAGTGTATTAAGACCTCCTTGAAATGCATGGCTACTTTAGTGTGAGTTTGAAGCAAGTTCATCCTCTCACGTTAAAGTGGGGGCTAAATGTACTATAGAAAAATGGCACTTGGACATTTTCATTGTCTTTTAATTCTTTCTCTCATGATGCTTGGTCCATTTTTCTTCGATTTAATGTTGTAATGTAACTTAAAAATTCACATTAGGTCCTAAATAATCAAATTATGATGTCTTTTGAAGGTTTTGTGAAGCGTTATAACACATTTCTACACTCTTGTAGACTCTTCTCATTATAATCCACCTAAAAATCACCTTTTCATCACTTATCAAGTCCTATTTTGAATTTTTTTAAAGTCTTGTAACAAGATTTCACGCTTAAATTCTAGGCTTAATTTCACTCTATACACCTTTCTTATGATTTATTTGACCTCTTTATGCACTCATAAGGCTTAATTAAGTGTGTTTTTGAATATAAACTCAACAAATAACATTAAATGTGACTTAATTATCAACACCCACTTTCACGTCCAAGGTGGGACCCATTCACCATGGGTGGCGAATGAGTCCCTCTTGGCTAAAAATTAAAAATATTTCAAATTTTCTTTTGGTTTTTTATTCAAAATAACCTTATGTCAGCTTGTGATGAGGTATCATTGGGTTACTAAGGCACAAGTGTGTATAAATAAGTGTTTTATCCTCATTTTACATCTCCTAATCATCAAATTCACTTGCATTCACTAAACATCAATTAGCATTCAAGCACTTTGCATCATTCAATCAAGCATCAATCAAGTATCTTATAGCAACCATTGACATAACTTTAGATTTCTTCAATAAGGTTGTGGTGAGTTTAGAAAATTTGCATGTTATATTCATATTTTCTTGTTCATTTCATTCCATTTCTTCATTAAGGGTTTGATTACCAAAGTGGGATTTGACTAAGGCGAATCCATATAACCTAACCCTTAACCATTTTTCCTCTTTTGCATGTGTATTTGTAGACTTGTGTATGTATATTTTTCAAGCAATTAGGTGTTGAAAGGTGTTTAAGAGACCAACAAGTGTTTCAATTCAGCTACACCCTATTTCGAGCTTGGAGACAACCCATAGTCTGTTTCTTGCAGATTTGATTCCATCAACTTGACAAGAAGACAAGTGCAGATCTAGAGCTATAGAATTGACCTCTCATCTCACTAAATTTTGTGAGAGGACTGATTTTCCATTAGTGGCAAATGAGTCGCACCTTAAGGATGGGAAAGTAGATTATGTCATATTCCAATTCCCGACAACCAGAAACAAGTTTTCAGAAGTTTTTTCTAGAAGCAAGACTAATTTTCCATCATTGATGAATGAGTCCCAATGGTGATTTTCATTGATTTCTGCCAGCATTCAAGACACTCCAGATTCATGATTCATTTCCCAATTGCACTTTGATTCAACCTTCTTCATTTCTATTTTGCATTTATTCATGTTTTAGTTCATGCTTGCATATTACATTGTGTTTTCAAACATTGCATATTTCTTAGGTCTTACATTCATAATCAGTTAATTATATTAGTTAGTTGTATTTAGATCATCTCACTTAGCCATATCACTTAGCCTTAATTACATCATACATACATTAGATTGGATGAACCACATTGATTTTGTGGGTTTTATCTCTCTCCTTTTAGGTGAAAGATCCTAAGAGTGCAAGAGTAGCCTATAATCCTCATCCCAAAATCTATGGCACACCTCCTAAACCTCAAAATCCACTTTTGGCTCATCCGCCTACCATAAATTAATTCAAAGATATTTTCTCATCCTTACTCCTTAGTGAGTTGGTGACTCTAATCATCTGTTGCCTTGAATCTTTGGTATAACCATGTTGTCCCTCTTTCCTTACTACAATATCATGATCTCATGAGTAGATCCCAAAAATTATTTCCTAAATTTTCTTTTGAAGCAAATCAAGACCCTGAAGAACATATCCTGGCTATGACTATAGTAAACAAAATTTTGGAAATCCAAGATGAGGATGTCTTTGTGAGAATCTTTATTGACAATCTGATTGAGAAGGCAGTTGAACAGTTTAGAGGACTTGAAAAGGGGTGCACTATGGGATTGATTATCTTGAAAGAAAAATTTCTCCAACATTATAAGATTTTAGTTAATGTTCAGCTCACCCTGCAACAATTTTTCAAGATTATGAAAAATAATACTGAGACTATGAGGGATTTTGTATACCATTTTAATGAATTGCTTCGACGAATTCCTGTTTAGGAAAGGCCCAGTGTGGAGATGCAGTTTCACATATTTATTTTTTCCTTGGATCCTAACATTCAATTGATCCTCAAAAGAGACAAAATTCAAGGGATCAAAAAGGCTCAATTAGAAATAATAAGTGTTGAAGATGATTTTATAACTATGAGAAAATGGAAACCTAATGTTAGTAAGAAGTCTAAAGTTAGTTGAAGACTACCTATCAATTCCATGGTCAAATTTCCTAAAGAAATAAATCTTCCTCATCCAACAGCTAGAGATATAAATTTGATTGTTTTTGGTGACTTGTAAGGGTTTGAAAAAGAGGAAAATCAACATTGCAATGCTCAAATTTTCAGCTTGTACATATCAATTGAAGCTGAAAATGATCTCAGTTCATCCAATGATGAGGAAGATGATTTTCCGCAAAAGGGATCACTAGTTATCTCTCCCTTTATTCTCGAGAGTGAGTCTTTCTCTCCCAAGTCTAGTGTAAATGATCCAATGCCAAATTCCTTTCTCACCCCTGAATATGAGACTTTTACCTTTGAAGAGGCTACTAATGAGACTAATTGCTTCCATATAGAGGAAAATGAAGACTCCTCACATGATGCTTCTAGAATTTGAAATAAAGTGGTCAATCAATTCTAACCCTCTTTATTTTCGATGATTTTGAGATGTATGACAACTTTCTCTTTATGGATCCAATTGTTGATCAATCCATGCTTGAGGTGAAATATTGTTCAACAATGGATGAAAATTATCATAATTATGGAAATGCCAAGAGAACTACTAGTTCCTTAGTGGAGAATGATAATAATGTTTTGTTGAGTCTACCCTTTTCACCAGAGTTAAAAAATAATAATTTTGGGGCTATTGAAAATCAGTGTGCTTCCACAAGGTGTGTAGATGAGAATTTTTAGATCGATGCATAGCTAAAGGTTAGTAGTGAATTTTTTTTTGGATTGTATCAGTTTAGGGAGGTAATCATTCATTACGAAAATAACTTGACAAAAGAATTTTGTGATAAATTTGAAATGAATCTATTCCTTGATGATGACATTTCAAAAGAGGGAGGGATTTTAAAATTTCTGACCTATGAATATGGGAGATATGATGTCGGGAAAGAATTTAGAACTCACGGTTTTTCACTAGAATTGGAGATACATGGGTTGATGAGCCTTCATGATAATAAATGGTTAATCAAGGATAGTCTATCCCTAGTTTATTGGTAGTAGAATGAATTTTATGGTGAGAGATGGTTTTTCAGAGGCTTGCTAAGAAACTGTTCCAATATCTTCTACATTTATGTTCAGGGGCTCATATTTATTAACTTACTCTAAAAGCTCTATACAAGAGTGGTCCTTTTGAGAGATGGGTCATTCTTCTCCCAGCTTGTTAGTAGGTTTGTGAGAACTTCCCTTTTCTTCTCATTTCTAGCAAGTTTCGCCTACCTTGTAAATAGCTACATTTTTGAACTGTGTTCATTTTGGTTTTCTATTTGGGGTTTTGATGTTCTTCTCATTTTGACTTTGTGCCCAATGGAAAAGGCTGGTCTATATACTAGGTTTCTCTACATCCTTTATAGTCCTTGTCCCCAATGAAAGCCACTATTACTATTAAATGTGATACCCCCTTCCTTTCTTAGTCAAATTTTATACAAGTTTATGGTTAGTTGGTGTTTCATTATACTTCTCCAACCTGGGAAAGGTTTTCTCTAGTTTTTTTAACTTCCCACTTTACCACTTCCATTGTTGTTCCTTGAGTTTAGGTAGTGTTTATGAATTTATCATAACCGGCAACTCTTCTAAAGACATACATATAATAATCAGTCTAGACAATGAGTTGTCTCTTATCAAAGTCTCTTGATAGCTTTCCTTGCAAGTTATTCCTATAGGAGGTATTCCTTCAGATGTTTGAAACCTAGACAGTGTTTTCCTAAGTTTTACAAACTACCTACTTCACTTCCTGGAAGCATTTTTCAATAAATTAATGGAATAACAGTGAACATAGAGTTATAAAACTAGTGCATTGTGTAGGAAAATAAACTAATTTCATTAGATTTGATATGAACAAGAATAAATGAAGCCATGCATACAAGAATACAAAAATATCATAATATTATTTTTATTCATATACATGTATGAATATACATCACATTAGCATTACAAAATTGGTAAATTTGACTACAAAGTTGATACCTATAACAAAAATAAGAAAAAAGAGACATTCATGTTTAGATGCATAGGTCAAATATCAAGACTCAGAAGCCCTCAATCACAATCTAGAGGCATTCAATTTGAGTAGGGGACATTAGTTTGTGTGATTGCAAAAATTGGGCAAAGAGCCCCATGTCATTCCTCACTATTCCTGCATGAAGAAGAGTAACGGCTTCCTCCACAACCTCATTTTGAAGAGCCAACACAATAGATAATATGAATCTAATAGAAGTTAATTTAGCAACAAGAGAGAAAATTTCACCAAAATCAACTCCATGTCTCTGGCAGTAGCCCTTACCCCCTAATTTTTCCTTGTACTACTCTAACTAACCATCTACTCCAAATTTATTTTTAAATACCCACTTGCATCGAATTGGCTTCCTTCCTTTGGGAAAAATAACAAGATCCCAGGTGTCACAACTATCCAAAGCCATCATCTCCTACCAAGACTCACATTCCTTTGAAGAGAGAGCTCCTTGTAGGATCTAGGTTCATCTTCAATACTCAACAAAGTAAATGCACAATATAAATTGGATGTACTATACTTTCCAAATAGATTTCTTGGTCTTGTGCACCTCCTCAAGGTAGGAGTTATGGGAACTACCTATTCTTCTTCTTTTGTGTGTTCATCCTACACATCCTCTGAACTATCTGAACCCTCTTCTTATTCTCCATCCTCAATTCCATTTTGTCTTTCTTCCACGTGTGTATCTTCCTACTTCCCAATCTTTGTCTCAAAGTGCATTATCTTTGTCTTATCTTTCTCCCTTGGTTGTTCTTCTCATGAGTAATCTCTAAAATCCCTAAAAATCACATCTCTAGAGAAGATCATTTTATGAGTTAGAGGATTCCAAAGCTTATAACCTTTTACATTCTCACTGTAACCAACAAAGATGAATTTTTGAGATTTTGGATCCACTTTAGATCGCCACTCTTGAGGCACATGAACAAAATCCTCACAAACCAAAGACCCTTGAGTGTGAAATAAAATGATTTCTACCTATTGATACTTCATAAGGAGTTTTATCAACAAGAGCCGAACAAGGAGATATATTAATAAAATAACAAGTAGTACCAACCGCCTCTACTAAAAAGAATCTATATTCAAGCTTAGCACCACTCAACATGCTCCTAGCTCTTTCCATCAATGTTTGGTTCAATCTCTCTACAACCCCATTCTTTTGGGGAGCATAAGGATTAGTCTTCTACCGAACAATACCTACACGATTATAAAACTCATCAAATTCCTTACAACAATATTCATCCCCATTATCAGATCTCAACACTTTTATCTTATAATCTGATTGCTTCTTAATTAAGGCCTTAAATTCTTTAAACTTAGTGAAAACTTCAAATTTTGAATGCAAAAAATAAATCCATGTATATCTTGAGACATTATCAATGAAAGACATAATATTGATATTTACCCAAAGAGTCAACATCCATTGGTCTACAAACATCCAAATGAATGATCTCTAATAATCCCTTTGCCTTATTAGTTCCATTAGGAAATGAAGATCTATTCTATTTACCAAACACACAAGGCTCACAAAAAACATTTTTTCCAATAGAATAATTAGAAATACCATCAACAACTAACTTTTTATTAATAATGGTCTTAAGACCTTTTTCACCAATGTGACCCAATTTATGGTGCCATAACATACATACATTTTCAGTGCTAGTTACATTGGAAGAGTTACACAAATTAGATGCATTTATCCTAAACATAGTTCCTGTCCAAGATCCTTTAGCTATCACCAAACTCCCTCTTACCAACCTACAACCAAACTTGTCAAACATCACATGCAATCCAGAATCATTAACTTGGATACTGGATGTAAATTTCTCGCAATTCTTAGAATACATAAAACACAATCAAGGGATTTAATCCTCCCATCACTAAAACACAACTTTACCTTTCTCGTACCAATATTCTTCTTAGTGTTGTTATCACCAAGGAAAACTTCTCCCCCATCATATTCTTTGTAAAAAGTAAAGGTCACTCCTTGTAAGGTGTAATGTTCTAGGAGCAACTTGAATCAATAAGCCAAGAATCATCACTGATAGAGATAGATTAAATAAATAAAGCATCAAAATTATCATTAGAGGACTTTTCCATGGAGGAAACAACATTGTTTTTCTTGTTCTTACACTCCATCACATTCCATATTTTTCCACAATTCCAACAGTTCACTCTTCTCTTTTCGAGGGTCTTAGAACATCCTTTAGACTTATCCATATTTTTATCTCCTTTAGGCCCTTTCTCTTTGGACCTTCCTCACACATGCAAGGAATCTTGGGAGCCAATATTCATAGACTTTCTCCTCATCTCATCAGATAGAAGTATGGAAATCATGTTGTCCATATTTTTCTCTGCATTACCATTACTTATGGAAACAATTAGATTTTCCCAAGATTCAGGGAAAGAACAAAGAAACAAGATACATTTATCTTCATCTTCTAATTTGACATCTATTGATGCAAGCTAACTTATAATCAGATTAAAAGCATTTAAATGTCCAACAATAGAATCACCTATCCTCTTCCACAAGTTGAATGTGGTTATCTTCTATGGAGATATTCCAGAGAACAAATCCATGGGACACAACCATATGGTTCCTCATGACTTCTTGTCTAAATTTTTCTATTCTTCATCAGACGTTACAACTAGTTTACTCTCTTACAAAACTAGAAACCATTGGTCTCTCTCTTCAAGGAGATCCTCCATCTTCAATTTCCACATCTCGTAGCCTATGCCATTGAATTTATCAATATATTTTTGAGAGGTAGAATCCATGGAAAACAATCCTCTTCACAAATCTACAATATGTACCAAACAAAATGAAAGCTCCCACTGTAGCCAAAACACCTTCCAATACTTAAGAGAAAGAAATCCCCTTCTCGATAAAATCATTAGCTCTGATACCAAATGTTAAAAAATAAGGTGAAGGAAAGATACATTATGAACTTATGCAAGTGAATTCAGATCTGAAAATTAGATTACCAAATTAGAAATAAACATGTGATTGTAGCAAACATCACAATATAAAAATCAACAAACAAAATGTGGCACTAGATTTACATGGAAAAATCCTTTTGAGAAAAAACTTCACTTGAGAGAGGACAAGTATATTATTAATCTTCCATGAGAGTAAACAATAATACACTTAACTATTGATCTCTAATCAACCAGAAATCACCCTATTACCTGTAAGAACTTGATATGGGTGATCTCACAATACTGGTTTACAATTTTTGGCCGAACTAGACACTAAACTATTTTTTTCTGACTAAATCTTCACTTTTGGGCACCTATAGCAACTAAACCGTGAGGAATTTGAAAATGATGCAAAATAGTGATTTATGAAATTTTGTCTGTAGATTCTAAATATATTTTTTCAAAAATTTTGGAATCAGATTGCACTTCTTTCTCCATCTTTGAAAACTAGTTTTTTCAGTAAAAACCATTTTTAAGGAGTGATGCTCACCATATACAACATAATTTTTTTTCCATGAAGGATTAAATTCTAATTCTTTAAAATTTAGATTTGTAAATATATATATAGCGCTTTCATTTGGATTCATAGTGTTTTATTAAATATTTTTTCCTTAATCAAATTTTGAAGTCAAACTAATTAAAATTCAAACATAGGTGGACTATATACAACATAACCTATTTTGTATGTATCGAAATTCTATTTTTATTTTTTTTGTTGGATCAAGCACTTTGATATCTAGTGCACTAATATTTTTCATTTTTTTTTTATAATCTGCTATTTTTCCACATGTGCAGAAGAAAGAGCTTGATTTTTGGTGAAAAACCTACATTCACAAGAAATAAAAAATAAATATAATAATTAAATTAAATTTATTTAAAATTATACTTTTTGGGAAGCTTCTAATAAGGACTACATACTTCCAAAAATAAGTTTTAAATTAATTCATTTGATCCCCCAAAAGGTAAATCAAAAGTGATTTTTTATCAACATTTTGATAGGTGTAAATGAGACTCTATTATAGGTAGGGTTTAAAACTAGTCGGGTTCTATCCAAGGAGGTTTGATCTAAGGTGGTTTAATAAAACCCTATTCAATTGGAATCCTTTAAATTGAACTTTTCAAGGCTTACATCTTTATATTTTCTAAAAATATGCGATTTCAGCAAAAATCAGGATCTCCCAGAAATTGTAAACCAATATTGTGGGATCACCCATATAAAAGTACTATCCCATGGCTCCAATTTATAAAAAATTTGGGAGGTAAAAAAAATGGTAAAACAAAAAAGAGGCACAAAACCACCTATAAAAACCCACACCCCTCTTCTTGGACATCCAAAAGACAATAAAATATTAACTAGATATTTAATACTCTCACATGGGTTCCTAACCCATAGCCTCTGTAACTCCTTTCTTTCTGGAAGCTCGATTCCCCTTTCCACTTACCAATGGAACACCAACATACACATTTTCTTCTCCAATCTTGGATTCCAACTCAAAAACCTTTCATATTCTATTTTTGACACCTTAGAAAGATGCCTTGTCCATATTTTATGTGTAACCACCACCAAAAATAAATCCTCTTTAAAATATAGTTACAACGTGCCAAAATTTAATATTTTTCTCCCATATCCCCTAGAATGCATTCCAAGGATTGTGGAGACATGAAAATGACATAGGATTACATGGTTAATATCACCTTATCCTAACCGAAAAAAATAAATAAAAAATCAATTTCCCTTTCTTCCTTGTTACCTTCTCACTTTTCCCTTGAGGTAGTTGAGTAACACTCATCCCTAGGGGAGAGGGAGGGTGTCATTTTTCTTAACTAAAATTTAGTGAACCTGACGTGAACATATTCTTACCTTCATATTTTTGTTGAAAAAATTTACACTCTTATCAGATGTGTATTGGATAAGGTCTCATGACACCATTTATGAGTTTCATGACCTAGTCCATAACCTCTTGCCATGTAGTAAGAATAAGTTATCGATATTTAGATATGAGTTATACAAGATAGTTCAGTCCTCCCTATTAGGGTCTTGACTTCCATTAGTTCACTATAGGATTGTCATCTACTTTGAGCCTCCCTTTGAGTTTATCCCTCCATCCACTATAGTACAAGTGTATATCCCACCAAGTACTTCTAACTCTTCCTCTCCCATTAATACTAAATCTGATCTCAAGGTTCCTTATGAGTAGATCCATTCTTTGGAAGAGAAACTTGGAGAGTTTTAATATTTCTTAGCCAAAGAAACTACATGCGATCAAGTTGCTCCTCTTATTAGTACCCTATGATATTTTCTTATTTCAGACTTGTGCCGTAGAAAAATGGCCCCTTGTCATTTTCATGGCCTTTTAGGTCTCGTTTCATGATGTTTGGTCTATTTTTCTTTGATTTTATGTTGTAATGTGGCTTGAACATGCATATTTAGGGACTAAAATTCAAATAATGACATCTTGTGAAGGTGTTGTGAAATGTTGTAAAAAATTTGTACACTCTTCTAGACTCTATTCATTACAATTCACCTAAAAAATCACCTTTTCATCACTAAAAAAGTCCTATTTTGAAGTGTTGTAAAGTCTTGTAACAATATTTTATGCTTTTCTAGGCATAACTTCACTATTTACACCTTTCTTATGCTTTATTTGACCCCTTCATGCCCTTATAAGCTTTAATTAAGTTTATTTTTGAATGTAAACCTGAAAAATAACATTAAATGTGACTTAATTCCTGACACCCACTTTTAGGTCCTAGGTGGGACCCATTTTCCATGGATGGCGAATGAGTCCCCCTTGGCCCCAAATTCAAAATATTTTAAATTTCCTTTCGGGTTTTTATTCAAAATCACTTGATGTTGGCCTATGATGAGGTATCAATGAGTTACTAAGGAACAAGATTGTATAAATAAGTGATTTTCACCTCATTTTACATATCCTACAATCACACATCACATCCAAGCAATCTTTTCATTCACTCAAGCATTCAAGCTCTTTTCAACATTAAATCAAGCATTGGAGCATCCATTGGCATTACTTCATATTTTCTTCAATAAGGGTTTGGTAAGTTAATAGCATTTTCATGTTACTTATTTATCATCCTTTTTTATTTCATTGTTTTATTAAGGGTTTGATTACCAAAGTGGGGTTTGACCAAGGAAAACCCCTATTTGCTAGCCCTCAACCAATTTTTTTCCTCTTGCATGTGTGTTTGTAGACTTTTGTATTCAAATTTAACAAGTATTTAGGTGTTGAAGAGTGGTCAAAAAGTCAACAAGGTGTTTCAAGACAAATCAACCACATTTCAAGCTTGGGGAAGGTATTCTATTCGTTTCCTACATAATTGACTTCGACAACCTGACAAGCAGACATCCTCAGATCTGGTGTTGCACAGTTGTCTCCTGATTTCTCAAAATTTTGGTAGATGACTAATTCACCACCAGTGGCGAATGAGTCCCACCTTAAGGCTAGAAATCTAAGTTTTGTCAAATTCTGGATCTCGACCCTCAGAAACCTATTCCTGATAGTTTTCATTAGAAGCAAGACTAATTCACCACGTTGGGCAAATGAGTCCCACTGGTGATTTTTTGTAATCCCAGAAAGCATCAAAAACATTCTAGAATCCTCATCAGACCTCTAGGTGCACACTAGTTCAACTCATTTCTTTTTGTTCTACATTTATTTACTCATAGCTCTTTGTTTGCATATCACATTATGTTTTCCAACATAGCGTAATTCTTAAGTTTTGCATACTTAATCAGTCATTTCAATCACTTAATTGCATTCATTTCACTTCATTTAGTCTAAATAACATCCTACATTGCATAATTTGAATGAACCTAGCTAGCATTTTTGGCCTACCCCTCTCCTTTTAGGTGCACAATGCTAGAAGAGTTAGAGTCTTGTGGTGCCAAAAATATACAGTTCAAGACTGTACATGGCATGATTTACTCTAAGGGATTGATAACATAGTGGAAACTCATGTGCCCTTGTACACTTCTATCTTTGGTAACCCTCAAGATGTTCAATCAAAAATCACTACTACGTAGTTATAATTTTTGATGCCAAGAGTGTTCATGCATATGACAGACACTGGTCCTTTTGTTACCTCTATTACCATTGTTGATAATATAATTACTGTTCCCTTGGATGATTCTGGGATTAGAGTGAATCTTGTTTCTTTGGGATTCTAAGCCTCTGTATCCAAGACCCAAAAAAACATAGGTATGTGCAAGATCATCATGGAAAAACAGGCCCTTAAGTGGCAAAAAATTTAGAAAAATCAAAGTTAGGCAACTTTACATAAAAATTTGAATAAGTTATCTATATTATTTCAAAAATATGTAAGAATAGAATCTATAGCAAATTGAATGTAATTTCTAAACTACTAGCTTTGTTTAAAAAAAATAAAAAATTATTTGGTGAAAATTTGAAATTTCAATGTAGTAGTACTTAAATTTCAGGGAAAAACTAAGAAGTAGGTGTCTATCTGACCACCCTAACCACAATATAATGATAATATTTTTTTAATATTTTAGATATAAGTAGAGGACTATGTTACGATGTGATGCATATTTTTTTGTAATTTTTTCAAGTAAATAATTAATTATGATTTTTTATTACAATTTTTTAAAAAATAAAAAACTTCTATCATCACGACCACATAACTTGGTCAAAACTTTATGAAATTCAATTTTTTTTTTCAATCCTATAGTATGCAAAGCATAAAATGTGATGCATGTTTTGGATTCAAAAATGTGATACCGTTTGAAAGCTATAAATGTTTTTCAATCAGCTTATCAATCAGGACTTTAATCATAATTCGAATAGAAAATGAATAATAATTACTTATTAAATTCAAAGTAAGGCATAATTTATATTGGTGGAAAGCTGAGAATCTCCTTTAAAGCCCTTTTCATTTCATCAATTTTGGGTAGAAAAAAAAATTGTCAGCCACATACCCATCATATTGCTACTTTTTGGCTCATCATGATCCTGTACATACCCACACCAGTACCACCTCAACTTGTCAAGCTCCATCAACCGATCCTTCATAGTTGGCTAGCTTGGATAGTTCCCCCTCTTAGTATACATTACAATCATATTACCATTGAAATGATCTATCCCTCAGTATTTTGAATGATCCCATCCCTCAAGGACTTGAAATTCCTAAGATTGACAAGTACAATAGTAGGGGTGACCCACAAACACATGTCCCATCATTTTCCACCATGTGCATTGATTTCCTTTATCAAGATGCCTTGTTAGAAAATATATTCTCATGATCCCTTAAGGATTCTATGTCAGAATGGTTCTTCTCACTCCCTGATAAATCTATATTTTCCTTTAATGAATTGGTAAATCATTTCTTGCAACATTTTTAGGAAAACATCATGCTAAAGATCACTTTCAGTAACCTCTTTCATTGCAAGTAGAGAACTCATGAAAAGGTGACTGATTTCATTGTTCAATATTAATATTTGTTCTCCCAAATTTCTCACACCCTACTAGATGCCATTGTTCAATGTGTGTTCATAAAAAACCTATTGCCAATGTTGAGAGAGAAATTCCTCCTGATCAAGTATCCTTTTCCCATTTGTTTCTTGCACTATGAGAATACCTAAAAGTGGTGATTCAGTATAAGGATTCTTCCTCATCCTCCTGTCTAGATAATTAGTTAGTCATGTATGTTTCTAGAGAATAAAAAAGAAAAAAGTAGTGTCAAACATAGGATTGACTCCTATTGAAATGAATTGTATAGGACAAAATAGAATTTTCACAAAACTATCAGAGTCCTATAGGAATGTTCTTCTAAATTTGTTAAAATATGGGATGATCTCCCTTCAAGAAATAAGACTATTGTTTGAGCCCTATCCTAATTCATTTTTCGATGGATTTTAATAGGGAACCATCTCCTCTCTACATCCCTGCACGAATCAATGGAAACATCATAGCAAGTGTTCCCTTTGATCTGACATCTCAGGTAAACATCACAACTAAGGAGATCATGCTAATAAATTTTTTGCATAAAGATGGGTATGATGCACTTGTTAGCACCATCCACACACATGACAAAATTTTCATACCTCCTTTGGGTAGTATCATCTTGTCAGTTTTGGTTGGACCTAAATTTGTGAAGCTTTTGTTCGACATAATCCCTAGATTTGAACTCTTTAGAGTGAAGTTGGGTATCCCTTGGTTAGTATCCATGAATGCAGTGCCCTCGATTGTGCATAAATTCTTAAAATTTATCCACGAGGGTTTCGTGCATGTAATTCATGACACTAGTTTCTTGTGGTAGTTACTCCTTGGATTACTCTCGGTCTGTGCCCATTAGTCCTCTTCCACCTAGGAAGGACCTCTTGTATCAAACTTATTAAAAATACAAGAGAGAGCGCATAATGTCGAGAGTGAGATACCCTCCATCGCCTTATGTTGTTTCACATGGGGCTTGCTTAAAAGCTAAGAGTGATGCTGCCAAGGCACATAGAAGGGAAGAAGAGAAGCAATCCTGAGTTCCTCCTTCTTCCTCTTCCACTGTTCAACCTGATGCTTCCTCTCACCCCACTATGGTTCCATCAGATTCCACTCCACGTTTATAGGAGAATCCTATGGTGCCCACTTGGAAAAATCCTAAGCGTCCCACATTTGAGGTTCTTGTCCTACCCATGGAGCCTAGGCCTGCTCGATATGGTAGGGGAAAAGGTCCCCGTGGGGAATCCTCTTTTCCTTGGCCTCTATGGCCTCCTATCATTTCTACTCCCAAAGTAATAAATGGGAAGTTACCCTCTACCTAGGCATTAGAGCTGACTCCCCTACTGCTTCTCAACCTACTCCTCCTACTCCCATTTAGGAGCCTATCCCTCCACTAGAAATAGCTATGGAAGACACTCCCATGATTGAGTAGGATCCTTTTGTTCCTTCGCAACCTCTAGTCTCTAGCTCAAAAAGTCATAGAAACTACCTTACGCATGAGTGCAAGCACCACCAAAAGGCTCTCATGGCGGAGCAGGCCACCTTATAAAGGAAGGAAGAGGAGATGATTGTCCCTATATCAGGGCCTCCAATTATGTCCTCCTCTCTCCTCCCCTCTTCTTCTGTTCAACCTAGCTCCACATCACTTCTAGCTTCCATTGTGAGTACGAATACGCCTGATGCTAAAAAGGTGTAGGTGCTCATCACTCTTTCGGTGGAGATATCATTTTCGATGTCCCTTCTAGGTCTCCTCCCTTTCCCA
The DNA here is from genome assembly GCA_007258455.2 of Sequoia sempervirens. Classification (NCBI taxonomy): domain Eukaryota; kingdom Viridiplantae; phylum Streptophyta; class Pinopsida; order Cupressales; family Cupressaceae; genus Sequoia; species Sequoia sempervirens. Next base: position 754,732,059 of record VDFB02058242.1, on the reverse strand, counting down.
AAACTCATAGATATGTTGAACACTTTGGTGGTATCTATTATGGTTTTTTCTTCCTCCTCTTCCTCCGCACCTCTTGCCTCATCTGTGGGGAGTCCAGGTCCCCCGACAAAGTAGAAGGTGGAGAATGGTTCTTCCAATAATGGAGGATGTAAGAGGAGTCCACCTCCCTTGAAAGGTGGTCTCATGTTGACTTGTTTTGTCCTAGTGACAAAACCAGTCCCGAATTCCCCTAAGTTCGTCACCACTCCTGAATCACTTAGGGAACCTAGCGGTGAATCTTGGGAGCAAATTCCCCCATCCATTGAGGTATAGCATGGAACTCCAACAAAGTGCATGTTTAACTCTCTGGATGAGGTTTTTTCCTTTTCAACAATCTTCACAAAGTCACTAACCTTAGCTCCACAAGAACTTAGTGGAGGGGACCTTATAGGGCCCTCTTCCTTAGCCTTTATTGTGGGAGGGTTGGATGCTCCTCCTCTTAATATTCCACCACTATAGGCTCATCCTCCTTGCCCCTACAATGATCTAGAGTGGGAATTGGATGACCTATTGGTCGATCAATGTTAGAAGGAGGCCCCTTCTTTATCTTTAGAGTAGATGTGTGTGTTGTTATTTTTCCCTTCTAATAGTGCTATGTGTGCCCGGATGACCCTTGCTACCATTTTTGGTGCTTGGAAAGAAGCGTGCTTTTATTTGTCATAAAAATTCTATGTGTATCATCATTCTTCCATGTTTGTGATTGATTTTTGACAAAATTGGGGACAATGCAAAGCGTTTGGGGCATTTAGGCTTCCCTTCCCTATTAACCCAATTTTTTATTTTAAATTTGTCTTCTCATGCATTCTTCACATGATTTTATATAGTAGAGGGTTGATGACAATTCATTTTATTATTATTATACTTATATATATATTATGACTAGTTTTGACCCCAAAATATCAGACTACCAATGTGCCATATATTTATGTTCATTTCTCTTCTGCTCTTTTCTTATCTTTCTCTCTTCTTTGCTTGAGTTGTCCCTCTTATGTGTGAAAATTCCATTTCTATGATACTTCAATTTTTAGAAAATGCATTCATTGCCAACAAATATTTTCTCAAGAATCTTTACAAACTTATTCTCAAAGAATCACATTCTCGACTTGAAACCCTAATAGAACATGTTTCCTTCATCATGGGTTCACAAAGAAAGAACCTGAGAACTTTATTTGAGGTGCGAACAAGTTTGATCTTCCCCTCATGAGGGGTCATTTTCTTCCTTTCAAATTCCTTGATGAAGTGAACATCTTTTGAAAGGATTCCTTGATGATGAATTGATTTGAGAAAAAATGTCCTTTTTGTATATTCAAATAGTGTGTCCCTTGAGTGGATCCCTTTCTTCACGTTGGATTCCCAAGGGGCCCCTTTGAAATCTTTCTAATCTATAGATGGTTTGTGTTACTATCTGCTTACTTTCCTACATGGTTGCTTTTGGACATGTTCTATCTGTGGGTAAACATGTCACTTTGCAGGTGTGCCTATGAAGTCACTTTCTGACTCTATGGATTCCTCTTCCTTGGGTTTACTCCATATGAGAGATATTGGGGGATACCTCCTTGCAGATCTGTGAGTCTATAGGTCACTTCTTTTGGGCTTCCTCCAAGTGAGATATCTTGAGGGTTGCTTCCTTGTAGGTCTACAGGTCTATACGGTGCTTTCTTTGGGTTTCCTTCGAGTGAGAGATCTTGGAGGACACCTTCCCTATAGGTCCGCGAGTCTGTAGGAAACTTTCTTTGGGTTTCTTTCATGTGAGAGATCTTAGAGGACACCTTCCCTATAGGTCTATGAGTTTGTAGGGAGATTTCTTTGGGTTTCCTTCATGTTATAGATCTTGGAGGACACCTTCCTTGCAAGTCTGTGGGTCTGTAAGGCACTTTTCTGGGTATCGTTCATGTGAGAGATCTTAGAGGACACCTTCCTTCCAGGTTTGTGGGTCTGTAAGACCTAGGTATCCTCCATGTGAGAGATCTTGGAGGAAACCTTCCTTCCAGGTTTGTGGGTCTGTAAGGCACTTTTCTCAATTTCCTTCATGTGAGAGAGCTTGGAGGACACCCTCCTTGTAGGTTTGTGGGTCTGTAATGCACTTTTTTTGGGTTTTCCTCATGCAAGAGATCTTGGAGGACACCTTCCTTGTAGGTCGGTGGGCTTGTAAGGCACTTACTTCTCGCGGCTTCCTTCATGTGAGAGATCTTGGGGGTCACCTCCTTGTAGGTCTTTAGGCCTATAAGATGCTTTCATTCTACATATTTATAGTTCTATGGGGCTATGAAGTCCTTTACTTGTCATGTGCAAAGAATTAGGAGCATTTAGGCTTCCCTTCCCTATTGACCCAATTTTTTATTATTACTTTTTCTTCTCGTGCATTCTTCACATGGTCGGATATAGTAGGGGGTTGATGATAGTTCATTTTACTATTATTATACTTATATATATTTATGATTAGTTTTGACCCTAAAATATCAAGCTACCAATGTGCCTTGTATTTATGTTCATTTCTCTTCTGCTCTTTTCTTATCTTTCCCTCTTCTTTTCTTGAGTTGTCCCTCTTATGTGTGAAAATTCCATTTCTATGATACTTCAATTTTAAAAAAATGCATTCATTACCAACAAATCTTTTCTCAAGAATCTTTGCAAACTTCTACTCAAAGAATCACATTCTCGACTTAAAACCCTAATAGAATATGCTTCCTTCATCATGGGTTCACAAAGAAAGAACTTGAGACCTTTCTTTGAGGTGGGAGCAACTCTGATCTTCCCCTCATGAGGGGTCATTTTCTTCCTTTCAAATTCCTTGATGAAGTGAACATATTTTGAAAGGATTCCTTGATGATGAATTGATTTGAGAAAAAATGTCCTTTTTGTACTTTCAAATAGTGCATCCCTTGAGTGGACCCCTTTCTTCATGTTGGCTTCCCAAGGGACCCCTTTGAAAGCTTTCCAATCTATAGATGGTTTATGTTACTATGTGCTTACTTTCCTACACGGTTGCTTTAGTACATGTTCTATCTGTAGGTAAACATGTCACACTATAGGTACGCCTATGCAGTCGATTTTTCACTCTATGGATTCCCCTTCCTTGGGTTTCCTCCATGTGAGAGATATTGGTGGATAGCTCCTTGCAGGTCTTCAGGTATATAGGTAACTTCTTCTTGGCTTCCTCCATGCAAGAGATTTTGGGGGTTGCTTCTCTATAGGTCTATAGGTCTGTAGGGTTCTTTCTTTGGGTTTCCTTCGAGTGAGAGATCTTGGAGGACACCTTCCCTATAGGTCTGTAGGTCTATAGGGCACTTTCTTTAGGTTTCCTTCATGTGAGAGATCTTAGAGAACACCTTCCCTATAGGTCTACGAGTTTGTAGGCAGATTTCTTTGGGTTTCCTTCATGTGATAGATCTTGGAGGACACCTTCCTTGCAAGTCTGCGGGTCTGTAAGGCACTTTTCTGGGTATCGTTCATGTGAGAGATCTTGGAGGACACCTTCCTTCCAATTTTTTGGGTTTGTAAGGCACTTTTCTAGGTATCCTTCATGTGAGAGATCTTTGAGGAAACCTTCCTTGCAGGTATGCAGGTCTGTGAGGCACTTTTCTCAATTTTGTTCATGTGAGAGAGCTTGGAGGACACCTTCCTTGCAGGTTTGTGGGTCTGTAAGGAACATTTTTCTAGGTTTCCCTCATGTAAGAGATCTTGGACACCTTCCTTGCAAGTATGCAGGCTTGTGAGACACTTAATTCTCGGGTCTTCCTTTGTGTGAGAGATCTTGGGGGTCATCTCCTTGTAGGTTTGTAGGCTTGTAAGATGCTTTCATTCTACATCTTTATAGTTCTATGGGGCTATGATGTCCTTTACTTGTCCTATGCTATTGAGTTCACCAGATTATGGTTTGCTTCCTCGATGATTCAGGTATACATTTCTAACCCTATTCACTCTTCAATCTACTTTACCAAAGCACTCATCAGTATTCATGCTTGCTAAAGTGGGGGAAAAATATATAGGAGTGAATTTTCATCCCTTATGATAATTCCCCTTTTACACTTCCTCACCTTAGAAAACAAAATTTGAAGGTGAAATTCCACATCAACCTACTGATTTCCTTCCAATTGGTGTCTATCCTTTATGTTAGTGGAAGAATATTTTTTAGGGATGCCCACATGATGCATAGACATCTATGTGGCATGCTTACATCCTTGAAATATTCCTACATCTGAAGTTGGTAGAGGCATTACACTTTCCATTGGGGTTAGCTTGTAACGTCCCTCTTCGACCAACTAACCCCGTGAATGGCCGATTCTCTCCTTCTTCCTTCAAATTCTTCCATTCTTCATTCAACCCATCTTCTTTGCATTCTCAAGCACTTCAACTTCCTTCTCTTTGCTTTCTTCACTCTCAACAGCATTTTGGTACTTCATAGCAGCAACAACAACACTCCATCAACTCTGCAAAGCAAGTGTGGAACAAGCCATTGCAGTAGGGGCTTGAGGTTTTGCAACACCTCCCTTCATCACACTCAAGGCTATGGTGATTTTTCAAGCTCTCTTTCTCCATCATTGGCTAGTGAGCTCTTGGTGGAGGTTGTAATGTTTCACTCCTCTCCTTTATGATTCGGTTCAATAGCTTTGTATTGTTTCATAGTGTTATTAATGTACTTTATTTCTTTACTTCTTTATCATACATTTCTCTATCATTTCTATCTTGGCTATCTGTGGAGGTGGAAACACCAAAACGGGGGTCTAACTAACGTAGACCCCTATAAAGCCCCCCAAAATTTTCCATCTTTCTTATGTGTAGGTGGACGTGCATTTGGAGCTAATTGGTGAATGTCCATCTTTGTGAGATTATCGTTATCACCTTAGCCTTCATATATTTACTTTATCAAAAAAATTTGTATCTTTCCTACTTCATAGTTCTATTTTGTTCCCTTAGAAGTGACTAGGTAGGCCGTTAGCTTTTTTTTTCTGACAGTTCATACTATGTTTTTGGTCCTCTCATTGTACAAATGCTAATGCACCTCAGAGATGCCAGTGTGCCACACTGTCATCCTAGAACCACACTTTTGTCCTCGGGCAAAGAGCTACTTGAGCTGCAATGTTGAACCCAAAAACTAGCTCGCCTAGCCCCAGTTTATATTTTGAGTCTGAAGAGTGGTTGCAAGGCCTTATAGTCCTCATCATTCTCATCCCTCATTCAAAACATTCCTTTAGAGTGAGGTAAGTTAGGGCATCCTTCCGTTGTTGGCTCTCTGTGACCTGGGGCCTTAACATGATCGGTCCCCCTCTCTTACACAATCCTATAGTTTTGGACTAGAATAAAGGAAGAGTAGGCATCGACAGTTCAATAATCTACAAGAGAGCCTACAGTGGCTATAAATGGCACTATGATTTATGATATTACATTGGAAAAAGATCAATTTTATGATATTATAGCTTTAAATTATGTGCCCTAGCATATGAAGTATATGTATTAATTTTTGAAGTGAATAATGTGGCATGAGTTTTTCAGTACTCGATATAAAGATAGTACAAAGACATGTATGCCTCAATCCTTTAAGAATATTTAAAATTGTTTTCCAGTATGCAATTTAAACTTGTTTACCATATGAATGATCTACTACTATACCCTATCTCTCTTTTGGGCTTCCAATCTGTAGCATCCATGTATTTTGATGAGTCTCAACTTATAGAATATAAATTCTTATTCTCTTAGGTTGAAGCTCCAATAAGATATTTGACCTAGTAAGATAGTATAGTCAAAGCATGTTATTGAAACCAAACATATTTTCATATTCCTATCATGCAAACAATATAAAAATATCATATACAACAATTTTATCCATATTAGCCACAAAAGTATAGTTTTGTAAACCTAAACTTTAGTGCCTAAATTATAGTTGTAAAACATATAAAACCATGATCAACAATGCCAAACCCTATTATATACTATGAGATATAAAGAAAGGGGAAAGTTTCTAAGCACCAAATTAGAATGATCCAATATCATATAATACATCTCATTAATAAAAGTGAAAATGCTACATCATAAAATTCAACCACTATGTTAAATGTATTTCTCTTAGAAAATTTGAAGATGTTGCTTTCTATTTAAAGTGTAAAATTTTAAATCATTCATATCTGACATGTGTTAAAAGAGAAGCTACTTCTATTGAAGAGCTATATGATTGTAGAATTAAAAAAATATGTTTAAATTTTATTTCACTAAAAATTGTTGATGTATACTTTTCTTTGGAAACCTTTCAAATCCATCTAGTGTTGTAAGAGAAAAAACTACTTCTACTAAGGAACTTTAAGTAGAAGATCAAATACCAATGATAGAGTGCAGAGCATCAACCCAAATATGGCAGGAAATTTTTATTTCCTAAAAACATTAAAGAGAAGAGAATTCTAAAGTATTCAATCTCAAGACCATATAGTTGTTATGATAGAAATTATACAAATTTAACCATAGTTGATACATACCCATAAATCAATATATTCTTGGGTTCACCAAATGAATAGCCAGTAAAATAGGAATATCGTGTTAGGAAATAAAAGACACCAAGAATGGAAGAGATAATAGGGTGTTGCAATTGGAAATACACAAAGGAAATTTACAATTATAATAAAGATGCAATCATGAAAATAATGTTCTTTCAAAATATCATGCCACCCAATTTACTAAAACATGGGGAGGTCTAAATTTTTATTATTCAAAATATTAATGAAGAAACTCTTAAAAATACACCTTATTAAAAGTTTGAACTTAAAAAAACCCCAACATAGGGATAAAAATGTTTCCCCCAAGTCACACTTACCCCAAAATAGTAAAATAAAATCATGAATATAATAATTGAAAACCAACAACTATTGTCCTTAATCAAAGGAAAAAGAAAGAAAACACATTTAACAATTTCAAGGAGATCCTTATTCAACCTTAGTCTCTAGTTTTTCAGATAATAAAATGAACAATACTTTAATACGACACCTATAATCCCCCCAAATTGAGAAGCAGGAAGAACATTGGCATAAATTCTATAGAATTTTGATGTCCTATCCAAACCATAAAACTAATATTGGTCAAAGGAAGGAAAAAAATGAAAAAAACAAGCTATAGGGGAAACAAGCATAAAAATTGAAGGAAAAACAAACAAGCAATTCAATAGACAAACATCCTTATTTATTGTAAACTATGAAGACTAACTTGGACACAATTAAATTTTTGGGTTTCTTTATTCTCACTTTCAAGTGCGTACAAGGTTGGATATGGAACATCATACTTGCAAACAAGAGAAGTTTCGCATCCTATTTACACCAACTAAATATATGCCAACCAATTGCATAAATTCTCCCACAAGTAATATCTGAAAAGAACATCAAGCAAGATCCCATAAAATTAATTTATGAAAAGAGCACTAAACAAGATCACACATAAAAAAATTCCACTCTTACTGTTGCTTCCAAACTTTGTATGAGTAATCCTACTTTTTAAAATAATCTTGAGCATTTCAATTCCGATGGTAATCCACAATCTAATTCATTTCATGAAGATACAAAATATTAGTCTTCATATCCTAATTGTTTTCATGTCTTCCTTGTATGGATACATGGTCAAAATATTTGTAAGTTTTATAGAGGAAGTATGATATCTTCAAAAATTACTTGCTTGCAAGTCTTTACTATATGGATACATAGTCTAGGTATTTGTATGTCTAAAAGCAAGGTTTGAAAATATTTTTGGTGTACCTTTTCCTTTCCTTTACAACTTGAATACCCATCCAACTACTGAGACAACAGTATACCAAAAAAGTAAGGACTATCAATCCAAATGCAAGAGATAAATCGACCACCACTCTTCTTCTTGTTTGAAATCCATAGGCATATAATTAGAGAGTTCCTAAAATATAATAGTTTCAAATAAATTCACACAATTGAAAAAACCCAAGCACATTAAGAGAACCCCAAATTTAATTTGGATAAGCCTAACAAAATTAATAGAATTACAATCCCATTAACATTAGAATAGATCATCTCACCAAGGCTAACATCTAACATGCACCAAATAAAAGTTTAACATAAATCCAATGATTAAAAATTATTTGTGCTATGAAGGGTGATGGAGAGGCATAAAAAATATTTGATAGTAAGCAATGCATAAAATTATATGCTCAAATTGATGAAATGATTTTATACCAAGACATTTTTCACTTATTTAGACCTAATTTTTATTTTCATTTAATAGATTGAAGTGTAGTTGACATGCATGTGTGCAGAAAAAAGATTAGTTCCATTATTAATCATGGCTAGCAGAGAAGTCGACATTAATAAATTATGGTGTTAATTATTTAACTCAACAACAAAGAATAACCCATAAAAGCACTCAAAGATGGGAAAGAGTAGACATTAACCCATAAAATGTAGAGAGAAACAAACAATAGACATTAACCCATAAAATGTAGAGATGTAAAAAGATATAAAATGACACTATAAAAAATTTAGGAACTTACAAATGCCTCATTTTACACTTCCAATATGATAGACATAAACCCTCTCGACAAACATAGATTTAACCCTCATCAAACAATATGAAAAAATGAATAAGAAACAAAAAAATTATAATGTAAAGGATATAGGAACTTAAAAAACACCTTCTTTATCACTTTCGATATGATAGATATAAACCCTCTCAATAGACACAGATTTTTCCCTCATCAAACAATTTGAGCAAATGAATAAACAACATAAATAATCCTTTGCTCAACTAACTTAAAAATTCACACCATTAGCCATTAATGACACTTGTACTTTAGTCTATTCACAGTAAATGAAAATTAGGGACTAATAAATGTACAATTTCCTCGTTAAACCTCCACATGTCAACAGAAACACTAGGTGTGAAGAGTTTGAAGAAGATTGTGCAAAGTGTGAAGAAGTGTTGAGCTTAATTGGAACTGTAATTAGGCTTGTGAAGAATCTATTCTCTCAATTAACATCTTGGATGGTTTTAATCCAAACCCTATTGTTGGACAGTGAGTCCTCTTTTGTAATTGAGTAGTGAGCTCTAGGCAGTGTGCCTAAATGCATGTGCATTCCCTTTATTATTTCTTTTTATACTTCTAATAGAGTATAATTTTGTGGACTAACATCCACCGTGGTTTTTCCCCTAACAAGGTTTCCACGAAAAAAAAATCTTGGTGTTATTTGTCTCTCTGTGTTAATTGCTTGTGGTTAATTGCTTATTCATTAGATCTAAGATTAAGGTTAAGTTAAGTTAAGTTAGAAAAGTTTAATTTTTTGTGAAAAATGATTCACCCCCCCTCTTAGTTGTTTGTCCTTGTTTTTCCAACAATTGGTATCAGAGATAGTTCCTCTGAAGAAGTCTAATAGCTTGAGGTGATCTGGGATGGAAACATTCATGAAGGACAGTCCTAGATTTGATGGGGCTAACTATTCACTGTGGAAGATTAGGATGCAATGTCATTTAAGGTGTATTGGTGAATCCTTCTGGAAGATCACAAGAGATCCATATACTATTCCTCAGAATGGCCCCTCTATTGCTGATGAGGTCAAAGATGCCGAAAGTAATATTAGGGCTATTAAAGCTTTGGTAAGTGCGCTGACAGATTCAGACATGGCTAATGTGGTAGGTCTACAGACAACCCATAAGATTTGGACGAAACTGGAAACTTTGTATAAAGTAGATGCACCAATGAATATGGCTAAGCTACAAAGCTTGAAAGGAAAGTATGAAAATCTAAAGATGGGTGAAGATGAAAATATCACTTCTTTTATGCAAAGAGTAAATAAGATAGTGTTAAGTATTAAATGTGTTGGTGGTTCTGTGGTTGAGGATGAAATTGTGGCTAAAGTACTTAGATCCTTTCCTCGCTCCTACAAAATGAAGGTTCAAGCTATTGAAGAGTTCAAATCAGTAAATAAGATGACAAGAGACACACTGATAAGGAAGCTTGCTGCTTTTGAGATAAGTGATTTTGGTGAATCTACACAAAATATTGAATTTGCATTCAAGGCTACTGTATCTGGAAGTAATAGAAAAAGATATAATATGGGAGAAAGTTCTAGGAAGGTATCCAATTATGATGAAGAACTGAAAAAACTTGAAGATAAAGAAAGAGAGGTAGAAGAACTAAGCACCGACAGAACAGAGAAAGAAGAAGATGATTGAGCATTCACCAGATATCTGATGATGAGAATTGATCGATTGACATACCATTGAAAATAATTATGTGGCTACTGAATCTACTAAAGATGAAAAATCTCTTGCAGCTCAAGTTGAAGAAAAAAATTAATGGGTCATTGATAGTGGATGTGCACATCATATTACTGGTGATAAAAGAAAATTTGTGAGTCTAGAGAAGTATGATGGTGGGGTTGTAAGATTTGGAGAGAACAATTTTAGTGTGATTAGTGGTAGAGGATCTATTTTCCTTGGTGGTAAGGACAACACTGATGATGTCCTCAATGTTGAAGGCCTGAAGCACAAATTGTTGAGTGTTGGATAGATGGTTCATAAGGGATATGATCTACAGTTCAAAGATGGAAGATGCAAGATACATGGAAGTTCTGGGAACATGATTGCAACAAGAAAACAAACAAAAGGTAACATTTTTCACTTGAATATTGGTAGTGGAAGTTGTTTGATTTCTCAAGTAGATGAAAGTTGGTAGTGGCATAGGAGATTGTGTCATGTAAACTCTGACAACATTATCAGGATAAGTTCTACTCAAGTAGTAAGAGATCTTCCTAGATTAGTGAATCTTGCTAATTTAATCTACTAGGAATGTCAGATGGGTAAACAAACTAGAGTCTCTTTCTGAAGAAAATAGTTTCATTCAAATAATTTGTTGGAGCCGCTACATACTGACCTTTGTGGCCCCTCCAAAGTCAAAAGCATTCATGAAGAAAGGTATTTTATGCTAGTTATTGATGATTACTCTCTAATGATTTGGGTTTCCTTTTTAAGAGAAAAATGTGAAGCACCGAAGAAATTCAAATGTTTCAAGGCTATGGAAAAAAATGAGAAAGATCTTAAAATCAAGTGTCTGAGATCTGACAGAGGTGGTGAGTTCATTTCTAAGGAGTTCAACTCTTATTGTGAAGAGCATGGTATTAAAATATAGTTATCTACTCCCCGAAACCCTCAAAAAAATGGAGTTGCAGAGAGAGAATAAATTTTTTTTGGATGCTTCCAGAACCATGATGATGGAAGGAAATGTGTCTTAGATGTACTAGAGTGAAGCGGTAAAAAACTGTTGTGTATACCTTGAACTAGGTAAATGTGAATGGAAATTCTGGTAAGACCCCTTATGAGTTATGGTTTGGTCACAAGCCTACTGCTAAGTATTTTAAGATCTTTGGAAGCAAGTGTTATATCAAGAGAGATGATAATATAGGAAAATTTGATGCTAGAAGTGATGAAGGGATCTACCTAGGTTACTCCACTAAGAGCAAGGCATATCAGTGCTATAACAAAAGACTGAGAAAGATGGTTGAGAGTGAAAATGCCAGAGTTGATGAGGATTCTGTAAAATCATCAAGATGATGCAGTTATGATTCAGATGAAGACAACACAAGTCAAATAAAGAACACTCAAACACCGAATCTAATTCAGATTATTCTATATGTTTTGGGGAAGCAACCTCAATTTGTTTTGGTAAATCAAGTCAGTCAAGAAGCTCAGACAAGTGTAGAAGCACATACAAGTGAAAGTGTAGAAGAAAGATTAGAAGAGTTAGAAGTCCGAGAAAGTCCCAAAACTCCAAGGTATGTAAAGCTAAATCATTTTGAAAGTCAAATCATAGAAGATAAGAGTAAAGGAGTGGAAACTAGAAGAAAAATTACAAAATAATATTGTCTAATTTCCAAGATTTAACCTAAGAGTGTCACTGAAGCCTATCAAGATGAACACCGGTTAGAAGCTATGAAGGAAGAGCTGACACAGATTGAGAAGAATGACACATGGTTATTGGTTCCTAGGCCTAAAGAAAAAAATGTGATTGGTACTAAGTGGGTATTCAGAAATAAGCTAAATGAAGAAGGTGAAGTGGTCCAAAATAAAGAAAGACTAATATGTAAAGGTTATTCTCAAATGGAAGGTATTGATTTTGAAGAAAACTTTGCCCCTATAGCTAGAATTGAAGCTGTGAGACTATTTATTGCTTATGTTGTACATAATAATTATAAAGTTTATTAAAAGGATGTGAAGTCTGCATTTCTGAATGGAGAACTTCAAGAAGAAGTGTATATTGAACAGTCGAATGGATTCCAGCTAACAAACAAGGGAGACATGGTTTGTAGATTGAAGAAAGCTCTGTATGGACTTAAGCAAGCCCCCAAAGCCCAGTATGTTAGATTGGAAAAATATCTACTAAAGCTTGGATTCTCTAAAGGTACTGTTGATAGCAACTTATACTCAAAGTTAGATCATGATAAGGAGTTGATTATAGAATTTTTTATTGATGACATCATTTTTGGAGGAGATGATAATCAATGTATGAAGTTTGTTGATGAGATGAAGAATGAATTTGAGATGAGCATGATTGGTGAGATGAATTTCTTTTTGGGATTGCAAATTACACAGTTGGACCAGGGGATATCCATATCTCAGTCCAAATATCTGAAAGAACTACTGAAAAAGTTTGGGATGGATGACTCAAAACCTGTTGGTACTCCCATGGTGACCAGATGTAAGTTGACATAGAATGATGATTCTCCAAAGGAAAATCAAACTTGGTACAGGTTAATGATCAGTGGATTTCTCTACTTAACATAGACTAGACCAGACATTATGAATGTTGTATGTATGGTTGCTAGATTTCAAGCTGATCTGAAGGAATCACATGTGACTACTCTCAAAATAATTTTCAAATATCTAAAAGGAACAATTGACTTTGGACTTTGGTATCCAAAGGATGACGATCTTACTTTGTGTGCATACACTAATGCAGATTGGGATGGTGATGTAGATGATAGGAAAAGTACTAGTGGTGTTGCTTTCTTCCTAGGGAAGAAGCTAGTATCTTGGTTGAGTAAAAAGAAAAACTCAATTTCTCTATCTACTACTGAAGCATAATACATTGTTGATGTCAATAATCTTACTCAAGTAATATGGTTGAAATAGATATTGAAAGATATCAAGGTGATATATGAAGAACCTATTGCCATATACTGTGACAATTGAAGTGAAATAAATATCTCAAGGCATCCAGTACTACACTCTAGGACTAGACATATATCAATCAAGTTTCACTTATTAAGGGAGAAAGTGAATGAGAAAGAAGTCGGATTGGAATATGTGCCTACCAAAGAATAGATTGTAGATATATTTACTAAGCCTTTTCCAAAGATACTTTTGAGTATCTTAGAGCAATTCTAGGGGTAATTACACCTCCTGATAAGAAATAAATGATGCATTTTCTTGCATCAATCTGTGAGCTTCATTGCCATACTTTGATCTGGATTGATGTTTCCATGGATACTACTCAAGGGGATTAGTCAGATGTGCAGATATTTGGTTTAGAGCATGTGCATGGAAAGTTCATTGTTACCTTTTCCATTGATGTCAAAGGGGGAGAAGTGCATTGTGAAAAATCTTTGTTGTGAGAAGTTCAGTTGAGAGGAGTAGTGCAGAAGAAGTTCGTTGGGTTGATGGTATTTTTCACATCATGTGTTGCCATCAATGCCAAAGGGGGAGATTGTTGGAAGTTGTGGATATGGTTGTTGATATTTGGTTGTCATTGATGTCAACACTATTAGCATTTGGTGTATCAATTGTTGTATATGGCAAGGATATTGAGAAAATTGTAAGAGAAGTGTTCTTTGTTCCTAGTGGAATTGTGCAGGTCATGATGGTGTTCTATTATGTACATTGAAGATTAGATGATGTGGATTTAAGGGTTTATTTTTTAGTATATCTAGATCATCTACCAGAATTTTCAGAGATTCGCGTGAAGTTTTGAGTATGTTGTGGTCTGGCAGTGTTTTGTTAGTCTCTATCAGTATTCTTGAATGAAGATTTTGTGATTCTGGTTATCTCAGTTGTTGTGGATGCTTCTCTATTATTTCTTAGTGCTCTCCAAAGTCTCTAGATCATTCTCTATCTTTGTGGTATGTCCACATTAATCAATGAGCTCGTGGATGAAGATCTTTTCTGGCACAAGTTTGGTTTTTCATGTTTCTAGCTGATATGTTGTTGGTAGCATGTTGTGGATCTTCGAGGTGAAATTAATTAAATTATTTTCGCATTGGAGACGTTAATTTGGGTCTCCACTATGTTGTGGCCAACCTTTGTGAATTTGCATTAAAATTTTATTTGTAAATTTGGGCTGATATTGCAAATATATTTTCTTTTCTTGGCCGACGAAGTAGTGATGGAATCTCATGTAGCGGATATATAACGATGATTAGTTCATTTATGTATATGATGCTTCATGTGCTCCTATGTGTGTATGTGTGAATATCATTCGATTGAAGAGCAGAGTGTGAAGAAGATTATGCAAAGTATGAAGAAGTGTTGAACTTAATTGGAACTATAATCAGGCTTGTGAAGAAGCTATTCTCTTAGTTCACATCTTCGATGGTTTTAATCCAAACCCTATTGTTGGACAGTGAACTCTCTTTTGTAATTGAGTAGTGAGCTCTAGGAAATGTGCTTGAATATATGTGCATTCCCCTTATTATTTCTTTTTATACTTCTAACAGAGTATAATTTTGTGGACTAACATCCACTGTGGTTTTTCCACTATAAGGGTTTCCATGGAAAAAAAATCTTGGTATTATTTGTCTCTCTGATGTGTTAATTGCTTGTGGTTAATTGCTTATTCATCAGATCTGATATTAAGGTTAAGTTAAGTTAGAAAAGTTTAAATTTCTATGACAACTGATTCACCCCCCTCTCATTTGTCTGTCTTGTTTTGCCAACATTCTCTCGATAAAATATATTTATCTGCACACAACTCTACACATACCCCCATGTTGAAGTCATTATAAACATCCTAGATTCCATCCTTTAATGTTCCATCAACAATATTCCTATGTCCAAGTCGATAACCCTTTCTATTCAAAGTTACAGAAATCCAAAAATATGGTTCCTCTTATTGTATTAGCAGTAAATTAAGCAACATCAAGTAAATTATTCTAATCAACAGTTATCCCATGAGAACAACTGGATAGAACACAAAAGTCTACTACAAAAGGATTACAAAATCATATACCTGGCATTGGGGAGATAATAAGGGGCATTTGACATGCTTTCCATGCCTCTAGACACAATAATATCATTGTTTCCTAACCGAATACTTTGAGAAGAAAAAAATTGTTGATGGGTGTTTTTACGCACTTCTCAACATAGGTAATGCATAGGAGAATCACCTCTCTTGAAAGGAAATCTCCAAAAATAAGTTGTTGAAAATCACCCCAAGGTCTCTCAGGTCTCAGGTCGTGACTTGCTTGGAATGTATTAGTTGTTTTGAATTGATCTTGCTAGTAATCATAGCGAATACTTACGTAAGTTAATTTGGAAGGGAATTGGATCTTCCAATGGAGTTCTTAAGATGGGAAATTCATTGCATTGTTGTTGTAGGTTCAAACAATAGTCTAGAACTTCTATTTCAGCTTCATATTTGGCTTTACAATGTGCAATGAACCTTGTTTAAAGACACTATTAAAAAAAAGGAAAAGGGGTAGGGGAAGGGAGAAGTTCCTGGATCTGAAACTAGCAATCAACAGTGATAATGGAGGACCCTACTACAAACAACCTTCCTAAAACTAAGTTCCACCTAACCAAATACTTCATAGTCTCATGAAACTAGTGCAAGCTTCTAAAGACTACATATATTTAACCATTCACTCACCATAAGCATGAATAAAAGATATAAATTTAGTGCAGCTTTCAATTTATGCCTAGACTAACTTTACACAACCATTTTCCATCAATAAACAACAAAAAGTATGGACAAGGAAGGTTTCCAACAAACAACTGAATACTTCAATATACATCCACAACATTAACTAATCTACTAATAACTTGAAAACCTCACAAACAACAAAGTAAATCTACTCTAATTCACTAACTATTAGAAAAAGAATAATGCAACATGAAGTTGGAACTCAAGAATCCAACAAATCAATGAATTTCTATTAAAATTTGAGCAACATGTCTTTACAACAACTCAACTCTCTCTTGAAAATGAGAGGAGACCCCCTATTTATAGTGTCCAAAAAGAAAAATGAATGGCCAAGATTTAATCTCATTGTGTAGTTAAGATTCACTACAAACTAGGGTTTCACCTACCCCAAAATATATTACAATTTAAAAATTACATCCTTGTCATTTAGCCTATTTTTTCCTCTAGTGAGTAGCACTATAGCTCCTTTGTCCTCTTGTTGATTTCCTTTTGCTACAACTACTTGGAAAGGAACTCATCATCAATTATAGGGTTTCCTTTACTTTTCTTCACAGTGGTGTATTCCACAAACTTTACGATCAATGCCTGGAGCTTGTTCCACTCCAATATATCTGACTGGATCACTTGGAAATTTAATTTCCTTGATTTTCTTGTAATCTCATCCCAATCTTTGTCACATTTTTACGTGTTCTTTACTACCTACTCGGATTGAGCAAAGGCCCATGCAACAAAACCCATGAAATTAGGTGTTAGTGCATATGTGGTCCCATTTTCCATCTTCTTGTGGAAGTATGGCTTTATCTTCTCTGGATCCAGCTCGACAGTGGGCACATCAAAATCTATCATTAACCTCAGATATTCTTCACTGTTTGTCTTGATTTCTTTGACCCAATCAATATCTAGCTCCACTTCATGGAGCACTCATTCCAACACTTCCTTCTAGTGGTCCAAGCCTAGCTTCCATGTTTCTACAAGCCAGTGGTGATTCTTTACCAAAGCAAGCTCCCTCTCCCAGTATTTATCTAGTATCCTAAGAATAGCCTCAAGCCTAAGATACATAATCCTATACAACTCAAGGAAGTTAGTTTAGAATTTCTTTATGCCCTCGAGTATCCGTTGTACCTCTAGGAACTTGTTGGTGGTTCTAACAGCGCGGCCTATGCCCATATTTCCATTGTAGAGGACGTGTCAGAACCAATCCTTTGTGGCCTTTGTCCAATTCTTCCTTTTCTCCAATTTGTCAATATGGTCCTTGTATAAAAATTGAGGCGGCATAGATGATGTAGTGGGAAGCTCCTCGGCTGATGACCATTGTTGAATGTAAGTTGTTAGATCTGTCACCTGTTCTTTTAACTCCTCCTTCGAAATCTTATCTTTATTCATTTGGTGGACAATGGTGGCGACAGATCCCTAGAGATGATCGATCTTCTGCTCTCTTGTTGCTGCTCCCAAATCAAGGGTAGAATTATTATAGATTACCTCCTCTTCTCCCACAACTAGAGTGGCTATTTGTGTAGTTTTGGATCTTGATGGATCCATTGTCAGTTGAGATCTGACCTTTGGCTTCTTCTCTTTCTTTGTGCTTATTTGGGCTCAATCCAAGATGGCCTGCAGCCTTGCCTTTGGATCCCTCAAGGCTGGATTTTTCTTCTCCAATTGTTTCTCAAGCCACTCAGGAATCTAAGATTCCCCTTATGGTGATTCACGATCACCTTCTTCTCCATGGGTGTGTTGGATTTCAATTTGTTTTTTTCATAGAGCCTCTTGTTCCTTCCTTTCTCCCTCTTCTTCATTAGAATCCTGAATGAATACTATTTCCTCTCCCGGGGATTCAGCAGCTGAATGTTCTTTGGGGCTATCCTCCCCTTTAGTGGTTTTCTCTTCTTCTTCTTGGTCATTCCCATGGTATTCTTCATGATGCTCCATTTTTGGGATCCTTTAGGCTTCAGTCTCTTCCTCAAGTTTATCTTCTTCTTTATTTTCCTCTTCTTCATGTTGAGGTGACACCTCTTCTTCCTCTTTTGAAAGAGACATCTCCTTATCATCCTCAAGACTTTTATTTTGTTCCCCAGTTGGTGGTTTGGTGTCTTCCTCCATTTCCTTTTCTACATTCTCTTCCTCATCGGAAGGCTACCTCTCTACTTCTTCTCCTACATTTTTAAGTTGTTGAGCCAAATATTCTTCGAGCTCCAGGTCAAAGGTTTCCACAATATATTTGGTACCTAGCTCTTCAGTGTCTTCCTTAGATGACTGTGTCTCTTCCTCCTCTTCCTCACATACCACTTTATCGATCACTAGATGTTGGTACTTAGGGTACTCATGGTATTCATCTTCTTCTTTCTCCATCTCTTTTGTTTCTTCTCTTTCTTGTCTCTCCAACTCTTCTAATATCTACATGGTTGCTTTCATTTCTAGTGGTTCAGTTGGAGGAGTAGGTAATTTTGCTAGGATAGCTTGCATAGCAAGGCTCATAAATACCCTAAAGAGCTCTATTAGCATGTTTTACATGTTCCTAGAAAAGGATTCCAGAAGTCATAGGGTGGGCATAGGCATTGTTGCAATAGCTAGTGGAAGAGATGATGATGGAGACATGGATGAGGAAGAGAGTGGGGAAGTGGTGGTGGAAGAAGAATATCTTACCATTACTTGCATGGTAGGAAAGGTGGAAGCAAGGTAGATCGAGATATCCACCATAGGAAGAGAAGTGGTGACAATAATGGGTTACAATTTTTGGCCAAACTTGACATTAAAATCAGGATTTTTCACCAGACATTCACTTTCTTACACCTATAGCAGCTAAACCATTAAGGTTTTGAAGATGAATCAAACTAGTTATTTGTTAGATATTTTGTGTAGATTTTAATTATATTTTTTAAAAAAAATTAAAAAATAAATTGTGAATCATTTTATGTAATTTTTAATAACTTATTTTTTCTACTAATCAAAATTTTTAAAAAGTGATGTTCACTTCGCACATAACTTTTTTTATAGATAGGATACAATTCTGATTTTTAGAATGCAATTTTTTCACACCAATATCTAGGGGATGGATATTTTTTCATAATTTTTTGTTACATTTTTTTTTTTTAATTAATTTTCCAAGTCAGCATAATTATAATTTGGACAGAGGTGTACTTCGACATGCATAATTTTTTTTTGTATTCATTTGAATTAACTTATTCTTTTTTGTTGGAATAAGGACATCAATACCTAGGGCACATGTATTTTTTAGAATTTTTTTTCTCTATTTTTCTATTTTTTCATATGAGTGAAATAAAGAACTTGATGTTCATTGAAAATCCTACATTCACAAGAAATAAGAAATAAATATAATAATCAAATTAAACATATTTAAAATTATACTTTTTAGGAAGCTTATAATAAGGGCTACAGGCTTGCAAATCATAAATTTTAAATGAATTCATTTGATCACTCAAAAGGTAAATCAAAAGTGATTTTTTATCAGCATTTCGATAGGTGTAGAGGAGACTCAATTATAGGTATGGTTTAAATCTAACAAAGTTCTATCTAAGGGGGTTTGATCTAAGGGGGTCTGATCAATCCCTCTTTAATTAAAATAATTTAAATGGAACCTTTAAAGTCATAAATCATTGTATTTTCTAAAAATAGTGATGGCAATGGTAGCAATGGTGACTATGAGGGTAGAGGCAACATGTGGGGATTTTGGCTGCTCGACCTCTTATTCTTCTCCTTAATGGAACAGGTCCTCCTAGATGGTGGGAATCTTCGTTAAAATGTTCAATGTCCTTGATTTCTTGGAGGGTTCACCCTCCAAGGATTCTCTTCAGTACACCCTAGGATTTGGCTATCGTCCAACCATCTCTTTTCTCTTCCTTGACCTGGTGGCTGGAGGAGATTTTGAAGTTTCTCCAGACAAGGAAGTAGTTGTCCCACTATCGTTCTCGCTTGCCAGCTCATCCTAAAGCTCACCATATGTTTGACTAACCCCCTACAGATTAAATTGGGTGATTTTCCCATTGATCTATTCTTCGTTTCTTTCCTCAATGGGATTCATAAGAATATAAACGTCATTGACCTCTTCTTCATTCTAGTCAGTTAATGGCAATGGGAGATTGGCAACCACACCGTATCAAGGATCAATTATTGTATTTTCATCCTCCACTATTTGATCTGGCATAGGAAACAAGTTGACCTTCTTGAAAAAGTACGTTGTCATGCACATGTAGTGCCTCATTCACACTTCTTTTCTATCCCTACAGTTGGCCCAAAAGTCCTCAACATCATGTAGATGGGTTTTCTCAAGCTCAACCATCTTCCTAAGCTTTTCGTAGGGGTGCATCTGTCATCGGGCAGTGTGGAGCTCTAGGTTATATTCCAAAAGTTCTTTATTTGAATAGTCCACACACTAGGATGTGTGGAGCTCATACATTCCTTGGCTAAAGGAGAGGGGATAGGGAATCCCCTCCTTATGTTTACTACTTAGGAGGGTGTGTGCACGTTGCAGCTATCGAGACAACTCTAACAATATTATTTGGTCATTTAGGTATCAGGGTAGCTTGTATGGTTTCTCTGAGAAACCTTCAGCTCAAATGTAGGTAAACTTGGGAAATTGTATAAACAAGAAGCTGAATTGGCATATGTAAGAATTCACACTATTTGAGACCCTTCTTTTGAAGTCACCCCCAAGTAATATGATAACATGGCCTACGAAGGCATCCTTAACTTTGTAGTAGTCCTTGAAATTCCTGTATTGGAGCTAAGGGTACCTGTATTAGACCTTTAATTCCCTACCTAGAGCCTCATCTGGAGCCCTAAACAAGCCTCTGTATTGTATCTTGACAACCAGAAAATAGACCAAGTAAGATGCCATGTAAAATCATGAGGTCTTTTTCATAGCCACAAATTCCTTGTGTAAGCAATTACTAATTATTCCTACCTAGTAGAAATTAGTTTTTCCTAAGAGAATCTCTTCCATGAAGTATAGCATCCACTTCTAAAAGAAGGCTATAGTTGGAAGGCCCATAACTCTGCTCAATAGGGTTACCAAGTCATAGTAATCCTTATAGAAGTCACTTCAGAAGAGCTCTTGGGGCACCTTATTAACACTGCCCCTCTTTTCTTTCAGCCAATATTGATTAATGAGCTTCTTACATTTGAGGGGGTCTACATACCATGTCTCCTTAGAATCTTCTTTGGATGCTTCCTCCATCTCACCAAAGGTAGTGATATGAAAATTATTCCCTATTGATTTGGCAGACAAATCAGCCAATACATTCCCGTCTCCGTGTACAATTCTTCTAGAATATTCTTGATATGCTTCTCTATAGGCCATCACGAGCTCGAGAGAAATGAGAGTAGGCGGGAAATCATCAGCCTTAGCCAACCCACTGCTTCTAATCTTTTTGGAATTTTCTATTATCAGGCTGATCTGGACCCTTTGTTTGAATTCATCAATATCTATGTGTCTGAGATTTGTATTTGACATCTCCCTCTAATCTGTGGTGACCTTGGAGTTGATGGGTTCCCCTTGGAACTTGGATTTCATTTGGTCTTTTTCCTTTTTGCCTCTAGGTGCATTGGGTTCCTTCTTTCCCTTTTCTCTCTCCACGACTACCTCTAAAGGTCCTGCACCTGGTTCCATATATCCTATGTGTGAGAGAGAGAAGTAAACATATTCAAGTATAAAACAATGGAAAAGTTAGACAAAATCCTGCAACATGATGTTACATTAGATAATTCATCACTTAAGAATCCTAACATCTCTTTCAGATTGACATTAACCTTTCACAGGAGCGAGTTACAATAATTCAGGCCCAGGGGTGTGTGCTTCCCTAGGCTGGTGGTTGTTCTGAAGTAGTTGTAGAAGGGAAGGAAATTAAGGCAAGGCGGCCAGCCTGTCCCAACCCACATCAAGATTTAGTAATGAAATGGGGTCCACCAGGGGGGCCAGTCCACTTTGACACATGGGTCGAGATCAATTTGAAGATTTGGAGGTGTTAAACTCATCTTTTAAACATGCAGGAATAGAGGGTAGCTTGGTCATTTGAGGGTCTTCCATTGAAATGAAACTAACAAGGCTATATTTTGCCATGTGGGACTCACTACTTCAAGAGGCGGTGACAATTTAGGTCACTTAAGAGATTTATGGGCTGGAAGATATAGGAGGGCACTAGGTCATGATCGTGGTGAAGGTTAGATGGAGGCCCATTGGTAGAGGCCTGCATCACCGAGTTTGCAGAAGGCTCTAGAGTTCACTTTGTTTATCATCGGTTAGTCAAAAGGAAATAGTTGGGTTGGGCTCTACGTAGCGGGCCAATGGAGGTCCATGGATGTTTGGGGATGGCAGGAGCGAGACAAAAGTCCACGGAGGGCAGCCTGCAAGGGGCGGTCTGACTAAGGCTTAACACTTTTTTTTTTCATTTTGAGTTTGGATGGATGCGACAGGTTCGGGGCCAGCAAAGCATAAGGATGGCATGCAAAGGCCATTTGGAATGTTGGACAGGCTATGGTGGCCTATAGACAAAATTCCATAGGGTTAGGCCTGCAAGAAAGATCAAACTTAACCATTCAAGGCATAAAGGAGAACAGTGGGCATAGGTGAGGTCAGGACCCACTAGTTAGGAGCATGATAAGGTTTTGCCATTTTGAGTACTTGTTTGTGCATCGAAAAAATGCTAGTGGAGGTTCATGGAGAATGATCCACGTCATTGAAGTTTCCTTATTTTGATTTGGACGGTGGCCCAAACAGGTAGGAAGATGGGTCATGAAAGCTGTTTAAAATGGCAAAGCCAACACGGAATTCCACAAGCGGATATTTGAAGGGAGGAACCCGCGAGGAGCCCATTCTTAGGTATTTTTCCAAGTTTGAGTATGATGGGAAGTTAACGAGGGGGGCTCCGCACATCAAGAGGTCGTGGTCGGATAGTCATTTAGAATGACGAAGTTCAAGGGGCATTCCGCAGGCAGGGGCCCGCGAATGCGGACCCAAGAGGGTCAATGGACCTTCATTTTTATCTCATGAATTTTAGTAAGTCCCAGATGGCCAAATTGTGGAGGCTTTCCACCAGGGTGGACCTGGTAAAGGCGATCATTGTTTCAAGTTTTAAACATGTTTTCAAAGGATGAAAACGGTTGTAGAACGGGTATGGGCCCACAGAGCACGTGTGCTCTGGTTAAAGAATGGCCATAGAGACTTCTAGTTCTACATGTGATTTGCAGGAGATTGTGAAGGGATTTTGCAATTTCAAAATGTGGGTTTTATTCGCCGACGTTTCTTCTAGCTATTTATCAAGTTTTCTTTTACCCAAATTTAACAACATTTGTGAAATTAAAGAAAACTGAAAGGAAAGATTGTGGCAAAAAACCAACCTGCGAGACTCGATGAAGGAGATTGAGCAAATAATTGGCAAAGCTTCAGATAGAAAAACAAACTCGGTGGGCATGAAGGTGGCATTTGTAGGGCTCTCTCTAACTCATTCTGAACAAATGACAAGTGAAAATGATAGCTCAGGGTTGGCTATTTATAGAAAATGTTGCATTGAATGCCCCTCATAAATACAGGTATGGTGGCGCTCCAGGTTGGCGAACGGGCAACAATTTGAAAATAGTGGTGGGAGTGGCAGACGCCGCTAGGCAGATGACACTGAGGAGTCAGATGTTTGATCAAGGTTGGTAATGAAAATGGCTACTGGGGCTATGGGTCCCATGGTGTGGAAGGATG
This sequence comes from Sequoia sempervirens, assembly GCA_007258455.2. Classification (NCBI taxonomy): domain Eukaryota; kingdom Viridiplantae; phylum Streptophyta; class Pinopsida; order Cupressales; family Cupressaceae; genus Sequoia; species Sequoia sempervirens. Next base: position 754,708,408 of record VDFB02058242.1, on the reverse strand, counting down.
CTAAACAAAGGTTGTTTGGAATGGCCACGGAGCAAAGGAAACCTACAAGGGGTGGTCGATAGGGGCAGACCCACACTACTCCAAGGATGCAAAATCTGAAGAATGAAGGAAAATAGCTAAAGGAGTTTCGCAAAGGCCTAAATCCTTGAAATTTGAGGGTATCAAAATATGGTCAATTGAAGATAATTCCTCTAAAAATCATTGACTACCTAGGACACAAACTAGGGGGCATGCAAAATGAGGTGGTGATAAAAAAATGACCCGACAAAGAAAAAAGAAAGAGGGTCCCCATTTTGAACGGGGTGTGTGTGTTATGGGCATAACAAATGGTGACTCTACTGTGGAACACTCTTGAGAATTCTAAGGATAAGTTTTCATTTAGAATCTGAGAATCTCTAGTTTCACAGACCATAAGCCTATTTCCAAAGGTGAACTAAGAGGCTCGAGAGAGAACAAAAACCTTAACTGATTCAGATCACAAAAGCATCTTGAAAGTGTGTGTAAGTAGTGAATTTATTCCCTCTCCTTAGAGACTATAACCAACAACTACTAATCTGGCCAAGAAAGCTACATTAATCATCTGACTCCAAAAGCAACCTGGATATTTCCCTGCTACCAGTCAAGCATCCATAGCCCTGGTGGAGTTGTCATTGTGATCCCATGAACATTTCTCTACTACCAACCAAGCATCCATAGCCCCGGTAGAGTTGTCCGCACACCCACATGGTTGCTTGATTTTCAACATTTATTTTTCTCTTTTGATATTCTTTTGATTACTACTTCTTTTGCTCAACTATGTAAGCATTGAAGCTTATAGTGGGCTTGGAACCACAGTGGTCACTGAAGCAGATTTAAGATTTTTGACTTGCCTCGCTTTCATAATAGCCATTATATAGTTCTACAGAGGAAATTAGTGTATTTCATGTAGGATCCGAGATGAATGTGAAAGGATTCAATAAAGGGTTGAGTCCTAGGTCAAGCGGGAGTTCAAGTAATGAAATTGCTCCATAGTAGCAATCAAAGGCCAATGATTAAGAGTGAAAAATTATCCACAAAACACTAACAATGGGAAAAAAGTGAACCATCAATTGAACGAGCATGGCCACCACATGAGGAACAAAGAGACACCCTTATCAAGACAAAAGCGGTCAAGAAACAAGTGAAATAGAAGCAACACAAAGCAAGGAGACAAAGGCAAACCAAAAGCAACCTAAACTAACCTATATACATGTATTTACAGGAGTACCTCAGAAGAGTTCAAGCTTGGAAATGATGCTTCAAGTGTTGCCCATTGAAAAGCAACGGGACATCTTCACCAGTTAAGGTCTTGAGGTGAAAATCATTCTCTCTAAGGATTTCAACAATTTGAAAGGGGCCAAGCCAGAGCTTGTCGAATTTTTCATGTGCCCCTTTCTTCTCATGGGCCTTGTCCCAACATAGGACTAGATCAGAAATTCTAAACGCCTTGACTTTGGCTCATCAATTGAACCATATTTTGACCATTCTCTGATGTTTGGGGAAAATTTCAATAACACAATCATGCACTTCTTCTAAGTACAATAGCTCATCCAACCGAGCTTTTCTTCGATCCCATTCTTCATAAAAGGTATTGATGAATTAGAGGGTGTGGATTTTTAGGTGGATCGAGAACACAGTATCTAAGCCATAAATGAGGTGAAATGGGGAATCTCCCAAGGATTCCTTGTGGTGTTGCGATCTGCCCAAAGAGCGAAATGGAGTTGGCTATGTCAATCCTTGGGATTCTTTTCAAGAAGCTTTTTGATGACAGTGATCAGGTTCTTGTTTGTAGATTCTGCTAGGCCATTGCCTTGAGGATAGTAGTTGGATGAAAACTTAAGGGAAATACCATAGTCGAAGGCCCAACTAGTGAATTTCAGTGAGGCAAGGGCCAGATGATTATCACATACTAAAGCATACGGGAAACTGAAACAATTTATAATAAAACTTTCAAGAAAGTTAACAACTACCTCTGTTGTACATTGCCTACAAGTAATAGATTTTATCCATTTGGTGCAATAATTAGAGGTAGTTAGAATGTACATGTGACCCGCAGATGATGGTGGGCTTACTAGACCAGTGAAGTCAAGACCCCATTGCTTGAAAGGTGTTACCTCCAGGACTGGTTGCAGTGGGACATAAGCATTCCTTTCTTTGGTCGTGGTGGTTTGGAAGACATGGCATGTGCAGACATGGTTATGGGCATCCTTGAAGATGGTCGACCATTAGTATCCTACTCATAGAATTTGATGAACAATAGAAGAACCAAAACCATGTCTAGCACCAAATTTATCATGAAACTCTTTTAAAACCTGCTCTGCTTCTTCTTTTTCGAGGCACCGTAGGTACACTTCCTCATGATTTCTTTTGTAAAGGATAGATGCTTGCAGCATATAGTTGTCACTTTTCAGTTTGAGGGCATGCTCTTGAACTCCCTGCAAGTGAGCCAAGAACTTGTTGTTTAGAAAATAGTAGACGATGTCCTCATACCATTCTCTTGGAGAAACATCCTCGAGATGGTACTAATGAATCATAAGCTCAGGTGTGTCTTTAGCTACTGTTTGAGCTATCATTTGGGTGAGTGCCTATCCTCTTACCAATTTCATTGGCTAAATCTCCACATCATACTCTTGCAACAAGGTGGCCCACTTTTCTCTTCTTTCCCCTAGCTCATTCTTCATCAACAACGTCTTTACTATTGGATCAAGCACAATGATGAATACCTTGTTCCATAGGATGTAATGTCTAAATTTCTTAACTCCTCTAACAAGATAATACACCTGCTTTTCTACGTTGTGGTACCTTAGTTCAACATCCTTCAAGGGAGAACTCATGAAGTAAATTAGGTGTGTATTTCCTTCATTGTCCTTTTGAATCAGAATGTTGGCACATGAGTAATCTAAAGAAAATGAATAAATATAGAAGGGCTTTAGATAATCTAGGCTGACTAGTATAGGTGCTTTAGCAATGGCTTTCTTAATTTATTCAAAGGCCTACTTTTCCTCTGGAGTCCACTCAATTTTGGTGTCTTGATTCAACATTGTATTGAGTGGCTTAACAATCTCAATAAAGCCCGTAATGAACTTCTTGATGAAGTTTATCTTTCTAGAGAATGATTTTAACTCTTTCTTGTTGTCTGGCAGTTGAATCTTCAATAGGGACTAGATGCGCTTAGGGTCTATGGAGATTCCTTGTTCTGAAATAACATGCCAGAGTAGCTTGCCTTTGGTAACACCAAAAATATATTTCTTCAAGTTAAGGGAAACTCCAAATTCTCTACATCTTTGCAAAACTTTGCACAGGTCAGAAACATGATCATCTCGCTTCTTAGAAAAAACTGTGAGATCATCCATGTAAATGATGATTCATTTTCCAATCAAATCTTTAAATGCTATGTCCATCGCATGTTGGAGAGTGGGGTCGGCGTTGATAAGTCTAAACAACATCCTTCTATAGGAAAAGGTTCCCCACTTGGTGGTGAATGTGGTTTTGTGCCTATCTTCATATTACACCATCACTTGGTTGTATCTAGAGTATTCGTCGAGGAAGGATATCATTTGTGAACCATTAACAATCTGAAATACCTCATCTAGTGAGGGAATAGGATAATTTTCCTTCTCCAAAGCTTTGTTTAGATTGTGGAAGTCCATGCACAATCTGATTTCTCTGTTCTTCTTCCTTATCAGGACCAAGTTGACCACCCACATGGAGTGCCTGACTGGAAAGATGATTCTAGATGATAGTAGCTTTTGCACTTCTTTATAGATAATGGGCTCGAGCAAAACATTGATAGGACGTTGCCTTTTCTAGAATGGTCACACATCCGGTTTGAGAGGTATGGTGTGGGTAATGATGGAGGTATCATAGGTCTTCAAATATTCATAACTCCATGCCACCATGTCATGGTATTTCGATAGAGCATCAATGATCCCTTTCTTCTCTTCTAGTGTGCATACCTTGCCAATGAACACATTTTTAATTTTCTCAGTTGTTTTGAGGTTTTGGGTGTCACACTAGTTGTTTATGGAATCCTTCTTCGCTTACTAATCTTGGTCTCAGATCTAATCCAGGTCAAATATATGTTCAAGCTGAACCATAACTCTTGGAATAGTATTTGTTTTGAGGTTGATGATCCCTTCAATGTCCAATTTAGCTTCCTCAAGGTCAGATTCATCAATTATTTGGGTTGCAAACACATAAAAACTAGTGAAAAAATCTAGGATATGTTTATCATCATTGAATAAATGAAAAATGAGTGACGTTGTTTGGCACAAATGGGGTGGAAGTAAGCTCCATGGTGAATTGTTTGAGACCAGACAGGGATAGAGGTTGTGTGTTGGTTGCTTGAGCCAAGGCATCAGTGGTATGGTTTTGAGAAAGAGGGATCAACTTGATGTTGAATGCATCTAATATTTCTAAAAGATCCCAAACTCTATGCCTATAGTTTGCCAATCTTTTATCATGGTAGGAGTATAATTTTCTGACTTGTTCCACTACCAGTTCATAATCACCCAATACTTGTAACATTTTAACTTTCTTTCTCAAATCCATTAAAATACCATGAACTAACGCATCATATTCTACTACATTATTGGTAAAATAAAGTTGAAGCCTATGGGAAACAAAGTGGGTCTTACCCATAGGGCTGATGAGTTTTAATTTGACTATAGCTCCCTACTTGGAATTGGATCCATCAAAGCATAGCATCCAAAACTTGGAGGTTTCTTTGACCTCAGGGATAACCATGTGTGCATCCTTCCTTGGTTGCTCATTTACATCTGTCATGTCTGGAATGAAGACTAGCTCATCATGGTTGGTTACTAGTTGTCTGATTAGTGACTCCTTTTGAGATGTGGCATGTCCTTTGATGTGCTCTATTGTTGTCTGACACAAGCATCACTCAAATTCTAAGTGGGAAGTGTTGTGAACTCTACACCAGCTAGGTAACAAGAGTTCTTGAAAATTCATCCTTTCCCCTAAGCTAAGTTGATTTTGTATGCATTTCTCCATGAAATCCTTGAATCCATCTAGCAGTCCTAGATTACCATCTTCATAGGGCTCATCATCTTCTAATTCTACTAGTACCTCTGTGCTTTGGGGTTCACAAGCTAGGTGGGAAGGAGGACTACATTGAACCAAGAGGACCTCATCAGTTACCTCTTCTTCTAGAAATTCTTATTCTCGTTGATAAGTCACAAGGAAATAATTTCCCAACTTAGTTTCAAAAAACAACACCTCATTGGTGTTGTTATATTTTGTGATCATGAATTTCATGTGAGTTTCTCGGTCTATGTGAATTTGGTTTGGTAGCCCCTTCCATGGCAACCACATGTGAGAAAAATTAGTTGTAGCATATCCATTTAATGCCCAGGTGAAATCTCACCCTAGGATTATCCCATATGTGTGAGGAATATCCACAACCTAGATGTCAATAACTTGCTGCACCCTAGGGTCTACAACAGTCTCCATAGGGATATGATTGATTTCTCCAATGATGTCCACATCCATTTTTTCCAATTAGGTTAATTTTCTTCTAGAAGGTGTGGGGAAAATTCCTAGTGCCTTGCATACAACCAAAGGCATGACATTGGTTGATGCTCCTGAGTCAATTAGACAATTATGCAGATTTTTCCTGAATATTCTGATTGTGGTAAGGAAGGGAGGCATTTCAAACCTTCCTTGGAAAAGTTCCATAGGTGTATCAGCCTGGGCCACTTGACCCTTGTCCTTGTCATTTGTCTTTTCCTTGGTCTGCATTAAAATTTTCTCTTTGGTAGGCTACTTCCCAATTTGTTGATTTAGAGGGGCATCCTTCTTCTTGCCTATAATTTCTTGAATTTTGGGCTCATGTGACGGTTCTTCAAAAAAGACCTTCTTGGCTGTCATTTCCAATGTCACCTTTTAGGATGGGGTTCCATTGATGACCATAAAGAAGGTGTGCCTAACTATAGGAAATTTAAGCACCTCAAAGGTAGACAAGCTGATTTTAACTTTCTTGAACTCCTCAATAACATATTCACCTAGTTTCTCAATTTTAGACTTGAAATCTCTTCCTATGGATGAGCTAGCGGGATGACTTTGCATTTGGCTTGGTTGCTTGTTTCTATTCAAGTACTGTGTGGGCCCATGGGGATAGCTAGGGTTGTTGCTAGCATTGGGGTCGGGCAGGGTGCTGAAGTTATTAAGCATAATGGAAGTAGTGAATGGTCCTCCTACTTGTCTATTTCTTAGGTTATACAGAGAAGCTCTCTATTGGCACATTTGAACTTCATCTTCACAAGACTCTTCTTCATCTACTGGACCATTATCTACTGAATTAAAGAGTTGAGATAGAGATTCTTCGTTACTTACCTCTTTTACTTCTTCATTCTTCGTAGAGGCAATCTTGATCTCGAGCTCGTTGCTCTCACTCCACAGAAAGGGAGCCTAATTAACCATGAGATAGGAGGAATCATAGGGCTCATACAAGACTATGTCCCTATACCTTGCACTATCAATGGTGTTTTGGAACTCCACTTGAAAAATTTTAATGGCTATTTGGAACTCAGGGCAGTCCAACTTGGAATGCCTACTAGTCTTGTGAATCCTACACCATCTAGATAGGGTAGCCTCAGTGAGATATATTCTAGTAGTTGTCTTCTCATTACTAGCAAGTTGATCAAGAGGAGTGGGAACACCTCCATTGTTTGGCCTGGTATTCCACGTTATGTTTTGTCTCTATGAAGGTATCCTTTCAATTTTTTTATTAGAGGCATGACCTCACTCATAGTTTGGTGCGGACGAGGTACACAGTTCATAGTTGTCCTGGCTATCGTGATTGAGGTTGGCCTAAAGGCTACGTTGAGAGGCCTTCAGCTAATTATTTTGGTTCTTGAGGTGAGTCATCTCTATGGACATATTTTTTATCATATCTATCAACTCATCTAACCAATATTTCTTAGCATTGCTTGGTTGTGGCGTTTGATTCTGGAGGAGGACGGGTTATGCTACTTGTTGGTTTTGTTGAGCGGATAGGAATTCAGGCCCTTGTACATATGCTAATACTTGTGATGGCTATACATAGGCCTACTATTGATGAGGCTACAAGTAATGACACACTAGGGACACCTGGTTCATGGGTTGCCTCGGATGAGGCACTATGGGTAGCTAAGGCATTTTATTCATTAGGGGCATCTGATGTTGTAGTGCCTGAGTAAGTCCTTGGATCTGCATAGAATGGGTAGCCTGCCCTAAGGAAGGTAGTGGACTAGAGATGTTTTGACCCAAGTCAGTACTAGCTATGATTGCCTCAGCATAAGCATCCACTAATCTGGTAGGAGTTGGTCACATCCTCTTCACCAGTGCAGTTGTGAGGTTATCTAATGCTTCATAATAAACTAGAAAGGAAACAACATCATTGAGCACATATGAGGCTTGCAACCTTGTGTATTCCTGGTGGAATCGATCATTGAAGGAGTTTATTGGCTCGTTGACCTCCTTTCAAACAAACATGAATTTCCAATATAGCTCTAAAGGGCTAGTTGGGATCTTGTACTTCTGCAAGAAGGAATTCATCAATAAGGTCTAAGATTTGATGGACCTTGTCGGTAATTTGATATACCAATAGAAGGCCTCCTCTCCCAAATAATAAGGGAAAATATTACACACTACGTCTTCATGATCAATCTGCATATCATATACCTAGCATCAAGGAGATAATAAGAGGCATTTAACATGCTTTCCATGCCTTCAGACACAAAAATATCATTGTTTCCTAACCAGATACTCTAAGAAGCAAAAATTTCTTGATGGGTGTTTTTATGCACTTCTCAACATAGGTAATGCATAGGTGCATCACCTCTCTTGAAAGGAAATCTCTAACAAGTTGTTGAAAATCACTCCAAGGTCTCTTGAGTGTTAGGTCATGACTTGATTGGAATATCTCAGTTGTTGTGATGTGATCTTGCTAGTAATCACAGGGCAGACATACATTAGTTAAGTTGGAAGGGAATTGGATCTTCCAATGGAGTTCTAAATATGGGAAGTCATTGCACTGTTGTTGTAGGTTCAAACAACAATCTAGAACTCCTATTTTAGCTTTAGATTTGGCTTTACAATGTGCAATGAACCTTGTTTAAAGTCACTATTAAAGAAAAGGGAAAGAGGCAAGGGAAGGGAGAAGTTCCTGGATCTAAAACTAGCAATGAACAGTGAAAATGTAGGACCCTACTACAGACAACTTTCCTAAAACTAAGTTATACCTAGCTAGATTACTTCACAGTCTCATCACACTAGTGCAAGCTTCTAATAAGGACTACAAATATTCAACCATTCATTCACCATAAGCATGAATAAAAGATAGAAATTTAGTGCAACTTTCAATTTATGCCCAAAATAACTTTACACATCCATTTACCATCAATAAACAACAAAAAGTATGGACAAGGAAGGTTGCCAACAAACAACAAAATTCTTCAATATCAATGCACAACACTAACTAATCTACTAATAACTTGCAAAACTCACAAAAAACAAAGTAAATCTACTCTAATTCACTAACTATGAGAAGAAGAATCATGCAACATGAAGTTGGAACTCAAGAATCCACCAAATCAATGAATTTCTATTAAAATTACAGCAACATGTCTTTACAACAACTCAACTCTCTCTTGAAAATGAGAGGAGACCCCCTATTTATAGTGTCCAAAAAATGAATGGACAAGATTTAATCTCATTGTGTGGCCAAGATTCACTACAAACTAGGGTTTCACCTACAGCCAAATATATTACAATTTAAAATTACATCCTTGTCATTTAGCCTATTTTGTCCTCTAGTGAGTAGCACTGTAGCTCCTTTGTCCTCTTGTTGATTCTCTTTTGTTGCAGCTACCTGGTGAGGGACTCATCATCAATTACGAGGTTTCCTTCACTTTTCTTCATAGTGGCATATTCCACAAAATTTATGATCAATGCCTAGAGCTTGTTCCACTCCAATATATCCTACTCAATCACTTGGAAATTTAATTTCCTTGATTTTCTTGTAATCTCATCCCAGTCTTTGTCACATTTTTGTTTGTTCTTTACTACCTGCTCGGATTGAGCAAAGGCCTATGCAACAAAACCAATGAAATTAGATGTTATTGCATCTGTGGTCGCATTTTCCATCTTCTTGTGGAAGTATGACTTTATCTTCTCTACATCCTGATTGATGGAGGGCACATCAAAATTTTGTCATTAACCTTAGATATTCTTCATAGTCTGTCATGATTTATTTGACCCAATCAATATCCAGCTCCACTTCATGGATCACTCATTCCAACGCTTCCTTTAGGTGCTCCAAGCCCAGCTTCAATTTTTCTACAAGATAGTGGTCATTCTTTACCAAAGCAAGCTCCCTCTCCCAGTATTTATTCGATATCCTGAGAATAGCCTCAAGCTTGGGATATGTAATCCTATACAACTCAGGGAAGTCAGTAAATAATTTCTTTATTCAGCGAGTATCATTTGTACCTCTAGGAACTTGTTGGCATTTCTGATAGCACGAACTATGCCTATATTTCCATTTTAGAGGACCTATTAGAACCAATCCTTTGTGGCCTTCATCCAATTCTTCCTTTTCTCCAATTTTTCAATATGGTCCTTGGATAGCAGTTGAGGTAGTGCGGATGATGTAATGGGAAGCTCCTCAACTCATAACAATTGCTAAATGTAAGTTGTTAGATCTGCCACTTGTGCTTTTATGTTCTCCTTGGAAATATTATCTTTATTCATTTGGTGGAAAATGGTGGCAACAGATCCCTAGAGATGATCGATCTTCAACTCTCTTGTTGTTATTCCCAAATTAAGGGTAGAAATATTATAACTTACCCCCTCTTCTTGAACAACTGGAGTGGCTATTTGTACATTTCTGGATCCTGATGCATCCATTGTCAGCTAAGATATCACATTTTGCTTCTTCTCTTTCTTTGTGCTTATTTGGGCTCAAGCCAAGATGGCCTCCAGCCTTGTTGTTGGATCCCTCTAGGTTGGGGTTTTCTTCTCCAATTGTTTCTCAAGCCACTTAGGCATCCGAGATTCCCATTTTGATGTATCACAATCACCTTCTTCTCCACGGGTGTGTTGGATTTCAATTTCTTTGTTTCTTGGAGCCTCTTGTTCCATCCTTTCTCCCTCTTCTTCATCAAAATCCCAGATGAATACTATTTCCTTTCTTAGGGGTTCAACAGTTGCATGTTCTTTGGGGTTGTCCTCCCCTTTAGTGGTTTTCTCTTTTTTTTCTTGGTCATACCCATGTTCTTCATGATGTTCCATTTCAAGGCTCCTTTGGTACTCAAGGTGCTCATGGTAGTCATCTACTTCTTCCTCCATCTCTTTTGTTACTTCTCTTTCTTTCCTGTCCAACTCTTCTGATATCTACATGGTTGCTTTCATTTCTGGTTGTTCAGTTGGAGGAGTAGGGACAATAATTCCTGCAACAACGTGTGCTACGACAGCTTGCACAATAGGGTTCATTAATACTCCATAGAGCTCTTTTGGCATGTTTTACATGTGCCTAGAAAAAGCTTTTGGAAGTGATAGGGTGGGCATAGGCATTGTTGTAGTAGCTAGTGGAAGAGATGATGATGGAGACATGGATGAGGAAGAGAGTGGGGAAATGGTGGTGGAAGAAGAATCTATTAACATTACTTGTGCAACAAATAGGGTGGAAGCAAGGTGGACCGAGATATCCATTGTAGGCGGAGAAGTGGTTAACATCACCTGACAAGAAGGCAAAGGGGCAGCAACGGCTGCAATGGAAGCAGTGGTGACTTCAAGGGTAGAGGTAGCAGGTTGGGATTTTGGTTGCTCGACCTCCTTTTCTTCTCCTTCATGGAGCAAGACCTCCTAGATAGTGGACATCTCCATGAAACTGCTCGATATTTTTGGCTTCTTGGAGGGTTCACCATCTGAGGCTTTTGTTGAGTACACCCTAGGATTTGGCTATTGTTTAGCCATCTCTTTTTTCTTCCTTGACCTGGTGGTTGGAGGAGATTTTGAAGTTTCTCTAGACAGGGCAGTAGTTGTCCCACTGTTGGTCTCACTTGTCAGCTCATCCTCAAGCTCACCATATGTTAAAGTAACCCCTTGTAGCTTCAATTGGGAAATTTACCCATTGATCCATTCTTTGGTTCTTTCCTCAATGGGCAACCTCTTCTTCATTCCAGTCAATTAATGGTAGCAAGATATTGGCAACCGCACCATATCGATGATCAATTACTATTTTTTCATCCTCCACTATTTTGTCTAGCATAGGGAACAAGTTGACCTTCTTGACAAAGGACACTGCCATGCACATGTAGTTCCACATTCACACTTCAATTTCATCCATGCAGTTCACCCAAAAGTCCTCAACATCATGTACATGGGTGTGCTCAAGCCTGACCATCTTCCTAAGCTTGTCATAGGGGTCCATCTGTAGCTGGGCAGTGTGGAGCTCCAGGTTCTATTCCACAAGTTCTTTATCTTAATAGTCCACATAGTGGGATGTGTGGAGTTCATACATTCCTTTGCTAAAGGAGAGAGGATAGGGAATCCCTGCCTTATGCTTGTTTCTTAGGAGGGTGTGTGCATGTTAAAGCTACTAAGGGAGCTCTAGCAATATTATCCAATCATTTAGGTACTAGGGTAGCTTTTATGGTTTCTCTGAGAAACCTTCAACTCAAATGTAGGTAAACCTGGGAAATTGTATAAACAAGAAGCCAAACTAGTGGATGTAAGCATTGGCACTATGTGAGACCTTTCTTTCGAAGTCACCCCCAAGCAAGCTGATAGCATGGCCTATGAAGGTGTCATTGACTCTATAGTAATCCTTCTTGAAATTCTTATATTAGAGTTGAGGGTACCTATCATAGACCTTTAATTCCCTACCTAGAGCCTCATCTGGAGCCCTAAAAAGCCTCTGTATTACATCTGGTCAGCTAGTAAATAGACCAAGTAAGAGGTCATGTAAAATCATGAGGTCTTTTTCACAGCCACGAATTGCTCATGCAAGCAATTTCTAATTATTCCTGCCCATTAGAAATTGGTTTTGCCTCAGAGGATCTCTTCCATGAAGTATAGCATCCACTCCTAAAAGAAGGCTATAGTTGGAAGGCCCATAACTCTACTCAATAAGGTTACCAAGACATCATAATCCTCATAGAAGTCACTTCAAAAGAGTTCTTGGGGCACCTTATTTCCACTACCCCTCTTTTCTTTCATCCAATATTGATTAATGAGCTTCTTAAATTTGAGGGAGTGTGCATCCCATATCTCCTTGGCATCTTCTTTGGATGCTTGCTCCATTTCAATGAAGGTAGGGATATGAAAAGTCTTCCCTATTTGATTTGGTAGATAGATCATCCAATACATTTTCATCTTTCTCTACAATTTTTCTAGAATCTTCTTGATATGATTCTCTATAGGCCATCATGAGCTCAGGAGAAATGAGAGAAGGTAGGAAATTGGCAGCCTTGGCCAACCCACTGCTTCTAATCTTTCTGGTATTTTTTGTCGTGGGGTTGATTGAGACCCTTTGTTTGAATTCATCAGTATCTATGTGTCTAAGATTTGTATCTGAGATCTCCCTCCAATCTGTGGTGACCTTGGAATTGATGGGTTCCCCTTGGAACTTGTATTTTATTTGGTCTTTGTCCTCTTTTCCTCTAGGTGCTTTGGCTAGCTTCTTTCCCTTTTCTTTCTCCATGGCCTCATCCAAAGGTCATGCACCTGGTTCCATATATCATCTGGGAAAGAGAGAGCAATAACCATATTCAAGTATAAAACAATGGGAAAGTTAGCCAAAATCCTACAAAATGTTGTTACATTAGATAATTCATCACTTGAGAATCCTAACATCTCTTTCAGATTGGCATTAACCTTTCACAAGAGGGAGTTACAACAATTTGGTCCAGGGGTGTGGGCTTCCTTGGGTTGGTGGCTATTCTGAAGCAGTTGTAGAAGGGAAGGCAATCAAGGCATAACGAACCACCTGTCCCAACCCACATCAAGATTTAGTCATGAAATGGGGTCCACTAGGGGGCCCAGTCCACTTTAGCACATGGTTTGATATTAATTTGAAGATCTAGAGGTGATAAACTCATCTTTTAAGCATGTAATAATAGAGGGTAGCTTGGTCCGATTAAGGCTTAGCACTTGTTTGTTTTCATTTTGAGTTTGGATGGATGTGACAGTTTCAGGATGTGCAAAGAAGAAGGCTAACATGGAAAGGCCATTTGGAATGATAGACAGGCTATGCCAACCTATAGATAAAATTCTATGGGACGAGGCCCGTAAGGAAGCTTAAACTTAATCATTCAAGGCATAAAGGAGAACAACCGACATAGGTGAGGTCAAGACCTGCTAGTCAGGAGGATGCTAAGGTTTCTTTATTTTGAGTATCCATTTGTGCATCAACAAAATGCCAGTGAAGGTCCATAGAGAATGATTCATGTCATCGAGATTGCCTTGTTTTGATTAGGATGGTGGGCCAAATAGCAGGGTCTGACAGGTGGGAAGACATGCCGCAAAAGCTGTTTAAAACAACAAATCCAAGGGAGAATTCTACAAGTCCATAGGGAGGAACCCACGAGGAGCTCTTGCTTAGGTATTTTTCTAGGTTTGAGTATGATGGGCAATCAATGGGGCAAGGTCTGCACATTAGGAGGTCATGGTTGGATAGTTGTTTGGAATGGTGAAGTTCGAGGGGTGTTTCATAGGTGGGGGACTGTAAATGCATACCTGAGAGGGTCAATGGACCTTTGTTTCGAGCTCATGAATTTCAGTAAGTCCAAGATGGCCAAATTGTGGAGGCTTTCCATCGGGGTAGTTTTGGTAAGGGAGATCACCGTTTCAAGTTTTAAACATGTTTTCAAAGCATGATGACGTTGACAACATGGGTGTGGGCCCTCAGAGCACAGGTGCTCTGGTTAAAGAACGACCATGGAGACTTCTAGTTCTGTACATGGTTTGAAGGAGATTGAGAAGGGATTTTGCAATTTCAAAACGTGGGTTTTATTCACTGAGGCTTCTTCTAGCTATTTATCAAGTTTTATTTTACCTAGATTTAACAACTTTCACAAAATTAAAGAAAACTAAAAGGAAAGCTCATGGTGGAAAACCAACTAGTGAGACCCGATGAAGGAGATGAGCAAATAGTTGGCAAAAGCTTTGAATTGACAAATGAACTCGACAAGCATGAAGGAAACATTTGCAGGGATCTCTCTGACTTGTTTTGAACAACTGACAAGTGAAAATGACAGCTTAGGGCTAGCTATTTATAGAAAGTGGTGCATTTAATTCCCCTCATAAATTTGGGCATGGCGGTGCTCTAGGTTGGTGAATAGGAAGCACTTTGAAAATAGCGGCGAGAGTAGTGGAGCCCGCTAGGAAAATGATAGTGAGGAGTCAGACATTTGATTGATTGGTAAAAAAAATGGCTACCAGGGCTATAGGTCCCACAGCATGGAAGGACATCAGATGAAGGCCATTTGGAATGGCCGCAGAGTGAAGGAAATTTGCATGGGGCAGCCTGCAGGTGTGGACCTACACTACTCCAAGGATGCCAATTCTAAGGAATGAAGGAAAATAGCTAAGGGAGTTCAGCAAAGTCCTAAATCCTTGAAATTTTGAGGGTATCAAAATATGGTCAACTTAAGATGATTCCTCTTAAACTCATTGACCACCTAGGACATAAAATAGGGGGCGTTCTAAATGAGGTGGCAACAAAAAAGTGACCTGGCGAAGTGAAAAGAAAGAGGGTCCCTATTCCAAATAGGGCATGTGTGCTAAGGAAACAAAAAAAATTGCTAAAAATAAATAAAATATTTCTTTGTAAGAATAATCTTCCAAACAAAAAACTTACGAGAATTAAATTAGTAAAACATACTTTTTATTTGTATTTTTATTTTCCCAAAAATTTAAAATTTCAAGAATGTTGCTGAAGGAACACAAAGACCACTAAGAGGGGGGTGAATCAGTGGGCTAATTTTTTTAACTTTCTAAGAAATAACATAATGAACTTTAAAGGAATAAACCAAAATCAAAGGAAAGGCAACTAAACTAATCACACAAAGTGCATCCCACAACACAAGATGTATGAGGAAAAACCCAAGATGGGGAAAAACCTTGGTGAGAATAGTTGATGGAAGCTACTGATACAATCCAGCCTCACAATGAAAATGCTTTATGTTACAATGTATGGGAACCAACCCAATGGAACACCAATTTCAAGTTTATGAGCACCAACTCAATGGAACTCCTACCCCTAATCTGAGCACCCACTCAGATGAGTTTACAATGAGAGATTTTTTATTACAATTTCAGTATCATGTTACAAATGAATTTTTGTAACTCAAAAGATTTCTACACTTATGTTAAACTTGCTATCCTCAAACAACTTCCAGTCTCAACTCACTTTGCAAGCATTCATGCACTAACTCTGCAAGACTCTATGATCTACATTCATAAAATAAGTCTCTACAAAACTAACACATTTCTCACAACTCTAAAACAAATGAGAACATTCTACACTTTGAAAAATGTGCCTACTCTATTTTTACAGAGTCATCTAAACTCGTATCACACCTCTCTTCTCTCCACTTGTGCCCTTCTCTTTCTCACAACCCTGGAGGTGGTTACTCTATACACCTAAAATCGGTCAAGATAATTAATTAATTAAATACAATTATTTAATTAATGAACCCCTTTAATTCGTCTACTTATAAATAAGTTCCAAATTTATTTATATATTTCACACTCTTCTAATTCTTCAACCTAAAATCACATTCTTCTATTTTCATTAAATAAAAAAATTCACATAGTTTGTTTTATTTAATTAATAATCTTTTCACTAAATTTAAATCCCAAATTTGAATTTAAGCACATGCCTCCAAATTTTCCTCTTGCCACCTCATCAAGTGTCACATGAATTTAAATATGTCTAATATTTAAATTGGATTATCCTCAATCAATTCCAAAACAATCTTTGGACACTTGGCTCTTTCACAAATTTTATTCCCTCATACACTTGGTATGTTTCCCTTGGTCAAGGGAACATTCTCCATGATTCTTTCTAACTTCTTCCATCTCCCCCATTCATCTCTCATGCTGAAATCTTGACTATTGATTGTGGCCACATCACAAGATGCTTTGGAAATCCTATAAATACAAGCTTAGTCTATAGCATTTTAAATCCCATCTTTGAGTAAACTTACTATACAAAAATCACATTGGAGCATTTGAGCATTTAGAGAAATTTAGCATTTATCATTTGAGCATTGTAGAATCATTTTTGTTTATTATATTGGCATAGTTTAGTGTTTACATTTCCATTATCATCTTAGCTTTTATAAAAAAAATTGCATCATAATCTTTAGTATCATATCCATTGTCATATCCCCATTTTCATTTACAACAACATCATAATCTTAGCATCATATCATTTATATAATTAAAAACATAGCATTTTAGACAATATCTAATTTCTTAGGTTGTCATCCAAATAGTCCTAGAGCAATATACCAAATATGAGAGCACCTATGATTTAGAGGATCCTTGAGAATAGATCAATGGAACAATTTTAGAGAATTTTTTTTGTTTGCAATTAGATTAGTTTTATGACTCAATTCTCTCATGTAATATGTTTCATTTCTTGTGTGACTTTATTATTCTTTTACACATTTTACCTCACACATAAATTAGCACCCACCATGGGGTCCAACCCCATTTTAAACAATTTTTGGAAAAGTTTTGTGAACAAGTTGGACGTGAACTTATTTTAGCGTGACCATGAGTTCTTGCAGTGCATATGAAACTTATTTTAGTGCATCTAGTCTCTGTTATGGTGCACCTGGAAGATCTTTTAGCACATCCAACATCTGTTTCAGCACATATAGGGGGTTTCATAGTGCATTCGATCTTTATTTTAGTGCATCCATTATTTTTTATATCGTATAGGATAGTTATTTTAGTGCATACAAATGATCTTTTAGCGCATCTGATGATTATTTTAATGCATCTAGGAAATTTTGCAAAATTTCAAAACTCTAAAAACTAATTGATGTTTTCTGCTTGTAGGTACTTTTATACACTGGTCAATGTTAATGATATCATAGTACTAATGATGTATGTAGGGGCTGGAACTTTTATTGTCTTCTTTTAATTAAATTAGTAACCTAGTTTAATTAGAAGGTTAAAGAACCCCTTTTCTTTTTTGTTTGTAGTGATAGGCCTATGCTCTCCCCTTAAATGGGTGACCAAAATACCAGACTCACTATTTTATGCTTTGTTAACAACTTTAGAAGGCCTTCCATAGTGGGAAAAGGTAACCACCCTATGGGAAAAACCTAAGTGGGAACAACCAAAGCCAGGTTTTCCAACCCACTATAATCAAAAGTGAATTCAAGGAAAGTTCACAATTCGATGGTAGTGTGAAAGATAGCCATCCCCAAATCCTTTGTTCTAAAGGTTGGGAGGTCTCCTGAGGGATTTTATCTATTGCTGCATCAAATAGAAACCCTTACTATGAACTCTAGTGTAGAAGCCAACTGAGTCAGTTTTTGAACACTTCTAATATCACAGTGCAAGTGGAGGGAAGAATCTGCCCCCAAGATACTTACCATATAACCATCAGGGATTGCTCACCAAAAGTGGAGGATTTAGCTTTGGTTAAGACTCAGGAAAGGAAAAAACATGGGCACCCTCTAAGGGGTGACACAACTATGTGAGCTGACATGGTTCTAAGATGTGGGTTGTGGTATTTTAAGTGACCCTTGAGAATAGAAAATTTCTTGAATTTTCTTCTCTTGTGTTATACTTGTGGAAATTGAAAGAATTATACTAGATTCTTGAATATACACTCAATGTTTAGTTTGTAGGTGGAATTTTTTTTTTGACAACTTGCTACTATGTTTGAGGTCATAATTCGAGAAAACCATCCATTTAAAGCACTTAATTCCCATAATTCACAAACTGGAAACCAAGAAGAAATCCTTTTTTAGAAAACCATACCTTGGAAACATCCAGATTCATAGATTAAGAAGTAGAATAACTAGATAGATTGGAAAAAACACTCAACATTTCCAAATTAGCACATAAAACCTTTGTTTCAGTGCATTCGCTACATTTTCTAGTGCATCTATGCAATCTTGTAGCACATACATACACTGTTTTAGCGCATCTAGGCCATTTTTTGGTGCTTTCACTCCACTTTTTAGCACATTTCCAGGCTGTTTTAGCGCATCCACATCTAGAATACTTAGTTGAAACCACATCTAGGAGGGGAATTCTAGTGCATCCTTGGCCTTTTCTTGCGCATTTAATCTATTTTCTAGTTAAGTCATCCTTCAGTGTATTGAGTCCAGCTTTTAGCGTATACACCGTCTGTTCTGGCGCATCCATAACATTTTTTAGCACATTGAGTCTATTTTTTGGCACATCTCAGAAATAGTCTATCCCATCTAGGCTATTTTCTAGCACATCTATTCAACCTTTTAGTGCATCCATACTCTATTTTAGCGCATCCATTAAATGCAAAACTAGAGAGTTAAGTTCATCCCCTGTTCGACAGTTTAAACCAAAATTTAGAATCTTTTCCAATCTAGAATTATTCCTCAGGTACACTAGAGTCTCAAACTTGGGTATGTGCAGGATCATCATGCAGAAAACAAGCCCTTAAGTGGCAAAAAATTTAGAAAAATCAGAGTTAGGCAACTTGACGTAAAAAATTGAATAAGTTATCTATATTATTTCAAAAATATGTAAGAATAGAATTTGTAGCAAATTTAATTTAGTTTCTAAGCTACTAGGTTTGGTTAAAAAAAATAAAATCTATTTGGTGAAAATTTGAAATTTCAATGCAGTAGTACATAAATTTTAGCGAAAAAATAAGTAGGTATCTGTCTAACCACCCTAACCACAATAAAATGATAATATTTTTTTGTGAGATTTTAGATATAAGTAGAGGACTCATGTCCCGATGTGATGCATATTTTTTGTAAATTTTTTTCCAAGTAAATAATTAATTATGAATTTTTATTACAACTTTTAAAAATATAAAACTCATGTCCGACCACCTTAACTTTGTCAAAACTTCATGAAATTCAATTTTATTTTTTTTAATCCTATAGTATGCAAAGCATAGAATGTGATGCATGTTTGGATTCAAAAAATGTGATACTATTTGAAATCTATAGATGTTTTTCAATCAGCCTATCAATTAGGACTTTAGTCATAATTTCAATAGAAAATGAATAATAATTACTTATTAAATTCAAAGTAAAACATAATTTATATTGGTGGAAAGCTGAGAATATCCTTTAAAAACCCTTTTCATTTCATCAATTTTGGGTAAAAATAAAGTCGTCAGCCACATACACATCATATTGCCACTTTTTGGCCCATCATGATCCTGCACAAACCCACTTGTTGAAACTGGAATTTACAAGTGAAATTCTTCAAATTAACCCTAGATCTAACATCTCAAAGTTCCTAAATTATCAAACTTATGATACCTCTGATTGTCAAGCTAAGTTTTCTCATCAGGATTTGTCATCCTTTCATTACGAAACAAATTTGTATAATCAGATTAAACTCAGTCTCATCAATCAAATTTGTCATTCTATTTGACTTAGTTTTCATCCTTGGAACTCCTCCAAACAAAGATCAAAGTTTAGTCAAATTAAAATACTTGTATGCCCATTCAAACAAGATTACAAAAGTAGAAACTTAAAGAAAAGGAACTTCAAACTCAAAACACCATGGCTGAACCTAAAGAAAATCCATTTCATAATATCCACAACACTGAAGGAGAGGAAATAACTGAGGATGACATCCAAGATGCTCAACAAGATCCAAATTTCCATAAGTTCCTAGAAACAATTTTTGAAAGGATGGGAAAAAATGCTTCCTAATGTTGGCTAATCAAGGTATCAAACTTCCACCTAAATTTCATGTTAATAAATTGAAAGAACCTCCTAAAAATCTTGAAAATGATTCACAAAATACAGAACAAGTGGTTGCCTTAACTCATCAAATGAAAAACCTCCAACAAAAAAATCTTGAAATGCAAAGAGGAACCTCAAAAAGATACTTGATACAAGACATTTTCCCATATCCTTTTGATCAAAATATCAACATGATTCCTCTTCCCAAACATTGTGAATTCCCAAAGTATGATAAGTACAATGGTAAAATAGATCCAATAGATCATATAAGGGAATTTTAAACCATTAGTCTTTAATTTTCATACGAAGAAACTTACTTGACGAGATTTTTTCCACAAAGCCTAGGGGGACAATGATTGGAATGGTTCTCCAAACTTGTACCACCAATTAAAACCTTTGAAGAGTTGGTTAAAAAGTTCATCACCCAATACTCCTGCAACATCCAACACAAGATAACAATGATGGACCTTTGCAACCATTAAACAGGCACAAGACAACTAAGAAGGGGGGGTGAATCAGTTGTCACACAAATCTATCCTTAAATATTTATCACTTATCAGATCTTCAAGCACACTATTTTGTTATTAAATATAAGCATGAAACATAAGTAAAAAAAAATAAATCAACACAATTAACACCATATTTTTATGTGGAAAAACCAATAAGGGAAAAATCACGGTGAGGATTAACTCACACTATATAGTATTTTCAAAAGAGGCTCACTAACAAAAGAAGGACTCACTATCCAAGTACAAAGGATCATTGCCTACAAAAAGGACTCACTATCCAACAAGGAGGCTCACTTCCTACATAGGATTATACAACATGGAATAAGGATTTATAGCCCAAAATGAACTGGAAAGATGCAGCTATCATGTGCTGATATAGTTCTGGTGATGCTCAGTATTCAGACTTTACACCCTTCATTCCTTGCTCATCAACAACTGAATTTCTAATCACACCTTCACACTCATTATTTTCTCAATATTTCTTTTGTCTCTTTTCTACTGTCTACTCAAACTTACTTCTCTTCACACACATGCTCTCTTACCCTTAAACTATTCGCCATATATGCATATATATATTCAATCTCCATCACAAGCATCAATTAGGTTGTCCTAATTAGATACAATTCATTATAAGAGATATCAACTATTGGATCCAAAAAAATATTTTCAAAATGCAATTTGACCATTAGCACGATATATTGTTTTGGCCCAGATCATACAATAGGTCACACTTAATTTTTTCATATCATATCAAAATTATCTTAACAAGTTAGCCAAGAATAGTCTTCAATGCACCCTATAGAATAATGTCACTTCATTGTACAAGCATGAAAAACACGAAATATCCTAATCATGCATGCCTTTAACATCCATAAGTAGTTTCCCAAAACCACAATCAACAATTGTCAACTATGGAGAAATGCAGACTAGAATACCAGAGGGGCAACCAAAAATACCGGATCAGCCACTGAAGAAGATAAGATAGTTATATGCACCAGTTTCGAGTATTGGACCAAACTACCAAAATGGTGACATCAATGACAACATATAGATAACCTTCTCATTCTTCCAACAATCTCCCCCTTTGTCATTAATGGCAACATGTAAACAAAATTCTCCTTCAAGCTCTCCTAACATATCCAAATCTCTCCAACACCAATCTCTCCCCCTAACTTCAATCTCTCCCCCTTTGACATGAATGGAAAAGGGCACCAAAAACTAGTGTAAACATGGTGACATCAAAATTTCAAAAGACTTCAAAAAATTTCAACAATCCAGAACATTTAAGTAAACAAAAATTAAGTGAAAATGACATTCTTCACCTAGAATACCTTCTTATACCTTTCCTTGAGAACTGGATATAACTTCTTCCAGTTAAAAAAAATAGACTCCATATTTGTGCATGTACTTTCCAATAATACCAATAGAGTAAAAGAGGGTGACCAAGCTACAATAGAACATTATGTTAGAACTGAGAAAATTTGAAAATTTCACAGTCAATTGCATTCATGAGTTTCCAAAATAAGTCCTCATCATAAGCATAAAATTCCTTCCTCATGGTGTCTTGCTTATATTTTGTCATATGATCCATTAGAATTCATCTAGTCCTTGATATTTCATTGTATTACCCATATTGGCAAGATAGGGTAAAGGTCTCCCCGACCTATATTTTTCACTAATGTATACTTGTTGTAGAATCGGTAGGACTCATCTTTTGTTTCTGCGACAGAGAAGTCATATCGGCAAGAGAGTTGTCAGAATGAGTCATAACAAACTCATTTATGTCTCAACGACTAGCACATAGAACAATGTATCGGCAAGAATGATTTCACCGGGGTGAGGTATCACCGAATGGGTTGTGTCTCACCAACCAGTGCACGAGAAAGAACACATCGACAGGAGATTCATCGTCGGAGTGAAGTCATAGCGAATTCTTTGTGTCTCACCGACTAGCGTGGAACAAGCAATCACTTCAGCCAAACAAAGGGTATTCGGAATGAGGTCTCGGTGAGTACCTCCGGTCTTGCCGACATGTGTAGGGGAATCCTCTCAAGGGTTTCCGGGGTAAGGTTATACAGTCTTGCCAACCCATTTTGTCACGCCGACATTTTGTTGCATCGGTGTGAGGATGATATTGTCACAGCAACCTATATATCACACTGATGAGGATATGCATATCGGTGAGACTAAAGTGCATCGGAGTAAGGTCTTACCGAAGGTGTTTGGTCTTGCCGATACAGCGGAGGGATTATATCAAAGAATTGTCAGTAGGAAGTCATGTAGTCCTGCTGACCTATAAGTCACGCCGATAGAATACTTTGGGGAGAGTCTCACCGAATAAGAGTAATCTGGAGGAATGGGTTCAGAGAGACATTTGGCATCGGTATGAGTCTTTTCGAAGATTCATAGTCTTGCTGATGAAATTTATTTCATCGGTAAGATCATTTTCATCGGTGACAAACTTGAGGGTCATGCCGAGATATGGTTTCATTGGCGAAAAGGTGGATACGTTTCAGCGACAAATTTTTTTTACCACGGGGTGCATCTCGGTAAGACGCAGTGTGATCTATGAGATGTCTCCCCAACTCTGAAGGGTCACGACAAATCAAACATAACAAAAGAGCACAACTCGGTGAGACATAGGTGATCTATGGAACCTCCCCCAACTATGAATTGTCTCAACAACAGACAAAATGGAGGGACAACCTTTGGTATGACAAATATGATCTATGGGACGTCTCCCCGACAACAGAATGTTACAACGAAACACAAAAGACCAAAGGGATGATTGTCGGTCTAATGTTCAAGATCGGTATGACTATGGGATGTCTCGGCGAATGTCTCAGAGGTGATTGGTAGAGCCCAAATACAATTGAGCACTAATGTTGGAATGTGAAGCAATGTGTCTTTTCAAATACTGGTGTATAAATATTATTTTCTGATTGTAATATTGGGGGAGATGAGATAACAACAGACATAAATAGATAGCAGAATACAGTGGAACACAATGTTTTGCCAATATGATACTATGTTGCATGTTTAAAATCATGGAGATATCAATTGAAATCTTTTAATATGGTGCAGTTGTTTCTGGTATCAGTTGTTTATGGTGTTCGTTGAAAGCATTATTGAAGTTGTCTCCAATATGGTGTTTTCTAGTATTTAAATTGGTGTAACAATTTTATATCCTGTTTTTCAGTGCACATTTGTTGTATCTGTATGATCAATTGATTGGTTCTTTCCAGTAAAGATTAAATCCTTTAAGTTGATCGTAGTAATTAGGGAATGTCAGTTAGATCAATAAGAACTCAGTAATCATAACCTTCCATGTTTATAAAAGCTATAAACTAAATCATATGCCAAACATCTTGAATGTTTGCCAGAATGAAGTACTTGTTTCAGATTTCTCTTGACTCTGCATACCCCATAAGGCACTAGTCTCCATAGTTTCATCATTCAGTTTTATTCAATTCTTTTTACATCTGTTAACTGAGCATATTAGGATTTAGCTTTGAATATTGGTATACAATTAATACCAAATTTAGTTTTATTTGTCCACCTCCATCTGCCATTGTGGGCAAAGAACTTCGAAGAAATAAGCATAAAACCAACTTTGCTTCACTCATATAGGTTTACCTGCCTAGGTCCAGCAGCACCTGAAGAGTAGAAGGTCTAAGCCATTCGACCTTGTCTGTTACCCTAAAACATACCAAGAGATTGGAAGCCTCTTGAGGCATTCTGCCTACATTCTTGAGAGCCAACAAATTGGCGAATCTATTGGGGAGTCAATTCAGAATCAAAGCCTTAATCATAGAGTCAGGAACTTTGTACAAACTCCACTGGGAATTAGAAATATCAAATACTTTCTCACTTTTAAGAAAGTGAGTAGTGACTCTAACAGAAAAATTGCATTTGTTCAAACATGAATGGAAGAAGTTCTTTATACAGGGGAGGTCATACTGGGGCTCCTGCTGGCAGGAGTAAGTGGACACACAAGGATGATAGGGTTGATAAGGGTAAAAGGATAAGTGAGGACATGTGCATGATGAACAAAGACAAATCATCAATACCACATGGTGAAACATATGACCATTATGATGCATGGATAGATAATTCAAGTGTAGAACCTTGTACCCCAGAAGATCAAAGAAATCCTTTTCACGATCCTCAGAAATAGGCTGAGTTTAGAGATGAACTCGAGGCTGAATGAGTCAGAATTCAGCATGAATATGATCAAAAAATGGAAGGTAATCAGAATGGACCCACTGATCTTGAAACTCCTCAAAAATATTATGAATCTTTAACTTATGAGGAAGTAAAAGCACAGTTTGAATCTCAAAGAAAGGAAAGAGAAGAATAGGAGAAATCCTAGATGATACAAGAAATGAGAGATTTTGAATAGAAGAAAGTTCAAAATACTGTTTAGACATCTGGTTGCCCAAAGTATTACCACCTCATAAGTAGGGAAATCATGGTGTAGGGCCTTCTGATCCTTCAAAGGCTCCTCACCATCAAATAGGGAATCAATATAGACAGCCAAATCACCCACCTCATATTCCCACCCAATATACAAATGTACAACCACCTCCTGGTCAGCATCATGTGCCACATCATAATACACAATACAATAACCCAATGTACCAATATCAGTACCCACCTAACCCTTCCCCTCATCAGTATACAACAATGATCAGAGAGTTTGATTTAGCAGGGTTTCATTTATACCCTCATCCTATGGATGGCAGTTGGAGAAGTATGGTGCCTAAATTTACAGGGAGTAGTGCAATTTCTATTGAAGATCATTTAAGGAGTTTCAATGCATTCATCCAAGATTTGGATGTACCTTATGAAGATTTACATATGAGGCTATTCATGATGTTGCTTATTGAAGAAGCTAGAGATTGGTTCAACAGCCTAACGACAACCTCTATTGATTCTCTCCAAATATTTTAGGACCGATTCCTCAAGAAATATGGGAATCAAAGTGCACCTGATGCTGCTCTTCATGAATTGATGTGAATTCAGAAAAATCAGAATGACTCAATTTATGATTTCAACCGAAGATTCAATAAACTGCAGAATAAAATACCTCCTGGATCAAAATTGCCAGACTCTGAGGCATTGAGTGTTTATTTGAATGCGTTCGATCCTAAAAAAAGGTATGACCTGAGAAATAAGTTCCCAAGAGACTTGGATGAGGCTCAGAAGACAACATTAACAATTGAAAACAATAGGAGGGCCACTGGGATGATCGATAAAAGAGACAATCATAGGGCTCCTCAACAAACCAATAATTATCAATACAAATAGGCGAACACATACATAAATGAAAGGCCTAGGTTACATGACATGCCCTATAATACAAATTGGAAAGATGGAAAACCTATAACAGATAGGCCTAGAAACAAAGAGACTCCTGATCCATTAAGGAAGAAGGGAACTTATATGGTGAGTAACAATTATTTCTATGAAGTTTGTGATAAGCCACATTCACTAGATTATTGTGTTGTAGCCCAAATAATGCAAGAAGAAGGAATGTTGATGGGAAACGATGGAGAAGATCACACAATATATCTAACTTCAAATACTCTTCACCATGATGAGGAGAGGTACTCATCTTTAGAGGAAGATGGATCTATGAGTATGATGTTTCGAATCAAAGATACAATATCCACATGGCTGAACATCAGATTCTTTCTGACTCTGAGGATGATTATGCAGAACCACATTCTGATGAGATGCCTACTTAGGGCAGTATGAGGAAAATCACTAAAGAGGAGATAAAGAGATTAACTGTTGCTGCAGTTGAAGAAGCAAAGAGTAAGTACTGGTTGAGAAATAGGATAGTAAATGAGGAGGGTGTCCCTAGGGGAATTTTTATGAAGGATCAAAAAGTGGCACAAGGAGCTTCAAAGAAAACAAAAAACAAACAAAATGATAAAAGCGAACAGAAGCCTGTCCAAAAGGAAGAAGTAAAGGAATTGCACAAAGAAATACAAAAGACTAATCAGCCAAGTAAAAGAGAAAAAGAAGAGAACAAAGGAGAAACATCAGAACAAAAGAAAATGATTAAGGCAGAAGGTTCTTCTTTTGACTTCACTCAAGCTTTATCTCAGGTAAAGATGTATGTCCCACTACTTGAGATGATGAAAATTAAGGAATACAGAGACAGGGCTATTTAATTAATAACAAATGGAAATGAAAAACATATAAATTTTGAAAGTAAGATGGCTGCTAAAAATAAGCAAGAGAAAGTAATATCCCAGAAGTGTGCCTTAGTAATCCAGTGTTAAATCCTCCACCAATTGATCCTTTTTTCACTACATTACTAATAAATAACAAATTGTTGAGGAACTGCATGATAGACTCTGGCACTGCCATGGATATTATTCCAGTAGGAGTGATGAAATAACTAGGCATGTGGGTGAATACTATTGGAGGGAAGTGCTATGCAATGGATAACAGACCTATTCCGGTGGTGGGTATAATGAAGGATGTTGAAGTTAAACTAGCTGCTTATCCTCAAGTGGCATATAATATTGATATAATGGTAATTGACACCCCTCCTCAATTTGGGATGCTTCAATCAAGACAGTGGACAGAAGCAGTTGGTGGAAATGTCTAGTTTGATTTGTCTTATGCAACAATTTCGGTAAATGGTCAGGAAGTGAAGTTATACAGGGAGCCAAGGATGAATCAAGTTGTTGACTGTGTACCACAAGATCAAATCAATTATTTTTGTGATGTCAATTATGGGATTTTTAAGATAGAACCATCCCAGCTGGAATTAACCAATAGTGATCCAATTGAAAAGCATGTGGCACAAAATTGCAATGAAGTTTGGAAAATGTATTTTGATGGAGCATGCAGCCAAGAAGGTAATGGAGTTGGGATTGTGTTTGTTTTTCCTGAAGGTATTACATTTAAGTATTCATTCCTGTTAACATTTGAATGTACAAACAATGTGGCAGAATATGAAGCTTTAATAACAGGTTTGAATATAGCTGTGAAACATAAAATCAACTTGTTGATTGTTCTAGGGGATTCTGAGTTGGTTGTTTCACAAGTTAGATCCAAATATGTAACAAAACATAAAAGATTGAAACAATACAGGAATGATGTATGGGACACAATTGAGTTGTTTGATGCATTCTCAATTGAGTGGATTGAGAGGTCAAAGAACATAATGGCAGACTTTTTAGCGAATGTGGCACTGAAAAGAGATGACATTACATTGGCTGGAATATCAAAAATTGAGTTCAAGACAAGGCCTGCAGTCCCTGATAACATATATAGTTGGCAGGTCTTTAATGATGATACTGACCTTTTGAAATTTCTCCACTGTATAGACCAATATGAAGCCCAAGAAATTGATTTCAATGCCTTTGTTGAAGAAGTGGATGGGAAGCAAACAATATTTGGAAAGGAGATCTTACAACTTAAAAAAAATAAGCTTCCTAAAGGATTAGTGGCATTGGAGACGGTGTATGATGGAAGTGATCAGTCCCTCATGAAGTAAACACCAATCAAAAGGGAAGATATTGAGGATATTAACTTTGGGATTGAGATGACACCAATAAAGGTGTACATAGGGAAGAAGATAAGCCCTACAATTAGAAGAATGCTGATAGAGTTGCTGAGAAAATATAAACATGTGTTTGCTTGGTCTTATGAAGATCTAAAAGTATACAGGGAAGATTTGTTTCAGCATGAAATACCATTGAAGCCAGATGCTAAGCCATTCGGACAAAAGCAAAGACCCATAAATCCAACATTAGAGCCTAAAATGTAGGAAGAATTGGCAAATCTCAGAGATGGGGGAATCATTAAACCAATCAGGCATTCAATGTGGGTCTCAAACTTGGTCCCTGTGAGAAAGAAAAATGGAGATATCAAGCTATGTGTAGATTTCAGAAATCTAAACATAGCATCCCTCAAAGATAATTACCCTCTACCCAATATGGAGGCTATATTGCATAAGGTAATAGGGTGCGAACTATTGTCTATGATGGATGGGTTTTCAGGATATAACCAGGTCAAGGTCAAGGAATCTAACCAATATAAGATGGAATTTGCAACTCCTTGTGGGACATATGTTTACATGAGAATTCCATTTGGTCTTACAAATGTAGGAGCAACCTTCAAAATAGCTATGGATGTGGCATTTGCAGATTTGATCAATGTTATCATGGTGGTGTATAAGGATGACCTGACTGCTTATTCAAAGAAGGTTGAAGATCATGTTCAACATTTGGAGAAGGTATTTATTAAAGCCTTAGAGTATGGTATCAACTTGAACCCTAAGAAGTGTCATTTTGCAATCACAGAAGGTAAGCTCTTGGGACATATTGTTTCAAAAGAAGGGATTAAGATAGATCCTAAGAGGGTTGAGGCCATTGATAAAATTCCTGTCCCTAAAAATGTTAAGGCTATACAGTCATTCTTTGGATAGATTAATTTTGTTAGGAGATTTGTTTCTAACTTTGATGAGATCATTAAACCCATATCAAAGATGTTGAAGAAAGGACAAAAGGTAGAGTGGACCACAGAAGCCTTGGAAGCTTTTGTATCCATAAAAAGGGCCATCAAGGAGGGTCTTGTCCTTAAGTCTCCAAATTTTGCAAAGCCTTTTCAGATTTTTTCATTTGCCTTAGTCCATACTATTGCTGATGTTATATTATAGAAGAATGAGGATGGTTATGAACACCCCGTGTCTTTCTTTAGTAAGTTACTACAAGGGTTTGAATTAAAGTATGATAAAATGGAAAAATAGGCATTTGCATTAGTGAAAGCTATAAAAGCTTTCAAACCATATCTTGTTGGAGCAAAGGTGGTTGCTTATGTTCCTCATGCAGCTGTCAAAGATATTCTTACACAATCTGAAGTAACAGGAAAAAGATGCAGATGGATTAACAAAATCCAGAAGTTTGACATGGAGATACAAATTACTACACTGGTAAGAGGTCAGGGCTTGGCTAAGTTGATGGGAGAAGCGAATATTGAAGGAAACCAAATTTGCAATGTAGAAGAAGAGACTGCAATTGCGAGCATTGAGCATACTCCATGGTATACAAATATCATGCATTATCTTAAATACATGAAGTGTCTAGAGGAATTGAGTGATAGCCAGAAAAGAACTTTGAAGTTGCAGGCATCTAAGTACGTCTTCATGGATGGAGATCTATTTTGGAAGAATAGGGATGGTATACTATTGTTATGTTTGGATGAATCACAAGCCAGGCATGTATTAACTAAAATGCATGAAGGGGTTTGTGGAGGGAATTACTCAGCAAAGACAACTACGCATAAAATTCTCAGGGCAGGATATTACTAGCCAAAGGTTTTTAATGACTCTTTTACATATGTAAGAAAATGTGAGGCATGCCATAATTTTTTTGGAAAACTGAAGTATCAAGGAGCTTTTCCACTTTGACCCTTGCAGGCTGATGCCCCTTTTCATCAATGGGGAATTGATTTCATTGGAGAGGTACAAGAAAAATCAAGTGGTGGACATAGGTGGATACTAGTGGCCACTGATTAGTTTACCAAATGGGTTGAAGCAATCCTAACTAAACAGGCTACAAGTAGAGTTGTGATAAATTTTCTAATGGATAACATCATTACCAGATTTGGTACACCAATAATATTGATCACCGACAATGGGATGTGTTTCAGATCAGATGAATTCAAAAATTTTTGTAGCACATATGGCATTACCATTTATTATGCAGTCCCTTACCATCCACAAGCTAATGGTCAAGCATAGTCTAGTAATAAGAGTCTTCTAAAGATTATAAGGAGGATGTTAGGTTAGAACAAGAAAGCTTGGGATTCAGAATTAAAACTGGTTGTTTGGGCTAATAGGATTACAGTAAAAAAGGCAATTGGAAAATCTCCATTTGAATTGGTGTATGGGACACAAGCCAGGATGCCTTTGCAGAATTTGTTACCAGTCTACAAGTTTGTTCTTCAGGAAGATTTGGAAATTCCAGAACCTATGGAGGAAAGAATGGAGCAACTAGCTGAACTTGATTAAATAAGGAGAGTTGCCCAAAACCAAAACATGAAGTTACAAACATAGATGAAGTATTTATTTGATAAAAAGGCGAAGGATAGAAAATTTGGAGAAAGTGATTTGGTATTGATGTGGAACACAAGGTCCTAGGATAAGGGCAAGAATGGGAAGTTTGAAGCCTTGTGGCTGGGACCTTTTGTGGTTGTTGGAAAGAAAGGTGAAGATTCTTATTATCTACAAAACATGGCTGGTGAAAATTAGGAGTTGCCCGTACATGGGAAATTCCTAAAATATTTTTTCTCTTGAGTAACACAAAGGATTAAGGGTTGCTAGTGCATGGACAATCCTTGAAAATCCTCTTAAAAATTCTATCTTCCATGCACAGTAGTCTAGGAAATAAAAGGAACAGGACTTGCCAGTACATGGACAATCCTGATTTTCCTTCTTTCATAATAATTTTTTCCATGTATAGTAGTTTAGGGTTTTATTCATCTCCATTTCACATGCATTTTCATTCCATCTTGCTCACATCATCCATCACCTTGGGTTTGGTCTGCTCACCCATAAATCTGGATCCTTGCAATGATCTCATAATCATTCATCCCTAGACGGAGCCACTGTTAGAACTGAGAAAATTTGAAAATTTCACAGTCAATTGCATTCATTAGTTTCCAAAATAAGTCCTCATCATAAGCATAAAATTCCTTCCTCATGGTGTTTTGCTTATATTTTGTCATATGATCCATTAGAATTTATCTAGTCCTTGATATTTCATTGTATTACCCATATCGGCAAGATAGGGTGAAGGTCTCCCTGACCTGTATTTTTCACTAATGTATACTTGTTGTAGAATCGGAATGACTCATATTTTGTTTCAGCAATAGAGAAGTCATATCGGTAAGGGATTTATTGTTGGAATGAGTCATAACGAACTCATATATGTCTCAGCGACTAGCACATAGAACGATGTATCGGCAAGAATGATTTCACTGGGGTGAGGTCTCACCGAATGGGTTGTGTCTCATCGAACAGTGCACGAGAAAGAACACATTGGAAGGAGATTCATTGTCGAAGTGAAGTCATAGCAAATTCTTTGTGTCTCACCGACTAGCGTGGAACAAGAAAGCACTTCGGCCAAACAAAGGGTATTCAGAATGAGGTCTCAGCGAGTACCTCTGGTCTCGATGACATGCGCAGGGGAATCCTATCAAGGGTTGTCGAGGTAAGGTTATATAGTCTTGCCGACCCATTTTGTCATGCCGACATTTTGTTGCATCGTTGTGAGAATGATATTGTCACAGTGACCCATATATCACATTGATGAGGATATGCATATAAGTGAGACTAAAGTGCATCGGAGTAAGGTCTTACCGAAGGTGTTTGGTCTTGCCAATACAGTGGAGGGATTATATCAAAGAATTTTTGGTAGGAATTCATGTAGTCCTGCCCACCTATAAGTCATGCTGATAGAATACTTTGGGGAGAGTCTCACCGAATAAGAGTAATCTGGAGGAACGAGTTCGGCGAGACATTTGGCATCGGTATGAGTCTTTTCGAAGATTCATAGTCTTGCCGATGAAATTTATTTCATCGGTAAGATCATTTTCATCGGTGAGAAACTTGAAGGTCACGCCGAGATATGGTTTCATCAGAAAAAAGGTGGTTATGTTTCAGTGACAAAAACAAAAATTACCATGGGGTGCATCTTGGTAAGACGCAGTGTGATCTATGAGATGTCTCCCCGACTCTGACGGGTCATGACAAATCAAACATAACAAAAGAGCACATCCCGGTGAGACATAGGTGATATGTGGAACCTCCCCCCGACTATGAATTTTCTTAGCGACACACAAAATGGAGGGACAACCTTCGGTATGACAAATATGATCTATGGGACGTCTCCCCAAAAACAAAATGTTACAGCGAAACATAAAAGACCAAAGGGATGACTATCAGTGTGATGTTGAGGATTGCTGACTATGGGATGTCTTGACGAATGTCTCAAAGGTGATTGGTAGAGCCCGAATACAATTGAGTGCCAATGTTGGAATGCAAAGTGATGTGTCTTTTCAAATACTGGTGTATAAATGTTCTTTTATTATTGTAATATTGGGGGAGATGAGATAACAACAGTTAGAAATAGATAGTAGAATACAGTGGAACACAATGTTTCGCCAATATGAGACTATGTTGCATGTTTAAAATCATGGAGATATCAATTGAAATCTTTTAATATGGTGTAGTTGTTTCTGGTATCAGTTTTTTATGGTGTTCATTGAAATAATTATTGAAGTTGTCTCCAATATGGTGTTTTCTGGTTATTTAAATTGGTGTAACAAGTTTATATCCGGTTTGTCAATGCACATTTGCTGCATCTATATGATCAATTGATTGGTTCTTTCCAGTAAAGATTAAATCCTTTAAGTTGATCGTAGTAATTAGGGAATGTCAGTTGGATCAATAAGAAGAACTCTGTAATCATAACCTTGCATGTTTATACAAGCTATAAACTAAATCATATGCTAAACAAATTAAATGTTTTCTAGAACGAAGTACTTGTTTCAGATTTCTCTTGACTCCACATACCCCATAAGGCACTAGTCTCCGCAGTTTCATCATTTAGTTTTATTCAATTCTTTTTTACATTTGTTAACTAAGCATATTAGGATTTAGCTTTGAATATTGGTATACAATTTATACCAAATTTAGTTTTATTTTTCCATCTCCATCTGCCATTGTGGGAAAAGCACTTCGAAGAAATAAACATAAAGCCAAGTCTGCTTCACTCATATAGATTTACCTGCCTAGGTCCAGCAACACCTGAAGAATAGAAGGTCTAAACCATTCGACCTTGTCTGTTACCCTAAAACGTACCGAGAGATTGGTAGCCTGTTGAGGCATTTTGCCTACGTTTTTGAGAGCCAACACATTATTTCTCAACATCTTCAGCATCAATAAGAATGATGGAAAGATGCTCTAACTAGACTTCAATAATTTATTTAAGTAGCCAAAAGGTCTTTGTCACATCATCTCTCTGTCTTTGTGTAATGATTAGTTCAGCCTATAGTTCACCAACTCTTATCCTTTGCTTCCCTTCTTTATCTTCAAATATATCAAAATTCTTTCCTATGTTGTTCACCTCAGCTTCAATCGCTTCAATTCCACTTTTTAAATTATCTACAACTGTAGGCCACCAGAGAAAATACTTGTAAACATCAGAAACTTCTTTAACACACTTCTTTGTTTCTACAATCAATTTAGACAATTTCCACATAGCCTTTTTGTATCTCCTTTCAACCAAGATTCCCATTTTTTGTCCTTTTGGACCTTCAAGCAACATCCTCTCTTCAATAATCTAAATTATATTTTCTAGCAAGAAATTAGAAACAACATATACTTCAATTCCTTTCTAAAGTATATAATCTACCAAAGCATCATCAATTTTTCAGTTTGTCAATAGGCGAGGTAGCATTCCATAGTTTACCAATCTTCTTCATTTTTCCTTCAACTACCATAGACTAGATGTTATTAGGATTAGGTGATTTAGTGCCAGTCAGAGACTCTTTCTCCTTCTCATCTGAAATATCAATGATATCTTTAGTTATCTCTTTTCTCCTTTTCGATTCCAGAGGGGAATCACAAATAACAACCTCCATTTCTCTTTTTCCAAAGGAAGAACCCACTTCAAATTGACTTGATGTAGATATACTAGAGCAAGGGTTTGCTTGCAAAGATGAGAAATATGATCTACACATATTCTCATTATCTTCCAAAGACTCTAGATACCTATAAATTTTCTTTCCAATAGGGATCCCAGATTCCCACATCACATTATCTTTTCCCAGTAGAGAATTTAGAAAGTAAAACACCAGACATACCAGCAAGGATCCAAAATGAAACAAATAATTCTCAACCAATGACATTTGAACATTTTCAAGGAAATTCTCAAGTAGCAATCTACATAAATCAAACCGTCTATTCTTCTTAACCATCGTGTGGGCAATATGTACGACAATAGCTAAAGTTGAGCTTTCACAGTTTCTGAAATAAATTTTGTATGAGATACCATAAGCAACATACTTAATAGCTGAGTCAACAAGTGTATCAATCAATAGTGCTCTAAGATCTCTATCGATTCCAGTCAGCTCCTCCACATCTTTATGCTTCACAATTTTATTTCCGGGGAGTTCTCCAACACTGCATAATCCAGTGATTTCTTCAATTGCTTCATTTGAAATCAAATAGCATTTTCCCAAAACAATGCTTCTGTCCTTAACACAATTCAACAAAAACAAGATAACCTCTTTATCTATAATCCACAAAAATTCACTCCATAAATCCCTAGGGTTTTTATATTCTATAATTCAACTTTGCTCAACCCTAGTTCAATTCCATTCATTTTCCTATGATTGTATCCTTCTACCTCGATCCTTTTCAGTTTCAGAGGGGTAACTCCACACAAACCACCATCCATTGCTATGCTTCCTTGAAATTCAATGATTTTTATTTTATTTTTCTTTCCTTTTGCAATCACAAAAAAATGATTTCCAGATTACCTAAATCAATCTTCGAATTCCCTTTAGAAAGACTTCGATCATGCCTCACGATATCTTTAGAGCACCTTCCAAATAATTCAGATGCACAATTAACCAAAAAGCATCAAATTTTTTTACTTAACCTCCATCGAGTTTTCCCTAAGTGCACTAAATGTGACAAACAAATAAATCTTGTAAACACATACTTCACTTAGAATAGAAAACCTAATTCTTAAACCAACATATTTTTCTCTAGTTTCTTTTCCAAAACCTTTGAATAGACATTCTTCACATTTCAACCACTTGCCATCCCTTGACACACCATTCTTCCAGGGGTTTTTATGATTTTCTGATAATGCTCCCCCTAAGACCATGCTAGGTCTAAATTTTGAATAAGTCATCTATACTAGATGAGGGTATAGACACATCAAGAGTCTCAGATTTTCCTTCTTCTTTCTTCTTCCATACCTTATCCATTTCTTGTTTCATCTCTTCTTTTTTGATCTTTCTTACCGGTTCACTCTTCTCTTCTAGAGAAAACTTCTTTTCTTTCTTGTTCTTGCAAACTTTAGATACATATCCAGGTTTATTGCAGTTATAATAGATCACACCTTTTTCATTAGACTGTCCTCCATTATTCCTTGATCTACATTGATTTTCTCAATGTCAAAATTTATTGCAGTTATAGTAGTAGCCATTAAAGCATGGATTCATTTTTCCTTCATTAAACCTGTTCCTCATTACCCAACTAAAAATACTCACTTGAGATCTGCACTATGTAGCCTTATGTCCAAACTTCCCACATTAAAATCACTTTCTAGAAAGGGAGCCAAAAAACTAGTTCATCCTATTCCTTCATTCAGTTGCTCTACGATCATATTTGTTACAAGAAAATAAAACACTATCAAAAGAGGGATACCTCTATGCATTAGGTTGTCTCAAAGACAGTCTTCTTGCAAAATTCCTTCTCCGCTTCCTCTTTCCTTGATTCTTCTCCACATCTTTAGATCTTTCACCGAAATCAACTCCTAAGCCACCTTTGTCTTTACATGGTTTTTTTCCTACAAGCAATTCTTCAAGTTTACTGGAGCTAGATCTGAAATTACTTTCACACAGTTTAGCCTTCTCTAGATCCACCTTTAAGTTTACTATCTCCTACTCAACTCTGGAAAATTCATTAGACTTATTCTACACCAATGTATTCAAACATTCTTCAATCCTCTTCTTCTCTTCTACTATCACTTTCAACCCAATTATCTATTGTTTCAGTTGTTCACTAGCTTCTCTATGTCTTTCCTTAAATCTCTTCAATTGTTCCTTCAATTTCCAAACACATTCAGTTGCTTCATCAAGATTCTCTTTTAGATCTTTGTTTTCTCTTTCCACTTTGTCAAGATATTCAAGAGCAGTATGGAGCTCTCCTTTATCATCCATTCAACCAGCCTTTCAAGATCCTCCTCAAGTGGTTAAGCTCTACACAAGGAACCAAAAGCTCTGATACCAATTGTTAAACAGGTGCAGGACAACTAAGAGGGGGGGTAAATTAGTTGTCACACAAATCTAACCTTAAATCTTTCACTTATCAAATATTCAAGCACACTATTTTGTTATTAAATATAAGCATGAAACATAAATAACAAAAAGTAAATCAACACA
This sequence comes from Sequoia sempervirens, assembly GCA_007258455.2. NCBI lineage: Eukaryota > Viridiplantae > Streptophyta > Pinopsida > Cupressales > Cupressaceae > Sequoia > Sequoia sempervirens. The sequence goes on along the minus strand of VDFB02058242.1, from coordinate 754,671,735 downwards.
ACTAACACTAGAGTTTTACTTGGAAAACCCAATAAGGGAAAAACCACAGTGAGGATTAACTCACACTATATAGTATTTTCAAAAGAGGTTCACTACCAAAAGGACTCACTATCCAAGTACAAAGGCTCACTGCCTACAAAAAGGATTCACTATCAAATAGGGAGGCTCACTTCCTACACACAATTATACAAAATAAAATAAGGCTTTACAACCCAAAATGAACTAGAAAGATGCACTTATCATGTGGTGATACAATTCTGGTGATGCTCAAAATTCAAACTTTAAACCCTTCATTCCTCACTCATCAACTATTTCTTTTCTGATCACACCTTCACACTCATTACTCACTCAATATTTCTTCTATCTCTTTTCTATTGTCTACTCAATCTTACTTCTCTTCACACACGCACTATCTTACCCTTAAACTATTTGAAATATATGCATGTATATATATTCGATGTCTATTGCAAGCATCAATTAGGTCAGCCTAATTAGATGCAATTCATTATAAGAGATATAAACTATCAGTTCCACAAAAATATTTTCAAAATGAAATTTGACTGTTAGCACAATACATTGTGTCAGCCCAAACCACACAATAGGTCACACTTAAGTTTTTCATATCATATCAAAATTATCTTAACAAGTCGGCAAGTAATAGTCTTCAATGCAGCCAAAAAAATAATGTCACTTCATTATACAAGCATGAAAAACATGAAATATCCTAATCATGCATACCTTTTGTTAGTGTAATTAATTAATTATTACACTAGCATAAGTTAACTTAGGTCATACATCATTTAGTCCTAGGTTGCATTTTAATAAATCATTTAATAATGGGGTAATGTCCCCTTCCATGTTTGTAGGGATAAGATTCCTTCTAGAAGATGAGTTGTCCTAGAACTTATCTCAACATTTAATAATTTCCTAGATAGGGTTCACATGTTGTCACATGTTGTTAGATCATGACACATGGAAACATCTCATGCATTCTAGGTTTTCTCTCTTGCCTATATAATCAGGCAACTTGTACATTTGTAATCATCTCAATCTCATAATGTAGATCAATATAGAATCTCCATTGTGCATGCCTAAGTTTGAACACTTTCTGTGTGGTTGATTATCTTTCCTAGAAAGGGTCCTCCATTGAAGACTCCGGAGCTTCAGGGACTGTGAATCCATAATCTCAACATGGTATCAGAGGTTGTCCAGTGAAACGTCAACTCTCAATCAAGAATGTTGGTGTGCGCGATTCTTTGCAAGCTAAAGGTTTCCATTGAAGGCTACCTGACTCTACTCAGGGACCAAGCTGATTTCTGAAGTAGATAGAGTCAGATCCGAGCTTGCCATTGTCTTCAAAAGGCCTTGAAACCTTAGGATCACCTGCTCAATCATCAAAATCAGATACATCAACTTGGGAGCCATCAAAGGTATTTGGGTTTGCAAAATCAACTATACTATCCATACAATTTGCAGTAAAAAAAATCCACCTTAGTAAGTTGTGCTTTGTGGCAAAAAATTTTAGTCGCAGGAACTTTTTTTCAAAAAAAAAATTAGGGAATTTATCTATCTATTTGGGAAAAAAATATTTGGCATTTTTTTCTATAGTTTCAGGAAAAAAATATATTGGAGTGACTGGCATTATATTCGTTGGTTGGAATCTTTATTTATCAAGGGATTTGATTTGTTAAATCTCCAATTGGCATATATTTGAATGTAGTTTTTTCTGCATATGTAGTCGACATAAATTATTTGAGGATCTTTGATTTTTTTAATTGCATTTTATGTAATATTAAAAAATCATATCAAATTGTTTTTCGACCTACTCAATTCAAAATCTACAGAAAAAGGTCGGCGTATTCATTGTAGAGGGAGGGTACATTGTCAGCCTTGTCACATCCAATCGGCCCCCCTGTTCATCATTTTGCATTTACTAGTGGTCTCTACTGACCATAATCTATCCGCCAGTTCATGTGTTTCTTATGGACCCATCCACCAGCGTACACTTCTTCAACGATTAGCCCTCGACATTGACTCCACTCCTACTGATGTTGCTTTTGACGGTCATTTGTCACTGGAACCATTGCTGACTCATCCCAGCTCCCATTGACCACTCTTTTCTTTGATTGTTGATGGGTCATTCCTTCACTAGCTGACTACCTTCATTTCCCTAATCACCGTTTTAGCTTCCTCCGGCCACTCCACCAATCCTCCACCGGTCGAGTCTGCCGATAGCACCACACAACCCATTTCTCAGCTCTAATGCCACTCGAGGTGGGACCCTTTTCTTTCCAACATTTTCATTGCAATCATATTGGAGACCAAGTGCTAGTGCCCGAGAGCTAGACTTTTTGATCCATTTTAGCCTACAAAGTGCCTAATCAAGGCCTTTTTTGTTTTATCATAACTTTTCACTAGGGTATCAAAAATCAACAAACAAGATACCGTTAAAAATGGAATTTCGAGCACTTTCTAGTGTTGACATCAATTTTGTGAATTTTTTCTCACAGAAAATTATACAACCAACTGAAGAAAAAACCCTAATTTGGACTCAAAGGCCCATAACTTTGCAACCATTCATCAAATTTTGGTGATTCTAGCAGCATTAGGAAGTATTTTCAGAGGATTTTTTCATTATTCTAAACCCCTTGATCAGTTTAAGCTCCAAGTACTCTTGCATTGATTTTTTCAGTTTGGTGCATTTGTTCAATAACTTGGATATCCTAAAGCTTGGGAAAATAATTTTTGATCTGAGTAGCATCCCTTCAGTTGTACATCATCCTTGAAAGTCTTTATTTGTTTTTGAAGGTCATTGTCTTCGTATTTTGGAGAAAGTTCATTATGGGGCTTGCATATACTCCTTTGGCTATGTTGCACAAGGGTAACTATAAACAATGGCAGGATGGGATCATCCACCATCTCCAATCACTTGATTTATTTCCTCATCTATATGGTATAGTTCCCTATCCAAGTGAAGATATTCATGAACTTGCTTGGAGTTGTAGCAGATACACTATCTTGGACATCATTGAAATGCAAGTTGATTGTGGTGTTTTGAGATCTATTGATCATTGTGATTGTCCTCACATCCTTTGGAATAAGATTTGGGAGATATATGGAGGATCAGACACTCCACCCTTCCCCGATACTCAAGACTCAAAATGTCATTCCTCAAATCAAGTACCCCATGATGATATTGTTGTGTAGGAGGTTGATTGCCTTGAATATTCCAAAGAGGTTGACAAGGTTCCCTCAGATGCTTCTTCTCCATCAGAGACAATTGGTATCCCTTCACATTCAGTTTTTCCTTGTCTAGATTCATTGATTGAGGCTTCCACTATCATCATTCATCAAGACATCTTAAGTTTTCCAGACTTGGCATCACATGATGGCTTTGTTTCAGGTATCACTGACTTGGCTACTTCTATAGGTTTGGAGGAAATTATTGAGGAGGTATCACTCCTCTATTTAGATCACACTTTGGAGAGTTCTCTTGAGTCTTCTCATCCCTTTTTCTTGACCTTGATTGGGAATCAAAAGACTATCTTGGAGGCACTTGGTTTCTCTTCAAAAATTTCATGTTCGAGACTTCTTGCCTATCATTCCATTCTGGATTTGAGGTTTCTTCAGCATCTACCATTGGATTGGCTTCAAAATTATTTTTAGTGGTTTTGAGGACACTTCATTCATGGGGGGGCTATCAAGTCTCCATCACACTATCTTTGGATATTATTTAGCATCAGTTTCCACATCGTCCTGGTTTGTCACCCTCTTCATTGATTGTGGCATCTTCATTTTTAGGAAAGGAGACACTTAAGCAGAGTTCAGAGACACCATCATCATCCATATCCATCCTTCCTTCCTTCAATTCCTATCTGGAATGGGAAGGATCACTACACTTGCACTTGGTTTTGTTTCTTCTGAAAGGGAGACAAGTTGTTTGTCGACATTGGATCTTGTTCTGTCTTTAGACACTTACCATTTTTGTAGGTGATCACATCTTTTGTGGGGGCTATATAGTCTCTCTATTTCCTCCCTATGGGGGGGCTAATATATTGTATCCATGTGATAGATGGTGTACTTGGGGGGTATTTGGAAGTCCTCCATCCTTCCCATCCTATCTCACACTTTTTTTTTTGGCCTTTTTCATCTCGTTTTTGGAGAGGGGTTTTCTTCCCACTAGGTTTTCCCCTTTTCTCCAATTGTGGGAGATTTTCTGCATCTTCATGTAAATGGGTAACTAACATGGCCTCGTAGCCAGGACAAATCATCATCTCATCATTTCTGCATAATCATTGCATTTTCCTCCCTAAGTTGAACTTATGGGGGGGTGTTTGTGTAATTAATTAATTATTACACTAGCATAAGTTAACTTAGGTCATACATCATTTAGTCCTAAATTTCATTTTAATAAATCATTTAATAATGGGGTAATGTCCCCTTCCATGTTTGTAGGGATAAGAGTCCTTCTAGAAGATGAGTTGTCCTTCCAGAACTTATCTCAACATTTAATAATTTTCTAGATAGGGTTCACATTTTATCACATGTTGTTAAATCATGACACATGGAAACATCTCATGCATTTTAGGTTTTCTCTCTTTCCTATATAATCAAGTAACTTGTACATTTGTAATCATCTCAATCTCATAATGTAGATCAATATAGAATCTCCATTGTGCATGCCTAAGTTCGAACAATTTCTATGTGGTTGATTATCTTTCTTGGAAAGGTTCCTCCATTGAAGACTTCAGAGCTTCAGGGACTATGCATCCATAATCTCAACACCTTTAACATCCATAAGTAGTTTCCCAAAACCGCAATCAGCAATTGTCAACTATGGAGAAATGTAGACTAGAATACTGGAGGGGCAACCAAAAATACTAGATCAGCCATCAGAGAAGATAAGATAGTTATACACACTGGTTTAGAGTACCAGACCAAACTACCAACATGATGACATCAATGACAACATATAGATAACTGCTCATTCTTCCAATAACAACACCAAACAAAAAAAGGGTGAATCATTCCTTATATTTTTGCAAAGATGGAGAAGAATGTTTGCAAGATATTCTTGTCCCATACCTAAAAAGGAAAAGATGGAAATATTTATTGACAAACTAAGTGATGAGATGAGTTATAGTCTCAAATTACAATGCACACCTACTTTTGAGAAGATGATTGAAAATGGAATCAAAATTGAAGAAGCTTTGGTCAAAAGAGGAGTCAAAAAATTACAATGAAAACAACTCAACAAGCTCCTCTAAAAATTATACCAGTCGTGATAAACCAAAGTTTTGGCAACAAAACAAAAATGCTAGTAACATTGATGCTTCAGCTGAAACACAAAATGAAAAATAGTATTTAACTTGATAGCAGCTACCACCAAAACCAATCAAAACAACAATCCAACCAACAATAAAAATAATAACCAAAATTTCCATCAAAACAAAAATCAGGGCAATGTTGAAGCTAAACCACCACAATATTGGACATCCTCAAATCAAATAAGATTCACACCTTTGGGAAAATCATTAGAATCAGCATTAAAGGAGCTTCTTGCATCCATGGTTATAACATTACCTGAGGCAATAAATTGGGAACCACAAGTTAAATCTTCATGGTGGAATTATGCACATTATTGTGACTTTCACAGAAACAAAGGACATAAAACCAATGACTACATCTAGCTAAAAAAATTGATACAAGACTTGATTGATAATAAGACAACATTTGTAGAACCCCAAACAAACAATGATCATGGAGCATTCAAGAACCCTTTACCAAACTACAAAAAAGGAGAGTCCTCTTCATCGAACACCAAAGGAAAAAATGTGAATTATGTTTATGATTCTACCATTATCCATATTGAAGTAGTGGAAGATCAAACCATTGACATCAAAATCAAGGGCCAAAGAAACATTGTTATAGCTGAAACCCATCTTCATGACATCCACAACAAATCACATCAAATTAATGACATTGTACTAATAAATATGATCACAAACCTTGCTGCAAGTGACAATCAAATTAATGTCATTAAAATCAAAGAAAACCAAGATCACCAATCATTCAATGCAATCGCAAGAGGGCAAGCTAAAGTGGCATTGAAAGGAGTTGTTGCCTCCTCTACATCCAAACTAGTTATTGTCCATACAACTCAATACAACATAGTTGACCAATTGCAGAAAATACTAGCTCAAATATCCATATTGGAACTGCTCAAAATTTCACCAGCTCACAAAGAAATCCTAGAACAAGCTTTAGTAGCCACCACAGTACCAAACAACCTAGAAGTTTTCCAATTTCAAGCTATGGTGGGACACTTGACCACACCTCATTGCCTATCATTTTTTGAAAATGATGATTTATCAATTAACCACCCACACAATGTTGCTCTCTAGATTGAGGTTTTAATTAACAAACATCGCGTCAAATGTGTTCTAATAGATGGTGGAACTGGCCTAAATATCTGTACTCTAAAACTTGTTCGTGCACTTGGATATTAAAAAAATTCTATTGATGCTAGAAGGAAAATCACTATAAAATCCTATGATGATGAAGATAGATCCTCCCAATGATTGATTGTCTTACCAATTCAGGTGGAATCGGTTGTCAAAGAAATAAGATGCCAAGTGCTAGAAAAAGAGTTAGCATACAACATACTCTTGGGACATCCTTGGATTCATGAGATGCAGGTAGTACTATCAACATATAATCAGTGTTTTAAATTCGATTTCAATGGGAAAAAAATCACTATTTTCGCTGATTCCTGGTTGCGCCCACAAAAGGATATAAAAGTCATGGAAAATCCTAACCTGGGAATTGGACATTCCAATAGGCGACTAGCATCTTCTTATGGTCATTCATTTACTTTGTCAAACTAGGGAACCTATACTTGAAATGGAGCAGCACTGTATGTGCACACTAAGAACTAGTTTCAGTCACAATTTACCAGAAATAAATGTGTGAAAGGAATTATACTTATCCTATAGGAATGTAATGCGAAGCCTTCTAGACTTAATCAAGGTAGAAACCATAATAACTATGATTGAGAGACAAACTATGAACTAGCCTTATGCTGCAGGAACAAACACAGGGATGGATTCCCAATGCTGCAGGAACAATATAAGACTGAGTTTGAACTGAAACTTTCCAAAATGAAATCTAACTAACTACAGATACTTACTAAGTGGCCCCCCTTAGCAAGCATCAACTAACTATGCAAGAGTTGAACTCAGAACCTCATCAGCTTTTATTCATAAACTCAGAATGGTATACATTGTTATGCTCATATGAAAACTAACACAAAACTCTATCTCTTATTATCATACTAACTCTTACATGTTATCCTTCCATATTTGCTATGCTATGCTTGTCATCCTTTCACTCGCACAGGAGGAACACTTATTTAAACCAAAAAAACAACTAACTACCCAACTCTAACAGAGAAAGATGTGGACATAAATATCCTGAAACCGAGGAACAGACTTCTCATAAATGAAAGCATATCCATTCAACCCGATCCAGGGAGAAGATTTAGCATTCCACTCTTTCTAGATTAAATGATCATTCGGTCTCTTCCCAATGACCCGGATAAAGTCTTCATTGGAACAACTTCCTCGACATCGTGCAGTAAGTGGACTTTACTACAAGGCTGAGATCTGCTGCGCTTGACTCACTCATGCTCCCTTCAACAACCTGCGATGCACAAGGTGACAGAGGTGAAAGAAGGCATGTGTGGCAAACAACACGATATATTTATTAATCATCTATTAAATCTATTCCATTATTCAAAAACCATATGCATTATATCAGTCATTTGGGAAGTCAAAACAGGGTAATTAATAAGACACATGGAGATGTTAGGCTGCAGGAATGTAGGAATGTATTGCTATAGGATACCACCCATTTTAGATAAAAAGTCTTTAATAAAAGAGTTAAAAAATCCTTTAGTAATAAAAGTAGATATATTACTAATACATCATGATGCTCAAATTATGAGCATATCTTGAGCTCATCATTTTCCCCCTACTTATCCAGATGATGGTCCACCAACATTAAGCTTCTTGGTTGTTTCCCTGAAATCCGTAGAAGCAGTATGACTTTTTGGCATAGTCCTAAATTTATAAAAGAAACCTCTAAAATCTTTCCATCCTTCATATCTGAGGTTCTCTGCATCCCTATTAACATCTGTAGCATGATAGGGATAAAGTGGCCACATTAAAACCGAAGGTCAAAATGTTATTGGCAACCATAATTCGAACCTCTTCTTAAGACCAAGCTAAATGTACCTCTTTGCCCTTCCAAGGGCTTCTTTAAAACTTAGGGGGCTATGTGGCTCAGATTTTCTGAGCCCAACAGTCAATTTCTCCCATCTCTTTTCAATTCTGGAAGAGGCAAGCTGCCAGAACAGGTACGGTTGGCCTTTGAATTCCTCATACACTTGCTTCCTGATATCAAATATTTTTACTCTTTCTACTTGACTGTTGAACCCATATGCTACAGTGAACCAAGTTTTTAACATTGTATAAGGATATGTGCTTTCTGATCATAGTGGTATGGGTTCATCCCTTTCAACTTCTTCATAGGCTTCCAGTTGTCTTCCATAATTGGTTTCATTGGCTGCCCATGACATAAGTGACCTCAAATGGATGTCACCAATGTACAGAAGTGGATTCCACTCTATTTTAGAGGGAATTATCAATCCATGCAAACATAATTCACATAAAGAATTCTTTAGCCAATTAGGAGCCACTTGGTATGCATCATAGAATTCTTTGAATGTATTAATGACAGGATCTAAATTCCTTGAAACCCTCATTAATTGGAACCAAAGAAATTGTTCTTTTAGGCACATGGCATAGACTCTAGGTGGTGGCCTACACTCCATAATCTTACCAGTTATTTTCAACATTTCATCCATTTTCTTTTTCATCTCCTGGATTTCCTGTTTCTATCTTTCAATTTCTCTTTTTAGCTTCTTCTTCTCTTCTTCCTAAAGACTTTGTTGAATTTCAGTCTTGGCTAGGTGGCGGAAACTCAGGGTTTGAAATGTGACCGGCCTCCATGTGGTCTTAAATATATTCAAAAAATTCAATCAAAAATGTCTTTTTGTAGACAACCATGGCTTGACAAGTTGCATGAGGTAATGAAGCTTCATTGGCCACTTCCAAGGGCTGTTCTTCCTCTTGTTGTAGGATGAATTCATTTTGCTATGCAGGAGGAGATTGTACTTCCTCCAAAATTTTCCTAGATGCTTCAACCAAGTCATCAAGACTTGGAATTCCCCTTTCATTACTATCATCTTGTGTTTCATCAACTTCCATTGATTCATTCTGCATTTCCTTAGGAACAACAGGTGGGCTATGTGAAACATTCTTGGGTATATTCTGAGAATCATCATGGCTGTGTTCTTTAGATTCCTCTGAAATTATTATAACTTCAGGTTGAACCGATGTTGAGGTGACTTTACATTGTTTCCTTGCTAAAACTCTTTTTGGCAATGTGGCAGCTGCAGGAGGCACTCTCATGGATTTCCTCTTTCTGACTTGCCTAGAGGGTTCAGACTCAACAGAAGAGGATGATAGAGAAACTGTAGTGGCAACAAGTGTTGCTATAAGAGGAACTGCTATAGGAGAAGGTGTTGCAGTAGATGGGCACTATTGTCTTTGAGCATGAGGGTCAGACTCTGGGGTTTGTTCTGCCCTAGATGATTTTCCTACCTTCATTTTTCCTTTTTCTCTTCTACTAGCAGACCTGGTTTGTACTCTAGTAGAGGGTTCTGATGTGGAGGCCACAAGAATAGATGCTACAGGGGTTGCTCTAGGAAGCCTAGGAAGTTGCAGACCCTTTTGGGAAACAAATTCTTGCCAAGAAAAGGGTGACACATCCCTTAGGGAATGCTCAATCAATAGTTTGATGAGGGCATGATGGGAAATTGAATTGTTCCTTCCCCTTTGGGTTTCATGGGCACTTTGTTTTAATAGATTTAACAAGAAATTTAGGACATTAACAGCTAACCCATGCCTCATATGGCTCAATAACTTAAAATGGTAAGAATGTAAATAGGAGAAGCGTCCCTCATAGGTTAAATAATTGATTATAAATGTAGCATATTATGAATATGGAAAGGGCAGTGACACTCGTTTGCAGCCTTGTTTAGAGACCTCCAAAGGTCCATCAGTTGGCACTGTAAATTTTTCCCTAGCAAAAACATCTGAAGAGAAATTTTCCCTTGCTGCAGAAAGCCCGATTACTTTAGCAATTCGTTCTTCTATTACAACCACTATTAGACCCCATACTGAAGCTTTCCCTTCTGAAAGAGTTCTTAAAAATTCCTCAGCAGCTCCCTCATTGAAAGTATCTAACCTCAAAAAATAGTTTAGCCAACCACAATTATTGAATGCCTGCATTGTTTGAGGATTCTGTGTTAAGAGCTCATGAGCTACAAGCTCATGTCTTACCAATTGACCACCCATATTTGAAAATTACCTCAGCCGAGATTCCAAAAACCCAAACCTTTTCTGAAAATGCAAAAGACAATTCTTCTGCTCTGCTTCTTTCTGCTTCTTTCAGTCCTGTCGTCACTTTTCTCTTCTTTTCCAAGAATGGCTCGAAAGATAGTTGCATGTAATGATTATAGGAACTACTCATATCAAGCAGTTAATATTGTTTAAGATAAAATACGCATCCATATTTGGAAAGTACAAGAAGAATAAAAATATCTTATTAGTTGTAACAGTGACATAAGAAAAGGTTTGAAATGGATTACCCTGCCCCCTACTTAAAAGTTGACATGTGTCCACACATGGGCGAAAGGACAGGCGAAGCATGGGCGATAAAGACTGATATGTACATAGTAGTTGTTGAATAAATGAAATAAATAAATAATGTGATTAAGAAAAGATATCGCATACCTTTCAATTAATGCTTGTACGTGCTGGGAAAATCATAGTGCACCATGAAATGACGGCTGGAATAGAAACAATGAATGAGGCAGTATGGCAGGATGGATGATGTGGAAGAAAAAAGAATGAATGGCAGTGATGGATGGGAATGGAGAACGTGGTGTCCTTGAAAAGAAAACCTTTATTATGTGCATGCAATGTGGAATTTAAAGAGATGCTATAGGAGAAAGACCGAAGCCTTTTGCTGTAGGAAGATTAGTGGCCGTATTTGAAACAAACTACTGTAGAAACTCATCTTTAGATGCTGGCTTATGATACAACCGAAGTCTGTGTCCATTAACCAGTAGCTTGAATCGAATTGGATCTATTGTGGCTAACTGCACTAAGCCATTATCAAATACATTTTCTACTTCATAAGGACCAAGCCAACATGTGGTTAGTTTACCTTGATTTTCTTTGTATCTGGAGTCATAGAGCAGTGCCCAGTCACTGACAGAGAATTGCTTAGTTTGAATATGATTGTCATGCCATTTCTTTCTTTGTTGTTGGACAGTTTGAGTATGCTGCAGGGCAGCTTTCCTTAGCTCATCCAATGCATTTAGCTGCAAGAGGCATTCCTTTTGAGCCTTAGAGATATCAATATTAAGCTAGAGAGTAGTCCTCAAGGTTTTATGCTCAAACTCTATTGGCAACATAGTAGTCTTACCATAGAGTAACTCAAAAGGAGTAAACCCTGTAGTCATTTTCCATGTTGTTCTATAGGCCCATACTGCTTCAGGTAGGTGACTGCTCCAATCCTTGTTGTGTAACTGGACTGTCTCTGCAAGGATTGCCTCAATTTCTCTATTAGTAACCTCTGCCTGGCCATTGGCTTGAGGATGATAGGGACTAGACTTTCTGTGCCTGATCTTGTAATCATTCATCAGTGCAGTGATTAAGTTGGATGTAAACTGAGCTCTTTGATCAGTAACAAGTTCCCTTGGGACTCCAAACTGAGTAAAAATTTGCTCATACAAGAACTCAACAACTTTATTGTCACGGGCATGTGTCATTGCTTTCACTTCCACCCACTTGGTTACATAATTAGTACACACCAAAATGTATGATTTTCCATTGGATGGGGGATCAATAGGCCCAAAAAAATCCATGCCCCATTTGTCAAATGGTCTGACCACCACTTGTGGATGTAGAGGCATTTCATCATACCTTGTTGGTCTCCCCATGTGTTGACATCTGTCACATTTTCTAGTATAGGCTGCTGCATCTTTGTGTAGTGTGGGCCAATAATATCATGTATTAAGCACTTTCATAGATGTTCTCTTGGCTGCAAAGTGCCCTCCACATGGCTCATCATGACAGGCATGTAAAATGTCATAGGTCTCATTTTCCCTCACACATCTTCTCATAACTTGGCTAGGTCCTGTATAAAATAAATAGTCTACAATCCATGAAAAGTTAAAACTTTTCTCTACCAACAATTGCCTTTCCTTTGGTGAGAAGTGTGCGAGAATTTTGTTGGCTGCTAAATAATTTGCGATATCTGCATACCATGGAGTTTGAGTAGCAATAGAAAATAGATGTTCATCAGGGAAGCTATCATCAATTACCTCAGGAGTGTCAAGTGTAGGTGTTTGAAGTCTTGACAAGAAATCTACAACCACATTTGCTCGACCTGGCTTATCAATAACTATGATATCAAATTCTTGCAACAATAGGAGCCATCTTACTAATTTGCTAGATATGGAAGGCTTATTCATGAGGTATCTTATTGCTGCATGATCTGTATGAACAAATATTTGGTAACCAGTGACAATGTTGAAACTTGTTTAAGGCATACACAACTGCTACCAATTCTTTTTCTGTGACAGTATAGTTTAATTCAGGGCCTTGAAGATTTTTGCTAATGAAATATATGGCATGCTCAATGGAATTCTCTTTCTATCCTAAGATTGCCCCTATAGCATAATCAGAAGCATATGTGTATATGAAAAGGCAGGTTCCACTTCGGTCCTTGAAGAACAGGTGCCTGAGTAAGTAAGTTCTTAAGCTACAGGAAAGACTTGTCACAGGCCTTAGTCTAGGCAAAAAGAAAATCCTTAGTCAATAAAGCATATAATGGACTGGCTATTTTGCTGAAATCTTTGATAAATCTTCTATAATATCCCGCATGTCCTGGGAAACTTCTAACATCCTTTTGTTTTGCAGGTGTTGGAAAAGTTAGAATAACTTCTATTTTGGTAGAGTCAACCTGAATTCCTATTTGAAAGACATGATTGCCTAAAACAATTCCCTCTTGCATCATCATGAAACATTTCTCACTATTCAAAGACAAATTCTGCTCCTGACATCTTTTCAATACTTTTTCCAGATTGGCCAATGCTTCTTCATAAGTAACTCCATAAGTAGTGAAGCCATCCATGTAGATTTCCATAGAATCATGAGAGATATCAGCAAAAATACTGATCACCGCCCTTTGAAATGTTGCAGGTGCATTACACAGCCCAAAAGGTAAGACAGAGTAGGAAAAATTACCCCATGGACTGGTAAAAGTTGTTTTTTCTTGATCCTCAGGGGTTATTCTAATTTGATTATAGCCACTATATCCATCCAAAAGGGAGAAATAATTTTTCCCAGACAAGAAGTCTAGTACTTGGTCAACAAATGGAAGTGGAAAGTGATCCATTTTAGTTGCTATGTTCAGCTCCCTATAGTCTACACAAACTCTTCATTTTCCGCCTTTTTTAGGGACAATTACCAATGGAGACACCCATTGACTATTTGAAATGAGGTAGATAAAACTAGCATCAAGTAACTTCTGGAGCTCTATTTTAACTATTTCCCTGAGTGTTGGGTTTATCCTTCTTTGAGGCTGTCTAACAGGTAAACATGTTTCCTTAATGTAGATCCTATGAGTACAAAGCTGAGGATCTATTCCCTTCATATGCCCATAGTCCCATGCAAAAGCTCTATGTTGTTCTTGCAACATTGTGACTAGGGCAGCTTGTTGAGATTGAGGCAGCTTATTATTTATATTCAGACAACGGCCTGGAGACACTTCTACTTGCCTAATAAGATCATTCATGGAGGATAATGATAAAGGTGGCATCTATATTTTATATGGAAGAAAATTATGATAAACTATAGGAGATTCACTTGTCAGGTCCTTAGAATTCAGTTGCTGCAGGAAACTCTACTGAACACAGCTATCTGCAGTAGATGGGCTACTCGAACCAGGGTTGGACTGCAAAATATGTAAAAGTAGGTCATATTCAATCTAAAGCTATGAAAATGGATTAGTTTGTAGCATCATTAGTTGAGCCAATGAATTGACTTCTTTAGTTTACTCTCCTAAATCTGGCCAAATTGGTTGAGACAAGTCTGGCTGAGGCTGAGTAGGTGGGTATAAAGCCAATTTCTTTCTTGACTAACCATCAGAAAATTGTCATGTCTCCTGAGTGGCATCCTATAAAAGCATCAGCAGTGGCTAACCATGGTCTACCTAGGATAGTAGGATATCCTCCCAAAGTTGTCTTAGTGGACAATATGGTGAAGTCTGCTGGGTATTCCCAAGACTCAAGGATGACAATAACATCTTCTACCATTCCATCAGGCTTTACTATGGAGCTATCAGCAAACTGCAGGACAGTAGGTGTAGACATAATGTTTAAGATATTCAAATACTCCATTGTATTATTGGTCATTACATTGATGGCTACACCAAAGTCAATCAAAGCATTCTTTACTATCTGGCCATTAATATTTATTTGTACCACAGGACTCCTAGGGTTAGTATATTTTGGAATGACTACCTTCCCTAACATAATATCTGCCAACTGTCCTAGAACATGGATAGTTTGGGGATCCTTTTTCTTTCTTCCTGGTTTCTTTAAACATGCCTCCTTAATGGCTTTTCCATAGATTGGGACATCTTTAATGGCTTGGAAAAGGGGAATTTGAATGTGTACATTCTTCAACTAATCCAAAATATCAAAGGTAGGCTCTTCCATAGACTTTGATGTAGTAATTTGCAATCTCTGAGGAAAAGATAGTTTGGCCTGATGCTACAGGACAGGCTCCTTAGAGACAGTATCTGATACAGGTATATGTTCTGTAGGTTCAGTAGATTGCTCATAGGCAGAATTTGAAATTTCCATAATTATAGGTGGCTGTGGAGCAGGAAGTGTGGTTCCAGATCTGAGATGGATATCATGAATATTCAGGGCATAAGTTGGATACTGATTGGCTTCTGCAAAATAAATAGGTTGCTGCTATTACTGCTTATTATTAGGATTTGGCAATGGTTGAGTAGGCATAGGGGTTTGTTTTGGAGGGCTAATATTTGCTGTAGGTGCTGTAGGAGGTGGGATGAGGGCCTGAGGCTGTGGCTGCTGAAATTACAGAGAGGGAGGAGATTGGTTCTGTCATTGCTGTGGACTTCTCCATTGAGGATTCTACTACCAGTTACCTTGGGTTGGAGTCCATTTTCCTTGTGGCTACTGCCAACCTCCTTGAGGAGATTGCCATTGAGGACTCTGATAGTTAGGCCAATGTGATTGAGGGGTATTCCAAGGGGGTTATGGGCCATATGTAGGTTTCCACTAGTTATTATAATTAGAATAAGGATTACCAAAAGTCAAAGGGTCTTGAGGCATACCTTGTCTTTGAGCCCATGGTCACCTTTTTGCAACGAAGAATACTTGGTCATCATCACTCTCTACCATCTTAAAGTCAGTAGGTAAGTGCTTAGCCTCCAGGTTAGCCACCGTCTTACATTTGCAGTCCCTTTTCTTCTATCTACAATGTGGACAGAACTCCACCAAGATTGCTTCAGCTTCCTCATATTTCTTCTAAGCTTGCATAGTATCCAACTATGTAGCCATATTGTTTATGATATCCTGCTTGAAATCAGATAGCAAATTTGTGATCTCCATCCGTGAAACTCCATTAATAGAAAAATTTCCCACTGTGGCTTTATGATCTCTACCTTTCTTAACAATTTTCTCGAGAGTAGTTAAGACATATTTTCTTAATATCATCCCAAGGAAGTTGGGTTATATCACCTCCTCCCATCAGGTCCAGAGCATCTATACAGGTATCACTGATTCCTCTTAGGAAGAGTAGTTTTTGAGACTCTTCATTGAGAGTATGGTCTGAATTCTTTTTCAGTGAAAATAAAAATCTTGAGATATAGTCTTCCAGGCTTTCATCCTCCTTTTGTTGAATTCGGAATATATCATCTCCCTTACTACCACTCTTACAATATTCCTTGTATTTCTCAAGAAATTTTGTTTGCATGGCTGCCCAACTATCAACAACACCTCTTCCCAAACTCATGAACCATCTAAGAGCTCCTTCCTTCAAAGTAGAAGGAAATAACTTTTAGCCTGTGAGCATCTGAAGTGTAATCATAGCTGTGACAGGATGTCAAACTCAAACAAGAAAGTGTCTAGGTCCTCTGTAACTAGTCCATAGAACTTGGGGAGTAGTGAAGAAGGAATATTTTTAAGGTTATCATTATTTTGCTGAGCAACAATGGGAAACTCAAAAGTAGGAGGTTGATTAGATGGATTTTGTGCCATATTTTCCTGATGGAGTATCAGAGCAAATGGATTTTCTTTAGGTTCTTCATCAGCTGGGTCAAATGGAAATTCAACAAACATGTTTTCAGCAAATGAATTGATATCTTGGTCTCCTTCTTCCTCAAATAGATTATAAGTTGATTCAGGATTGTTATCAATGAATGGAAGGTCAGGAAGGAATCTTCCTAGACCATCTCTTCTTCTATGCATGCAATAGAATGAATGGTGAATTGAAGGAATTTTGAAAATTCTAGAATAACAGACTGAACTACTGCTAACAATGACTTATGACAGGTTCTTAACTTGACACCATCCCTGGCAATGGTGCCAAAAATGATCGCGCCCACAAAAGGATATAAAAGTCACGAAAAATCCTAACCTGGGAATTGGACATTCCAATAGGTGACTAGCATCTTCTTATGGTCATTCATTTACTTTGTCAAACCAGGGAACGTATACTTGAAATGGAGTGGCACTGTATGTGCACTAAGAACTAGTTTCAGTCACGATTTACCATAAATAAATGTGTGAAAGGAATTCTACTTATGCTATAGGAATGTAATGTGATGCCTTCTAGACTTAATCAAAGCAGAAACCATAACAACTATGATTGAGAGACAAACTATGAACTGACCTTATGCTGTAGGAACAAACACAGGGATGGATTCGCAATGCTGCAGGAATAATATAAGACTGAGTTTGCACTAAAACTTTCCAGAATGAAATCTAACTTATGATCAACAGAAAATAAATGATTAACTAACTAACTACATATACTTACTAAGTGGGCCCCCTTAGCAAGCATCAACTAACTATGCAAGAGTTGAACTCATAACTTCATCAACTTTTATTCATAAACTCAGAATGGTATACATTGTTCTGCTCATATGAAAACTAACACAAAACTCTATCTCTTATTATCATACTAACTCTTACATGTTATCCTTCTATATTTTCTATGCTATGCTTGTCGTCCTTTCAATCACATAGGAGGAACACTTATTTAAACCAAAAAAACAACTAACTACCCAACTCTAACAAAGAAAGACGTGGACATAAATAGCCTGAAACTGAGGAATAGACTTCTCATAAATGAAAGCATATCCATTCAACCCAATTCAGGGAGAATATTTAGCATTCCACTCTTTCCAGATTAAATGATCATTCGGTCTCTTCCCAATGAACCAGACAAAGATTCTTTGCTGAAACAACTTCTCGACGTCATGCAGAAAATAGACTTTACTGTAGAGCTGAGATCCGTTGTGCTTGACTCGCTCATGCTCCCTTCAACAACCTGCGATGCACAAGGCAGCAAAGGTGAAAGAAGGCATGCGTGGAAAACAACACGATACATTTATTAATCACCTATTAAATCTATTCCATTATTCAAAAACCATATGCATTATATCAGTCGTTTGGGAATTCAAAACAGGGAAATTAATAAGACACATGGAGATGTTAGGCTGGACGAATGTAGGAATGTATTGCTACAAGATACCACCCATTTTAGATAAAAAGTCTTTAATAAAAGAGTGAAAACATCCTTTAGTAATAAAAGTAGAGATATTACTAATACACCATGATACTCAAATTATGAGCATATCCTGAGCTCATCAATTCCAACAACCCCCAGTATTGCAACACACTCAAAACAACACAAGATACTTTTGTGCCACACAACAGGGAAGCTACAACTCCTAGTTCATCCTACAATGAAAGACAACTAAATTCCTTGTCAGAATGGGTTGAGAAAAATTACCAATCAAAGAATAAGGGTATCAATGATTCTAATATATCAAGTAAGGAAATTCAATCAAGTTCTTTGTCAAATAAGCTTGAGGGAAAGGTTCAATCAAAAGACAAAGGTGTTGGCGATTATACTCCATTAGATCATGAAAGAAAACTAAATTCCTTATCAAAATAGGTTGAAAATATCCAATTAAAGGACAAAGGCATGGGGGAATACTCATTTGAGCAATAATTGTGTCTATCACAACTCTTATCTTCTCCCAATTCATATGGGAAGTTGTCCACATCAAGACAACAATCCTCACAACCAAGCACGCTCTTGTAAGTAAAATTTAGTGCATCTCAGAGAAACCTCCAAGAACAGTAGTGCCTTTGGTAACTTCAATTTTGATTAGATTACCTCAAAGACACAAACAACTATGTCCTAAAGTGGAAACAAACACAGTTCATTTCCACATTGATCCTTCTAAGAGAAGCACATGTAAATTCAACATCATGCAATAACATATTCTAGTAGCAAAACCATTAACAGATGAAAGATAAGATAGAAAACTAGAACACATAGACTTACGTGGGGAAAACCCTTTCAGGTAAAAAACCCCACACTCCAAAGATCGAGCCATTGTATTATTCAACAACTGAAGGTTACAATACAAGTCAAGCTCATAGCCTTTTTAGATATTACATCTTGTTCATTCTGGATACAATCTGGTAACCAACTCTCCCTCTGTACATTTCCTGATCAACCTCTCAAACCAAACAATTTTCGTACTGTTGCAATACCCTCACACAGTAAACAGTATAGATCAACACGAGAGAACAACCATGGCATTCAATCCTTGATCAGGAGAGAAATCGGCAGCATAACCCTGCCTCTCACTTCCTCTGTTTTGGCCTCATGGCCTCAGCCTTTCAGCCAGCCACTCGGCCCTAATTCTATCGATCACCTATGTCAAAGAATCCAACCTGTGTCATCTAATTTTCTAGGCTATATTCATTTCATTTCTGTCTGTCGAGCTTCCTCTCAGAACTGCTACAACGAACTGTCATTCAACTATTTAGATTCGGCTTCTCCTATTGGTCCACGAGACGCCACATAGGAAAGTCTCACTCAGTCAAACAAATTCAATCTATGTTGGCATGTCAGTGAGACACTGACCATGTCTCCCCGATGCCAATAGCTTCATATCGATATCACAAGAGTCGTTTCCATCGGCAAGAGGTTATATCACTATTCGCAAGTCACAATGCCTTCAGTTTTCCTTTCGGCAAGACTATTGCCCTTCGGTGAGACCACATACCAGTATTCAAAGTCACACCGAAGAGTCATTCTATCAGCAGGACATATCGCTCTTTCCAGGACTTCACATCGAGCCTCCAAGTTATTCTGAAAGCATCCACCAGTCGACGAGACTCATCGCTTTCGCCAGGAGATGATACCGAATTCATACGTTATACCGATTGCCAAACAATAGTCGGTAAGACATATCATTATCGCCAAGAGGTTTCACCGAGATCCCTTATGTCACCCTGAAGCCATCAACAGCCGCTAAGACATACGTCCTTCGCTAAGAGTTTACTTTGAGATCTCACAAGTTATACCGAACACACTAGTCACCAGGAGTCATATCGAAACGTTTTATTTTCCATCAGAGAGACCTTACACTATCGCTAGGACATATTCCTGAAGCCCTTTGAGTTACCTCGAGTGCAAACGGTCGGTAAGACATTCCTTCATTGGTAAGACTTCTTACCGAGCTACCATATGTTACTCCAACGATTCCATGTGAAACATCCTATTGGCGAGACTTTGGCTATTCGCTGGGACTTCATACCAAGACCCCTTTAGTTATTCTGTTGACTTTAATTTAAAACATTATCAGCGAGACATATTACTTTCGATAAGACTTCTTACCAAGCCGCCACAGGTTATCCTGATATATGATATGAGTGGCCTATTGGCCAGAGAACTCCACGAGTGGTGAGAGGTCACAACAAAAAAACTATCACAGTGATAGGCTCCAAAGTAAAAGAATTCGGTGAGACTCCTGCAAGGTCACAGCGACCTGATCTAATTCAACAAGGTTACTACTGCTAGTCAGCCAGACATGTCACCAGTCTCAACAATCATGCTTTCTTAGAGGTTTCAGCCTATGAGATTGAGGCAATAATTCCAACAATCTCCCACTTGACGAAGATCACACAGGCACCTCCAATGCAACCATACACTAAGATCACACTAGCTCCACCAGTTCAGACCCTACAATACTCAAAACACCCAATCAACAAGATTCCACAGATAACAGTCCACCAGACAATCTGCAACAAAGACCAGGCATCTAACTGCAACTCACTATCCAACAAAACAACCAAAATGCAACCGATCATAACCTTCCAAGAAACCTCATAGACCTCAAACATGCTCTCATGCTCCATCAAGAATTCTTCTCCAACATCTAAGATTTCCACCATTTAGCCAACAATCCTTGTCATCTTCCAACATGGCACATGTGGAAGAAAGATACAAGCCAAGGTGAAAAAGCACCATTCCAATGAACACAAGCAAGAGATCCTAGTGATATCAACAACAAGGCACTACTACTACTTCACTGTACTCAAATTCTATACAGAAGCAATATCAACTTCAAAGCCTCAAATGTAACACAACCGTGAACTCATTCTCTAGAAACAAAACAAAAACACTAGCTAGAACAACAATCAGAATGACTGCTTCCATCCAATTGATAAACCCACGAGACTGAAAATAGAATCCATAGCTTGTGCTATTCCATCCAATCTCACATACCTAAAAGGTATAAGAATTAGTAAACTCATGCCAAATTATAACCAACTCAATAACAACAAATACAAGCTCCAAGTGCCAACTAGTCGAAGAAGACAAAACACAATAGGAACTCCCACTGCCTGAGTAATTCCAAATCTGAAAGATCAAAGACATACCAAGTCTACCAATAACAACACATAGAATATGTAACCATGTAGTACCAAGGAAATATTCACAATGACATGCCCAACCTGCAACAAAATGTTACAAGAAACATTTCTCTCACCACAAGTCTTCACAGTTCTCCCAAGAACTCCACACGCAATCAAAAGGAAAAAGGATTAAGAACCTCCATGTCATCACCCATGAAAATGAGTGAAAACACATGACCACAAGCAAGTGATCACTATAGCTCCAACCAAAACTCAAACCAATGAAATGTAAAACCAAACATTCAGGAAGTAAACCAAGACCAAAGAGAGAAACTCTGCACACCATATCCCTATAGAACATCCTCCTATATACACTTCTAATAGCCAGCTATGTCAAGAATGATCTCCTTCTCATCCCAAAAGAAAAGCCTTAACAACATCCAACCGTTCAATCACCAAGATCAAACCAACTTCTAATATCATGTAATCAACATGGATGTAAGCCTCTCAAAGAAGATCAATCTACTTCATTTCCCAGTTCAGGAAATCAGCCCAAACATCATCTCCTACCAATTCTCATTAGTAAAAAACATAACACAAAAGCTCAAGGAGATAAATAAGTTGTACAACTTCCACTATGAATCCTCCAGAACCATTAAACAACAATTCAAGATCCATATCATGAAAGTGAACAGAAAACCACATCTGAAAAATATAATGGGCCAGATACCTCTCAGATAAACTTCCGAGCAGACCAAGAGCAAGAACAATAATACTCCTTCAAGATATATAAGCCATCATGACTAATCCAAGAGAAATCTCCTCATAGGTCTTCTAATTGAACTCACATTCAACCAAGGTGTAGGCTTCTCATAATTTTTGCTAAAAACTTCATAAAGAATAACAAGCAACAACACTTCTCTCATAAGAGAAAAGCAACCTCACCTTATTCTTCATGTATCCATGAGTACTAGCAACTGATCATCTCATGCTAAATTTCAACTGCATTAATGCACTATCACGAAGTATCAAGCAAATAATCAAAGCACCAAATACACAAAGAATTTACCAAACCACTGTCAAAGCTCCAATCATCTAAATCTAAAACTTATCATGACACCATGATTTACATATCCCCTTATAAGATACTATGCTTCAGATGAATTTACCATGGTCTCCAATACAATTCACAGTACCAAAACTCCAGTACACAAACAAGAGTATACCCATGACATAAAGCAAATAAACTCAAAACCAACATCACCTGTCAAACACCACCAACACCTTAGCCAAAGACTCTAAGCATCCACCATGGATCCAAGATGTTGCACATCTTAAAATAATGTCCATGCAAAAGAAAAAGAAACCTTCTATAGCAATAGGAACTAAGGGCTCCCCCAAGAAACATCTGCAACACTAAAGAAGACAATTCACCACCATGTGATGAACCCACAGCCACTGCTAACGCTCCCACTGAAACGTGACATCCGAGCTCTTCAAGCATCATGACCACCTACTTCAGGTTCCCATAATTGACTATTCCGGTACTCAACAATACCCATCCTCTCATCTCAAATCAATCACACCAATGCACAAGTGACCACAAACAAGGCCAGCTCACAAGTCTGCACATGCAAATAATCAACCTCGTGGATAAAGACAGTCCACATCCAAGTTATCTCACTGTAGCCAATGGGTAGCTAATCCATCAACCACATAACTTGTAGATCACAAACATCGAACATGCAAACCCATCATCGCATTGGAAACTACAACACTGAGATTTCAAAGAGAATAACCATGTAGAAAACATGACTCAAACACCAGATCATGCCAGATCTGATTTTCCAATCATGTCCACAATGAGCACCATAATCAAGAAACCCACAAGCATCACCACAAGAATGTTGAGTGACAAATCACCTACCAACACTCCCATGCAGAGAAGAAAACACACCTCCTCAAAACTATGCACAAAGCATGCATGCAGAACTGCAACTATCTCATCCAGCAACACCCCAAAAAATTAGGCTCTAGAAAATAGCTTATCAACAGCTTCACATAGTCACAAGTTTTTCTTAACTGTGTAAAACTTGCAAAACCAAAGAGCCATGCAAGTACAAAGCATCTTTAAAAAGAAAATAGCAGTTCAAAAAATCCAGGCCCCTTTCAGGCCAAATCTAAACCACCAATATGTACATGCGTCCAAGAAAGAAAGAAAAGCTATTTCAGAAGCTTGCAAATCATCTCATGATTAACTTCGTAGCCTTCATATATTCAAGGTAAATAGGAAACAATGCCTTCCAACACTAGGAAACACCACCTAGCATAAGCACTCTCTTCCATGGCTGAGAAACTAACTAGGCTTCTCCATATCACCAAGGAGCATGTCACATAGACTTCCAATATGAAAGCTTTACTGCTACACAACCACAGAGAAAAGAAATCCACCTCATACACCAAAGATATACTGCTACCAACCAGGAGACACATATCACATCAAAGCAACATGATCAACTCCCCTCTCCATCTCCACCATCCTTCAAGTTGCATGTTGTCTCAGATTATCACAAGACTTCCACTCAACAAAGGATCAATAAATCAGTCCATTCCTCCAGATTTCCTCCAGCCTATCAAGCTAAGAAATCTTCACAAGAGAAATACCCAAAACCAACAACCAAAAGAAGGCTCTGATACCACTTGTAATGAAAATTTAGTGTATCTCGGAGAAACCTCCAAGAATAGTAGTGCCTTTGGTAACTTCAATTTTGATTAGATTACCTCAAAGACACAAACAACTATGTCCTAAAGTGGAAACAGACACAGTTCATTTCCACATTGATCCTTCTAAGAGAAGCACATGTAAATTCAACATCATGCAATAACAGATTCTAGTAGCAGAACCATTAACAGATGAAAGATAAGATAGGAAACTAGAACACACAGACTTACGTGGGGAAAAACCTTTCGGGTAAAAAACCCCTCTCCAAAGATCGAGCCATTGTATTATTTAGAAATTGAAGGTTACAATACAACTCAGGCTCATAGCCTTTTTAGAGATTACATCTTGTTCATTTTGGATACAATCTGGTAACCAACTCTCCCTCTGTACATTTCCTGATCAACCTCTCAAACCAAAAAATCTTCATACTATTGCAATACCCTCACACAGTATACTGTACAAATCAACACAAGAGATCAACCATGGAATTCAATCCTTGATCAGGAGAGAAATTGGCAGCATAACCCTGGCTCTCACTTCCTCTATTTCGGCCTCATGGCCTTGGCCTTTCAGCCAGCCACTTGGCCCTAATTCTATCGATCACCTGTGTCGAAGAATCCAACTTGTGTCATCTGCTTTTCTAGGCTATATTCATTTCATTTCTATCTATCGAGCTTCCTCTCAGAACTGCCACAATGAACTGTCTTCTAACTGTTCAGATTTGGCTTCTCCTATTGGTCCATGAGACACCACATAGGAAAGTCTCACTCAGTCAAACAACTTCAATCTGTGTTGGCATGTCGGTGAGACATTGACCATGTCTCCCCGATGCCAAAAGCTTCATATCGATATCGGCAAGAGTTGTTTCCATCAGCAAGAGGTTATATCACTATTCACAAGTCACAATGCCTTCAGTTTTCCTTTCGGCAAGACTATCGCCCTTCGGTGAGACCACATACTAGTATTCAAAGTCAAACCGAAGAGTCATTCTATCGGAAGGACATATCGCTTTTGCCAGGACTTCACATCGAGCCTCCAAGTTATTCTGAAAGCATCCACCAGTCAGCGAGACTCATCGCTTTCGCTAGGAGATGATACCGAATTCACACGTTATACTTATTGCCAAACAATAGTCCCCAAGACATATCATTATTGCCAAGAGGTTTCACCAAGATCCCTTATGTCACCCCAAAGCCATCAACAGTTGCCAAGACATACGTCCTTTGCTAAAACTTTACTCTGAGATCTCACATGTCATATCGAACACACTAGTCACCAAGAGTCCTACTGAAACATTTTCTTTTCCATCGGAGAGACCTTACACTCTCGCTGGGACATCCTCCCGAAGCCCTTTGAGTTACCCCGAGTGCAAACGGTCGGTAAGACATTCCTTCATCGGTAAGACTTCTTACCGAGCTACCATATGTTACTCCGACGATTCCATGTGAAACATCCTATCGGCGAGACTTTGGCTATTCGCTGGGACTTCATACTGAGACCCCTTTAGTTATCCCGATGACTTTAATGCAAAATGTTGTCAGAGAGACATATTACTTTCGATAAGACTTCTCACCGAGCTGCCATAGGTTATCTTGATTTACGATATGAGTGACCTATCGGCCAGAGAACTCCATGAGTAGTGACAAGTTACAACGAACAAACTGTCACAGTGATAGGCTCCAAAGTAAAAGCGTTCGGAAAGACTCCTACAAGGTCACATCGACCTGATCTGATTCAACAAGGTTACTACTGCTAGTTGGCCAGACATGTCACCAGTCTCAGCAATCATGCTTTCTCAGAGGTTTCAACCTATGAGATTGAGGCAATAATTCCAATAGCTCTTTAATGGAAATTTTGTAAAATCGGGCACTTTAGTGGATGAATCATAAGACAAAGATGTTTTGAATTGGTTGTACAAGGATGAAGAACAATCACAAGCATCAACCTCTGATGTACAAATAGAGCAATATCACAAAGGGAAGACAGTCCTAGAAAGGATGGGATATGAGGGAAAAGGTCCTATTGGTAAAAGAAAAGAAGGCATCATAGAACCAATATAACCCATCACAATGAATTCAAAGGACAAAATAGGACTAGGATACAAAGAAGAACCAAAAGAAGAAACCATGTAGTAGGTTGTTGAGAGAATCCTTCAATTGAGAGATAGTTGCAAAATAGATTTCAATGAATATGAATGGGATTCCCTATCTAAAGAATCTTGTCATGACAAGGAAATTGATGTGATACAAAAGTATACACTAGCACGTATGGAGGGACAAAGCTTGAGTTCTATGCCACTTGAAATTGGATCACAACACATTGATGACTCAAGTGAAGATGATTAGACTTTGAGTGAGATAAATACTTTGGAAGAGAGTAACATCATAGACCTCAATATTGCTATTGGACACTTTGATGATGTTTCCATCATGACACTTACCCCTTTTGACCTTATCCAATTTGATGATTCCTTGCCATTAGTACACCCTGAACTGATTGATTGGAACCAAACTTAACTGGTTTACATACTTGTCTTTCCAAATGATGAATCCATTACGAACTTCCTTTTCTTTAATAATCCTGAAACATGTTCCATCATTGAATCTCATAACCAATCTTAAGACAAGGGGAGTGCCAAATCTCTTAGCTACAAAATAATGAATATCAAAAATATATTTAATGGTGAAAACCATTTAATGATAGTATTAGATCAAGAAAAAGTAAAAATAAAGAGCACATCTAATGGTGAAAACCTCTCCAAGGCACCGAATGATGGGAGATTTGACACCCTTCCTGAACGCTATCATGAGAGATCTTGAGTATTGATTGAACCTACACAATCTATCAACATTGGTATAGAGGAAACAATCAAGACTCTACATCTCGCAGCATCCATGATAGAGGAAGAAAAACCAAGCTTTGCTAATTCTTTGAAGAGAGGAAAATCAATATTGCTTGGTCTTACGCTGACATGCGAGGTATGGATCTAGAGCTTATCATGCATCATTTATCTCCACCCACTAGAGTAAATCCAGTGAAGCAAAAGTTGAGAAAATGCACCCCCATATCACCCTCTTGTTGAAAGATGAATTGAAGAAGCTATTGGATGTAGGATTTATCCAACCTTTTGATTATGCTAAGTGGATATCAAACATTGTGCCAATTTCAAAACCTGACCATAGCACTAGGATATGTATGGATTTCAGTCTCAATAGGGATTTCCTGAAAGATGATTTTCATTTCCCTAACATTGATATCATTGTATGTTTGATAGTAGGACATGAAATGTTATCACTTATGAATGGACTTTCTGGTTGCAATTAGATTAAGATAGCACCAAAAGATCAAGATAAAACAACCTTCACATGTCCTTGGGGTAATTTTTTCTAGAACATAATGCCCTTTGGGTTGAAAAATGTTGGATCCACATATCAGAGAGCGATGACCACCATCTTCCATGACATGATGCACACCTTTATGGAAGACTATGTAGATGAATTATTGGAAAAATAATTCACTAGAGAAGGAAATTTGGAAATTCTAGACAAAATCTTCACTCCATTGGAGAAATTCAATGTAAGATTAAACCTAGAGAAATGTGCATTTGGTGTGACATCAGCTAAACTTTTGGGGTATATTGTATCAACTAAAGGCATTGAGGTGGATCCTGTGAAATTCAAAGCCATCATGGAGATGCCTCCTCCTAAGAATATCATCCAACTCAGATATTTATAGCAATGATTACAATCTATTAGGAGGTTCATCGCACAACTAGCAGATAAAACTCATCCTTTTAATCATTTGCTCAACAAGAATGTTTCTCTCAAATGGGATGAAAAATGTGAAGCAACTTTCAATCAACTAAAGCAATATTTGATGTCACCACCCATATTCGTACCACCAACTGAAGGAAAACCATTATTACTCTACATAACAACAACGGAGGTATCTTTGGATTCTCTACTAACATAGGAAGAATCTATGGCAAAGGAAAGGGATAATTATTACATTAGTAGGACCTTGAATGGCTATGAGATCAACTACACATTTATTGAAAAAGCTTGTCTGACGGTAGTATTTTCTACTCAACAACTAAGACATTACATGTTGACCCACACCATCAAACTTATAGCTAAAATTCATCCATTGAAGTATATACTCAGCAAAGCTGCCCTAATAGGAAGACTAGCCAAGTGGGTAATTGATTGGGAGAGGGGTTGGAGGAATCAATCTCAGATTCTTGCTCTAGGTCTTGCTTGCAAGACCTCCTTGGTGTTCTTCTTCACCACCTTGACCTATAGGCCCCTTCACATGTTTAGGTAACCCTGGTTCTCCTAGAAAACCCTCACTACCATCACCATTCAAACAACCAAGTCAAACTTGGTGCACTGCCCCCAACTCTCCCTTAGTGCTTAATCTACCTTAAAGGCTAATCTAACCTCATCACTCATTAAGTTCTTTGAAGGGGTGTAGAGATGTCTCCAATATCTTCACACCATCCTCCTAGGGTTCTTGTAGGTTCACCAGACTCCACTTTCACATCGCTTTCATCAAACCCTCATTTAGGGTTGAAAAGGGCTACAAGCCTAGAGCCCCAATTAGGTCTCTAACTCTGAGAAAATAGATCAGACCTTGAAAGTTTCCCAAAGAACATAGGATCTTTCCTAGGGTTTCCTAGTCCATATGCCCACCTCTCAAA
Organism: Sequoia sempervirens; assembly: GCA_007258455.2. Taxonomy (NCBI): domain Eukaryota; kingdom Viridiplantae; phylum Streptophyta; class Pinopsida; order Cupressales; family Cupressaceae; genus Sequoia; species Sequoia sempervirens. Next base: position 754,643,139 of record VDFB02058242.1, on the reverse strand, counting down.
TATTTTTGGGATCTTGGACCTTCACTGTCCATACATAGGCGTAACCCACATTTTAGCAATTTTAGGGCTTTTTAAGCCATTTCCCGACTGCACAACAACCTGTCAGCTTGTTTCAACCTCCAAAAGCTCTGATGAAGCCTCCTCCTTCATGTAAAGTCTTTGCAAGGATTTTATCTACCTCTTCACACCATGCCTTGACAGGGGAAGGTCACCCCTACAAGCCAAGTGCTTAGCACTAGCTGTCTTTCCTAGCTGGGCAATATCAAGCTCATCTAGGAAAAGACTTTCTCCATAATCCCTTGACTCCTACAGACTCCTAACCCTAACCTATTTACATGCATGGATCCTACACACAATTCCCAAGAGGTTGTACGTTATGTATAGTGGGAATGTGTCCTAAACCTCCATTTCCTATTGAAAAACTTAACAAAACAACAAATGCAAAGAAACAACTATCTACTAAAATGCTTGAAAAAGAACTAGAAAGATAAATGGCTACCACACAAGACTTAATCTATCAGCACCTTGCATCCTACACAAGGAACAATAACATATTCAAACCATTAAAGCTCTATTTTGGAACAAAATCAGAAATTCACTGTAAAAACCATTGTTTTCCTTCAACTTCACAAAGCTTCACTACAATACCATTGCAACCAACCAACTCTCAGGTTGAGGCACACCTTAAATAGGTTACAAAAATAGTTAAGCTCCTTTGGTCGGTCATGTAAGTGAGAAAGATGGAAAAGTTGTAAAACGCATTGTGTTTTTCAACTTTTTGCCAAAAATTAGAAAACTAAGTAAAAATGAGCTTGTAAATCATTCTCCCTTCCTCAACTTCTATCCTAGAGAACAACTACATCCATTAACTCTATCCTCAACTCAATGGTCAACATGACCTTCTTGATAAACAACAAAACAAAACAAAAGCATCCTAGACTTCGTAAATGCCTAAGATTTCCTAGGTGCTCCTGCACCATTCTCCCCCTCTCTCTACACAAACACTAAGGAATGTGAGGAGAGATCAGTGATTCATCAATACCCTACTTCTTGAACTCAGATTCATCTACCCAAGTAGCCTCACATTCATGTTTGTTCTTCCATTTGATAAGATGCTCCATGTACACCTTATGCCTTGCAAATTTCTTCACTCTTGACTCCAAGATTCTCTCTGCTTGTAGCTTGTTTGGAGTAGGTAAGGATATGTTGCTTACATCCTTTAAGATCTATCTACTATTCTGATCTAAGTCATTGACTGATCCCTTATATCTGATCAAATCAGCTACATTGAACACTAGTGAGATCGCTAGATCTGCAGGTAACTCCACCTTGTATGCATTTTTCCCATACTTGGCTAACACCTTGCATGGTCCTACTCTTTTCATCTGCAATTCGGTTGATGTACCTTTCTGCAACCTAGATTTTTTGAGGTGAACCATGACATAATCTCCTACTACAAATTGCAAATCTTTTCTTGACAAATCTACCTTATCCTTCAACTTTTGTGTAGCCTCAGTGACTGTCTTCTTGACCTGCTCCTGAATCTCTTTCATGGTCTAAGTGAATTCCTCTGCATGTCCACTCCTATGCTCCATAGCTCCTAGATCTCTGAGCTCACACACACCTCTTGGGTACATTCCATACACTATTTCAAAATGACTCTTCCCTGTAGTTATGTTCACACTGTCATTGTATGCATACTCAGCCTGTGATATGACCAAGTCCCATGTCTATCCATACTCCTTGGTTAGGCATCTGAGAAGGTTACCTAACACTCTATTAACTACCTTAGTTTTTCCATCAGTCTGAGGATGGTAAGCTAATCCAAAAGATAAATTCGTACATAATCTTCTCCATAGATTTCTCCAAAAGTGACTCATAAACTTCACATCCCTGTCTGATACAATGCTTAAAGGGGTATGTGCACGATCATGATGGGCCAAAAAGTGGCAATATGATGGGTATGTGGCTGGCGACTTTTTTTTAACCCAAAATTGATGAAACAAAAAGGGTTTTTAAAGGAGTTTCTCAGCTTTCCACCAATATAAATTATACTTTACTTTGAATTTCATAAGTAATTATTATTCATTTTCTATTCAAATTACGACTAAAGTCTTGATTGATAGACTGCTTGAAAAACATCTATAGGTTTCAAATAGTATCACATTTCTTGAATCAAAAACATGCATCACATTCTATGCTTCACATATATATAGGATTAAAATAAGAAAAATTGAATTTCATGAAGTTTTGACCAAGTTAAGGTGGTCAGACATACAAGGTTTTATATTTTTTTAAATTTTTAATAAAAAATTCATAATTAATTATTTACTTGGAAAAAATTACAAAAAATATGCATCACATTGAGACATGAGTCCTCTACTTATATCTAAAATATTATAAAAAAATATTATCATTTTATTGTGGTTAGGGTGGTTAGACATACACCTACTTCTTATTTTTTCCCTAAAATTTAAGTACTACTGTATTGAAATTTCAAATTTTCACCAAATAGATTTATTTATTTTTTAAACAAACCTAGTAGTTTAGAAACTAAATTCAATTCTCTATAGATTCTATTCTTACATATTTTTCAAATAATATAGATAACTTTTTCAAAATTTTATGTCAAGTTCCCTAACTCTAATTTTTCTGATTTTTTTGCCACTTAAAGGCCTATTTTTTCCATGATAATCCTGCACATACCCAAAGGAAATCCATGGATCCTTACAACTTCCTTGAAGAAAAGATGAGCAATGTAACTATCATCATGTGTGGTCTTGCAAGGGATAAAATGACTCATTTTGCTAAACCTATCTACTACCACATAGACACTATCAAACCCTGTCTTAGTCTTAGGGAGTCCTACAACAAAATCCATGCTAACACATTCCCATGGTCTGTTGGGAATCGGTATAGGTTAATACAAACCTGCATTGCTAGCTCCCCCTTTGGCTTTCATACAAACTACACACTGCTCCACATACCTTCTGACATCCCTTGGCAATTTGGGCCAATAGTAGAACCTTTGCAGCACTAGTTCCATTGTCTTGTTGATACCAAAATGACCACTAAGATTACCATTGTGCTTCTCTTGGATAAGATTATCTCTCATAGAACCTTTTGGAACACACAACTGATTTCCCTTGAATAACAACCCACTTTGCAATGTATACTCTGAGTATTGGCTATGAAAATGATTCTCAAAATTAGAACATACCTTGTAGACCTCTGAGAAGTCTTCATCTTCACCATATAGATCCTTGAAACTCTCTATTCCAATGCTCTTGATCTGTATCTCTTGCACTGTCAGCAATCTTCTACTTAGTGCATCTGCCACCTTGTTCAACTATCCCTTCTTGTGCTTAATGGTGAAAGTAAAAGCTTGGATGTATTCCATCCATTTCAAATGCCTATTACTCAGCTTCTCTTGAGTGTTGATATAGCTAAGTGCCTGATTGTCATTAAAGACTACACACTATTTGGGTAGGAGATAATGCCTCCACTTCCTAAGTGACTGTACTAAAGCATACAATTCTAGGTCATAGGTAGAGTACTTTGTCTTAGCTTCATTGATCTTTTCACTAAAAAATGCTATAGGCCTACCTTCTTGGCTGAGTACTCCTCCTACTGCAACTCCACTAGCATCACATTCCACAGTAAACATCTTGTCAAAACTAGGCAATAAGAGAATAGGTTGAGTTACCACTTCTTGTTTCAGTTTCTCAAAACCTTTCTCAGCTTCTTGAGTCCACTTAAACTTAGTCTTTAAACCACCTTTTATTGTATCTAGGACCGGTGCACATATGCCACTAAAGTTCCTTATGAATTTTCTATAAAATTGAGCCAATCCATGAAAACTTCTTACCTTTGTCCCTGTGGTTGGTGTGGGCCAGTTTAGGATGGCTTCCACCTTGCTTGGATCCATCTTCAATGATCCTCGAGATACTACAAACCCCAAATACACAAGCTCCTATTTGAAGAACTCACATTTCTCTAGGTTGATGGCTAACTTCTCTTCTTGCAATCTTCTAAGAACCATCTCCACATGCTTTAGGTGTTCCTCTGTTGTCTTACTAAAAATGAGTATATCATCAAGGTATACTACCACAAATTTCCCTGTAAAGTCCTTGAGCACTTCATTCATGAGTCTCATGAATGTACTAGGGGCATTAGAGAGGCCAAATGGCATCACTCTCCACTCATACAACCCATCATTTATCTTAAAAGTTGTCTTCCACTCATCTCCATCCTTGATTCTGATATGATGGTATCTGCTCTTGAGATCCAACTTGGTAAAGTACTGAGCTCCTCCAAGACAATCCATCAAGTCCTCAATTCTAGGAATAGGGAACCTATACCTGATTCTGACTCTATTTATTGCTCTTGAATCGGTGCATAATCTCCACTTACCACCTTTCTTGGTTTCTAAGACCACTGGTACTGCACATGGGTCGATGCTCTTCCTAATCAATCCTTGATGTAACAACTGCACTTGTCTAGCTACCTCTAGGTTCTGATATGGGGTAAGCTTGTAGGCTACTTTGTTTGGAAATGAAGCCCCTGGTATGAAGTCAATTTGATAACTAATGGCTCTCTTTGGAGGTAAAGTTGTTGGTGTTCCATCAGTCACTATGTCCTTATACTTCTCAAGCAACTTCTGGACTGCTCTAGGTATGACTATTTTCTCAGTCTTGTCCTCTCCCTTGGTTTGTACCATGACCACATATCCTTCACCTCCTTGATGTAGGTTGTTTATGAAATCCTTCCCACTATTTAATAGGACACTAGGTGTCTTTGACTGTCCTTCTTCCTCATCTGACAGTGATTGCAACTTGAATGTCTTTCCATCCTTCTTGAATGAGATAGTATTTTCCTTTCCATCATAGATGAGACCTCTGTCATACTACCATGGTCTTCCCAATAGAACATGACATGCATCCATGGCTAATACATCACAAATTAACTTGTCCTTGTATCCTCCAATGGAGAACTCCACCGTTGTCTTCTCATTGACAAGAACACTCTGTCCTTTGTTCAACCATGTCACCTTTTAGGGATTAGTGTGGGGTACCTTTTCCAACTTCAATTTCACCACTACCTCCTCTGAGATTATGTTGTCAGTAGAGAATGAGTCCACTATAACCTTACAAACCTTTCCAAGTATTTTGCACCTTACTCTAAATAAGGCTCTTCTCTATTTTGGATCTTCCTTGACCGGTTGTCTGATCAAAACTTTACTAAACATTAGATTCTCCCCCACTTTTGGTTCAATGTGACTAACCTTTGGTGATTTGACACTCATGTTATCCTCTTGTGCATATGCCACTATCTTCTCAGTATTTGATGAAGATGCTTTCTCCAGGAACCTATAGGTTGGATGACCCACTTGACCACAATTATAACATTTCATATTGGCAAAGTATGAACTACTCCTGCCTACTCCTCTTCCTCTATTTGAACCTCCTTGAGGTCCTCTACCTCTGTTATATCCTCCTCTAGAAGTTGTTTCACCTCCATGCTCTATGAGTTTAGACTCTCCTTGATTTCTTTGTTCAGTTCCTCTACCTTGGTATCCACCTCTATGTCCTCTTTGATCTCTGCCTTTACCTCTGCTCTTAGAAGTTTGTTCTTGTTTCCTCCTACTTCTTTCCTCAATCTTTATAGCTAATTGGTAACATTGGTGTACTGTCTTGGGACTTAGAAGAGTCATCTCCTCTTGAATGTTCCACTTCAAGCCGTTAAGATATCTAACCACCTTGAGACTTTCATCCTCTGTCACATTAGACCTCAGGAAAATTTTTTGAAACTCCTCAGTATAAGTGTTCACATCTTGGTCTCTTTGCCTCAAGCTTTGTCTTTTCTTGTGCAAATGAATATCATAATCATCTAGCATGTATGCTTCTCTTACCTTGGCAACCATTCCTTTCCAAGTTGAAATAGGCTGCTTGCCTTCCTTTTCCCTCTCTGTCTAAATGAATTTCCACCATGTCAAGGTAGAACCTCTTAATCTTGATTTGGCCACCTTTACCTTTTGTGCTTTAGTGACCCCATCACACTCAAAATGGTTTTCCATTCCCTCTATCCAATCCATGACTAATTCAGCTTCCATTTTACCACTAAATAGTGGTATGCCTTCAAGTTCTTTTCCACTCAAAGCCTTTAATGCCTTCAAGAAAGGCTCTTCTTCCAAAATAGGGTCAAGTTCAGGGATCTTGTCTTCCTCTGCAACCTCTTCTTTCTTTGGTACCCTTCCTTCCAACTGCACATTATTCAATGCTTTCTCAAGTTGGTCTATTCTTTCTTTTAATAGCTTATTATCTTCCTCTTGTTCCTCGACCATCTTGGCCAATTCAGAATTTGTCACCATGATGGTAGAACCACTAGATTCAATGTCTGACATACAAGATTCTTCCCAAATCTTTAAATTGCTCTGATACCAATCTGATAGGGAGAGGGGTTGGAGGAATCAATCTCAGATTCCTGCTCTAGGTCTTGCTTGCAAGACCTCCTTGGTGTTCTTCTTCACTACCTTGACCTATAGGCCCCTTCACATGTTTAGGTACCCCTAGTTCTCCTGGCCAACCCCCACTACCGTCACCATTCAAACAACCAAGTCAAACTTGGTGCACTGCCTCCAACTCTCCCTTAGCCCTTAATCTACCTTAAAGGCTAATCTAACCTCATCACTCAGTAAGCTCTTTGCAGGGGTGTAGAGGTGTCTCCAATAGCTTTACACCATCCTCCTAGGGTTCTTGTAGGTTCACTAGACTCCACTTTCACATCACTTTCATCAAACCCTCATTTAGGGTTGAAAAGGGCTATAAGCCTAGAGCCCTAATTAGGTCTCTAACTCTAAGAAAACAGGTCAGACCTTGAAAGTTTCCTAAAGAAAATAGGATATTTCCTAGGGTTTCTTGGTCCATATTCCCACCTCTCAAATATTTTTGGGATCTTGGACCTTCACTATCCGTACACAGGCGTCACCCACATTTTAGCAATTTTAGGGCTTTTTAAGCCATTTCCTGACTACACAACAACCTGTTAGCTTGTTTCAACCTCCAAAAGGTCTGATGAAGCCTCCTCCTTCATGTCAATTCTTTGCAAGGATTTTATCTGCCTCTCCACACCGTGCCTTGATAGGGGAAGGTCACCCCTACAAACCAAGTGCTTAGCACTAGTTGTCTTTCCTAGCCGGGCACTATCAAGCTCGCCTAGGAAAAGACTTTCTCCATAATCCCTTGACTCCTACAGACTCCTAACCCTAGCCTATTTACAAACATGGAGCTTACGTACAATTCCCAAGAGGTTGTACATTATGTATAGTGGGAATGTGTCCTAAACCTCCATTTCCTATTGACAAACTTAACAAAACAGCAAATGTAAAGAAACAACTATCTACTAAAATGCTTGAAACAGAACTAGAAAGATAAATGGCTACCACACAAGGCTTAATATATCAGTACCCTACATCATACGCAAGGAACAATAATATATTCAAGCCATTAAAGCTCTATTTTGGAACAAAATCATAAATTCACTCTAAAAACCACTATTTTTCTTCAACTTCAAAAAGCTTCACTACAATACCATTGCAACCAACCAACTCTCAGGTCGAGGCATACCTTAAATAGGTTACAAAAATACTTAAGCTCCTTTGGTCGGTCATGTAAGTGAGAAAGATGGCAAAGTTGTAAAATGCACTATGTTTTTCAACTTTTGCCAAAAATTAGAAAACTAAGTAAAAATGAGCTTGTAACTCATTCTCCCTTCCTCAACTTCTATCCTAGATAACAACTACATCCATTAACTATATCGTCAACTCAATGGTCAACATGACCTTCTTGATAAACAACAAAAGAAAAGAAAAGCATCCTAGACTTCCTAAATGCCTAAGATTTCCTAGGTGCTCCTGCACCAGTAATGATATTGAGTGAGTTTGATATCTAGTATATGGAAAGGAAAGTAATCAAAGGTCAAACCGTAGTGGATCAACTAGATGATGCACCACTACAAGATGATCATCCAATGAACATTGAGTTTCTAGAAGCTAATGTACTAATAGTATCAACACAACAATGTATGTTATACTTTGATGGCTCTTACACACAACATGGATCAAGCACAAGAATCTTGTTTGTCATGCCTCAAGGACATACCATTCAAAATTCCTACAGGTTTATGTTCCCTTTTACTAACAACATAGTTGAGTATGAAGAATTTATCATTGGAATCAAAGTAGGAGTTGAATGGAAAATCACAAAGTCACATGTCTATGGTGATTCCCAACTAGTCATAAACCAAGTGAATGATGATTACTAGAAAAAAGATGATAAATTGATGCCATATAAAAGAATGGTTGATGACTTCAAAAAGTAATTTGTGGAGTTTGAATTTGAATAGATTCCCAGAGGTGACAACAAAGCTATTGATGCCATCACTACCATTACCTCTCTCCTATAGATACTTGTAAAACAAGCCTGTTATGAGTTCATGGTGGAACAACTATTTAGCCCTGCCCATGATAACCTTGTGTCCCAAGTCATATACCATCTATTCAAGGTTGATGCTTCTATCTATGGGAAGATCTACATCTACCTAAAAGACAACACCCTACCATGAGATCTATCCTAAAAATAGAAATGAAACTTTATCCAAAAAGTAGCTCGACATACCCTAATAACCGATGTACTTTATTGACAAGGTCTGGATGGTACTCTCCTTTAGTGTCTTGAACGTAATGAAGTTGAAACCAATTTATGCAAGATTCATGAATGTATCTATGGAACACATTCAAGTGGTATCAATCTCGCTAAAACACTCCTATGTTTGAAGTATTACTTGCTGAAATTTGAGGAGTCATTTCAATTTGTCAAGAAGTGCCAAAAATTTCAAATCCATGGAAACCTGATACATGCACTAGCACAATAATTGTAACCATTCGCATCAACATGGCCTTTTTGTTAGTGGGGATTGGATCTCATAGGTAAGATTCATCCATCTTCTTCTAATGGGCATAAGTTCATCATCACAGCCATGAAGTACTTTATGAAGTGGATTGAAGTTGTTCCTTTGACCACCATCACTGGAAAGCAAATTGTATCCTTCATCCTAAATTACATCATCTGTCAGTATGGCATTCCTCAATCCATTATCACAGAAAATGGTAGACCTTTCAAGAATTAGGATGTCCAAGAACTTTGTGAAAGGATTCATATCCAACATTAGTTTTATACACCATACTATCCTTAGGGAAATGGCCAGTTAAAGGCCTTAAACAAATCCATCCTAAAAATTCTAAAGAAAACCATCAACAATGCTGGACATGGCTGACACGTTCAACTAAACTTTGCTTTGTGGGCTTACAGAACCAGTATCCATAGCCTGATAGGAGCCACACCCTATGCTCTATTCTATGGATTAGAGGCCATTCTACCTATTGAGGTTGAGTTACCATCACTCTGTGTGTCACTAAAGGGGATCATTTCAAATGAAGATTATCAGGTCTTAAGGCTACAATAGTTAGAACTTTTGGATGAACATCATCAATATGTCGTGGATCACTTGAAAGCTTATCAACAGAGGATATCCAAAAGTTACAATCACAGATTAAAACCAAGAACATTTCAGGTGGGTGACTTAGTCCTGAAAGGAAATCCTCGTAATCAATAGGATTGAGAGAAGAAGGGGAAATTTGAACCAAACTGGCTAGGTCCCTTTTTTATCGTATCAAATTGTGGATTAGGAACCTATCAATTGTCTACACCTAAAGGGGATTTGTTTGATTAAACTCTCAACAACCTACATCTCAAGAGATTCTACACCTAGTTTATCCAGTGCATGAAAAAAAGTCCTAGTAAAATACAAAAACATTAGAAAATGTCTTGAAAAATGGTTGCCTTGATGAAAACCTAGAAAACAGGCATCTTGGTGACAAAAAATAAAAATAAAAAATCATAAAATCTGAATAAGTATAATTAAAATAAGTAGTGAAAACCTGGCAATAGGCACTATTTGTGATAGATTAGCTTTTCCATCTATTTTGAGCATGTCAACCATTTTATCTCACCATTCGATTTCACCATCATTCTTCCCATCATTGGAAAGCTTCATGTACATATCCTAGAATCACAGTCATGTCTCACCCTAGGACTAGGGGCAAAATCCTGAACTCACTAGGGACAATAAACTTTGAGCTTAAAACAATAGATAAACAATAGTAGGAAAACACAACAAAAACAATGATTATAGTGCAACTTAACATTGAACATCGATCAAAATCAGTAACACATTAACCATTCAAATCAAATAGCCAAATCAATCAAATCAAAGAAAACTTTAAATGGATGATGTTCCTTCTGAATCATGGCTTTATCATGCTGGCATGTCTTTTCAACTTTTGTACTTTGATTTTTGTCATCATATCTCTGGAGCACCTCGATGATGTTTTGAACTAGAGGAGCCAGGATGGAGTATGATTTTTCTTTGTCTGTTGCCTGTGAGTTGATCATTATTAAGTTGTGCAAATTGTCATGAGATGTTCTCTACAAAGTATCACTAATGACATTATGAATTTTCATAGGAAAATGATTAACTCTTGTCTATTTATGCGAGAAATACTCAGTTCAATTATACCTAGATGCTTGTGTTAACTTGCAATATCAAAAATCATGGAAGTAGTACTCAGGTCATCATGGTATAATTATACCATCAATGTTTTTACTCACTTTCAACAATTTAAAGGCTCAATGATGATAAAAATCATGACAAATCAATTGTTACAATGACAACCTTTGCATATTAGATCGACATGGTTAAGTTAGATTACATTCATATTAGTTTTGCATCTGTAGTTATGGGGTTTCCAAGGCTTAAAAAATTTCACAATGATGTTATCTCTATTATTAATGGATTGAGTACATTTGACATTAACCAAAAAATCATCATTCTCATATAGTTGCATCATCATTTGCATACATTAGAAAGAATTCTCATATCATATATACCTTATCACATCATTCATCCATCCATGCATTACATCATAATATCCACACTAGAAAACACAAAAAGAATTGTATAGCATCTCACTTTCATAATCAAAATCATTTCATAATTAATAAAATGATCCATTAAGAATATTGAAAGACATATCCAGTAGAGTAAGATTTCCAAGAAGAAAAAGTTGCTGAGGAACATGACCGGTAAGCAGGTTTCCCTGTAAAGATATAATTCCATTATTATGAACATCTAAAACTAGTAGTTCAAAGATATATTTTCTAGGGTGTATGGAATACAACCTGTGAATTTGTTATTACTCAAATCCAAGACTGACAAAGGACTAATTGGATCAACACAATCATCATGTAAACATACATAAAAATCACACCTCATTTACATAATCAAATCCATCTCACATAGCATAAAAAATCATCCATAAAGCATATAGAATTATCAATCACGCATTATCATATCATCATTGCATCCATACATAATCATTACATGAAGCATACATAAACATCACATATCATTTTCATAAGCAAATACATCCCACATAACGTAAAACATCATCCATAAAATCATCATTCATAGAATCATCATATCATCATTGCATATATACATAAGCATAACATAAACATCATAAAGTAGAAATTAAATGCATCCATCATAGGCATCAATCATAGGAATCCATCATAAATCATATAAACACATAGATAATCATCATCGTTGCATATCATATATATCTCAAAATAATGTCAAGTGTACAAGGATATCCAAATATTAAGAGGTACATGTAGACATGAAAAATATACCGACACACTTGATCTGGACTTACTAACATCATTTCATCCTGAATCATCTTCTTTGATGGTCATCACCTTTCATCCCTTAATTAAATAAATCAATTTTATCTTGATTAAGTCATTCTCTTCTATTAATTAAATAAGTCAATTTTATTTAATTAATCCTCTAATCCCTATTTTATTAAATAATCCATTTTATTTAATTAAATCTCTAAAGAAATCTTATTGAATTAAATAAATTAAACCTTATTTGATTTAATCTAACATCGCCCCTCTTTAATTAAATAAATAAGAATATTTTATTTAATTAAATCTAAATCATATTCCTCTCAACTTTGACTTAAATCAATCCAAAAATCTAAATCAAATAGTCACATCAACTAATCTCCTATTAGATTAATCAAACCCTGGTTAATTTAATCCTAATCACCTAAATCCTCTAGATTTTGCAACTTGCACATTAAAATGCATTTAAATGATTTATTAAATCTTTATTTTCTCTCAACATGGCATCTTTAGGGGAATATTCCTCCATGTTTGAAAATCTCTCCAAGTGGGTTTGTCCTTTCAACAAAGCATTTAACCCTCTTTCATATCCTTGTGCATTGAGCCAAGTGGCATTTAATTCATTCTTTTCTCCCTCCAACATGTCATTTCATGAATTTCAAATTCCACCTAATATCATTTATTGTGCACATTCATCAAAATGTGCTCAAGCTTCTTCCATTCACATCTTGAAAAATGGCACTTGTCCATTGGAGGTTGAATGATCCCACATTGCTTCATTTTGCCTCTTCTTCTCTCAATCTTATCTATAAATAAGAGGCTTTTCTTCTCATTTTGGACACACAATATTTGCTATTTGCACCCATATCTTAGAGAAAAATTATTATCTCCATACTTAGAGCAATTTCATCCATTTCCATAGCATTTTTTATCACCATAGCTAGGATTATTGCAAATTTTATCAAGGAATCACATTGTTCTTCATCACCAAGTGGATCAATATTCATCAAGATCATCAAGCTTGCAAAGGAGTTGGGAAAGGGCCAATCTCCACATCAAATTGGCACCAATTCCCCCATGGGATTGAGAGTTTTCATGTTTAAATAGGATTTCATTGCTTTTCTTGTCTTGTTATTTATTTTCCTTCCTATTTTGAGCATTGTAGATGAATTTCATGGGGAATCTTAGTTCTAATTGCATATGTGACTAACATTATGTTTGTGCAGGTCTAGGATTGGGGTTCACAGTACATCATAAAAAATGGTAGAGAATCATCACTGTCTTAGATGAATCAGTGTATACATGTCCAAAAAAATTAAGAATCATATATCGGAGTTATGTCGTGCTCCCCCCAGACGGTGCCAACATCACTGGACCAGTGCCTCCCCCACTAGACAGACTTGCACCAAGATCTCTTAGAATCGGTTGCATGCCACCTCTGCTAGTAGTCCTAGTGTGAGTGCGTCTACCAGACTATGTGTAGCTCTCTTAATACTCTAGTGAAACAACCTCATGATACTTTAGCCTATAAAACTTTGCCTCCCTAGTAGAGCGTTGTACCTCTCTGAAGTAGTCTATTGTACCTAGGACCTTTGTAGGCCTCTGTAATCTATTTGCTATGCCCTCTACCTACTCAACCCGCTATCTCAGAGTGTCCCTCTCTGCTGTGAGCATGGCAACCTATGCCCATGTCTGAAACTAGGCCTAGGTTTGTGCTGCAATAAAGCTTGTGCCTGCTCCACCTAACCCTACAATGTCTGCACCTGAACCTGTAATGCAACTATCTATGTCTACTGTTGTTGTGAGGGTAGTCATATCTCTACATGTTGTTGTGCTATAGCTACCAATTATTACCTCTTCCGAGGCACTTTGAAGTCTCGAACATCAAGAACTAGACCTCCACCACCCCCATCGCCTCCATCACCATCACCTCCATCACCATCTATGCCTCCTCCATCTCCATCTCTATCTCCCTCATCACTACTTTCCTCCTCCACATCACCATCTCCTATGTCTCTCCTCCGCCTATGTCCATGTACTGCTACCCTCTCCTCATCATCTAACAATGGCACTCACTCATCTAGGCCGAAGATCTATGGGAATGGATGTAAGAAGAGGTAGTATGCATACTCCTTAGATATCAGAGCCTCAATAATCACTTGGTGATAATCCCAAATAATGGCATATAGACCCCGATACTTGTATACTGTAACATTATATGATAAACATGGCCCCCACTCTGTCACATCAATCTATTGTTGTACATAATGGGCCACTCCCTAGGGCATGCCCTATACCCAACCATACTGTTGCATCACCCTCCTTAGCAGAAATATCTCAATAATGAATTGTGTCCAACCAATCAGGTACATACAATGGGACAAAAATGACATCTTGGTATCATCCTCTGGCCACTGCTCATAGTCAAGGTAGGGTCGCCATGTCACTGTCTCTATATCATCAAGTAATCTTCTCCAGTATTCTAGTTTTCCTAACCTAGGCTGAGCAACTAGACTTGTATATGCATGAACATATGGTCTCATGGTTGGTTGTTGTATATCTGCTACTGGACAAGTGACCGCTATATGCTCCCATGCCCATATCTGAAGTAATGTGACCCTAGCTAATAAACTGGCCCCTTGGAGGTAGACCACCTGATGTAGATCATGGTACAAATAAGCAAGCATGTAACATCTCCATGCATATCTAGTACCCTAGGTGACCATGCTCTCAAGAATTGGACCCCATCCAATTGAGAGTCCCTTTGACCTATGATCAGGACAAAGGAACCCTCCAATGAAACCAACAAGCACACATGGCAATGTAGTATAGGCATCGACCATCTCTCTCCAAGGAATCTCATAGCCGCATATCCGATCATCCTTGAATACTCTCCATAGTGCATCAGTCCCACCCTACTCAACAAAATCATATAATACAAGCTCTCCAACAACAGGTATCTGTAGAATCTGATAGACATCCTCCAGTGTCATTGTCATCTCACCCCTAGCTAAGTGAAAGGTGTTATGCTCACTATGCCACCTCTCTGCAAAAGTTGTCAATAGGCCCCTATTAATCCCAATTTGGGGAATATCTATCATAGAGGACAATTTGCATCATGCAATAATGACTACCTCATCCTGCACCAGGTGGGGTATCAAATCCCACATCCTAGGGAAATACTCTTGAATCTATAGATTCGCTAAAGGCTCCTATAATCACAAAATATCACATATCAGTAATCTTGTCAATCAATAAAAATCAATCAGCCTATCAATGTAATCAACTCTAGTGAGACTTTGATCAAATCTTGTGAGCATCAATCTATCATTCAACCTTTCCTATCATGAGGTTTATCAATCAATCTATCAATGCACCTCGCCTATCATGAGGTCAATCAATCAATCAAACTGTCATTGATCCTCACCTATCATGAGGTCAATTATCAGTATCAATCATTAAATATCACCTATCATGAGATCAATAAACATCTAATCTATCAGGATCATCAATAAAAATCAAATCAAAGGCTTATGTGATCGAAAATCATCAAAATCAAGGAGTTTACTGACAATTATATCATTTTGACTTGGATGTGCTAAAACAGTGTCTAAAAGTGCTAAAAAGTTGAATGCACTAGAAAACTACATGAGTATGCCAAAACGATCAATGCACCATCAAAATCATTCAATGCGCTAAAGTTTGACTTCACACAAAAAAATTGAATGCACTATAATATTCACTAAATGTGCTAAATCCTACTGTGTATGCGCTACATTTTAACTTGGATGTACTACAAGAATTGAACTATGCACTACAATTGCAAATGCGCTATTACAGTCTATGAATGCACTACATCAGGCTTTAGATGCACTAAAACTCTAAAAAAATGAATTCAAATGTGAAAAAGGAGGGAAAAATGAATTACACAATTTACGAGGAAGTTTTTTAGGGTATGTAATCGAGGTCCATATGCTACTGGGCAGATGTGACATTGCACGCACTTGAATCGGTGTGTGTGGTAGGGAATCACCATTTTGCTCAAATTTTAAAAGTTTGCTCAATCACTCTCAAATTTCAAAATCAAAATGCACAAATGAAATTCAAAATCACCTTTTTAACCTTTTAAAGGTTAATTAAATGGGATTTTTATGGGATAAATTTATTTTATTTTTCAAAAGGGCTTAATTAATCAAATCATCACCTGGTGGGTTTAACATATTTTTTGGGAGATAAATCGATTCTGCATCAGTAAATTTTGAAATCAGCATCAAATCATCGAAATATCATCAAAATTTCAAAAATTTCAAAAAATCCTAAAAATTCAAAAATTCATCGATTTATCTCTCGAGGGGGCATATATTCATTATCACCTAAAAATCAGCATCTGGGGCATCAATTTTTTTTTTGTCAGAATCAGTAGCAAATTATTCTTTGAAGCAACGTCTAAACACATTAATTCAAAGAGGGGAAAAATGTATACACCTAAAATTGGTCAAGATAATTAATTAATTAAATACAAGTTATTTAATTATTGAACCCCTTTAATTCGTCTACTTATAAATAAATTCCAAATTTATTTATATAGTTCACACTCTTCTAATTCTTCAATCTAAAATCACATTCTTCTATTTTAATTAAATAAACAAATTGACATAGTTTGTTTTATTTAATTAATAATATTTTCACTAAATTTAAATCCTAAATTTTAATTTAAGCACATGAATCTAACTTTTCCTCTTGCCACCTCATCAAGTGTCACATGAATTTAAATATGTCTAATATTTAAATTGCATTATCCTAAACCAATTCCAAAACAAACCTTGGACACTTGGATCTTTCACACATTTTATTCCCTCATACACTTGGTATGTTTCCCTTGGTCAAGGGAACATTCTCCATGATTCTTTCTAACTTCTTCCATCTCCACCATTCATCTCTCATGCTAAAATATTGACCGTTGATTGCTGCCACATCACAAGATGCTTTGGAAATCCTATAAATACAAGCCCACTCTATAGAATTTGTAATGCCATCATTGAATAAACTTACTATACAAAAATCACATTGGAGAATTTGAGCATTTACAACAATTTAGCATTTAGCATTTGAGCATTGTAGAATCATTTTAGTTTAATATCATGGCTTAGTTTAGTGTTTGCATTTCCATTATCATCTTAGCTTTTATACATCATTTTCGTCATAATCTTTAGTATCATACCCATTTTCCTATCCCCAATTTCAATTTACAGCAACATCATAATATTATCATCATATCATTTGTATATCAATCACATAGCATTTTAGACATCTCATTTCTTAGGTTGTCATCCAAACAGTCATAGTGCAATATACCAAATTTGAGAGCACTAATGATTTAGAGAATCCTTGAGAATAGAGAACAATAGAACAATTTTAGATAATTTGTTTTTTTTTCAATTATGTTATTTTTATGATTCAATTCTCTCATGTAATACATTTCATTGCTTGTGTGACTTTATTATTCTTTTACACATTTTACCTCACACTGTTACAACAACATATTCAACACTCATACCAGCAATGAACAATAACAATATTTTTATTATTACTACTATAGAACAAGGAGATTCCATAGCCCTAATGTTTAAAGAAATATTTTTGTAATATTCTTTCAATAACTTTCTGACTTTTCTGTAGCAAACTATCTACATATTTCTTATAAATTCTATAGCATATCGAGCTGACATTCCTATAGTGGCATGTGAGATAACTTATCACTGTCATAATTTTTTTTTGCATCTACCCTATCGCCTTTTACAGTATGCTATGATTGTAAAAAGATAAAAACCTAAATCTTATCATTTTTCATGTTCCTCCATCTACAGAATTTTAATGCTTTTCTGGAGCAGTTGAAGGATTCGATGCTTCTTCTTCTTTTTAGACTAGCTTCCATTAATAAAAAAGGTCTCTTCTATATTTGAAATAACATAAATGTCATATCTCTTTTTCCTCAATTTTTCCACTTGAACAATAGCTTACAATCTGATATCAAATCAATAATAAATAGAAAACCTAATCTAGTGCATCACCATCTTCTTAACAACCTCTACAAGAGGTATGGAATATTAAAAAAAAACTTTTCATTTAGTGTTGCTTCAGAAGGAGATTTCACCTTCAAGCAAAGAATAACCAAAAAATATGATTTTTAATTGAATCATATTGAGCACAATACAACTTCAAAAGATATGAAAAAATATTTAAAGCTTTTCATCCAATCACTACTACAGAAGCTTTTCCGGCAAGCAAGGAATAGAATCATATTTTGTTTGAACCATAAGGAAAGAAGATTTTAATAAAAGCAAAAAATATGATATCACCGCCTTGCCATAAATGAGGTGTCAACATCGGGTTTAAACCACCCTACTTGGTGTTTAAAAAAAAAGATTGGCTCAAGGTTAAGTTGGCTGCATATTATCCTATAACTGTCAATGACATAACTAAACCAATCACCTTCAGCCATGTCGAACAACACTCCACACATCCATAAACCCTAGCAAGAGAACAATGACTTAATCAATCAAATCTCCACCTCATCACCAAGTTATTACTAACACATCATCATGCCACAAATTCTTTACCACGTGTATTCCATGTCAATATTCTCTAAAGCTATTTGTTTTCATATTTAAAATATTGACCACTACTGACTTTGAATTAAGTTGTTAAGTCTTTGTTGCTATGAAGCTCTTGTCACTATGCAGTCAACTTCTTGTCACATGAACTACACACAACTGTAACTGTAAATTTAGATGTTTCTATAGCTACACCTAATCCTATAGCTGCATACAAGATCTTGTAGTTGCATACAAACAATTCATTCCATGAGTTGACATCAATGGAAATATAATTCCAACCAATAGAAAATCAAATGCCAACAAGCTCCATCTAATGCCAAAAATCTCCCCCTTTGGAATTGATGTCAACCAATCGAATCACTATCCTACCAAACTAAAATTTGATCTCCATATTATATAGATAAACTTCACCTTCAAGATTCTTTCTCCCCCTTTGACAACAATGGCAAAGAGTTCCATACAGAGCATTTGCAGATCAAATACCACTATGCTTCCATAAATTTTAGACCATCGTCTCCCCATGTGCCATAAAACTGAATAGACAGCTAACTAAACACATCACTTTCATATTGTCTCCCCCTATCATGAACATAACAAGGTGCATATTCAACATGTAAACAAAACATAATGCATGTTCTAGCATAAAGAGCAGCAATAATCTTGGATAACAATAATCCTCTTTCTTAGGAAACATGTAAAGGGTAGTAAAACATTAAAAATTACTGTGAGAGTAGCAACCATCTCTCCTTCAACTTCACACTTAACACTTCTACCCCCTTGGAGTAGAACAAACTTAGGGATGTAAGATGAAATACAATAAGCTCCCTCTGAAATATAAACTTTCATATCCAACCAAGTGTTGGAAGAGGGAGATACAACTCCCAATCTCATTCTCAAATACTCAAATGTCTCTTTGAGAAATAGTTTGGTAAGAATATCAGCTATTTTTTCACCAGTATTCACATATTCAAGTTGAACTTCTTTCTCACTCACTTTTTCTCTCAGGAAATGGTACTTAATAGATATGTGCATGGTTCTTGAGTGCATGACTAGATTTTTAGAGATATTTATTACACTAGAATTGTCACACATAATAGAAATAGGTTTTGAATATTCTACATGAAAATCTATGCACCCAACCCAATCTGCATCTGTGTAAGCTTGCAAAGTGAAGTCATCATGTTTAGCATACCATAAACTTGTTAAACAGGTGCAGGAAAACTAAGAGGGGGGGTGAAATAGTTGTCACACAAATTCAAACTTAAAACTTTGTCACTTATCAAATCTTCAACCACACTATTTTGTTATTAAATATGAGCATGAAACATAGATAACATAAAGTAAATCAACACAATGAATGCCATATTTTTACATGGAAAACCCAATAAGGGAAAAAGCACAGTGAGGGTTAACTCACAATATAAAGATTATAAACTGAATACAAAGGCTCACTGCTAAGGGCTCATTTCCCAAAGAGGACTTACTGTCGAAATACAAAGGTTCACTACCTATAAATGACTCATTGTCCAACAAGGAAGTTCACTACCTATAGATACAAAAGAGAACAAAAGATCCACCACAACAATTAAAGCACATTCACAATATTACAAAATCCTTCAACACACTGAAAAACTTCTATCACAACTCACTCACACATACTTCTGCTCTTATGATTTGTGCCACACTTTCATCACTTTGTGTCTTTCTATCATACAATTATTCACAACCCACCTTGCTTTTATACCAGGGTATGTGCACAATCATCATGGAAAAAATAGGCCCTTAAGTGGCGAAAAATTAAAAAAAATCAGAGTTAGGAAACTTGACATAAAAATTTGAATAAGTTATCTATATTATTTCAAAAATATGTAAAAATAGAATATGTAACAAATTGAATGTAGTTTCTAAACTCAGGGTTTATTTTAAAAAAATATTTTTTTAGTTGAAATTTGAAATTTCAATGCAAGTGTTAAATTTCAAGGAAAATAAGAATTAGGTGTCTGTCTCACCACCCTAACCACAATAGAATTATAATAATTTTTTATAAGATTTTAGATATAAGAAAAGGACTCATGTCCCAATGTGATGCATATTTTTTTGTAATTTTTTTCCAAGTAAATTTAATTATGATTTTTTTATTAAAACTTTTAAAAAATATAAAAACTCATATGTCTAACCACCTTAACTGGTAAAAACTTCATGAAATTATTTTTTAAATCCTAAAGTATCGAAGCATAGAATGTGTTGCATTTTTTAGATTCAAAAAATGTGATATCATTTGAAAGCTATAGATGTTTTTCAATAAGCCTATCAATTAGGACTTTAGTCATAATTCAAATAGAAAATGAATAATAATTATTTATTAAATTCAAAGTAAAGAATAATTTATATTGGTGGAAAGCTAAGAATCTCCTTTAAAACCCTTTTCATTTCATCAATTTTGGGTAAACAAAAATTTTTCAGCCACATACCCATCATATCACCACTTTTTGGCCCATCATGATCCTACACATACCCACCATTCTCAACCTTAGAAACATTTACTAAGGTTGGCCACAATACACCATTTCATAAATTCAAATTAGGTCAACAATTCTAAATTCCCACAATGGAAAGGAATAAGAGTGGACCAATAAAAACATAGAAATAATATTCTTGAATCTTCTACATGCTTCCCCAATTAAATTTTATTCTTCGAATGACATGTAAGCACTAGGTCATCCAAACCTAATGAAAAAACAAATTATCAATGATGCACACGCTTCCCAACAAGAGGATGACATGCAGACGACACAACACACTTCATTATGCATGAGAATACATCTCAGAATCTTCTAGATACATCTATAGGAAAAAAAAAGGCTTCAAACACTGAACTCCTTTCACCAGTCAATCCAAGCTATGTAGACATACACATAAACATTGAAACATGATTTATTGATCACCAAAATACAAACCTCTTCGCCAGAGCATAAGAAATTCCTTCACAAGATATCCACTAGATTTGCACGATCTAAAACAAATCGGCAGAGGAATTCAAAGCAAACATATTTCTCTCAGTCCACAAAACACTGACACTGCGAGTAGAACACATATACCGGTGGACACAACTTATACATACCATCTCATCAAAAACTGAAAATAAAACTATATCATCATCAGATCACCATCAACACACCCTTAGATCCGTACAAACATAGGATCACCATAGGAGAAATGTGGATCACATACCAAAGCACACACTCAACACTTTGACTTCTCTTCTTTATTAATTTTCTCAAAAGCACTTGGAAACTCATCATACCAACATATCTACAACACCATAAATGTAGCTCCATGTACTCACAACATGTCACCAGCATCTCAACCATACATGTACAATCTGCAACATACTAAATAGTGTTGACATCAATGACAACATTAATGACAACACCATTAGACAAGCTCATACTTGCAACAATCTCCCCATTTTTCATTGATGGAAAAACATAACCTTTTCTTCCCCCTTTGACATCAATGGAAAAGAACAATTGCTCTGATTACTCCCCCTTAGGAGTACACTCATACTGCAACAATGAGAAAACTTTTCTACTCCCCTTGCGGAGTAGACACATCAATCAATCCAAGAAAATGAAGAATCTTGGAATTCACTGGACTGATGCACCTTCATGTGCACCTAGTTAGGAGAGCTAATGACCCCCAACCTTTCCCTAAGATGCTCAAAAGTATCCTTCGGAAGAGCCTTAGTAAATATTTCTGCAATTTGTTCCTTTGTAGTTACATACTCCAATCTAACCTCATTCTCCAACACATTTTCTCTCAAAAAATGATAATTGATAGATATGTGCTTCATTATTGAATGAATAACTAGGTTCTTTGAAATTTTTATTGCACTTGTATTGTCACAGAAAATAGAAATAGGCTCATCACATACTACTCCAATGTCCTTCAGGGTTTGCTTCATCCACAAAACTTGTGTACAGTAGGACACCACAACAATATATTTAGCCTCTGCAGTGGATAAAGAAACTGATTCTTTCTTTTTACTCAGCCATGAAACTAGTCTTCCGCTAAGAAAGAAAGCACCACCACTAGTACTCTTCTAGTCATCTACACATATGACCCAATCAACATTTGTATAAACACTCAGGGTGAAATCATTACTTTTAGTGTACCACAATCCATAATATGGTGTGCCTTTAAGATATCTAAATATTCTTTTTATAGCCATAAGATGTGCTTCTCTAGGATCTTCTTGGAATCTAGCAACTAAATCCACTACATGCATAATATCTAGTCTATTAGCAGTGAGATATAGTAGTCTTCCAATCATGGATTTGTATTTTCTCTAATCAGTCTTAGCAGATTCATCATCCTTTCTCAATTTACATCTGGTTACCATAGGGGTACAAACTAATTTAGAATCCTCCATCCCAAACTTTTACAACAATTCTTTTACATACTTATATTATGAAATGAATATCCCTTTGTTAGTTTGATTCACTTGTAGACAAAGGAAGAAATTAAATTTACCAATCATAGACATCTCAAATTCTTTCTACATTTCTTTAGCAAAATTTTTACACATACCTTCATTTCCTCCAAAAATGATATCAACATAAACTACTACAATCAACATCTTATTACCTTCCACTTTGAAGTAGAGGTTATTGTCGGAATAACATTTGTTGAATCCTTTCTTTTTCAAATATCTATCTAGTCTTGCATGCCAAGCTCTAGGAGCTTGATTCAATCCATACAATGCTTTCTTTAATTTACAAACCATTTCTAGATTTTCAGATAGCTGAAACCCTTCAGGTTGCTTCATGTACACTTCTTCCTCCAACCCACCATTCAAAAAAGTTGACTTAACATCCATCTAATATACTTTGAAGTCCTTGTGTGCAAAAAATTCCAAAAACATTCTAATAGCTTCCATTCTAGCCATAGGGGAAAATGTCTCCTCAAAATCTATGCCTTCAACTTGTGAATATCCTTTGCATACCAATCTTTCCTTATTTCTTACTACTCCATTTTCATTCAGTTTATTCTGTAACACCCATTTTGAGCCAATCACATTCTTTTTCACAAGTCTAGGGACTAGTTCACATGTCTAATTATTCTCTATTTTATGCAATTCCTCTTTCATAGCTCTCATCCAACTTTCATCTTCACATGATTCCTTTACAATTTTAGGTTCTATTTTAGAGAGTAAATAGAAATTTAACTCAGCTAAAACTCTGCTTCTTGTCTTTACACCTTCACTCTTGTCTCCAATTATCCAATCTTATAGATGATTCGTCTGTACATATTTAGGAGTCCTAGCAATAGGTTTTGGTTCATTCTTTTCTTCTTCTTCTTCTTCTTCTTCTGCTTGTTCTTGTTGTTCTTCTTTTTCTTCTTCTTCTTCTTATGCTTGTTCTTCTTCTTCCTTCTCCTTATTTTCTTCAGGTATATGTCCCTAGATAGGATCATCAGGTTCAACTTCACTTATCTCAATAGGTTTGTGTATGTCATCAACTTTCACATTATCACTTTCAATGATCTTCCTTAATCTTTTATTAAAGCATTTGTATGCCTTGCTAGTGGTAGAGTATCCAAGAAATATTCCTTCTTCACATCTAGCATCAAAATTTCCAAGATTTTCATCATCTCTTTTAATATAGCATCTGCTTCCAAATACCTTGAAATATTTCACAATAGGAATCTTACCAGTCCATAGGCATCTTTGTGCTATTGTGTCTGATCTAATATCTATTAAGAACATAAACAATAGTATGTATCACTTCTCTCCAATATACATTCGGTACATTAGATTGATTCATCATAGTTCTAGCAGCTTCTTGTACTGTCTTATTTTTCCTTTCAACTACTCCATTCTGTTGTGGGGTTCTCAGAGTAGAATAATGTCTTTTTATGCCATTCTTCTCATAGAATGTATTAAATTCACCAAAAGTGAATTCACCACCTCTATCCAATCTTAAACATTTTATTTTCAGATTTACATCATTCTCCACTCTTCCTCTGAATACCTTAAACCTATCCAAGGCATGATTCTTTTCTCTTAGAAAAGCAACCCATGTCATCTAAGTATAATCATGCTAGTAAACATATTTGTCCTTCAAAAAATGAATGAAAGAAAATGGCTTAGAATTCCCAACAAGAAGAACAAATAGTACTAATAGTTGAGTCACTCACAATAGTATTTGTAAGTTCTCTCTGCTTATTTTACAAGGAGCAACTACCTTTGAAAGATATGCAATGAATGGAAAATACTGGGGTATGCTTTTAAATAGAAAACAAGAAAGGAACACTAACATTTACCCATTACCATGAAAGTAAATACAATGAATTGATTCAGAATGAAGTGAATGCAGAAAAATGATACAAATCCCATTTATTCCACACCCACAATGAGACACAAGAAATTAATGAGCAGTAAATTTCCCCTTCAATAGATGAATTATTTTGCATTCAAAGTTCTAGAAATAATTACAGATACAATTTGATATAACAAAATCAATATTGGAAACAAATTGCAAAATTCTAAAGTCTATTGAAAATCAAACAAACGTTTGTAAATGAAAAGATATGGAAATTTTTTCTTTATTCTTCGATATCAAAATTGTGAGCACAAAGGCCCAATATCCTGTACAACCAACTATATTGAAATAAAAACCTAAGAACACCCTTCCCCTATTTATGAGAATAGCCAAAAATATGCCCCCACTATTAACTTTGAGGCCTATATATATGCACCCCAAAACCATTTCAATACAAAAGTAATGGTCTTGATAATGATTGATGACAAGGATCATGAAACAACAACTATTTTTAGAAAAGACATTATTATCCTCTGTTGCAAAAATATTTCATGCATGTTGCTAAACCATTGGAGGTGTCAGAACTTTATACAACTACAATTGCATTTCCATAACTAAATTGTGAAATTCAGTGCGTTCTTCTTCTTCTTCCAAAACAAGGATCACCTTGTTGTACTCAACATAACTAGTTTTCTCCTTCAAGGCCAGTGAACATAGATGAGAGATGATGTCGAATTTCTCTTCCTCTAGCCAACTCAAATTAGGTTGTAGGATAGGAAAAAGTTCATCTTTCCATTCCCTGACATCACCAGAAAGTACCATTTTGAGGAAACTCTAGAATCCAAAAATACTGCCACCTTCCCTTGTATGTAGGATTATTTAACTTCAATGGTAGAAAGTGGTCATTTATTTGCTAAGAAAAACATGTCAAACCATTTCACCAACTTTCTTATTAAAGAGTTTTCCTTTCAGAGGATATTTAAAGATTACATTAAAATTTTTGTTGACATCTCAAGAAGTTTGAGAAGAAATTCCTTAAAGGCTCCATACAATTCATTAAATGCACAGACACTTTGGAAATGGTATATCCTACTAAGGTCACCCTATCGCTACGAGCTAGAAATTTGTAACCATGGGTCAAAATTTCTAGAGTTCCAAGAACTGTTGATATCCCGAATACATAAAGCATCACTTCTAAAGGTTGCAAGAAGGTCAGGTGATTTTGAATTTTTGAAACCTAGCAACTTGGTTAGGGAGCTTGACATGACCGCGATAGTTATAAGATTTGTCAAATCCATGCTTAGACATAAATGCACAACTTTAAAAATTATCGTGAGAGAAGACACTTTTTAAAAAAATGACTTGGAATAAATTTTTTGGGGGTAACATTGGTTCCAACTAGGGATTGTATTTTTGTAGAAAATGCAAAGAACTCTAGTATCATTAGGGAAGACTAGTCCAAGTCCATTGGATATAGATTGAAAAGAAAAGTAAAGGACAGGGGATAGTTTGTGGAAGGGTGGAGGGGAACCTAGCACAAATCAAAATGGAAACCAACCTAGCAAAAGAAAGGAAAGAACAACCTAAGACTCCTATATGCACCCGGACTAGGTTCAAAAACTCCAATTTTCCTTATGGAACTATGCAAATTTTTTTACAAGTTTGGAAAAATAGATGCCAAAATGAAAGAAATGACTATGCCAATGGGGCATTACCATACTTAGCTGCAACTTAGTGCTTTGAATAGAAACTATGTGATCTTTGATATATGCAGATCCTCTAGATGGAATACTATATCCAAATAACTATTCCTCATGAAAAATATATGAATCAGATAACACTTCAATGTCCTTATGCATGCTGAGAAACACTTCCTCATGTATGGATTGAAGTATAGGAATCTCAAATATTTGAATGTATCTTTCATGATTTGATTGTCATTCTTCTTTAATTTGATGACTCACATCTAGATTACTCAACAAACGATTGACAACATTAATTTGTCTAATCTCATATGTGACATTGTGATGCATTTGACTGTACAAGCAAGGATTAATCAGCTCTCAAATTGGAAAACCCACATATAAACCATCAAACAAGAACCTCCCTTTGGTACAATCCACTTTTCTGGCAACATATGATCGAGAATTATCCTTAGCTGGAAAAACTCCATGTTCTTTTACGACATTTGACTCAACAACTCTGTGACTCACTTCATTACTCATGTTTATAGCTTTAACATTAGTCAATTTAGAAAATATGAAGGCTTCAAATCCAATTTGCATGCAAATTGGAGGGGAGACATTCAACACCTCGTTTGTATGTTGGGCATCCTAAAATTTCTCTTCATCATTGACAAAATTAAATGTTTCCATGTCTACAATAGATAAAGATGAAAGAGCAACATTATTCTCGTTACCCTCATTATACCTTTCATCTCAAGGAAGGATGGGTCATTTTCTTTACCATGTGAGGGATTTTCAGGTTCATGATGCAAGTAAAAAGCTTCAATTCTTCCATTTATATCAGGCTCACTTTCTACAACTTCTTTTATTTCTACCAAAATTCTTTGAATAAAAAATAGCGAGGTTAAGACATTCAATAGAAGGAGGTTACATATATTGAAAATATTTAGGCTGAGGGATTGACTTCTGTATGACAGGCTTCCTCATAAATTCACATTACAAATAGTCTACAACCTAATTTTCTTTCCACAATCCACTTAATATCAAATTGTCTTCAATATTTACAACCTCTTGTTGAGAAATTTGAATATCATTTACTCTACTTCTTTTTAATCCAAATTGAACATCAGAATGTAAAGAGGAAGTAAAAGTCCAAAGTTGAAGTTGCTCACTTGGTTTTATGGAGGTGGGAATTTTCTTGAGTAGCTAGTTAAATCTATCCATGAAATCTCTGATGGATTCACCTTCTTGCTTACAAATATTGAAAATTGATTCAACAAATCAACTTCATCAATAGGGCCCTTGTATCTTTCCAAGAACTTATTCTTCAAAGAGTCCCAATAAGCAATGCATCCATCTTCTATATTTTGAATCTATTTTGCTACTCATCTGATGAGACTCTCAACAAACAACCACACAAGCACATCTTCTTCTTGAACTCCAAAGATTCCACATGCAATGGTGAATGCTTGAATATGATAATCTAGATCTTGAGAATCTTCACTAGCAAGTTTAGGAAAATATTTTCTTGAACCTTCAGGTATGGTTGTATATTGAGGTAAAGAAAATGGTATAATTTGAGTTCCCCAAGGTTGGGATGCTACCAAAGCCATGAAATAACACTGGAATTCTTCTACCAAAGAAATATTTCATAAACATAGAATCGCTAGCCTCCATCCTCGAGGAGGTACCCTCAAATTTTTGAGGGAACAAAACACCAGCCACTTCAATTTATCCCCAACAGAGTCACCAAAAATCTATTAGTAAACAAATTTGTCCTTCGAAAAATGAATGAAAGAAAATGATTTAGAATTCCTAATAAGAAGAACAAATATTACTATAGTTGAGTCACTCACAATAGTATTTGCAAGTGCTCTCTGCTTATTTTACAAGGCACGACTACCTTGGAAAGATATGCAATCAATAAAAAATATTGGGGTATGCTTTTAAATAGAAAACAGAAAAGGAACACTAACATTTTCCCATAACCATGAAAGTAAATGCGATGAATAGACTCAAAATGAAGTGAATGCAAACAAACGATACAAAGCCTATTTATTACACACCCACAATGAGACACAAGAAAAGAATGAGCAGTAAATTTCCCCTTCAATAGATGAATTCTTCTGCATTCAAAGTTCTAGAAATAATTGCACATATAGTTTGATATAACAGAATCAATATTGGAAAGAAATTGCAAAAGTCCAAAGTCTATTGATAATCAAAGAAAAATTTTCAAATGCAAAGATTTGGAAACACTTTCTTTATTCTCTGATATCAAAATTATGAGCACAAAGGCCCAATACCCTATACAACCAACTGTATTGAAAGAAAAACCTAAGACTACCCTGACTTCCCCTATTTATGAGAATAGCCAAAAAGATGCCCCCACTATTAACTTGGAGGCCTATATATATGCACCCAAAAACCATTTCAATAGAAAAGTAACAGTCCTGAGAATGACTAACGACAAGGATCATGAAATGACAATTGTTTTTAGAAAATACATTATTCTCTATAGCAAAAAGATTCCATGCATGTCGCTAAACCGCTGGAGGTTCCAAAACTTGATATAGCTCCAATTGGAATTCCATAACTAAATTGTGAAATTTAGTGCATTCTTCTTCTTCTTCCAAAACATGGATCACCCTATTGTACTCGACATAACTAGTTTTATCCTTCCAGGACAACGAACATAGCTGAGAGATGATATCAAATTGCTCTTCCTCTGGCCAACTCAAATTAGGTTGTAGGATAAGAACAAGTTCATCTTCCTATTCCCTAACATCACCAGGAAGTACCAATTTGAGAAAACTCTCGAATCAAAAAATATTGCCACCTTCCCTTGTATGCAGACTTATTTATCTTTGACAGAGGAAAGTGGTCATTTATTTGCTAAGAAAAACATGGCAAACCATTTTGCCAACTTTCTTATTAACGAGTTGTCCTTTCAAAGGATTTTTAAAAATTATGTTAAACTTTATTTTGACGTCTCAAGACATTTGAGAAGACATTCCTTAAAGGCATCGTACAATTCATTAAATGCACTGACACTTTGGAAATGGTATAGCCCACTGAGGTCACCCCATCACTATGGGCTAGAACTTTGTAACCATGGGTCAAAATTTCTAGAGTTTCAAGAATTACCGATATCCCAACTACATAAAGAATCACTTCTAAAGTTTGCAAGAAGGTTAGATGATTTTGAAAATTTGAAACCTAGCAACTCAGTTAGGGAACTTGACAGGACTGCGATAGTTATAAGATTTTTCAAAGTTGTGACTTAGAAATAAATGTACAAGTTTAAAAACTATCATGAGAGAAGAAACTTTAAAACAAAATGACTTGGAATTAAATTTTTGGGGGTAACAAATCATCAATAAGAAACATGAAATATCTATCACCATTCAAGCTTCCAGTTTTAGCCAGACCACAGAGATCAATATGTACCACTTCTAGCATACTGGTAGTAGAATATTCTTTTCCTTTAAATCTACATCTTGTCTGCTTCCCCAGTTGACAACTTCTATAGATAGTGTTAGTGGGTCTTGTGATTCTAGGCAGTCCTCAAACTATTTCCTTTTTACTGATCTTGACCAGGTTATCAAAGTTCACATGTCCCATTCTCTGGTGCCATAACCAACTTTCACTAATATGAGATACAAGACAATGACCATCAACTCCCTTTAGCTGATAGATGTTTCTATGAGTTCTTCTTCCAACAAGAATCATATCTCCATTTCTGGATCCTTTCTTGATTTCACAAGTATTGTTCTAAAACACAAGCTTAAATCCATTGCTACACAGCTAACCAACACTAAAAAGATTATGTCTCAAACCCTTCACATAATATAAATCATCAATTTTATTCACTCCATCAAAACTAATTGAACCTTTACCACAGATCTTAGCTTCTGAATCATCACTGAACACAACTAAACCACCATCATATTTTTCAAGTTTAGTGAACCTACTCTTATCTTCGGTCATTTGATTTGAACATCCACTATAAATTACCTAGTAGTCTTCATCTTGTCTTGCATGAAATTCAATAACTAGAGTACCTTCCATCCTATTCTTCTTAACTTCTGAAGCCCTTTTTCTTACACACTTTCCAAGGTTAGTGGATACAAATTTATTTTCCAAAGCTAAGAATAAGAATTCACTATCATCAACTTCATTTTCAAATTCATCATCAGAAATATCTGCCTCTTCCTTAACATAGTAAAACTTCTTATACTTCTTATCCTTTCTATCCTTATCCTTATAATCCTTTTTCTTCTTATGTGCAACCCTATTTAGACATCTTGAAGCATAATGGCCAATATTACCACAACTAAAGCATTTAAAGGGAAATATACCTTTATACTTTCCAATACTTTTCATCAACTTCTTGGTCAAGTTAGCTTCCAACTCATCAAAATCATTGCTATCTAGTTCCTCCTCAATCTTCATTGCCTTAAATTTCATTTGTGTCTTTTCTTCTATCTTGTCATCATTCCAAAATTTTCTCAATTCAAATGCTTGCAAGGTGCCGAACAAGTGTTCCAAGGTGTACTTCTTAGGGTCATACATTTCTTCAATCACCAAGATCTTATCGTTGTAGTAGTTTAGTAGGGTGATCATGATCTTCTCTATTATGTATTCATCTGCTAGCTTTCCTCCTTGATTTCTAACATAATTTGTAGTCTATTCAACCATGTAAAAGAAACTTGTAAATTCTTCACCGTCTTCCATTTTCAGGTTCACAAATCTATGCTTTGTTGCTAGTCTCTTTGTCATTTTCACTTTTTCATTCCCTTCATACATGTCTTCCAGCTTCTTCTAGACTTCATATGTAGTATTCAAAGAATTGACCTTGATTCGCTCATTTTTAGATAAACCACTACAAATCGCATACTTCACCCTCTCATTTTATTCATAAGCAGAGATCTCATTTGTAGTATTAACACCACCGGATAGAAGTGTATACTTCTTCTCAATAGCCTTCCAGGTCTTGAAACCAAGAGATATATTATATCCTCTCATATTTCCCTTCCAATCTTTGTAGTTAGCTCCATCAAACATAGGGATCAACAACTTGTGTGACATCAAATCTTCCTTAAGTGGTTAATCTCTACAACAAGGAACAACAAGCTCTTATACAAATTATTAAATAGGCATAGGACAACTGAGAGGGGGGAGTGAATCAGTTGTCACACAAATTCAAACTTAAGAACTTTATCACTTATCAAATCTTCAACAACACTATTTTGTTATTAAATATGAGCATGAAACACAGATAATAGAAAGTAAATCAACACAATGAATGCCAAATTTTTACGTGGAAAACCCAATAAGGGAAAGACCATGATGAGGGTTAACTCACAATATAAAGATTATGAACTGAATACAAAGGCTCACTGCCAAGGGCTCACTTCCAAAAGAGGACTCACTATCCAAATACAAAGGATCACTATCCAACAGGGAGGCTCACTGCCTATAGATACAAAAGAGAACAAAAGATCCACCACAACAATTAAAGCACATTCATAGGATTACATAAACCTTCAATTCACTTCCTTCAGCACACTGAAAAACTTCTATCACAACTCACTCACACACACTTCTACTCTTATGATTTGTGGCACACTTTAGTCAATTTGCATCACTCTATCATACAATTCCTCACAACTCACCTTTCTTTTATACCATTCTAAACCTTAGAAACATTTACCAAGGTCGACCACAATACACCATTTCATAAATTCAAATTAGGTCAGAAACTCTAAATTCATACGGTGGAAAGGAATAAGAGTGGAACAATAAAAACATAAATAATAATATTCTTGAATCTTGTACATGTTTTGTCAATTCAATTTTATTCTTTGAATGAAGTGTAAACACTAGGTCAACCAAACCTGATGAAAACATAAATTATCAATGATGCACATGTTTCCCAACAAGAGGATGACATGTGGATGATGTAACATGCTTCATTATGCATGAGAATACATCTCAGAATCTTTTAAATACATCTGCAACAAAATAATAGGATTCAAACATTGAACTTCTTTCACCAATCAATTCAGGTTGTACAGACACACACAAAAACATTGAAACATGGTTTCTGGATCACCAAACTCTAAACCTCTATGCCAAAGCATAGGAAATACCTTCACAAGAAATCTACTAGATCTGCATGATCAGAAATAAATCGGCAGAGGAATGCAGAGAAAACATATTTCTCCTAGTCCATAGAACACTTATACTGCTAGTAGAACACATATACTGGTGGACACAACTTCTACGTACCATCTCACCAAAAACTCAAACTCAGACTATATCATCATTAGATCACCATCAACACACCTTCAGATCCACATAGACATAGGATCACCATAGGAGAAATGTGGAGCACATACCAGAGCACACACTAAACACACTCAACACTCTGACTTCTCTTTTTTATTAATTTTCTCAAAAGTACTTGGAAACTCATCATACCAACATATTTGCAACACCATAAATGTAGCTCCATGTACTCACAGTATCTCACCAGCATCTCAACCATACATGTACAATTTGCAACATACTAAACAATGTTGACATCAATGACAACATTAATGACAAAACCATAGGTCAAAGTACCTTGCAAATATCTAAAAATTATTCTTACAACATTCGAATGAGATTGCTTTGGAGAAGCTTGAAATCTAGCTACCTTACAAACTGCTTGTACAATATTTGGTCTAGAGGAAGTAAGGTACAATAGACTTCCAATCATGGATCTAAACATGGTTTGATCAACATCTGGTGAATCATCATTCTTGGACAGATTACACCCAGTCACCATAGGTGTACTAATAGGCTTACAATCATCCATTTGAAAACTTTTCAACATGTTTTTAGCATACTTGATTTGTGAAATAAAAATTCCTTTGTCTAATTTTGAAATTTGCAAACCAAAAAAGTAGGACAGCTCACCTATCATTGACATTTCAAATTCCTTTTGATCAGAAAATTTCTTGCACAAATCATCATGACTTCCAGCAAAAAGGATATCATCTACATAAAAAACAATGATAATCATATGATTACCTTCCCCTTTGGTGTAGATATTGTTTTCAACACATCCTCTTTTGAAGCCTTGTTGATGTAAATAGATTTCCAATCTAGAGTACCATGCTCTAGGTGCTTGTTTTAATCCATATAGAGCTTTTCTCAATCTGCATACATAATCTCCTTTTTCATGTGACTCAAACCCTTCAGGTTGTTCCATGTAGACTTCCTCCTCAAGGTTACCATTCAAGAATGCATATTTAACATCCATTTGATAAACCTTGTAGTTCTTATATGCATAAGAACATTCTAATAGCCTCTAGTCTTGCAACTAGGGAAAATGTTTCATAAAAATCTATGCCCTCAACTTGAGAATATCCCTTGCATACTAGTCTAGCTTTGTTTCTAATCACTTTACCTTCTTCATTTACTTTGTTTTTGTAGACCTATTGTGTGCCAATAATGTTCTTATCAATTGGCCTTGGAACTAAATCCCATGTTTTATTTCTTTCAATCTATTGTAGCTCCTCTTTCATAGCCTTTATCCAATCTTCATTCTTGTTGGCCTCATTGTAACTCTTTGGTTCTATTTCAATTAGAAGACACAAGTTGACTTGATCATCATTTCTAGCATGCTTTCTTCTTGTTTTCACACCACTATCTTTGCTTCCAATAATCTGATTTCTAGGGTGGCACTTCTGAACATACTTGTTAGGGGGTTTGTTTGGAGGAATTTCTACCACTTCATTTTTAGATTTCTCTTCACCTTCATTATGATGTTCTTCAATCTGATTTTCTGATTTTTTCCTTGACTGCTGCAAATATTCATCTATTCTCACATGTACACACTCAACTATTCTCTTAAGGAATGTGTTGAAACATTTATATGCCTTAATATGAGTTGAGTATCCTAAAAATATTCCATTATCACATCTTGCATCGAAACTATCAATCCCATCATCATCTTCCTTAATGAAACACTTACTACCAAAAACTTTGAAATATTTGACAGAAGGTTTCTTACCATACCATAGCTCATAAGGTGTCCTTTTGTTGTGCACTCTTAGCTAGGCTCTATTTAGTGTGTATACTACTATATGAATAGCCTCTTTCTAATAAACATCTGGCATATTTGACTCATTAAGCATACTTCTTGCCATTTCTTTCACAGTCCTATTCTTCCTCTCAACAACTCCATTTTGTTGAGGTGTTTGAGTAGAAGAATATTGTCTTCTAATCTCATGCTATTCACAATAGTCTTCAAACTGATTTGATGTAAATTCTCCACCATAGTCTAATCTTAAACATTTCAACTTGAAATGACTTTCTTTCTCAACCATTTTTTTGAATACCTTGAACCTTTCAAATGCATGTGAATTATCTTGTAGGAAGGTTACCCAAGTCATCCTTGAGTAGTCATCTATAAGAAACATAAAGTATTTGTCATGATTTAAAGATCTTGTCCTTGTAGGACCACATAAATCTGTATGTACTCACTCAAGTGGCCTTGTGGTTGAGTACTCTTTAGTCTTGAAACTAACTTTAGTTTTCTTCCCATTTTGACATTCATCACAAATAGTGTTTGTTGGTTTAGTTATCTTTGGCATGTGTCTCACATAACCTTTTGAGCTTACCTTGACAAGGTTGTCAAAATTTATGTGACCTAACCTCCTACTCCATAACCAACTCTCATCCACTTGTCCAAACATACATTCAACTTCATGACATTCTTTCAAGTTGTAGACATTTCCATCAGTTCTCTTACCATTAACAACTAATCCTCAATTATTCTCTTTCTTGATTTCACAGCCTTTGGAACCAAAAGAAAACTTATAACCATTGTCACACATTTGACTTACACTAGGTAAGTTGTGTTTCATCCCTTCAACATAATATACATCCTTTGTTAGTAGTTTCCCATCAATACTCAAGGTTCCTTTACCTTTTATCTTGATTGAGGAGTTATTACCAAGCTTAACTGAACCGCCATTCCAATCTTCTATCCATTTGAATTTGTTCCTATCACCAATCATGTGGTTGGAGCAGCCACTATCTATCACCCAAATTTTTTTCTTCTTTGCATGTAATGTTGTTTGTGCTAACATGCTTGATTGAACTTTGTCTTTACTCACCTCTTTCCATTCTTGCTTTGTTTCATTCTTCTTTGCTACTACTTTTTCTTCATTTTTTATTCTTGGGGGCAGCAAATACATTCTTCTCAAGTTTAGTAGATCTTGCTCTACAATTTTTTTGTGTGTGTCCATAGTTATGACAATAATAACTTTCAATCTTCTCATTGAACATAGGAAAGTTGAAGCTTTTACTAGTCTGACTTAAACTTTTACAATCTACACTTCTATATCCCAGATTATTGCAATTATAACACTCTATATCCAAATCTCTCAATGGTGCAAAAGGATTTTTTCTTATGAAATTTGGAGATTCTCTCTTCATCATTTTCCAATGAACGGACTTATGACCAAATGCATTACATCTAAAAAAATAGCCTTAAAACTTAGGGGTATATACCAATAATTGTACCGAGAAATGTTTCTAGTTGTTTCCATAGCAGCAGTAGACCTTCTTATTCTTGGGGCAGCAGCATTAACTTGTAGGAAAAAAACATTATCCTTTGGGGCAGCAACACTATCTCTTGGCATAGCAACATTTTCTCTTGTTGCAACCTGAATACCATCTCTTGGAGAATTATTCTTTGGGGCAACATCACTATTATCTTTTCAGACAACAATGTTTTCACTGGTGGAAGCATTGAAAAAAATATTCTTCTTGGGTTTTTCACCCATATTAGAGCTCTCACCATGTTCATAACTGAACCATAGATTTTTGGCACCACAAGGCTCTCTAACTCTTCTAGGGTTTTTCACCTAAAAGGAGAGAGGTAGGTCGAAAATGCTAGCTAGGTTCACTCAAATTAGGAGATGTACGATGTAATTGAGACTAAATGGAATGAGCTAAGTACAATTAAGTGATTAAATTGATTGATTAAGCATGCAAAACTGAAGAAATGTGACTTGTTTGAAAACACATTGTGTTATGCAAGAATACTTGGAAACAAATAGAAAACTATAAGATAAATGAATCAAACTGAAAGAGTTCACCTAGAATGTTGAAGAATACTGGAAATGACATTTGAATTTTTTTTTATTCTGGTTTTCATGCCTGGTGGGACTCATTCACCATTCTGGGTGAATTAGTCCCAGTTCTATCAAACTAAGCCAAAACCTATTTCTGACAAAAGGGTACTCAAAAATGTAGAAAACTCAAAATTGACCCTAGATTGTGACTCATTTTCCACCCATGGAGAATGATTCCACTTTTGAATTTCTAGATTTTCAAAAGTGGATTTCAAAGCTTCTGATCTGCACTTTGACTTCCTACAGGTGTTTGCTTTAGAAACTCTAATTTATAGGCCTAAAAATGAGTTATTGTTGATACTTTGACTTGTTGAATGAAGAGAAGACTTGAGAAACCTTGCAACTTTATCTTTAATGATTTCCAAGCTTCCAAGGGACCAAAATCTACAAATAGTCAAGAAGAGAAGAAGAGATGGTGAACATTAGGGCATGGGGGTTTGCCTTGGTCAAACCCCATTTAGGTAATTATACCGAAATGATGAAATAATATAATGAAACATGCAATAATGGAATAAATTACCTTTCCATGATGTTGATCTTGGATTTCTGTAGCAATGGAGGAAGATTCAACCCTTGAATGTCTTTAAGAGCTTTCTTGATGTCTTATAATGATAAAACCCTAAGTTGCTTTACTTGAGATGAAAGATTAGTGGATGAATAATGAAGAATGGATGTGAATTAAGTTAATGGATGTAAAAATTATTTTAGATAGATTATTTTATTGTTAATTCACCTATTTTACCTATTAATACCTCATCACAGGCTAGCATGAAGCAATAGTAAACTCAAATTTCACCTTTTTCCCACTCAAAGGTCAAAATTGAGCCAAATGGGACTCATTCACCACACATGGTGAATGGGTCCCATATAGATGGGATTGATTCACCATGAATGGTGAATGAGTCCCATAGGGGCCAATTTGACAACTCAAATGCGAAGAGATAAGGAAATAATGTCTAAAATGCAACTTTGTCTAGTTTTTTATCAATTTAAGCCTTGGGATGCATAATATAGGTTAATAGGGGCCTATTAATGATGATGTGAATGTAAAATAGGGCTTGGGACATATAAATCAATGTGAAAGTGTGATTAAATACACTTTACAACACTAAAATGAGGTCCACAGCCTAGGAAGGCACAAGAACCAATGCAAATGTGCAAGACACATTACAACACTTGTTTGATGTCAAATTTAGTTTACAAGCCTTCTAGATTGATGTAATAATGTTATTAAATACATTTTGTAATGTTGAATTATGGAGAAATAGGTTCATTAAGTCTAGAAAAGAATGAAAGTATCTTACAACAATTTACAACACCTTTACAAGACGTCGTTAAAAGCATGTTACTGAATTTACAAGGGTCCAAGACCTAGTGTGGATGCATAAAATGACTCACAACACTTGAATCAAGGCATCATTAAGTCCAATTTATCACGAATTAATCCCATGTAAAGCAAAGGGTACTTTTTTCTACGACACATTTAGCCCCACTTTAGTGAGAGGATGAACTTGCTTCAAACTCACACTAAAGTAGACATTCAAGAGAGATCCTCATGTATAGATGTAGATGACAAAGAATGACAAATATCAAAGGATGTGGTCAATCCCCTAGGATCAAAGATCTTAAGTCAACCATCAAGATACAAAATCATGCAATGGAAAGAATGAAAAAGATGAAAAGTGAAAATGAAAAGGTGTATCAAGCTTCAATTGTTTGTCTAGCTAGTTGTGGATCAGATCTAGGCTTATTTGTTTCAGAAAGGAAATATGTACTCTCTAGGGTGACAAAACTCTTCCTTATCTACCAGGTGATAAAACCCAAGAAGTATACTCACTCTAGGGCCACAAAACTTCTAGTCGTATGTGGGGTGAGAAGTCCACAACATACTCACTTTGGGGCCAAAAAACTTCTGGTTGTCTACAAAATGAAAAATACCAAAAGGTGAGAAACATACGCTAGTTGGTATGCAAGTTCACAAACACATAGGTGGCTATGGGGAAATTCATGCCACTAGATGGGCTTCCCACTCAACCATACTAAAGTTATACCTCCTGATAACTTTAATAAGGCACCACAAAGGAAAATGGTTTTCGAGCTCTATGAGGTAAGCAAAACTTCGTATGCTTGACACTCATAGACATTGTTAATACAGAATAGTGTAAGGATTGTTCAAAGGGATTTTTCTTTGTTCGTGCAAGGTCTAATCTTATGGAAGATCATGCTTAATGTCTCCAACAAAGGATAAATGTCGAAGAAGTATCATGCTCTTGGAGGGAATCAAGCCCAATGACTCCACCAAGAAAAGGACGCATCACAAGAAGAAAGAAATCACATAATGAAATATGAGTGGTGATGTATTCCCCCACTTTAAAGTTGTTGCAAGAACCTGTACTGTGAGCAATTTCTTTAAAGTAGAAGAAGAGAGAAGAAGACATGAGAGATTACTCGGAAATCCCTATGCCAAGTCATTTGTTTCTTAGAAGCTATGTCATGAAAAAGGGAAGTATGTCATATGTGAGCCAACTTAAGGCATTTTTTCCACATCCCAAGCTTTTTCTTATGTATTCATGAAAGGTTAATGACTAGCCAAAGGAGGCAACCACAAGTGGCATACAAGGAAAAGGCTTGCTAAACCCCTTTCCCCCACTGAGTGTAGGAAAAGGGTGAGCCAAAATGATTGATGAAATGAATGGGAGAGTGAAAATAAATAGCAATTAGGGGAATGAGGTTCCCCCACATAGAGAAGCATACCAAACTCTTGAAAATGTTATATTTTATGACTCAAAGCCTCACATTCATTAGTGGTGTGACCATGAACTCTATGAAATGAACAAAATGAAGTTTTGGAAAAGCATTTCTTTCGAGTTATCAGAGGGAGGGTGATAAAGTGATCTTGGAGCAGTCTCGACAAGATATCCTCTTGATTAATGGCAGATGCTAGT
Organism: Sequoia sempervirens; assembly: GCA_007258455.2. Lineage (NCBI taxonomy): Eukaryota > Viridiplantae > Streptophyta > Pinopsida > Cupressales > Cupressaceae > Sequoia > Sequoia sempervirens. The sequence continues at coordinate 754,603,566 of VDFB02058242.1, read as the reverse complement.
CTTGTGGTTGGTGTCAAAGATACATCTTTCTTAGGAGTAGATGTCATACTTACACAAGTTTCTCTAGATTGCGAGATTTTTTTCTCCCCATTATAAGAGGATATAAAATCTAACAAATTCAAATCATGAGCATTTTTCAAAATGACATTCAAATTAAGCGAAGGTGTAGTTATGGTTTGAATGTTTCAGGAAGGATGATGTTCAAGACCATTAGTTTTTAAGGATGATTTAGGAGTGTGTTGTGGGAGATTGGTGATGTTGGGTGAAGGTTTGGTGATCTCTATTACAGGACATTAACCAAGACCATGAGTTGTTTGATATGTGAGAGGGTCGATAGGGTTGTGGATACCTTGTTCGTTATCACCACAACCTTTTCCACTATAGCCAAGTTGTTTCATAAGCTCATAACCTTTTCCATAAATCATTTTCATTGCTTTGGAATTAGGTGGTTGTTGTTATTGTGTTCATCAAAGGTTGTTGTGTAGTTTGTTTTGTTGTCTAAAGATTCTTTTGAAGGGTCATCTTTTTTTTCATTTTCCCTATTTGCATCTTTGTGTATGATCTTCTACTCGTTCATGAAGTTAGGTGTAAAATCCAAGGAACCCCAATCATCATCTAATAGCTTTGTGGCTTGTTCACTATGTTGTTGTGTGTCCTTGTGTTGTGTGGGTTCCACTTGTGTGGTTGGTGTTAATGTATGCAAGGGGTTCTCTTTGGTTTTATCAACTTGTAATACACTATAAGGCTCATCATTAGTGTCGAGTGTGTACACTTTGTTGTTGTGGATATATTTCATTTTACAATGAAGATTGGGAGGCACACCATTCATTACATGAATCCACAACCTACCTAGAAGAAGGTTATATGAAAGATCATTAGGAATAACATGGATTGGTGTTTCGAATGTGGCCACTCCAACTATGAGGGGTAAAGTGATCACACCAAGTGATTGTTTGCTTACATTGTAAAATCCCCTGATGGATAAAGAATCAGATTGGATGTTTGATCTATCAACACCAAGTCTATTGAGAAGGTTCACACCACATACATTAAGATCGAAACCAGTATCTATAAGAGTTTTTTTAATCCCTTTTCTTTTTTATTGAGAAATAATCATAAAAGCTTCATTTTGTTTCTGCACTACCAAAGGAGGAAGCTCACTTTGGCAGAAAACAATGTCAGGATTTATTCCTTGGATTATGGTTGTGATGTTAGTTGGTTGCACATTAGGAGGGATAGGAATGTGTTGCAAGGAAGATTGGATCATGTTGTGATAGTGAGGGGAGGCTTGAATAAGGCCCCATAAGGAGATCTTAGCAGGAATGTTCTTAAGTTGTTCAACAAGATCATACTCCTTTGCATGTGGGATGAAGAGAGGGGCACTAGGTAGATTAGATAAAGGTAAAGAGATTCCAGGGTTGGTTGTGGTGGTTGCGGATTATTGTTAGTGTTATATGTATGAGCAATGGTATTATAACTCAGTTGTTGTGATACCTTATTGTCAGGTGGGTACAAGATGAGTTTAGGTTTTTTTTTAGTTTTTTTTTTTGTGAAGGTGAATGGAGAATAAACTTGGGTTTAGGTGAAGGTTTATGTGAAGGGGGATAAAGGATAAGTTGAGGTTGAATAATCTTAACATCCTATAACAAGTGAGAGTCTTCATTGTCTTTGAAAGGCATGTTATCTTTGTCTTGGGTCATAATATCCTCCCTAGAAGGAGAGATCTTAGGAGAATAGCAAACCACATGTTTGTGAAAATTAAGGTTTGGTTCATCCAAAATAACATCATCACAACCAAGGGAGTTATTAATGGTTGAATGTGTTTGATTATTGATAATGGGGGGATTAGGGGAAGACTTTATGTAGTTGATCAATGTTTGTAATGTCTCATTCTCTTGTTCCATATTATCTACCCTACTAGGAGAGCTTGTAATATATTCATCTAAGGTTGAAATTTGAAAAGTAGCTTCGTCACAAGTGGGAGAGGCATCAAGAGAAGAAAAGCATCAAAATCTTGTTTTTTGATGATTAGATCCTTTTGCTTAACTATGCATTCTTGGATGGGGGAAAAATTAGGAAAGGGAGCAAGAAGATTCTCATGACTTTCAATGTATAGTTCTTCTAATCCAAAAATATCTTCTTCACCAGTAGGAGAGACAATAGAAGAGGAACAAGTATTATTATCATGATTATCTATGATTACCTCCCTTTGTCCAATAATGTCTTCCAAAATAGGGGAAGAAAAATAAAGAGGATTGTCATAGGTCTTAAAGATTTGATCATTTAATGTCAACATACCCTCCTCCTCCTCACAAAGAATGTGACTACTATGATTTCACACAAAAACATTCTCACAAATAAGGGAGGAGTTGGGAGATGAATGTAGGCTAGGTAGGGTGATGTTAAGAAATGTGTCTATGGTCTCATCGTCGTGTTGTGTTGTGTGTTTTTCATGACTTAGTGTGATGTCCTCTTCTTTAGTAATGTTATGTCTAATAGGAGAGGTAAGAGGAGAGAAACAACTCAAATTGTCACAACTCTCATCAATTGGTTCTTCTAGCACTAAAATATTTGCTTCACAAGTGTGAGAGATAGTCGGAGAAGAACAAATGTAAGTGTTATGGATATCCATGGTTTCTTTCACTAAACTAACCTCATCCAAAAAAGGGGAACAATGAGAGGGATCTATGATGAGCAAAAAGAGAGGGGAAAGGACCTCATATTCATATACTTTTAACAAAAGTTGCTTACAACATGCAATAATATCTAAAAAGAGAACATGCAAAATGATAACTATAGAATGTTGTAATGAGAACATGATAGAATGATTATTCTAAAAACTTGAAATGGAACAATTCTAAAGAAAAGATGCAAAAGAGGAATGTACCCTTTTTCAGATTTTAAAGATGACAGTGGACTGATTATGATATGTAACAAGATGAAATTGTAAACTTGAAATTGAAACCATGCATGAAATGAGCTAATTGGGGCTAGATTTTATGAAATTTATGTTACAGAAATGCAACTAATTGATATAGGTAGGTTAAGGAATCAAATAGAAGTTGAAAAATAGAGTTTTGAGTTCTATAAAATGCAGTTTTAGGGGTCAACAGGGACTAATTCGCCTAGGGTGGCGAATGAGTCCCACTGTGGACTTTTTCAGAATTAAAAAAAAAATGATGGATTTTGATGTTTTATGAGTGTTATGATGTGGACCTAAAGTAAAAATATAGAATTTCAAAAAATTGAAATGAATTTAGATGGTAAAAATGCAACTTTAATGCACTTTTTATGAATGCAAAATTTAACACCTAGCATGAAAATGAATCATGCAAACCCTAATGCAAGCTAGATTTTTGATGATTAAGGACTCCAAATCAGTCAACAAAGCATTAAAAAGGTAGGTTCACAAAAATGAACCATATATTTTTGGCACCACAAGGCTCTCTAACTCTTCTAGGGGTTTTCACCTAAAAGGAGAGAGGTAGGCCAAAAATGCTAGCTAGGTACATTCAAATGAGGAGATGTATGATGCAATTGAGACTAAATGGAATGATCTAAGTGCAATTAAGTGATAAAATTGATTGATTAAGCATGCAAAACCTAAGAAATGTGACTTGTTTGAAAATACATTGTGTTATGCAAAAATACTTGGAAACGAATAAAAAACTATAACAAAAATGAATCAAACTGAAAGAGTGCACCTGGAATGTTGCAGAAGACTAGAAATGGCATTTGAAATGTTGTTGATGCTAGTTTTCAGGACTAGTGGGACTCAGTTTCCATTATGGGCGAATTAGTCCCAGCTCTATCAAACTAAGCTAAAACCTATTTCTCACAAAAGGGTACTCAAAAATGTAGAAAACTCAAAATTGACCCTAGAGTGGGACTCATTCGCCACCCATGCCAAATGAGTCCACTTTAGAATTTCTATATTTTCAAAAGTGGATTCTATAGCTTCCAATCTGCACTTTGACTTCCTACAGGTGTCCACTTCTGAAACTATGATTTATGGGCCTGGAAATGAGTTTTTGTTGATACTTTGACTTGTTGAATGAAGAGAATACTTGAGCAACCTTGCAACTTGATCTCAAATTATTTTCAAGTTTCCAAGGGATCTAAATTTGTAAACACTCAAGAAGAGAAGAAGAAATGGTGAACATTAGGGCATGGGGCCTTGGTCAAACCTCGTTTAGGTAATTAAAAAAAAATGATGAAAAAATATAATGAAACATGCAATAATGGAATAGATTACCTTTCCATGATGTTTATCTTGGATTTCTGCAGCAATGGAGGAAGATTCAACCCTTGAATGTCTTTAGGAGCTTTATTGATCTCTTGTAATGATAAAACCCTAAGTCATTTGACTTGAGATGAAATATTGGTGGATGAATAATGAAGAATGGGTGCATGAATCAAGTTAATGGATGTAAAAATGAGTTTAGAGAGGTGATTTTATAGGAAATTCACCTATTTTACCTATTAATACCTCATCACAAGCTGACATGAAGCAATATTAAACTCAAATTTCACTTTTTCCCCACTCAAAGGTCAAAATTGAGCCAAATGGGACTCATTCACCAAACATGGAAAATGGGTCCCACTTGGATGGGACTGATTCACCATGAAATAAGAATGGGTCCCATAGGGGCCAATTTGGCAGCTCAGATGCTAAGAGATAAGGAAATAAGGTTTAAAATACAACTTTGTCGAGTATTTGATCAATTTAAGCCTCAAGATGCACAATATAGGTTAATAGAGGCCTATTAATGATGATGTGAATGTCAAATAGGGCTTGGGACACATAAATCTATGTGAAAGTGTGATTAAATACACTTTACAACACTAAAATGAGGTCCACATAGCCTAGGAAGGCACAAGAACCAATGCAAATGTCCAGGACACATTACAACACTAATTTAAAGTAAAAATTAGTTTACAAGCCTTCTAGATTGATGTAATAAGGTTATTAAATACATTTTTTAATGTTGAATTAGGGAGAAATAGGTTCATTAAGTCTAGAAAAGCATGAAATTATCTTACAACACTTTACAACACCTTTACAAGATGTCGTTAAAAGCATGTTATTCAATTTGCAAGGGTTCAAGACCTGGTGTAGATGCATAAAATGCCTCAAAAAACTTGAATCAATGCCTCATTAATTCCAATTTATCATGAATTAATCCCATGTCAAGTAAAGGGTACTTTTCTATGGCACAATAACCAACACCACTATAATATTTTTTTTTTCTGCTTACCAAGTAAATCATTTAGTACATTAATGCTACGCTCATTTTTCATTCTCAACTTCAGATATTCTCGAAAAGTTTCCAAATATTTCCTTAGAGTCACTACCTCTTGTTCCAACACATGACATTCTTTTCGCTTTGCCTCAACTTTTGACTTCAAAACTTCACTTATTATTTTTTCTTCTTCCATCTGAGTCTTTAGACTAACAATACTCTTTTCTAACTAGTCTTGTTCTTTTAAGGCATTGTTCTTTAATCTGGTATTTTATTTATTCAATTTTTCTAATTCATCAAGAGCACAAATCAGCTCTCCTTCAAGATCAACCTCATCATCAACTTCATCTTCCTCATCACTATCAATTACTTTTGTACTTTCAGATTGAGTATTATTTTCAATCTTTGAAGTCTTCTTTTCATTTAGAACTTCTTGAGCCATGAAGAGATTAACCTCTTTCTCATCTTCACTAGAGTCTTTAGCTGAATCACTTCCATCATCTGATATCTGGGTATGTGCAGGATCATGATGGGCTAAAAAGTGGCAATACAATGGGTATGTGGTTAACGGCTTTCTTTTTTACCCAAAATTGATGAAAAGAAAAAGGTTTTTAAAGGAGATTCTTAGCTTTCCACCAATATAAATTATGCTTTACTTTGAATTTAATAAATTATTATTATTCATTTTCTATTTGAATTATGACTAAAGTCTTGATTGATAGGTTGATTGAAAAACATCTATATCTTTCAAACGGTATCACATTTTTTTAATCTAAAAAATGCATCACATTCTATGCTTTGCATACTATAGGATTAAAAAAAAAATGAATTTCATGAAGTTTTGACCAAGTTAAGGTGGTTAGACATACAAGTTTTTATATTTTTTAAAAGTTGTAATAAAAAATTCATAATTAATTATTTACTTGGAAAAAAATTACAAAAAAATATGCATCACATCCGGACATGAGTCCTCTAAAAAAATATTATCATTTTATTGTGGTTAGGGTGGTCAGACAAACACCTACTTCTTAGTTTTTCCCTGAAATTTAAGTACTACTGCATTGAAATTTCAAAATTTCACCAAATAGATTTTTTTTAAAAATAAACCTAGTAGTTTAGAAACTACGTTCAATTTGCTACAGATTCTATTTTTACATATTTTTGAAATAATATAGATAACTTATTCAAATTTTTACATCAAGTTGCCTAAATCTGATTTTTCTGAATTTTCCACCACTTAAGGGCCTATTTTTTCCATGATGATCCTGCACATACCCATCTCACTTTCAATAGTGAGAAGGCTTCTCTTCCTCTGGTATTTTTTCTTCTTGGATTTGTAGAACTTCTTAGGTCTGAACTTTTTAGTTTCTTCAGTGTTTTCTTCCTTCTTCTCATAGGGACACTTAGCAGCAAAATGTCCAATCTTGCCATAATTAAAACACTTAAAGGGAAGCTTGTCCTTGTACTTGCCCAATCCTTTCTTTAGTTTCTTGAAAAAAAATTCTTATGCATTGTTAGAATATTCTTGATCAACATTTGCAATTGCTTCTTTTCCTTTCTTCACCAAGTTGAAGGAGACTTCTCTCTTAGAAGGTTCAACACTCACAATCCTCATTTCATAGGCTAATAATGAACCAAATAATTCATCCATAGAGAAACTCTTCATGTCTCTAGCTTTTTCTATGGTAGAAACTTTAGTGTCATATTTTGTTGTTAGTGACCTTAGAACTTTCTTAACAATTACATTATCTTCAATTTCCTCTCCAAGTCCTCTTACAACATTAACAATCTCATCTACTCTTAGTAAGTAATCAACAATATTTCCATCTTCTCTCATCTTCAGGCCTTCAAAAAGAGCTCTAAGATTTTGTAACTTAGCTTCCTTCACATTCTCATCACCTTCATAAATATTTTGTAGCTTATCCCACATTTTTTTTGCAGATTTGCAGTGCTTAACTTTGACAAACTCAGTATCAGACAATCCATTAAGAATAGCATGCTTGGACTTGGCATTAAACTCATATTCCTTTTTAGCATTAGGATCAGTTGGAGGAGTTTGGGGAACATTGTAACCATTTTTGAACATCAACCATACATCACAACCTAAGTAGGACAAGTAGGTTTCCATTCTTCTACTCCAAAAGGAATAGTTAGTGCCATCAAATATAGGTACTTTCATAGAGGAGGATTTACGCTTAGACATTGTGTTCACAAATTAGAATCTACCCAAGCTAGAGAAAGCTTGCTAACAGGGAACCTAATGCTCTGATACCAATTGAAGGAACATAAAGACCACTGAGAGGGTGGGCGAATCAATGGGATACAAATTTTAACTTTCTAAGAAATAAGATAATGAACTTTAAAAGCATAAACCAGAAGCAAAGGAAAGGAAACTAAACCAATCACAGAAAGTGCATCCTACAACACAAGATGTATGAGGAAAAACCCAAGATGGGAAAAAACCTCGGTGAGAATAGCTATTGGAGGCCACTGCTCCAATCTAGCCTCACAATGAAAATGTTTTCTGTTACAATGTATGGGCACCAACCCAATGGAACACTAATTCCAAGTTTATGAGCACCAACTCAAAGGAACTCCTACCCCTAATTTGAGCACCCACTCAGATGAGTTTACAATGAGAGATTTTTTATTACAATTTCAATATCATGTTACAAATGAAGTTTTGTAACTCAAAAGATTTATGCACTTATATTAAACTTCTTGTCCTCAAATAACTACTAGTCTCAACTCGCTCTGCAAGCATTCATGCACTAACTCTACAAGACTCTATGATCTACATTCATACAATAAGCTTCTACAAAACTAAAATATACCTTCTCACAACTCTACAGCAAATGAGAACATTCTACACTGTGAAAAATGTGCATACTCTATTTTTACAGAGTCATCTACACTCTTATCACACCTATCTGCTCTCCACTCTTTCCCTTCTCTTTATCACAACCCTAGAGGTGGTTACAATAGTATAGTCAACACTCATACCAGCAATGAAGAATACCAATCTTTTTTATTATTACTACTATAGAACAAGGAGATTTCATAGCCCTAATGTTTAAACAAATATTTTTGCAATACTCTGTAAGTAACTTTCTAACTTTTTGTAGCAAACTGTATGTAGATTTTTGATATATTTTGTAGCATATCGAGATGACATTCTTGTAGTAGCATTTGGGATAACTTATCACTGTCATAACAATTTTCTGCATATGCCCTAATAGCCTTTTACAGTTTGCTATGATTCCAAAAAGATAAAAACCTAAATCTTATCCTTTTTCCTATTCTTCCATCTGTAAAATTTTAATGTTTTTCTTGAGCAGCTGAAGGATTCGATGATTCTTCTTCTTTTTAGACTAGCTACCATTAATAAAATATGTCTCTTCTATATTTGAAACATCATAAATATCATATATCTTTTGCCTCGATTTTTCCAGTTGAACAACGGCTTACAATTTGATATCAAATCAATAATAAATAGAAAACCTAATTTAGGGAATCACCATCTTCTTAACAACCTCTGCAAGAGGTATGAAAGATTAAAAAAAAACTTTTCATTTAGCGCTGCTTCAGAAGGAGACTTCACAGCAGAGCAAAGAATAACCAAAAAATCTTATTTTTAATCAAATCATATTGACCACAATACAACTTTAGAAGATATGAAAAAATATTTAAAGCTTTTCATCCAATCGCTGCTATAAAAGCTTTGCCACCAAGAAAGGAATAGAATCAGATTTTGTTCGAACCATAAGGAAAGAAGATTTTAATAAAAGCAAAAAATATGATATCACCTCCTTCCCATAATTGAGGTTTCAACTTAGGGTTTAACCTGCCCTACCTAGTGTTTGAATAAATTTTTTGACTCAAGGTTAAATTGGTTGCATATTATCCTGTAGTTTTCAATGACATAACTAAACCAATGACCTTCAACCATGCTAAACAATGCTTTGTGCATCCATAAACCCTATCAGGAGAACAATGAGTTAATCAATCAAATCTCCACCTCATCACCAAGTTATTACTAACACATCATCATGCCACAAATTCTCTGCCATGTGTATTTCATGTCAATATTCTCTAAAGTTTTCTGTTTGCATATTTAAAATATTGATCACTATTGACTTCAAATTAAACTGTTAAGCCTATGTCATTGTGAAGCTCCTGTCGCTATGCAATCAACTTCCTATCACATGAAATGCACACAGCTGTAATTGCAAACTAAGATGTTTCTGTAGCTATACTTGATCCTATAGCTGCATACAAGATCTTGTAGCTGCATAAAAACATTGTATTGCACGAGTTGACATCAATGGCAATCTAATGCCAACCAATCAAAACTCAAATGCCAACTATTGCTATTTGAAGGTCTAGTAAGATTGTCCCCTAGTACTTGTCATGGTCTTATAGCATTTGCCTATTATACTTAGAAGTTAAAACATATCATACCCTTCATTCCTAATGCACAAACTTTGTTTATTCTAGTGCATATCACAATATTAGGTATCCCTGCACCTAGTGCTACCTATCTAGTAGGGGCTTGACCTAGGTTGGCACTATAAAAAATTCCAAAAAAAACTTCTTGAGTCATTTGAGGTTCAACAACTGATCTCTTAAGAGTAGTTGTAGAGCATTAGATAAATGTTTATAATAGCGTTAGCATGTCACCTACCATACAAAGTAATTTACAAACAAAGAAACAATTCATAAACTGAAAAGTAAAAGAATTAAAATTAGCATATGTTGAAAGAAATTTGTACAGGGTATTTTTAAGTTTTAACCATGAATTTGCATACTGAGTGATCCATATAATACATGAATATATTGCAACCTACTTTTAAGTGAAACTTACCCTCAATGGTGATTGATCCCAATTTGGTTGCAGATAGGGTTGAAAGAGAGCTACTCAAGCCCCTAATAGGCGTACATGCAACACCAACAATGCACACATCTACTAACATCATAGTCTCAATCAATTTCCTATGCAAAGACTAAGTAAAAATTGTAGCCTGAGTACAACTATAAAATAAAAATAATCTATATTATATATCAATATGAATATACAAATCTGAACTGTTCATTAGCTGCACAAACTTCTATTTTTTCAGTCAAAGATAGCGAGTTTCCCATGTTAGTGTCAATTTCTCGTTGGCTATCTTTGTCCAAAAAAAAGTCTTTCATCTCTCAGTTAGGCTTGGAAAAATAAAACAGTATTAATAAGTTAATAGAAATTAGAATGTCAAAGCTCACTCTGTTTTCCAGTCTTAAATGTCAAGGCTGTATTATCACTTGTGGTAACCATAACTGAAAAAAACTATTTCAGAATTTTACATAATGTCATGTGCATTTATATGCTATATATTTGTACAATGCCGAGGAAGAAATTTTCATATAATTGTACAGTTACATAATTAATTAATATACAAATTCCAACGACTTATTTCACATATTTTTTCTCTTGGAGACATATTCTTCTCTAGGATTCATATTGGAGCTAAATATCTCATATTAAGGAATTCTTCTTGGGGCTTCAGTCTTGGATAAATGAAGATTAATGATCCATGTATTCTATATCATGGAAGCAGTAGAAAGAGTGAAATATTTGATCAAGGAGCATCTTAACTTATATGACATTTGATTAAAGAAGATCCAACATTCATAAGGAAGCGACAATGTCTCAAACTTTAGCCCTGATTTAGCTACACCGTTTAGAGTTCCATAGACCATGAGGCCTTGTGTTCATAATTAAAATCATTTTTCTTCGTAACTCAATTGGAATAATAACATAAAGTGGCTAAAGAATAATATCATAGGCAACAGAACCCTGAGCCATATCAAGGAAAATTCAAAAGAAAAAATCTAAAAGGTTTAGGCATAACTGATTGATTTGGCTTGAACTAGCACAACAATTACAATATCTCCCAATGAAATATCCTCAAATGGGCATGTGTCAAATGTTTTCTTATAGTTCTTGGGCCTTAAAATCAGATGAAATGAAACCTACCCTCCCTACTTCATTTGGTTCTTGAAATCTGATGAATTTGTAGGCTTTTAAACAAAAATATTGGTTGAGAGTTAAAGTATGTTTCAACTTTTTACCCAGATTGACACAACTTTCCGGAGAACCAATCCCTTCATGTAAATAGCAACATAAATGTGTTCAATTGAAATAAAACTTAGCTTACCTAAAAATCCTATACAAATTGTGTCGTGCTGTCAAATATGTCATTGATTGTGTTGCCTAGGATGACTAGGATCATCAGAAAGCCAAGGAAAAGTAACATACCAACAATATTTCCCTTATTTTTATCTTTTCTTGTGTTTTGACGGCTTATTTGACATGTCTGTTGGCTGAGGGTTCCTTGGATTTGATATTGGCAGTACTGTGTTTTTTGGGTTGTACAAATGTTACGACCCTGGTGTTACTGCTATGCATGGGGTTTTGTGGGATCACGAGCTCAAGCTATCTATGTCGCTTCACAATTACCTAATCTCCTTCCATCAATTAATTGTTCTTAATTTAGTTTCTTTGTAATTTACAGGAGAGAATACAACACCATGGTAAGAAGCTTTATTTGTCTACAATAAACCCTACACCCAAGAGTTCGAACCCTCATTGAAATCATGGCATGGGACTTACCCCAAGATTTCAACGATGCTGATGAGAAAGAATGAATAGAGTTTGCAAGAAATATATTATGAAACCTTACTAAAGCAATTTTCTTTCTTAAATCAGATAGTGGAAAATGAATCTACTTGCAGCTACTGCTTCAATCTATTCACAATCCAATTTAAGGTCGTGTATATGTTCCAAAAAATTAAAATTCACTGAAATTATGGCAAGTGATTTACCTCAAGATTCTGCACAAATTGTGTCGTGGTGTCAATGATGCCAATGACAAAAAATGGGCAAAGTTTGTGGGAATAATTTACAAAACCCTGCCACGACAGACCCTTCAATTGCTACTTCAATCTACTCACAGTAAACATAAGTAGAGCAATTTATGTGGAGATCAAGGATATTTTTTTAGGCTTCATTGCATAGATATGGAAACAACACAATTTAACCTTGATTTTCACCCATATCTTATCACCTAACCAAATGAATAAGCAATGAAAATAATCATTTGCTCGATAAACTTAAAACATCATAGCATAAGCCATTAATGACGCCTTCACTTCAGTCTATTCACAATAAATGGAAATGTGCTAATAGTAAATGCACAATGTCCTCATTAAAACACCATGCTTCAATAGAAACATTGGGCACAAAGACACAACTATATCAAAGAACATTACAAAGTCATGAAATATTTCTAATAGCAACAAAACATTAGGAATTTGTTAAAATAATTAGAAATATTAAATTGATTAAAAAAAAACAAAACCATGAGGAAAATGGCAACAACCAATGACAAAATTACAAAGAAAAGGCCAAATTTTCTTTTGAATAAAATAATCCCACAAACATTAACATGGCAAAAATAAATAACATTGTCTGCATGATTCCTGAAGAACACATTAATAAACATGAGTGTGGTGAAAGCATTAATCTCTCGCCTATAAGATAGGGACAAATTAACCGATAGGTTATTATACATGGGGGAACCCCATTGGGATCTCCTCTAGTCTGACATCATCGAGGAGATCTTGGTGGGGTTCCCCCACGTAAAGTATTTTAGCTTATGTTATGCAAAATGACTTGGTTTTTTCGATGCTCACCGTTTAGGAGATGCTCATGTTTGTCGCTGAGTTCTGTCTACCAAGGTCGTACTCATGGGAGAAAAAAAATGGGTGAGTGGAGATTTTGATCAACCAGCTAAGCCTCCAGGCTATCGCAGGGACAATTGTGGGTGACAAGGGCAACCGTGGCATCTCCGACGCCGAGAGGCACTGAGTTTCCATTGGGATCCATATTATTCATGACCTGATTTTGCTCTTTCTTGATGCTCCCACCTCTGATTTGGACTTGGCCAGTGCTTTTATGGTCATGAATACAATACAACAAATTGCACAATCAGGTAGTGTCACAATCATGTCTATTCATCTACCCAGTTATCGATTTCTTGGGCTTATCGACCAGATGATTATATTGGCACATAGCTAGATGTTTTTCTGTAGTTTTCCCAACTGGTTAATGCCTTATTTTGTAGACTTCAGACTTCCCATTCCCGAAAACCATAACAACACCGATTTTGCTCTCAATTTAATATAGGTATGTTTAAAATACATCCAACATGTTCGTTGAAAATGCAACCCTAGAGGTGGTTACAACAATACATTCAACACTCATACCAGCAATGAAGAATGCCTATCTTTTTTATTATTACTACTGCAGAACAAGGAGATTTCATAGCCCTAATGTTTAAACAAATATTTTTGCAATACTCTGTAAGTAACTTTCTAACTTTTTTGTAGCAAACTGTATGTAGATTTCTGATATATTTTGTAGCATATTGAGCTGACATTCTTGTAGTAGCATTTGGGATAACTTATCACTATCATAACAATTTTTTGCATCTACCCTAATAGCCTTTTATAGTTTGCTATGATTCCAAAAAGTTAAAAACCTAAATCTTATCCTTTTTCCTATTCTTCCATTTGCAAAATTTTAATGTTTTTCTAGAGCAGTTGAAGGATTCGATGATTCTTCTTCTTTTTAGACTAGCTACCATTAATAAAATATGTCTCTTCTATATTTGAAATAGCATAAATATCATATCTCTTTTGCCTCGATTTTTCCAATTGAATAACGGCTTACAATTTGATATCAAATCAATAATAAATAGAAAGCCTAATCTAGGGAATCACCATCTTCTTAACAACCTCTGCAAGAGGTATGAAAGATTAAAAAAAACTTTTCATTTAGTGCTGCTTCAGAAGGAAACTTCATAGCCAAGCAAAGAATAACCAAAAAATCTAATTTTTAATCAAATCATATTGACCCCAATACAACTTCAGAAGATATGAAAAAATATTTAAAGCCTTTCATCCAATCACTGCTATAGAAGCTTTTCCACCAAGAAAGGAATAGAATCAGATTTTGTTCGAACCATAAGGAAAGAAGATTTTAATAAAAGCAAAAAATATGATATCACCTCCTTCCCATAATTCAGGTGTTGACTTAGGGTTTAAACTGACCTACCTAGTGTTTGAATAAAATTTTTGACTCAAGGTTAAATCAGTTGCATATTATCCTGTAGTTTTCAATGACATAACTAAACCAATGACCTTCAACCACGCCAAACAACTCTTTGTGCATCCATAAACCCTATCAGGAGAACAATGAGTTAATCAATCAAATCTCCACTTCATCACAAAGTTATTACTAACACATCATCATGCCGTAAATTCTCTGCCATGTGTATACCATGTCAATATTCTCTAAAGTTGTTTGTTTGCATATTTAAAATATTGATCACTATTGACTTCAAATTAAACTGTTAAGTCTATGTCGCTATGAAGCTCCTATCGCTATGCAATCAACTTCCTATCGCATGAAATGCACACAGTTGTAACTGCAAACTAAGATGTTTCTGTAGCTATACCTGATCCTATAGCTGCATACAAGATCCTGTAGCTGCATACAAACATTGTATTCCATGAGTTGACATCAATGGAAATCTAATGCCAACCAATCAAAACTCAAATGCCAATTGTTGCTATTTGAAGGTCTAGTAACATTGTCCCCTAGTACTTGTCATGGTCTTATAGAATTTTCCTATTATACTTAGAAGTCAGAACATATCATACCCTTCATTCCTGATGCACAATTTTTTTTTATTCTAGTGCATATCACAATATTAGGTATTCCTGCACCTAGTGCTACCTATCTAGCAAAGGCTTGACCTAGGTTGGCACTCTAAAAAATTCCAAAAAAAACTTCTTGAGTCATTTGAGGTTCAACAACTGATCTCTTAAGAGTAGTTGTAGAGCATTAGATAAATGTTTATAATAGCGTTAGCATGTCACCTACCATACAAAGTAATTTACAAACAAAGAAACAATTCATAAACTGAAAAGTAAAAGAATTAAAGTTAGCATATGTTGAAAGAAATTTGTATAGGGTATTTTTAAGTTTTAACCATGAATTTTCATACTAAGTGATCCATATAATACATGAATATATTGCAACCTACTTTTAAGTGATACTTACCCTCAATGGCGATTGATCCCAATTTGGTTGCAGACAGGGTTGAAAGAGAGCTACTCAGGCCCCTAGTAGGCGTACATGCAACACCAACAATGCACACATCTAACAACATCATAGTCTCAATCAATTTCCTATGCAAATACTAAGTAAAAATTGTAGCCTGAGTACAACTATAAAATAAAAATAATCTATATTCTATATCAATATGAATATACAAATCTGAACTGTTCATTAGCTGCACAAACTTCTATTTTTTCAGTCAAAGATAGCGAGTTTCCCATGTTAGTGTCAATTTCTTGTTGGCTATCTTTGTCCAAAAAAAAGTCTTTCATCTCTCAGTTAGGCTTGGAAAAATAAAACAGTATTAATAAGTTAATAGAAATTAGAATGTCAAAGCTCACTCTGTTTTCCAGTCTTAAATGTCAAGGCTGTATTATCACTTGTGGTAACCATAACTGAAAAAAACTATTTCAGAATTTTACATAATGTCATGTGCATTTATATGCTATATATTTGTACAATGCCGAGGAAGAAATTTTCATATAATTGTACAGTTACATAATTAATTAATATACAAATTCCAACAACTTATTTCACATATTTTTTCTCTTGGAGACATATTCTTCTCTAGGATTGATATTGGAGCTAAATCCCTCATATTAAGGAATTCTTCTTGGGGCTTCAATCTTGGATACATGAAGATTAATGATCCATGTATTCTATATCATGGAAGCAATAGAAAGAGTGAAATATTTGATCAAGGAGCATCTTAACTTATATGACATTTGACTCAGCTATACAGGTACCTGTGAAGTGGCAAGAATAACAAATTTAAGGGAATTTTCAACTTGATTGATTAAAGAAGATCCAACATTCATAAGGAAGCGACAATGTCTCAAAATTTAGGCCTGATGCAGCTACACCGTTTAGAGTTCCATAGACCATAAGGCCTTGTGTTCATAATTAAAATCATTTTGCTTCGTAACTCAATGGGAATAATAATATAAAGTGGCTAAAGAATAATATCATAGCCAACAAAACCCTGAGCCATATCAAGGAAAATTCAAAAGGAAAAATCTAAAAGGTTCAGGCATAACTGATTGATTTGGCTTGAACTAGCACAACAATTACAATATCTCCCAATGAAGTACCCTCAAATGGGCATGTGTCAAATGTCTGCTTATAGTTCTTGGGCCTTAAAATCATATGAAATGAAACCTACCCTCCCTACTTCATTTGGTTCTTGAAATCTGATGAATTTGTAGGCTTTTAAATGAAAATATTGGTTGTGAGTTAAAGTATGTTTCAACTTTTTACCCTGCTTGACACAACTTTCCGGAGAACCAATCCCTTCATGTAAATAGCAACATAAATGTGTTCAATTGAAATAAAACTCAACTTACCTAAAAATGATGTACAAATTGTGTCGTGCTATTGAATATGTCATTGATCATGTTGCCTAGGATGATTAGGATCATCAGAAAGCCAAGGACAAGTAACATACCAACAATCTTTCCCTTATTTTTATCTTTTCTTGTGTTTTGACGACTTATTTGACATGTCTGTTGGCTGAGGGTTCCTTGGATTTGATATTGGCAGTACTGTGTTTTTTGGGGTGTACAAATGTTACGACCCTGGTGTTACTGCTATGCATGGGGTTTTGTGGGATCACGAGCTCAAGCTATCTATGTCGCTTCTCAATTACTTAATCTCCTTCCATCAATTAATTGTTCTTAATTTAGTTTCTTTGTAATTTACAGGAGAGAATACAACACCATGGTAAGAAGCTTTATTTGTCTACAATAAACCCTACACCCAAGAGTCTGAACCCTCATTGAAATCATGGCATGGGACTTACCCCAAGATTTCAATGATGCTGATGAGGAAGAATGAATAGAGTTTGCAGGAAATATATTATGAAACCTTACTAAAGCAATTTTCTTTCTTAAATCAGATAGTGGATAACGAATCTACTTGCAGCTGCTACTTCAATGTATTCACAATCCAATTTAAGGTCATGTCCATGTTCCAAAAAAATAAAATTCACTTAAATTATGGCAAGTGATTTACCTCAAGATTCTGCACAAATTGTGTCGTGGTGTCAATGATGCCGATGACAAAAAAATGGGCAAAGTTTGTGGGAACAATTTACAAAACCCTACCATGACAGACCCTTCAATTATTGCTTCAATCTATTCATAGTAAATAGAAGTAGAGAAATTTATGTGGAGATCAAGGATATTTTTTTAGGCTTCATTGCATAGAGACGAAAACAACACAATTTAACCTTGATTTTCACCCATATCTTATCACCTGACCAAATGAATAAACAATGCAAATAATCATTTGCTCGATAAACTAAAAACATCATAGCATAAGCCATTAATGACGCCTTCACTTCAGTCTATTCACAATAAATGGAAATGTGCTAATAGTAAATGCACAATGTCCTCATTAAAACACCATGCATCAATAGAAGCATTGGGCACAAAGACACAACTATATCAAAGAACATTACAAAGTCATGAAATATTTCTAATTTAGCAACAAAACATTAGGAATTTGTTAAACTAATTAGAAATATTAAATTGATTAAAAAAACACAAAACCATGAGGAAAATGGCAACAACCAATGACAAAATTACAAAGAAAAGGCCAAACTTGCCTTTTAATAAAATAGTCCAGCAAACATTAACATGGCAAAAATAAATAACATTGTCTGCATGATTCCCGAAGAACACATTAATAAACATGAGTGCAGTGAAAGCATTAATCTCCCGCCTATAAGACAGGGACAAATTAGCTGATAGGTTATTATACATGGGGGGAACCCCACCAAGATCTCCTCCAGTCTGACGTTGTCGAGGAGATCTTGGTGGGGTTCCCCCATGTAAAGTATTTCAGCTTACGTTATGTAAGATGACTTTCTTTTTTCGATGCTCAGCGTTTAGGAGATGCTCATGTTTGTGGCTGAGTTCTATCTGCCAAGGTTGTGCTCGTGGGAGAAAAAGCGTGGGTGAGTGGAGATTTTGATCAACCAGCTAGGCCTCTAGGCTATCGCAGGGACAATTGTGGGTGACAAGGGCAACTGTGGCATCTTCGATGGTGAGAGACACTGAGTTTCCATTGGGATCCATATTATTCATGACCCGATTTTTCTCTTTCTTGACGCTCCCACCTCTGGCTTGGACTTGGCTAGTGCTTTTATGGTCGTGAATACACTGCAACAAATTGCACAATCAAGTAGTGTCACAATCATGTCTATTCATCTGCCCAGTTATCGATTTCTTGGGCTTATCGACCAGATGATTATATTGGCACATAGCCAGATGGTTTTCTGTGGTTTTCCCAACTAGTTAATGCCTTATTTTGTAGACTTTGGACTTCCCATTCCCGAAAACCATAACAACACCGATTTTGCTCTCAATTTGATACAGGTATGTTTAAAATACATCCAACATGTTCGTTGAAAATGCATCTCACCAGATAGTTAAGCTCTTCTAAAATTATGAAAAATCACAACATCTATGTGTATGTGGCTCAACTTTGAGTGTGTTTAAACTGTGCTTATGTGCAAGATTTATGTGCATATAGTTCTAGCTCCTTTCTAGCAAATCTATGTTGTAGATATTTTGAGACCATTGCATTCCTTGAGATCTTATTTCTTTCAAGTCATTCTTTCAATCGATTCCTTGCCTTTCCATTACTCTTAACATGCATTGTTAAATTTGCAATAATCAAATCGTAGGTCTAGCTATAATTGACAAGAACAGGTTATAGAGTTTATTAATGCCTACAAATGTGTCACTTAGAATCAGGCTTACATTAGGTTATGTTTGCTAGGAGATGAAATAGTTTCCAAGTGTCATGAATCATATCTGATAAGTTATATTGCACATATTGTGAGATATCATAGGTGTATAGGTGCATTTAAAACTATAGGAAGTAGTGGCTGTTACATAAGTCAAATTGTGCAAGCCAAGATTATGTTTTGTTATTCCTATGCAATGTGAATCCCCTACTTTTGTTGTTGTGAGGGAAGCCTTTTTACAATGGACATAATGACTATGTGCTATGTGGAGCCCCCACACATTACTTTGCACAAGGGCCTAATTTCTGGCAAATGTTTAGGAATTTGGCTTTATACCTACTGTTTGTATTTGCTAGTAAGTCTCTAAAGCCTTTTTTAACAAATCCATTTTGTGCATATCCTGCAATCATTGCATTCCAGTGACCACATTTCTTTGAGGCATTCTATCAAACAATTCATGTGCTTTGTCAATCCATCCACATTTTGCATACATGTCTACCAAGGCAATTGCAGCTATAACATCTAGCAAAATTCTCCTATCCTTTATGCTTCGATGGATGTCTATTGCCCCTTCCAAAACTCTCACTTCGGCATAGGCATCTTTGATGCTGGCAAGGTTATGAAATTTGGCCTTACGTCCGTTAATTGCATTTGCTTGAAAGTTTCTAAAGTCTTTTCAACAAATCCATTTTATTTATATTCTATAATTGAGGCCAATTTAGTCTCCATTAGAAGTTTCTTGGCAGCAATAAATGTATGAATCTTCGAAGAATATCATGAAAAATTAATAGTGTAAGAAAGCAGAGCTTTTTCAGAGTTTCAGAGGTTGTGGAATGGTCGATATTCATTAGTATGGAGGTCATAAAGGACAAACTGCCCAGTATTTGTTTTGTGTTATAAAATACAAACAATAAACAAATAGAAAAATGAAAAACTAAAGTTGTATAGGAAGTGTTGTTTTTGGAATGAATTGGAGAGAAGGGTAAAGAAGTAGAGAGGGAAGGATAGAGAAAGAGAGAGAGAGGAGGGAAAAGAAGTAGAGAGGGAAGGATATAGAGAGAGAGAGAGAGAGAGAGAGAGAGAGAGAGAGAGAGAGAGAGAGAGAGAGAGAGAGAGAGAGAGAGAGAGAGAGACTAAAGGGACGAAGGAGGTAGAGAGGGATAAGTGAGATAGAGATAGGGAGGGAGAGAGAGGTGGGATATAAAGAAGTAGAGAAGGAAAGAGAGAGCCAAAGAGTGAGAGAGAGAGAGGGAGGCAGGGAGAGCTAGAGAGGGATAGGGGAGATATAGAGAATTAGAGGGAGAAGGAGAGAGAGGTAGAGAGGAATAAGTGAGAGAGGGAGAGAAGTAGAGAGGGAAGGAGAGTGAGAGAGAAATAGGTGGGATGGAGGGAGGGATAGGTAGAGAGGGATATGTGATATGGAGATAAATAGAGAGGGAAGGAGAAAGAAAGAGGGAGAGAAGTGGGGAGGGGGGGAGTGAGAGGTAGAGAGGGATAGGTGAGATAGAGAAAGAGAGAGAGGAGGGTAAAGAAGTAGAGGGAAGGATAGAGAAAGAGAGAGAGGAGGGAAAGAAGCAGAGAGGGAAGGATAGAGAAAGAGAGAGAGGAGGGAAAAGAAGCAGAGAGGGAAGGATAGAGAGAGAGAGAGAGAGAGAGAGAGAGAGAGAGAGAGAGAGAGAGAGAGAGAGGAGGGTAAAGGGACAAAGGGAGGTAGAGAGAGATAAGAGATAGAGATAGGGAGGAGGAGAGGTGGGATAGAAAGAAGTAGAGAAGGAAAGAGAGAGCCAGAGAGAGAGAGAGAGAGAGGGAGGGAGGGAGAGGTAGAGAGGAGTAGGGGAGATATAGAGAATTAGAGGGGGAAGGAGAGAGAGGTAGAGAGGAATAAGTGAGAGAGGGAGAGAAGGAGAGAGAGAAGGAGAGAGAGAGAGAAATAAGTGGGGTGGAGGGATAGGTAGAGAGGGATATGTGATATAGAGAGAAATAGAGAGGGAAGGAGAGAGCAAGAGGGAGAGAGCAAGAGGGAGAGAGAAGGGAGGAGGGAGGGAGGGAGAGGTAGAGAGGGATAGATGAGATAGATCACTGCTTTCTTCATGTTGTCCACTGCTTTTCACGGCCATAAATAATGTGAGCTCAGCCTATCAGCGTAAGTATTGCACCTCATTGAGGTGTAAGTGCTAGTAAATAATATTTTATAAAAATAGTATATAAAATGCCTACCAGATTGGAAAAAATCTCTTTGAAACATTCAAAAGGAGGAGGTAGTGCAACGACTAGGTAAACTCCTCTAAATTCCACTACATGACATCATAAATTGATTGGATTCGGTAACCCTAAGTCGAAAATATTTTGGGCCCACTTCGGAAAGAGAATCGTATGGTGTGACCTTCGAACCACGGAAAGTAGAATTCTATTAAATAATTCACGTATAAAACAAAAACACTTCTAGGAGGAGGAAGAAACGTTCAGGTAACCATTTAATTACGAAATATTTTGTAGTATCCGAATGATCACCGTACTACAATTCAATAACAACAAATAGAATGGTAAAAAATCTAGCCACGCGTGCTTCAACTTTTGTCTTCATGTTATCTGTATCACAATAACGAGTTGCACAAGCAAGCGGTTACGGTATTCATCAGAAAACTGCTATTAAAGTAATATATATAGACTGCTCAGGGGCGGATTATCGAAGAGTGCTTAATTTTTATGCTTGAGACTCAGTCTCTACGAAAGGAGATTTGGTTCTATGAATATGTTCATAATGTCGAAGTGGGATTCGCCAAGGTTTATACTGCTGCTCGCTATATTCGTTGGCTTTTTCCACAATCTGGCGAGGGCAAACGTTCATCACTATACATTCGTTGTAATTTCACTTCTTCCTTTTCAAATTCGTTCTTATTGAGGTTTTAATTGATTAATCTCTCACCTTGAAGGTTTGTTTGACTTTATAAACGTGTCAATCTAATTGTTCAGATCTGAAACGTAGTGCTTAACTGGTTCTCATACTTGATCATATATAGAATACCAAGCAGAACATTTTAGGATCGGTTCATAGTTCTATTGAAGAGTTTTGGTTCAAATATTGTTTGTTTATATATGTGCAGATTGAACGGACGCCTATTACTAGGCTATGCCAGACTCATAACAAAATCACGGTGAATGGACAGTATCCTGGTCCAACTCTGCATGTACGAAATGGCGACACTCTTATCGTAAAAACTTATAACAGAGCCCAGTATAATGCCACCATCCACTGGTAAAGTCTGTCTCTTGAAGCTTCTGAGCCAAATTCAACTGTTGTACAACGTGAATTATGTTTTTTGATACGGTACTGATGATCAAATTGTTTTTAGGCATGGAGTCCGACAGCTTCGCACAGCGTGGGCTGATGGAACTGGGTATATTACTCAGTGTCCCATTCAGCCGCACGGGCGTTTTACATACAGATTCACCATTACTGCACAGGAAGGAACCCTGTGGTGGCACGCCCATGTCTCATGGCTCCGTGCAACAGTTCAGGGAGCACTGGTCATATATCCCAAAAAGGGAAATCCTTATCCCTTTCCACAACCCTATGCCGAGATTCCTCTAGTGCTTGGTAAATATTTTTATGGATTTGTTTACTTAATTTCGACGACTGTCTTTCGATGGAAATGCTAGATTAGAAATTGGATTTAATATAAAGTAACACTGTGGAGTTGAAAGAGGTTTAGATCGACTCAGGTTTGTGTTGGATAACTGATGCGAGAGACCCGCCTTTTGCTGTTTCTATTTTTTAAACAGTTTTTAAGTTTCTATTTAGACATCGTTTGCATGTTTTTTGTTTTAGAAATCTTCTTGAAAAACATCAGCAAAAAGAGCTGCGAATTCTTATAAATTCATGGCTTTGTGCGGTTTTAAGCAAGGCTCAAAATATTACCGTATAACAGTCTTCTTAGAATAAAATATACCTTTTAAAGACTGTCGATCAGACTCTTTTATTTGTTTCTGTTATTTTTCATATATTTTTCAGTTTGGTTCAATATTTAGAATAGAAAATGAAAGCGAAAAATATTTTTCATTATCAGTTTATAGTTTATAAATATAGAATTAATTATTTGAAGTTATATAGTATATTCATCAAAGGAAAATTCACAGTCAGCAATTCACCGTCATGAAAAATTCACCGATGGAAAATTCACTGCCAAGAAAAATTCACCACCAGCAATTCATCAAGTTTTTGAAATATATATTAAAAAATATTTGGTGAATTGTTGGCAGTGAATTTTACTTGTTGGTGAATTTTCCGTTGGTGAATTTTCCATGGCGGTGAATTTCTGGCAGTGAATTTTCCTTTGGTAAATTGCTGGCAATGAGTTTTCCTAGAGCCATAGAATATGAAATTTATTATATATTAGATGAATAGAGTAATGATTTTGAGGGCTCTAGGAAAATTTATGGCCAGCAATTCATCGTGGGAAAATTCACCCTCAACAATCCACCTCCAAAAATTCACCACCAGCAATTCATTGCCCCAGAAAAATTCATCAATTCACTGAGGAAAATTCACCTCCATTACAATTCACCTCAAGGAAAATTCATCGCATTAAAAGTTTGCCCCTAGTAGTGAATTGTTGGTGGTGAATTGTTGGCCTTTGTCAGATGCCGATTTTGAGTTCTATAGCATATGAATTAGACATGATTAGAGGTGATGATTGAGTTTGAGAATTTATTATAGAAAGATTGAGTTTGAGAATTTTCTTTTTAGAGGTTTGAACTTCTAACTCATGAATACAAAAAAGTAGGGTAGGTTTAAACTTTATGGAATAGTATCTTAGTAATTGTTGTAAGTCATGATTTCTTATAAAAAAAAAGTGAAAATAATTTGTATGATTGTTTTAGTAGAGATTCTTCATTATAGAATCTTATAATATGATCTTATGTTTGATTTTATTGATTAATTTCTACAATATTATTTGATTGCATGAAAATGTTTTATAGGTTAAGATAGATAAAAAAAATACAAGAAGAAAACAATTTATTTTTGTTACTATTTTTCTTATAGCATATTAATATACAACTAATTATTTGGAGTTTTATAATATATTAATATAGAGCCAATAATTTGGATTTTTATAGTATACTAATATAGAGTCAATAATTTGAAATTTTTGTAGTATATTAGGTGGATAGATTAATGATTTTGAGTTCTATGATATATAGATTGGGTGTGTTGAAAGATGTGATTTTCACATGGATTAGTTTGATAAAAAAAAATTATGAGCTTTGAATTTCTGACTTATGAATACAAAAAAAGAAGTACTGTAGTTCTAGGCTTCATAATAGTTTCTCAATAATTGTTGTAGGAAATGTTTTCTTCTAAAGGAGGAGAAAGTGATAATATTTTGTATGATTTTTTTAACAAGATTTTTCCATTATAAATAATTGATTATAGAATCCTATAACATGGTCTTATGTTAAATTAGATTGGTTATTTTTTCTAAGATTGCTTGATTGTATGAATTTTTTTTTTTTTTTGAATCATATAGAACAATTATTATTTAGCATTTCTACCTTTCAGCTATGAATGATAAAAGACATAGAAATCATTGGAGATAAATAATCACTAGTTAACAAAATTTTGGTGATCAGGGCTATAAAATTATAGTTGTTTCTAACTATTTCTTCCATTTTAATAAAATGAGTGTAAATGATAAATATAGAAAAAAAGAAAAAGAAAATAATTGTGGTTACAATTTTGCCATAAAGCTTTTTAAACATTGAAGTAGATTTTGAAAAGAAAAGTAATAATATATTTTTCTATTTGATGTTTCTACAATTTTTATTTCTTCTCATATTAATGAAAAGGTCTTTGTTAAGTGGTACTTTTATATTATATTTATAAATAAAAATTAATAAAATTTGATAGATAATAAGCCTAATTTAAAATATTTTGATTAAATTTTATAAAAAATAAAAGTAATTCAATTATACAATATAAATATGAAGATTATAATTTGATAAATATTTATTTAATAGAAAGATGATATAGTAATTTATGAAATTGTTCTATAACAGTATATGTTATAATAAAAAAATAGAATAAGGAAAAAATCAAAAATGGAAAAACTTAAAAATATTAATAATAAAATCGAGGTTTCGCACAATGGTTAAACATTTGGGTTTATGTTATCCTTGTCGAAAGTTGTTTTCACTTTCGTTGATAGTTATTTACGTACGTTGATAACTTTGTAGAGTAGAAAAAGGAGCTGACATTCAACGTTTTTGTATTCATGTTCTATCATTTCTTACACATTTTGTGCTCCTTCGGAATTCTCACTTA
Organism: Sequoia sempervirens; assembly: GCA_007258455.2. NCBI lineage: Eukaryota > Viridiplantae > Streptophyta > Pinopsida > Cupressales > Cupressaceae > Sequoia > Sequoia sempervirens. Next base: position 754,578,025 of record VDFB02058242.1, on the reverse strand, counting down.
ATCCGCCTGTGTTAAATAGGAGACTGGTGGAATAGTGATCCTGAAGCGGTCGAAAGGCAAGCAATTATAACCGGTGGAGCACCCAACATATCTGATGCCTTTACCATCAATGGCCAGCCTGGAGATCTCTATCCTTGCTCAGCATCAGGTACTCACGAAATTGACTACTGTAATATTCGCAATTTAAAAAGGAATCGACAGTGAAACCATTTTCCCATGCAGGCACATTCAACATGACCGTACAGCAGGGAAAAACTTACCTTCTACGTATTGTGAATGCTGCTCTCAATAACCACCTATTTTTCAAGATAGCATCACACAATCTCACAGTCGTCGGTGCGGACGCATCCTACACAAAACCATACACAACAGATGTGATGTTTATAACTCCAGGCCAGACTACAGACGTTCTTCTCACAGCGAATCAACCACCAGGCAGATACTACATAGCTGCCAGCGTATACACCACACAACCAGTAGGCTACTTTGATAACACCACAACAACTGCCATTATCAACTACGAGGACTCTGAGTCGTCTGTCACTCCAATCCTCCCGCAGCTTCCAGTGTACAACGACACGGCGGCAGTGACTGTATTTAGCCGAGCGCTACGAAGCCTAGCCTCACCGGAGCACCCGGTAGAAGTTCCACAGACTATAGACAAGACCATTGTCACAACCGTAGGGCTGAATTTACTTCCATGCCCACTCCCACCCGGGATGAATTGCAGTGGGCCCAACAACACCAGAATAGCTGCCAGCATGAACAATAACTCTTTTGTTCTGCCAAATATCGACATCTTGCAAGCTTATTACTTTGGCATCAAAGGCGTGTTTACTACAGATTTCCCTTCAAATCCTCCACTTGTGTTCAACTATACTGAAGACGATATCCCAAAAACTATCTGGGCACCAACTTTTGGCACAAAAGTGAAAGTGTTCAATTATAATGATACAATTCAGGTGGTGTACCAGGGGACGAATATCTTCCAGGCAGATGACCATCCAATGCATCTTCACGGTTATGATTTTTTTGTGGTGGGACAAGGTTTTGGAAACTACAATGATCAAACAGATCCGCTCACTTTCAATTTGGTTGATCCGCCACTGCGGAACACTCTCGGGGTTCCTCTGAGTGGGTGGGCTGCAATTAGATTTAAAGCTGACAACCCAGGTAACATACACAACTTTAATCCTCTCATAATTAACTCGAAGCTCAATTTCGGACAATAATTATTGTTTATTATTTATGTTTATTGTTTATGCAGGTGCTTGGTTTTTGCATTGTCACTTTGATGACCATTTAACATGGGGATTGAATACGGTGTTTGTGGTGAACAATGGCCCCACTTACTTGTCAAGTTTGGAGCCTCCACCTCCTGATCTTCCCAGATGCTAGCTGATGATTAGTCCATAAAATGTATGCTCCACCAAACAGCCTATATTTTGTGGAGTTAGGTTAGGTAATATATGAAGCAGAGAAAATGTTCTCAACAAGTCTTGAATTGGTCAAGTCAAATCAGCAGAACATGGTAAAGCCCATTCTTTCTATTGGGTTTTTTATATACTATTTAATCTATATATTGGTTTTACCCTTGTTATTTGACTACATGAAATGTAATAATTTGATTCTCTATCAATTGGGCAATTATCCTCTACAAAGGGAGATGTCTATATTACAATGGTTTATTTGGTGAAGATCACCTTTTAATGTAACAGATCACAGTGTAGAACTACTTATATATAATAATTTGTTTTAAATGATTATTATACACAATATAGCATAATTTAGATGCAACAGTGTCATCTAGTCTTGTCTTAATTATGCGACCTTGTTTTTTATCACACTAATTCTCTTTTGTTCTTAAACCTATTTTCTAAAATTTTAATGTGCTAAGAACTGTTGTTGAGACTGCTTTGAGGTGATAGGTGATGAGGTTATCTTTCCTCAATAGCAAGTGAAGTTTCTATGAAGTAGTACAAGTTTTTAGACATATGTTATCATGATGTAGTAAAGTAGACTTGTTTAAATTGTTTCTAATCATATTTGAATATTGAGTAATTCTTGTCAATATATTTAATCATTTTAATGCTTGTTGATAGTTTCTTCTAATAACAAGTTTGCAAATACTCATATATACAAGTCCTTAGTTAATTAAATAACTTGTAACCTTTTGGTGCACATATCAAAATTATAAGAACTATATTCTAAAAAAGTTGTCTTGGGTAAGAATTTTAAGTTTTGAAAAATTGAAGATTATGTCATGTCATGTGGTGTAGTCTAAGAATGAGGTTCTACCATACAACATAGTTCCAAGTAGAAAAATGTAATAAATGGTGATTGCAAATATTAAAAAAACATGGAGTGGTAGTTTACCAAATAATTTGAATTGAGTAATCATTGCATTTACAACATGTACAAAAGGTGATAGAAAATGATGGTTTAAGAGTGTGAGGTATGTACTTTTCAGAGTGGTATTTTACCAAATAAATTAAATTGAGTAATTATTCCATTGATAAGTAGGAGGAATTTTTCATAGCATGGAAAATTGTGATATTGCTACCAAGAATCAACCATGTTTCATGAGTAGTGGTTCACAAGAGTCCATCTCAATTCAACAAGAACCTTAGTGTGCAGTCTTTCGAGTCAAACTGATTGACCCATATTTCATTAGTAGTGGTTCACAAGAACCCATCTCTCATGACAATGAATGGTCCACTTAGCACTCATTGCATCTAGGTGATGCTCACAAAGGTGAATCTTGATAACAATATCACAATTATTTCATTTAAAACATATACTAAAAGTGATAGAAAATGATGGTTTAAGAGTGTGAGGTATGTACTTTTTCACATTTGTTTTTTACTCACACAAATGTGCATGAGAAACAAATGACTCATGTATGCAAATAAAATATACAACTAATAAAAGAAGACATCTTGAGATATGGTGTTGGATGATACATGAAGATCTTATTTGTATGGAATTAACAATGTTATTCTCCAAACTTATAAATATATATAGTTGTATGTTATAAATTAAGTGATTATTAGAAAAATCAAATTGATGTGATGTTAATCAAAACCATGTAATAGATGTAAAATAAAATTGTAGTATGAGTCTAAGAACCTATGATAAATTAATTTATGTTGATAGAGAAATTATGGATTTTTAAATAGTATGAGTACCATGTTGTATGAAAACATGCTACCAAAACTTGTTATAAAAGGAACCATGGAATGAGATAGTTATGATTTGGAACTAATATATGTCTCATAATCTATGTAAACATGGAAATATATAAATCTAGTTTAAGTGGAAGCATTATGCATAGGAAAATCATGTTCTTACAACCCATTAGGTCCTAATGACATACAAAAGCATAAAGCCATGTAATATTTGAGGGTAAGTGGAATCATAAAATAGAGTGCTACAATGGATTTGTAATTGGTGATTTCTAGGATGTATGAAATTGTAAATCCATGTAAAGGTTGGGAATTAATGGAATCATTATTTATACAAAAAAATTGGAGTTGGAACTAGTATGGTCCTTATTGAGTATTCTAACATGAATTAATATAAAAAATGACTATGAACAAATTCATGATATGTAGGGAAATCATGGATTTTGAACTAGTGTAGCCTCCCTGATGAATGCAAGAATGAGGAAATATAAAATATTAGAAAAAATTAAACATGAAGCAAATGGAATTTGTAATTAGAGTCTCAAATCCACTAAAATGGAAATTACACATTTTTTCATAATATTTTGGATAGGTAAACTATGATCATGGATACTTCTCCTATTCTAATAAATAAAAATAAAAATAAAGGATGCATTAGATCTATAAAATTTTTGTATTACATTAACAAAAGGATCGTGTAAAATAAAAGGGTCTCACAAATAAAATAACTAAGAATTAATGCTAATTTTTGTGTGCGAATGAAGGTGCATATTGTGTCTGAGCAAGTCATTCTTTTTAATTTTGCACAACCATCGCATTTTATTGGAAAACCCAACATCCAAGGACCTAGCATTACTAATAGAGGTATTAAAATTCTTGAGATGTAGTGAATTGTTATCTATCATAAATAGAACCTCTAGGGTTGCTTTCATACCTATGGAATCATTTAGGTTAGAAACAAAAATAGACTACCTCCAAGAGGAGGGGACCTAAAAATAGCTATAGATAGAGTGACAATCAATGATTCCTATGAGGCTCACCATCTCAAGAGTTGGCATTGGCTCCATTTAAGATGTATAATGTGTTTTTTTATCCTATATGCATGCTCAAATGCCTCTAATTCCATAAAGTAGTGATGGAGAGAAATATATTTATATCGTGTTGCTTGACTATATCATTTATGTTTGAAGAAATTAGCAATAATACAACCATTATTAAAATACCTATGCCAGAAAAAGGGTAGTCCTTCATTATTCAAAATTTGAGCCCAACTGTGATAAATAGTTTAAGAGTATCTTTTTGTCAGAAGGGTTTTAAAAGTGTTTATATTGACCAAAATGCATATGGATATGGTGTGAAGGAAACTAGAGGAGACTTTTTCTAAAACCAAGTAATTGACAAAACCTATTGTCAACTATTGTAAGTTAGGATGAAAACCAAAATTGTAATGGAAGTTGATGGAGATGAACCCACAAAATAATAATAGTGAATTAATTAGAGATGGGGTTGAAATCTAGGTGTCATGTTTTAAGCATAAGAATGTGCTAATTATGGGTCTGAAGATAATTAGAAATAATTATTTATGATCTAGAAAATTATAAAATGTAATAATGAAATAACCATGAAAAAATGGCTAAAGTTTAAAATCACCATTTAAAATAGGGAATTCGGTATCTAATATGATTTATTTGTGTAGATTGATAAGATAACCATAAATAAAATAAAATGGAAACTAAATAAGGCTCCACAAAATGGATTCATTTTTAAATAATTCCATTATAACATGTTCATTCAGTTGTATAAGGGGTGACATAGTGACACATTGGAGGGGTTTCATTAAACTGTCATGATTAACCCTTGTTTGGATTCCAATGCTTAAATAACATGAATCATTCATTGCCTACATAAGGTCAACCTCTCTTATCTCAATGTGAACAAAGCTAGTAGCATTCATATGCAACTGCATAGACCATTGTGTTGGGTATTAGGGATTGTCCCAAATTCCAAATTATTCTCTACCTTCTTGTATGCAACATATAGACCATCATCTAGATATTCTCCATTTTTCTACCTTGCAAGACTATGTTCATTAACCCTCATCATTTTTATATTAAAAATATCCTATTTAATTTAAAACTTATGCCTAATTTTGTGTCTTCTCACTAAAAAATATCATATCAAAGTAAATATAGTATAATAAGAAAAAAATATTAAGAATATTATATAAGGAAATGGATATTGATTGGTGGGACCATCCTATGGACACTCTAGAACCTACTAATAAATGGGGAAAACTAGATGAACAGGATCCTCCTTCTCCTCCCTCTACTACTACTCCCAATACATAGTATCTTTGTTTATTGATTTCATGTTATAAGCCAATGCCTTTTCAAGACTCTTGGGGTGTGACTATTTCCTTCCACCTTTCTTTTTTGAATATGTATAACACTATTTTATAAATGGTAATATGGACACTTATTCATCAATATATATATACACTAACATTATTAATGAATTTTGATAGGTTGAGATAGTTGTTTGTAATTGATTTCCATTTTCTTTGTTTTTAACCTTTTCCCTAGTTTTATTGTCTTCTTCTTCCTCATAATCCTACATTTATTGGTGAAAAGTTGATTTACTTTCCTTTTCTCCCATTTTTAAACTCTTAAAATTCATAATGATCTAATCAAAAATAGGATTGAATCAACCAAAGTGGTGTAGGGGTAATTCATTTGTTTAATAAGAAACCATTGGACAAGTGTCTATCTAAAAAAATAAAATTCAATGAAGAAGTAATTAATTAATATTAAACAAGTAAACAAAATAAATTTATAAGATTTTATTATTATTCTTCAATATTATATACATCTTCCTTAATAAATATTTTTTTTCGAATGAAAATGGAAAAATTATAAAGTGTTGGTTTGAATAAATATCTTGTACCTAGTTAATTTCCTTAAAAGTGAATTAGGGGACATATTCACATGTTAAGTTTACTTAGGATTATAAGATTCCTTCTAGAAGTCTTAGTTTTCATATCTAGAATTTATCTTATCCTAGGTTGCTATGAGGATGAGGGGTACTCCCATTACAATCTAAAACTCACAAAAAAATAGATAATAGCACAAACAAAACGCAAGAAGGAAGAAAATATTTTCTATTATCACTAAAATGAAAAATGAAATTACAACATTATATTCACCATCACATGGGCTTTCTAATTGTACATAAACTTGTAAATCTACAAATCAGAGCCACCATCTATGTTGCTCTAGCCTCCTCTTTGTAGCCCCCTTTCACATCCTTTTATTTGGAAGGTGTAACCACCCTAGAATATTCTAGAAAGTGTAACTTTCTCAAGAAAATATTTTGAAATTTTATTAATTTTGATAGTACAACTTCGCGAGGTTATAACTTTTGATGAGACTATCAGATTTTCTATTATAATACCTTTTCAAAAAAGGTCTTGAGAGATGTTGTATCTAAAAGTAGGGCCTAAAGGTCGACCACTTTCATTTTCCACCAATTTTCAGGCTCATCTAGAGCCTCTAAGTGCCTAAAAATTAACTTTGAAGATTTTAATAGGATTTTCATAAACTAAAATTTTAATCTCTCAAATGAAAAATGGTATTGAAGTGATATCTTCTCCATTGGCTTCAATTTACCATTCTAGAGGTCTATGTAAGATTTTGTATCCAACCATGCATAAATGCAAACTTACTAAAATAGTAACCTTGCCAAATTTAGCCCTTATGGAAAAGAACATTTTTTTTATGGTGATAGAAGATTTCTCTTTGTTAGAGAAAAGCACCCAGGAAACATCTACATAATATACCTTCACAACGCATGAGAGGGGCACTATGTTTCTTCACCAGAGAGAAAATGGAATTAGATCTCATTAATTTACACAATGTTACAGCCTTCTAAAGGAATAAAGTATATGGCAGGTGTAAAACTACCTGATACGAGAAATAAACCACCTAAATTAATAAAATTATTATGCCTAAGTTAACTTAAGCCTAAGCTAAAATCTATTTACCCTAACATCCCCCCTTAAGTGCAACTTAGGGAGAATGAAAATGCAAAAATGAAAATGTAATATGGGTCCCGGTTACACAATCATGTTTGTACCCATTTACAATGCAAATAGAAATCTCTTGCAACCAGAGAAAAGGAGAACCCTGTGGGAAAAACCCCTCTCCAAAAGAGAGAAAAGAGAACAAAAATGATGCATGGATGGAGGAATCAATCACCCCCCCAAGGACTACATACATCATATATATACAATCAATAGTCCCCCCATAAGAGGGAAATAGAGAGACTATATAGCCACCCCCACAATGTGTAATCACCTACAAAAATGGTAAGTTCCTAAAGACAAAACATGATCTAGCATCGACAAATAACTTGTCTCCCTTTCAGAAGAAACAAAACCAAATACAAATGTGGGTATGCTTCCTATTCCAGATATGAATTGAAAGAAAGAAGCATGCAAATGTATGATGGTGTCTCTGAAATTTGCTCATGTGTCACCAAGACCTTGGAAAATGATGCCACAAACCAATCAGGAACATGCCCAATCACAACAAAGGGTGACAAACAAGGTACCACTAGAAACTAATCGTGAACACTCTCCAGAGACTGAGAAGGGGTGACAACATTTGTACCACAACTATCATCAAATATGAGAGATAACCCCTCAAATGTGTCCTCCAAGTTAGAAATATGAGATTCTATGAACAATGAACCAATGTCTAATAAATACGAATCCCAATTAGGAAGACAATGAAATATTGGTTGTGATGAATCATTGGACATGCTTAATGAACCATCAACACAAGATGAATGGTCCTACTGAACAAGAATGATAGGAGCTTCAATCAACGACTCTGCATAATGAATCATTGAAGGAGAAGGAACATCAACTATCCTTGATGGAGAAGAAGGAGCTTTTGAAGAACCCTCATCATCCTCATCTGAAGACTCAAAGTATGCCAGAACTTCAAACTCCTACATAGTAGCATGATCATAGGGTATCTTGTCTAAAAAATGAAGAGGCACAAGATAATCTGAAACATGATCATCTGGGAATGGCAAGGTATCAGGATCTCCATGTATCTCCCAAATTATAGTCCAAATAATATATGGATGCTTAAAATGATCAATAGCATCCAAAGTGGCATCATCAGTATGCATCGCAATAACTTGTAGGGCATGATCCCTTTTGCAATTCCATGCAAATTTCTTACTATTAGGACCTAAAAGGGGAACAATACTATGTAGATATGGAAAAAATGAAGCAATCTCAAGTGCTTCAATATACCATCTCTCCATTGTGTATAGCTCCCCCTTTCCAACATAATCAATAGAAAAAATGCAGATCTTTCCATTGTCGTTTGCTACAAGATTTTCCATCGGCCAGTAGTAGCCACTCACCAAAAGTCAAACAATCAATGAAAACCAGTGGAGGAGGCATTTTTGAAGGTAGCAATTTCCTTTTTTCTTGATTGGAGCACTCGATTCACTAGTTGTTGGTTGCATTTCCTTTGCAAAAGCAATTCATTTTTCCAGAGGGAAAATCACCTATTGGAGGAATTCATTGAAGCATTTCATTGTCGCATTCAATTTATTGAAGGAGGATTTTCCTCTATTTGCACTGATTTTCTTGTTTGGAGCCATTCTTGATTGAAGGGCAATCTTTTCCCGATTCTCATTCTGTAGTGCCATTTAGTGATTTTTTTTTGAAACTTTATATTTTATAAATTTTCCCCTAAATATTTCACCTGAGGGTTTCCTTCTTCCTCGTGGCTATTCTTTGTTGGGTTTGAGAAAAATTCACTATTTTTTTACCATTGCTAAAGTTATTATCCCACAGTGGCAGCATGGAGGACCCTTTTTCTATTCATATAACATTGTAGAGTGATTGTTTGGTGTGAGCAAGTCTCATAGGCTTTGAAGAGGATACCTTGTATGTCATGATTAGTGCTTGCGTGCTTGGTGATTGTTCCTAGAACAAACTTGGTTTGTTAGTGGCTTGAAAAGCATTGATTGGGTGGGCCCATTTTTTTTTCCTCTTGAGGATTAATGTGGTCACATGGTGGGACTAGGTGCTTGATCTGAAAGTGCCTCGATAGACCTTTTTTTCATTTGTGCATTGTTACCTATTTTTAGCCACAGCTCAAAACAAGTAGAGCTGATTTGCATTCTTCATTAAAAGGTACAAAAATTTATGCTTAATTATTCATTATCCATCATGAAGAATCAGATTACATTTGATTTTCAATTTTATTATGCAAGTACTTGTAACAGAAAAGTGGACATTTACATAACAAATGTTGTTTTATTCATATTGTAAAAACCAAAGTCTTACACAAGTCGTGGGAGTAACTTAATTTGATTTGCATAATCAAATAATGAATACAAAACAGAAATGTGCACAACACAACTAAAGAGAATATAGGTATAAGAGAGAAGGTGATTCGGCATTGCCTGGAATGATGAATCATTGTCACATTTGAAGCCTTCACTTGTCGCCACTCTGGTGTCTCCAGATTGTTCAGTTCCAAGCTCCATAGGTTTCCTGCAAGATTGTTGAAAAGTAGTGTTAGAGGAATGAAGAATTAAGTCCTTCCTTATGCCTACATTACCAAAAAAGATGTGGTATACATTCATTCAGGCATTCACCAGATGATTTAGTCATAAAAAATGGATCATCAAGGAACATAAATTCAACGGAAGCTTTCAGCTTCAATTATTTTTTCTAACTTGTTTGTTTAAATGTGAAGGAAAAGGTACAATCTGATCATTTCAACCAACAAATATTGTTATGAGTGGTGACAAATGTGGCTCCCACAAGGGTTGAGCCCAACTCATAAAAAATGATATGGACATGGACATGTAGGAAAAGTGACCACGATGATCCATGCAGTCATGATTGGCTTAAAAATGTATGGAGAGACAAGGCCATACATAAACAATGCAAAGGATTTTTAGCTTTTGCCAAGATGCCAGGCTGAAATAGCATGAAAGATGCATCATATACATTTACATCATAAGCATCTTATAACAGTGCTCGCATATAAACAACATTTGAAATGCACACTGTTCACAAAGATGCTAAGTAAAATGGTGAATAAATATATTCTCTTCAAGACTTGAAGGAGTAACTATATATTAAAGGTGCATGAAACCAAAGTATCTATTTGTCATCATAGGAAGAAAAAATATAATTCATGACTGTTAGAGTCATAACGACAGTCAATTGAATAAAAGACAATTAGTAACTGTAGATAGTGATGTTCCAAATGCTAGGATGACAGTCCTTCATGGAGCATAAGAGAGTGAGTAACCAAAGGAATATCACAGACTTTAAAGCATAAAAGTTACAATGTCATTCAGAAAGAAAGAATATATCAAGTGAAGGAGAGTTCTTTGATCATTCTTTGAACAAGCTAGAGGAGAAATCACAGAGTAAAGTATTGTTCCATGATAGATTGCATTCAAGAGATGGTACATTTAAAAGAAGAGAATGGATAGTTGACAGTCACATATACACAATCTATGGAATAATGCAATGATTAAAGCACAATACCATGGCAGATATGATGCCATTCTTGCAAGACAATGAATAGATTAGTAGTCTCATATTAGTGCCATGCATTATCAAACAATGAAAGAGCAACATGTAGAAGAAGCAACTTTTTTATAATAGAAAACTACAAATATTTTGCAAGATAAAAGCCAAATACAAGTAAGTGAATTCTTTTACAGAGATAAAGGATTTTACAGAGTTTTCCTTCATTCTTTTACAAAAGAAAAAGATATAACAATATCTAAGGACTTCAAGAGCCTAGGCCATAACATCTTTTGTTTATGAAGTGACAACCAAAGTTAGATCCAGCTAGTGTTTCTAACAAGACATTCAATAGTGAGTCATCAATGTATGAGTAAAGAATGGTCTTCAGTGCCAACAATTCATGATATCAAGAGTCAATCATAAATCTTGGCAATACAGTTGTTGCCCTTAGTATCCCTACCTATTGATGTTGATGATATCTAAGTTTTTCATTTCAAGTTCATAAGGCAGACTTATATTCTGAGTCTTTATATTTTGAGTCTTTATATACAAATAGACTGAAACAAAAAGATGCAATAGTCTTAACAATCATTCTCAAAGATCTTTATATTATATGATAGTAGCACCTACAAAAGAAATGTTAGTTAAGATAAGTGCAGAACAAAAAGTATACATTTTAATCTCAATGCAACAAATATATAGTTTTGAAATTCAAAGGATGGGCAATAGACTGAAGCAATCACGATATGAAACTAACATTGAGTTTGGTGAATAGACACAGTGATGGTATTGAGAATTCTACAAAGAGCAAGATAAGCATGAGAAATTTAAGAGTTATCCTTCCAAGCCGCGACTAAATACAAGTCAGGGTGGTTTTGTTGTTGTCTTTCCAAGGCAATGAGGAACAATACGCATAAGGAGTTATGCAAATTAATCACAGATTGAAAAGCTTGCATGCATAGAAAAAAGAATTCCAATTTTGAGCTTATTCATACAAACCCAGAAATATTTCAAATAGAAAACATACTCAAGGCTAATATTTGTTTACAAAATAAAATATGAAAGCATAGACAGGGCACAAATGGTTGACGATTTATCAATTTTCACAAGATCAAATGCATACACAACAATGGCCAAATAATGGATGTTGAAGAACTCACCTGTAATGTGAAAATGTAGAGTTTGTTTTTAGATTTCCTGATAGCATTTTTTGCCACGAAAATCTCCAGATTCACCATAATATCAAACTCAAACCAAACTCATACATGGCGGCCTCAGATAAGAAGGGAGGTCAACACAAGAATAAACAAAATATATCACAACCGTGGCCAATAAGCTATAGAAAATGCTTTTGAAATGGAAGTTATGGTCGAATTCATAACAAGTGCATAACAAAGAAAACTTACCATATAGCTTCCTTAAAGAGATCTCTCTGAAAGTCTCTTAGAAGACTCGCAGTGAAGAAGAGATTTGAGTTGTCAGATCCTTAGCATGGCGGCACAATTTTCTTCCAAAGTGCAAGCATCAAATTAGGGCAAAATTTAGGGTTCAATTGCTTTTACTTGTAGCCCTAATTCGAAATGGGTGATTTTTTTTACTAAGTTTTAAAGAGTAAAATCATTTCATTTATTATCACCATGGTATTGACTTCAAAGTCAATGAGACCTAATGATTTAAATGCCTGTGAGGTTTTGAAACTTCAAAGTTTACCTTTTGATATAGAATACACCTCCATTTAATACTCTTTGTATAGAGTTAAGGAGTTATGTGAATCACAATATAATTAAATATTATGGTAATTCTTCACTAATTACCTTGATATTTAACATATAGTGAGTGAAGCATAATAGATGTTAAATATTAAAATAATCAATGAATGATTATCTTTAATATTTAATTAAATGATTACATTTCTCATGCAAACAATGTAATTGAAAGCTAACTGGAGGACTAAAATCATGCAAATGATATAGATGTAACTAGAAGAATTAGGGAGTATCAACTGAAGATTGTCATGCACAATACAAAGATGGAGTTTCAGTTCTCATGGGCGGATTGAAAGAAACAAGATGATTTTTGCATGCTTGGACCCACTTTTTCAGGGATTTTCAGTTCAATTTGGGTACTCCATGAGTGAGTTATGAGTTGACGGCTAGTTTGAGACCGAGTTCACTCATTTTTGCATGAGTGTGGGCTATTTTTATCAGGGTTTTCTCTTCTACTTGGATTTAACATTGGAGATTTTTTTTCACTTCAGTTCTATTATTGACTGATTTGTGCATGCCTTTTGTATATATTGGAAAATTTTTATCTTTTTCCTCTAGTTCTTGTTTTCTTCCTTTGCCTTCAACAAAGTGACTTCATGTAACTCAACTTTCAAAATTTAATAGATTATGCAATAGTCTTTATAGGTTATCTTAGAGTATCATTTGCAAAGTGTTCCTTGTTTTATAATTGCAAGTTAAATATTATCCTTCTTAGATTCAGGTGTTTTTTTTTTGTGAATGTTTTGGATGCAAATTTAATGTGTTTGATATGAGAACCTTTAAATTTTTGTCAACATTCGTGAATGCATGTACACAAAGAAACAATCTTAGTTGCAGGTCATAAATTGTGTCTCAAGTATATCCATATCTTTAAGTTGTGAAAATAATATTTTCCTTCATGAAGAATGAATTATCAGGCTTTTCTGTGAATCATTAATGTAGTTAAATTGTTCAATATGAGTTGTGAAAGTAAGCTTCATGATGAATTAGTTGAGAATTAATCTTTTTCTTTAAAGTTTATAAGTGTATCACCACAATTTCAACTTTTTCCAGTTTTGCATTAGATTAAGTCTTTTTCCCTTTTCCAAACAAAGTTTTAAGTCCATAATCAGAGAATCATATAGGAACCAACCTAGAATCTAGAGGTCTATCTTCACCATAGGAATACCCATAGCCTAAAGATAGTTCCCATGTTTCAATAGATTGCTGAATTTAATCATTCAAGCATTCAAGTGCAATTTGCTTGACAACATGCATATCTTTCCCAAACGGAGGCCGATATTCGCAAACCACATATCAATGAAAAGGTATTTTCATCACCTTTACAGTGGTTGAGGAATTTCTCTTATATTTTGTTATTTGGTGGTCCTTTTAATTCATTGAAGTTTGATATTGGTCTCCCTTCATTTGCAGTATTTGGGAGTTTCTATTTGTTGTTGAAGGTTATTGTCTTTGTTTTTTTTGGATATTTCTCATGGTTAATTATGGGGTTTTCATTGCATCCTATTGTGATTATGTTGGAAAGGGGGAACTATACACAATGGAGAGATGGTATATTAAAGCACTTGAGATGGCTAATTCAGGTGGTTTCTTTCTCATATCGAGTAGTTTTACACCTGCCATATACTTTATGCCTTTAAAAGGCTGTAACATTGTGTAAATTAATGAGATCTCATTCAATTTTTTCTCTGGTGAAGTAGCATAGTTCTCCTCTTGTGCATTGTGAAGATATATTTTGTAGACGTTTCTTAGGTGCTTTCCTCTAACATTCTTACACCCTAGATGCTCCTACATTAGACACCCAGGGTAATTTCAAAAGTGACCCTATCATTTCTCAGGAGTTAGAGGGAAACCAAGAAAATTAACCTTAGACTCAAATAACCATGACGAATCTTCAATAGACCTTCCTCTCCATTCCACCAAGTACTCTATATATTTCCTATTTCTTGTGCTTCTACTTGTTGGTTATTTTTCTAGAACCAAACTTATTCTTACCACATACCTATGAACTTGTTAGAATTCAATTATCAGTAAGGGTAAGTATTTTCCAACACTTAAGTTGGGGTCTTTAGGCCTTCACTTCTTCACTTCAAGCTTTGTGAAACCTAGGAGGGTAATCCTAAATATTGTGTTTATAGATACCGATGTGTCTAGGTATTAAACACAAAATAAACAAATGATTCTCCTTAAATTTTTAATAGACACAATACCTTAAATATTTGGCTAACCTTCATGATAGTAACTAACTTAAACAAGAGAAAATGTAATTCATTAAGATTCACACACATCTAGAAAGAGGTTTACAAGTAAGTTGATAGTATTTTTGTGATCAATTGCTGAATTGGTTACCACAACTAGATTATAATTACTCTACTAAACCAATTCTTAGAATAGATTCAAACCAAATACCCACATGACTAGATAAAAAAATTATATTTGACAATACCCAAAGCCTTGAAAATATTGCATTACAATATCCCCACTTATCATTTCCACAATTTACTTCTTACTAACATTCTCATACATGATTTATTTCAAACCCACTATTATATTCCAGCATTTCCATACATTCATTGAAATGATAAGCAAGAATAAAACAACACATCCATTGGAAACTGTGGTTGCTGAAATCTGCAAATGGTTAGTTTAAAATAAAGCAACATTTCAACATCCCTATCGAATAATAAGCCATGTTAATCATGCCATAAATGAAACAATGGAAACCAAATAAAAGCATATAAAAACATGACATTAATCCTATCCCATAGTGGATTGGTGCTTCTATGGAAAGAATCCCTTTCCCAATCCTTGATTGATAAGCTAGTGATGAAATTGCTATGAATATGGAGATGATAAATGGACAAGATTAGTTCTCAAAGAGAATGACCTTGCATCAAGTTGTAGAGATGATGGAGGATTTGCTTGAGGATGAAGCCTCTATTTAAGGATTTTCAAAATGCTAAGTGTTGAAGAGGGACCAATGTGGGACTAAGAAATAGGCCAATAGGAAGAGGCCACTTGTCATCATGTGATTAGTCAATGGATGTGCAAAATTTGGGAAGTGTGCCCATGAGAGGGAGAATTTGAATTCAAATTTGGAAATAAATTTAGAGAGGGGGACAAGAAAAAAGAGCAATAAATGCAATGTTGGAGGGACAAATCAACTTATCATGTTGAGTGAAAATTAGGGTTTTAATAAATGAATAAATTAATTTATTTGTGCAAGTGGAGATATCTAGAAAATGCAAGTGAGTGAGATTAGCATTTAATCATGGTTAGATTAAATTAATGATGATTAGGATGATTTGACCAATTTGACTTGATTTAGGGATTTAAATTAAATCAAAGAGAGAAATATGAATTGGATTTCAATTAAATAAAGTCCTGATTTATTTAATTAAAGGGATGATGATAGGATCAAGTTTGATTTATTTGATTTAAGCTGATTGCTTTAGGAGATTGATAAATAAACTTGATTTATTTGTTGAATGGAATATGATTATGCATAATGCTAATTTTGTGTGTCTACAGAAACCAATAGAGACAAATAAGATAATCATTGATTATATTATTCATAGTTTGTAAAACCTATACATAGGAGAGTAATATGTAGAAATTTTATACTATTTTGCTATATGTATTGTCATTGTCATTATCATAAAACCATATACATATTGATTAACATGATCCCTAGAAACATATTACTAGAAAGTTCAGTATCCATTTTGTCACTATCTATATCCCCTTCAAAGAAAACTACATACTAACCTCCTTTGTAATCAGCCATGAAATCCCTTTTATAAGACAAGGGAGCAACAAGTATTAGGTTGACCACACCACAACGAGGTAACATAAAGGACCAAAAAATGAGCACCATCAAAGAAAGGGAATGAGATGATACGTGGCCTTGTCAGCAGCAAACTAAGTACACTCGAGTTCAGTGTCCTTATTGAAAGTGGAGTAGCCATCACCACCTCATCCTCATAATCAATCAAATCAATCATGGCCATGAGATACTATTGGTAACCCGAATTAGTTTCATCTCCACTTTCTGAAGAATAATTTGAGAATTTAATGGGAGAATGATGACATCTCATATAAGCTCGGTGATATTTATTCTTTCTTGTAGCTTCCCTCTCAGGCCTATCAATTTTCTTCTCCTTACCCTTGACCAATTCCTCTGAGATAATGTAACTTCTCAAATGATAAGCACGCTTGAGAATACCTTGTGCAGACTTCTTGATATCTCTTGCTTTCTTCTTTAGAGTCATAGGGATTTCAGACATATCTTACTCACTCTGGGGAGAATCACCCTAAGACTCAAGAGGGTTGAGTATCCTGGACCTTCAGACTGGGCTGATAGACACACTTACCTTACCCATTTCCTTACTTAACAACTTATCGAATTTCCTTAGAACAAAGACACCAGGGTGATCCCATAATAGGGGTTTACAATTTTTGGGCAAACTTGACACTGAAATATATTTTTTAACTGAATCTTCACTTTCGAGCACCGATAGCAGCTAAACTATGAGGAATTTGAAGATGATGCAAACTAGAGTTTCATCAAATTTTGTCTATAGATTCTAAATATATTTTTTTCAAATTTTTTGGAATCAAATTGCACTTCTTTTTCCATCTTGCTTGAAAACTAGTTTTTTTTAAGAAAACAACATTTTTAAAAAGTGACGCTCACCATATAACACATAACCTTTTTCCATGAAGGATAAAATTATAAATCTTTCAAATTTAGATTTGTAACTTCGATATCTAGTGCTTCCACTTGGTTACATAGTTTTTTATTGAATATTTTTCTTTAATCAAGTTTCGAAGTCAAACCAATTACAATTCAGACATAGCGCGACTGCATAACACGTAACTTTTTTTGTATGTATTGAAATTCATTATTATTTTTTTGTTGGATTAAAGACTTCAATATCTGGTGCACTCATATTTTTCAAATTTTTCTGTTGATAATCTTCTATTTTTCCACATGTGTAGAACAAAGAGCTTGATTTTTGGTGAATAACCTACATTCAGAAGAAATAAAAAATAAATATAATAATAAAATTTAATTTAATTAAAATTATACTTTTTTGGAAGCTTATAATAAGGAATACATACTTATAAAAATAAATTTTAAATTAATTCCTTTAATCCCCCAAATGGTAAATCAAAAGTGTGTTTTTATCAACAATTTGATAGGTGTAAATGAGACTCCATTATAGGTATGGTTTAAAACTAGTGGGGTTCTATCCAAGGGGCCTTGGTCTAAGGTGGTTTGATCAAACCCTCTTCAATTGGAATCCTTTAAATGAAACTTTTCAAGGCTTAAATAATTATATTTTCAAAAAATGTGTGATTTCAGCAAAAATCAGTATCTCCTAGAAAGTGTAAACCACTATTGTGGCAGTACCCACCACCCAACTCAGAAATAACAAGATCGAATTCACACTTACTCATAAAATCTTAATTCTCATAAACAATCAAATGGTGAGAATAACAAGTAGGTGATCTTCACTAAATAGAACAATTGGAGAGTGTCTACATTAATTTTCTAAGAAAGCTTGTTAGAGGATGCAGGTAATCAATTACTTTGATTTAGAACCTCTTTCATCGATCATACCTTGAAGTGAATCAATGGATAATCAATTAGGATGATTAATTATGAAAAAATTGGACACATGGACTTGATACTTCTCCATAAGAAAAAAAATCAAGTGACATAAACATCCACTTAGTTTGCACATTAACCACACACTTAGCATTTAACCAAACCGATCATGTCACATTTACCCACTCACCTGTGGGAGTTAATTTACTTGCAATTCATCACAATAATAAAACAGGGAGCAATCACAATTTAACTTCATAATATTAGTGTGTACTCTACCTTATTTGAATTTCACCTTCCCACGTGTACCAACACTTGACAGATTTGATGGCCATAAAAATATTTCCCAAATTTCTTATGTGTGCCACTATTTTTATCTTAGAATAGTCTTGACCAATATTTCAGTAGCACCTTATCTCCATATGAATCCATTTGAGCCTTTGAAATATTCCACATGACACTTGCCTGCTAAAAAACATGGGACACAAGTGGGCCCCTCATGGGATGGTGGGGAGTGGTCAAGGTTGACCCACATCACCCACCATTTGACCATTGATCTCTATTCTCTAGACACACACACCATCTCCAAAGCTTGGAAAGTTCCATAAAAACTGATAGATGTCTCCCTACCTGCTAGCCTATGTGATTATCTCTCCTTAATGCATAAGATAGATAGGAACATGGGGAACAATCCTAATGAGAACACGTGTTGTAGTGTCCATCATTGGTCTTTATCAAAGCTATGACCATTGGCCTTTTGGAAACACTGGTCCCACCACCAAACATGAGATGTGGCCATCGCCACTAGCTCATGTGTTTTAAAATAATATGAAATAAACCAATATGGGCATGTGGGTAGTGGCCAAGATGTGGCCACATTACTTAATAACAACCATTGATCTTCTTCTAATGGCTCTAGCTATCTTTACCAAGGAGATCAGGCCTTCCAATGCATAAAACACATGGTTGAAGCCCGAAAGCCCATGTGAATAAAATAATAAGGAATAAAACAACATACACACATAGGGAACAATGGTGATTATCCTTTTGACAATTGAACAACCAACATGAAAACCTAATTCTGCACATGCCATAAAAGTTAATTTTTAAAGGGAACCACTACTAGGCTCACAAGAACTTGACCCTTAGGAATGAAGCTAAAGATTTAAGACATGAAATCAAGCCTGCTCATAGAAAAAATTGAATGTTGAAAAGGAACTTGGTGACCGACAAACCTAAACTCAGGGGGTTGGTGAACATAATGATTTTAATGGCATAAGAGGTAACTTGAACAATTGGATATTGGGAACATCAGGTAAATTAAAAATTAGAATGGTCAATGGTTTTTAGACTCATAGGTTAATTTTGAAGGGTTTAGGCAACACAAACCCTAAAATAGTGATAAGGAACATAACCCTAAGCCAAAAAATGAAGGTCCAAGCCAAGTATTTGCAAAATTTAAAACGAAATTCAAAGAAAATTTTAGGGATTCCATCAATGGCTCCTATTTGGGACACATGCCTCTCATAGACATGGTGAGATCCCAGAATCATGGGTGCAGCAGACCAAGCACAGAGGAGAAAACCATGACAACCAAGAAATACATTCAGTTTTTACATAGGACACAAAGACCTAAAATGATAGATCCAATCTCCATCTTGTCTGAAGCCTTCTCCTAAGGTGTAAGTTATCAATATGCACCCTACAATTTAACTAGGCTTCAAATTTTCTTAGTGGCTTCTGACCACTAAACTCTGGGCTAGTACTTTCCTTTGTCAAAAAATTCATTCTCTACTGTCTATATTAAGCTAAGGCTAAAAATATTCTCATGAAATTCCCATCCCCTAATCATGCCTCTGGCACTAGACCTATCCATTATGAACTTATCATTGTGACTCCTATTTATGTCTAGATGCAAACCATGTTTAATCATTAATTGAAATGCATGGCTAATGGAGTACTTTATCTGACTTAACTTGCAAGTGTACTCCACCAAATGCTCATCTAACTAGACAGGGAAAATAAAACATTCATAATATGTTCGCTCACTATTAACATATTCATTTTGTGAAATGAATAAGAAACAGTCATATACAGGCTCATGTTTAAGCTGATGTTCATATTCATCATAGCAATATAAACCAATTATGTTGTGCAATGCTCCATTTTCTTGAAAATTTGATTTCTCAAATTCCACAACACTTTTAATTCTACTTAAAATAAGATCATTCCCATAGAGGGCATCATTCATATCATCCTAGACATTAGAGACAATTTATGGTTCAAGATCACTAACACAATTTGATTCTTCTTTCAAGTTATCATTGTTCAACTAGAAACAAAACTTTTCAAAGGATGGATCAACTAGTTCAAAATTGATATGATCAATAGTAGTGTATTCAAATGCACCATTAAGTGATAGGTTTATTGATTCATATGTGCAAGACTGATGGAAACTTGAACATAGATTTTCTTCTTCCACCAAGTAGATTTGTTCACTTCCTTCCTCAGCAAGACTTTCGTTAAAAAATAATCATGTCCATCTCTGCCATAAAATGTGTACATCCCACTTCTACTTCATGTAAACATTCAGAAACAAGACCCTACTAACTAGCACTACCCATCCGATCATTAAATTCAAAATCTAGATTCTGAGTATAGACATTCTTGTATTGAAATTCATCACCAATCATACCATCAAGATGCTCTAATCCTAAAGTAGTTGAATTTATTTGCAAGAGTCTATCACATGCAATTTGTTTATCTACCAGCGAGGGAAAAAATTCACGAGTATTGACACAGTCATATTCCTCGGGCACAAAGGCTTCCTTCAAATTTTCCTCACAAAAAGGTTTGTATTCCTCATGAGAGTAATTATAATTTGTATCTCCACTACCCTAGTTATCTACTTTTAAAAGTACACACCAACAGTATTTGTGAGTATGACAATATCATCATCCATAATGTTATGCAAACATTCATTCTTAGAAACATCCTTATCCATTCTTTGGGAAAATTCTTGATCTTTTTCAATAAGGTTAACACCCTTGCTATTTTGAGACCTCATTTTTTGTTAATGGTCATGTTTGGATTCCTCAATAATTTTGATACAATCAATTATCTAATCAAAATCCTAAGGTTTCAAATCCTTGGGCAAGGTACTAAGCCCTAGCTCATAAATATCACATAATATGTCTATACATATTGAATCTTCAAGTCATAACCTTTTAGGAATTTCTAACAAGTCATCCAAAAACCTTGCTAAAAACTCGTATGGTGATTCCTCCATATATCTCTTTATGCTAGACAACTTCTAAATTAACAGCTCCTAATCATCATTTGAACATTGTTGAAGTCTATTCTAAATTGGTTCATTATCAATATGTTGTGAGAATGAATGAAATGAGACATCAAAAGTGTCATCACATTGATCATCCTTTTCATCCTTATTTATCTCATCTTTATGATGTGTACCTGGACAAAAAACACTTGTAATCATATATCCCTTCATCATTGAGTATTTCATAGTTTTTTCAATATCCATAGCAATATGATATGCCTGATGCAATGTTTTACGTTCCTTATCCCTTATCAAATAACTCATTTTATTGTCAAAAGCACCAAGATATATAACCAAACACTTTGCATCACTAGATCTTAAATATTCAGGAATATCTTTTACTGCTTTTATGAATCTAAGATTAAAAGAATGAACCAACTCTTCATCTTATTTTATTTTCATAAATCTTGTTCTTATATCATTTGGACTAATCCTTTCACAAAATTGTTCCAAAAATGCTATTTTAAAAGCATCCCATGAAGCTATAGAACATATTGGTAAATATGGGTACTAGTCTTTGGCATCCTCTTTTAATGACTGAGCAAACAATTTCATTACAACATCCTCATGGTTTATCTCAAAATCACCCATCAAATCTAGGAATGCATTTAGGTATCTGGAAGCTAGCTTAGAATTTTATCCTATAAATATCAGTAGAAGTTTCCTAATATTATCAAGAATCTTATTAGGGAAACCCTTAGTACCTCAAAAAATTAATGTCTTATATCTCTCAATAGAGAACTTATTTTGAGGGAATGATAGGATTTTCATGCATGACATACTTTTATTTGACATTGTCCCAAGATATAAAGGGGAATGACACATTTCTCTCATTTCTTTATTCAGTCTTCAGATATTAACTTTATGGTTAATGAGAAACTACATCATCATGATTATAAAGATGCGCAGCTTCAAATATACTTATACCTTAAAGCCTTTTAAAAGGAAAATTTTAGAAATAAGCATACTTCTTCCAACCCACTTAGATACTAAAAATTTCACCTCATAAGTATGTAAAAAAACCACCACTATTCCCTTCTCTAGTGCTCAATTCACTTAATAAGGAACAAAGTGTTTCTTTCAAATCTCTTAAAAATGGCTTTCATATAAATTTATTTATTCTTGCAAATCAAAATAGGGGAAAATACCTGAATATATTTTGCAGATATTCTAAATTATGCTTTTTTAGGTTATTTGCATAGAGTCTCCACCTCCTTTGTAGAGGATCTAACTTCAATCAATATGAAGTTTTTTTCACCAGTTGATTTCACTTTAAACTTCCTTTTACTCAAACAAGTTTCACTAGCATAGAGTTCTTCAGAGTCGCCACCCACTTTTAGTGAGAACTTTATTTTAGAACCTTCATGAATCTACCAAAACAAAATGGTCTACTGCAAAGGTTTTCTTAAATAGATCCTTAGTAGAGTTGTTATTTCTGTTGGTTATTTTTCTAGAACCCAACTTATTCTTACCACATACCTATGAACTTGTCGGAATTCAATTACCAGTACGGGGAAGGATTAGCCAATAGCTAAGTTAGGGTTTTTAGGCCTTCACTTCTTCACTTCGGGCTCTGTGAAACCCAAGAGGGTAATCCTAAATATTTTGTTTAGAGATACCAGTTTGTCTAGGTATCAAACATAGAATAAAGAGATGATTCTTCTTAAATGTTTAATAGACACAATACCCTAAATATTTGGCTGACCTTCATGGTAGTGACTAACTTAAACAAGAGAAAATGTAATTGATTAAGATTCACACACACCCTGAAAGAGTTTTATAAGTAGGTTGACTATATTTTTGTGATCAACTACTATATTGGTTACCACAACTGGAGTATAATTACTTTGCTAAACAAATGCCATATTCTTGGAATGGATTCAAACCAAATACCCACATGACTAGATAACAATTTTATATCTGACAATACCCAAAGCCTTGAAAATATTGCACAACAATATCTCCACTTATCATTTCCACAATTCACTTCTTACTAGCATCCTCATACATGATTTATTTCAAACCCACTATTATATTCAAGCATTTACATACATTCATTGAAATGATAAGAAAGAATAGAACAACACATCCATTAGAAACCAAAAGAGACAAATAAGATAACCATTGATTATATTATTCATAGTTTGTATAACCTGTACATAGGAGAGTAATTTGTAGGAACTTTATACTATTCTACTATATGTATTGCCATTGTCATTATCATAAAGCCATATACATATCAACTAACTTTATCCCTCAAAACATATTACTAGAAAGTTCAGTATCCATTTTTCTCTCTATGTATAACCCCTTCAAAGAAAACTACCTACTGACCTCCTTTGTAATTAGCCTTGAAATCTTTTTTATAAGACAAGGGAGCAACAAGCATCAAGCTGAATTACACCTACATTTCACTTTCATTTGAAAATGAATTTCAATAGAATGTGAAAATCCCAATTAGTTACAAGTAATCATTTGTAGGATAGAGGTAAGCAAAAAGAAAAACTAAAAAAAAAAACCATTAGTTAGAGAAGACCCACCAATCTTCAAAAAGAGTGACCATCACAACATAAAAAACATGCAAGTTCACACTAAACTAGGAAATTTCACCATCCACACCAAAGACATAAATAAATAAAGACCCACACCACAATGAGGTAGCACAAAGGACCAAAAACCGAGCACCATCTTAGAAAGGGAACAAGATGCTACTTTTCCTTATCAACAACAAAGTAAGTACACCCGATCGATGTCCTTATTGAAAGTGGAGTAGCCATCAAAACCTCATCCTCATAATCAATCAAATCATTCATGGCCATGAGATATTGGTGAAGATATGAAATCAGTTTCATCTCCATTGTCAGAAGAATCATCTGAGACTTCAATGGGAGAATAATGGCATCCCATATAAGCTCAGTGATATTTATTCTTTCTCATAGCTTCCCTCTTAGGAATATCAATTTTTTTCTCCTTACCCTTGACCAATTCCTCTGAGATAATGTGGCTTCTTGGATGATAAGCATGCTTGAAAATACCTCGTGCAAACTTCTTAATAGCTCTTGCTTTCTTCTTTGGAGTCACAAGGATTTCAGACATGTATCTTGCTCACTCTAGGGAGAATCACCCTGAGACTCAAGAGGGTTGAGTCTCCTGGACCTTCAAACTGGGCTAATAGACACACTTACCTTACCCATTTCCTTACTTAACAACTTATAAAATTTCCTTAGAAATAACAAGCTCGAATTCACACATACTCCCAAACTCTTAATTCTCATAAAAAATCAAATGGTGAGAAGAACAAATAGGTGATCTTCATTAAATAGAACAACTAGAGAGTTTCTACATTATTTTTCTAGGAAAGATTGTGTGAGGACATAGGCAATCAATTACCCTAATTTTGAACCTCAGACGTCGATCATACCTTGAAGTTAATCAATGGATAATCAATTAGGATGATTAATTATGACAAACTTAAATGCATGCACTTGATACTTCTCCATAATCAAAAAACTCAAGTGAGATAAACATCCAATTATTTTTCATATTAACCACATGCTTAGCATTTAACCAAACATGTCATGTCACATTTACTTGCTCGCTCGTGGGAATTAATTTACTTGCAATTCATCACAATGAGACAGTGGGGAGCGATCATGATTTAACTTCAGAATATAAGCTCGCACTCTGCCTTATTTCAATTTCACCTTTCCATGTGTACTATCACCTAGCAAATTTGACGATCATAAAAATATTTTCTAAATTTCTTATGCATGCCCAAGAATCAATTCTAATTTAGCACCAGTTTTATCTTGGAATGGACTCGGCCAATATTTCAGTAGTACCTTATCTCCATATGAATCCATCTTAGCCTTTGTAATATTCCACATTAGACTTTCTCGCTTGCCCGCTAAAAAACATGGGACACAAGTGGTCCCCTCACGGGATGGTGAGGAGTGGTCTGGATCGACCCACATCACCCGCCATTCGACCGTTGATCTCTATTCTCTAGAAACACACGCCATCTCCAAAGTCTAGTGAGTCCCATAAAAAGTGACAGATGTCACCCTGCTAATGTATATTAGGGAGGAAGAAAACTAACAAACACAATTCAAGCATTTTGTAACAACTTTGCAACTCTTAAAAGCCTACCTCGTCAGCTCTTCAAAATTTCAATTAGTTTCCCTTGTAGACATCCAAACCTAGAAATTTGTGCAAATCTCTCTTGAAACTATGTAAACCCAAAACCCAAATAGCATTATAGATACCCATTATCCCTTCCTTTTACATAGCTCAAAACCTCATATGACTCTTTTGGACAAGATCCCTCAAACTAATGCTTCTACATTGTCCCCTTAAGCCAAATAGGCCTAATTTACAAAGCAACTCTACTCTAAAAAATCTACCAACTCCAAAAACCTATGGAAATTCATTTACCAATCTATAAATTCTCCAAATCTACAAATTTTAGCCAAAGAACAGCTAACTAAGTCCTCTTATTACAAAACCCTCAATTTTAGCCAGTTATAAGGGGGTTTATTAAAAATCCTACTTATACACTTCTCCAAAACTTATCAATGCATCAAAAACTCTTCAAAAGGTCTTCCCATGCTAAACGAAACATTTTCCACCCTTTACCATTGCCATTTCACCAACCTTCATTCAAAACCTCCATTTTCAAGCTAGAATCCACTCAAATACCCTTGGGGAAACACCCAAAACTCCACCAAATCCTACTCCCTACTCAAAAATCCTATCCTACCACCTAAATGTATCATATTGGACCCATTCCACCCAGCTATAGGAGGTACAATCGGTGGAATGGGTCTTATTGCATTTTGAAGGGCTTCAAACCCTTAAAACAGGTTGCAGACTCGTTTCCCATCAAAAGGCTATAAGACACTTAAAACTTTATGAGATTTGATAAAATTAAATGCAATATGCTCTTAACTCCTGTCTTCAACAAATTCAATGAATTTAATAACAAAAAACCTCTATATGGAACTATACAGTTGGTGGGAGCAGCAAATTTGTAGAGAATACATAGAAAATTAAGTGATTTTTATTGATTTCTTCTCCAAGAAAGAACAACAGAACCTCCAATTGAGCATATAGCATAATTTGAAACTTTTTACATCAAGAAAAAAACTACCCAACTAACTCAAACCATCTCAACTTCCATTTGAACCAACTTGACCATTGGTATTCACATTTTGAGCATTTTTGAACTTTTCAATATTGCACTTTTGATAATTTTGTAAAAATATGAAAATAATGAGTTGAATAATTCCTAATTACATACTAGATGGCCTATTATGACCTTATTGATGACAAAATAAGACTTCGCACACTTAAACCTATAAAAATACCAAAATTGACCAAATTAGCAAAATGAGCTTGGTGTCCCTACACCATACAACCGGCTTGAAAGTGTTTCAAAGTCCCTTGGAAATTTTGTTACAACTTTTCCACCTTTGAATACTCCATGTATCTAACCTCTAAAATCTCTTGCATCTTTCATTCCTTTCCACAAAGATAAAAACTAAAAACTTGCATTGTGCTTGGCACCCTTGAACTTGTTACCACTTGGATAGTACTCCATCCTTGCAAACTAATTAGTTGATTGTTCACTAAGCTTTCCACCATATAAAATTGATGTAAAAATATCCTTTGTATCTGCAAACAATCCTTTCCCAACTCTATCTCTGACTGTCCACTCGTTCCCTCTTATTGCATTCTCAAACTCACCTATTTGTCCTTGCTTTGCACCTTGACTTACCTCACCTCCTATCTTCATCTTTACCTTCAAACCTTCTACTCTTAGGATCTTTGTCCTATTAAACTTATCAACCTATGTTTGAACAAAGAATGACTGCCCCTTCACCTCGTTTGTAATCAATGGAAAAATCACTATCCCAATCAAAATTTCATCAAATTTTCCCAACCCATCTTTCTTCCTCACCAAAAATTCATCCTTGACCTTCTCTACGTTAGTTTTTGACATCTTCTCATCATATTTTCTTCCTTCTAACTAGGCACCATCCTTCAAATTCATTGTCCTAATATCTACAACTTTTGCAATTGCTGTAAACTTTACATTCTTGTCTTCCTCTGGCTTCACAAACTCTTTCTTGCAAAACATGATGACTTGTGCCACCTTACGCTTTGTTTTATCATCCTCCCACAATGGTGTTAGTGTGAAAGTAATATCATCCTTTTCAATTTGATATGTGTTATTCCTTCTATCATAAAGTGAGTTCCTATCAAATTTCCATGGCTTCCAAGTAGTAAATGATAACAATCCATTAGTAAAATATCACAAAGAACCCTATCCTTATAACCACCAATACTAAATTCAAATAATGCTTGTTCATTCACCAAAATTGATTGATTATCATTCACCCAAGATGCCTTATATGGTGTTTCATGAGGTATTATTTCTAACTTCAGTTTATCTACCATCTCAGTTGACACCATATTATCAGTAGAAATAGAATCTATCAATACCTTACATAGCTTGCCTTTGCATTTGCAGGTGGCCCTGAATAATTGTCTTATTTGAGTCATCTCCTTCTGCTTGAATTCTTGGAGTAATTTTCTTCTCACCATCAATGTTTCCCCAACTTCTGAAGCAACAAGTTGATTAGGAGAATTCACACTTTCACAATCATCTTCGTGCACCAACTAATTCCTTCTTTCACCTCCACTTGAAGTAGACCTTTTCTTTTTATGACACTTAAATGTTGGATGCCCAAACTGATTACAATTATAACTCCTTCTGAAAAATGTATTTGAACTTCTACCTCCACCATATCTTCCTCTTAAACCTCTAAACCCACCCGTTTGATCAACAACTTCTCCATGCCCCTTGCTTGAGTTTTCTTGACTTTCTTATGACTTCCTTGAAGTGGAAAAATTACCTCTTCCCCTTGAATTGCTGCCTCTACCTCTTATTTTTTTGTCTTTCCTTCTTTTGAGTTTCTCTTCAACCCTTATTTCCATTTCGTAGCACTCTTCAATTGTCCTTGTATTGTGCAAGCTCAACTCATCTTGAATGTTGAACCTTAGCCCATTGAGATATTTAGCCACCTTTTCTACATCATCATCGATGTCACCTGCTCTTATGTTCAACTTATAAAACTCATTAGTATAAGTTTTGACATCCATTTCCCTTTGTTTCAAATCTTGAAGCTTCTTAGACATTTGAATTGCATAATCACTTGGTAAGAAATTACCTTTCAATTTGGCCACCATTCTATCTGAAGAAATAAACTTACCTTTCCTTCTCCTTTCAGCTTGTTCATAATCCCACCATACTAGTGCATGCCCCTTCAATTTGGTATTTTTTATCTTCATCTTTGTTCATCACAAACATCCTCGCACTCAAAGTAGTTATCCAATGTTGCAATCCAATATAGAAATTTTTCATCATTAAGGTTACCTCCATACATAGGAAAATTAATTTTTACCTTATGTTTATCTCCTTTAACTTCCTTCAGTAGCCTCACCATCTTTTTCTCTTCAAGATCCAATTGTTCATCCACATCTTCAAACTCTTCATCCTCTTCCTCTTCAGAATAAATTTCATCAATTACAACCAAACCTCTCTTCTAACCTGTTTCAACACTTTCTATCCTTGCTACCAATGTATTTTGTAGTTCCTTCAACTTCCTAATCTCTCTCTCAGTTTTCTCTTCCATTTCTTGCATCTTCCTAGCCATATTGTTACCCTTAGGAGGCATTTTCTCCACTTTTCTTCACACCTTCTTTCCCTTCAAAAGATCTAAACCTTGTGCTTTGATACCAACTGATGTAGAGTAGGGAGGAAAACAAATAACAAACACAATTCAATCCTTTTGCAACAAATTTGCAACTCTTAAAAGCCTACCTCATCAACTCTCCAAAATTTCAACTAGTTTCCCTTGTAGCCATCCAAACCTAGAAATTTGTGCATATCTCTCTTGAAACTCCTCAAACCCATAACCCAAATAGAATTTTAGATACCCATTATCCATTCCTTTGAAATATCTCAAAATGTCATATGACTCTTTTGGAACAAATCCCTCAAACCGATGCTTCTACGCTGTCCCCTTAAGCTAAATAGGCCTAATTTACAAAGAAAAACTCCTCTAAACAATATTCCAACTCCAAAAACCTATGAAAATTCATTTACCAGTCCATAAATCCTCCAAATCTACAAATTTTAGCCAAATAATCACTCACTAAGTCCTCTTATTACAAAACCCTCGGGTATGTGCAAGATCATCATGGAAAAAACAGGCCCTTAAGTAGCAAAAAATTCAGAAAAACCATAGTTCAGAAACTTGACGTAAAAATTTGAATAAGTTATCTATATTATTTCAAAAATATTTAAGAATAGAATCTATAGAAAATTTAATGTAGTTTCTAAACTTCTAGGTTAATTTTTTTAAGAAAATCTATTTGGTGAAAATTTGAAATTTCAATGTAGTAGTACTTAAATTTTAGGGAAACAATAAGAAGTAGGTGTATGTCTAACCACCCTAACTACAATAAAATGATAATATTCTTTTATAATATTTTAGATATAAGTAGAGGACTATGTATGTGTAGGATCGTGATTGGCCAAAAAGTTGCACTATGATGGGTATGTGGCTGACGATTTTTTTTAACACAAAATTGATGAAATGAAAAAGGTTTTTAAAGGAGATTCTCAGCTTTCCATGAATATAAATTATTCTTTACTTTTAATTTAATAAGTAATTACTATTCATTTTCTATTCAAATTATGACTAAAGTCTTGATTGATAGACTAATTGAAAAACATGTATAGCTTTGAAATGGTATCACATT
The DNA here is from genome assembly GCA_007258455.2 of Sequoia sempervirens. Taxonomy (NCBI): domain Eukaryota; kingdom Viridiplantae; phylum Streptophyta; class Pinopsida; order Cupressales; family Cupressaceae; genus Sequoia; species Sequoia sempervirens. The sequence goes on along the minus strand of VDFB02058242.1, from coordinate 754,547,715 downwards.
TCTTGAATCCAAAACATGTGTCACATTCTATGCTTCACATACTATAGGATTAAAAAAAGAAAAATTGAATTTCATGAAGTTTTGACCAAGTTAAGGTGGTCGGACATACAGGTTTTTTATATTTTCTAAAATTTGTAATAAAAATTCATAATTAATTATTTACTTGGAAAAAAATTACAAAAAATAATGCATCACATTGGGACATGAGTCCTCTACTCATATCTAAAATATTATAAAAAAATGTTATCATTTTATTGTAGTTAGGGTTGTCAGACAGACACCTACTTCTTATTTTTTCCCTAAAATTTAAGCACTACCGCATTGAAATTTCAAATTTTCACCAAATAGATTTTTTTTTTAAAAAAACTAGTAGTTTAGAAAATACATTCAATTTTCTACATACTCTATTCTTACATATTTTTGAAATAATATAGATAACTTATTCAAATTTTTACGTCAATTTTCCTAACTCTGAATTTTTTGCCACTTAAGGGCCTATTTTTTCCATGATGATCCTGCACATACCCAACTCATGTCCCAATGTGATGCATATTTTTTTGTATTTTTTTTCCAAGTAAATAATTAATTATGAATTTTTTATTACAACTTTTAAAAAATATAAAAACTTGTCTATCTAACCACCTTAACTTGGTCAAAACTTCATGAAATTCATTTTTTTAAAAATCCTATAGTATGCGAAACATAGAATGTGACACATGTTTCAAATTAAAAAAATGTGATACCATTTGAAAGCTATATATGTTTTTCAATTAGCCCATCAATCAGGACTTTTGTCATAATTCAAATAGAAAATAAATAATAATTATTTATTAAATTCAAAGTGAAGCATAATTTATATTAGTGAAAAACTAAGAATATCCTTTAAAAACCCTTTTCGTTTCATTACTTTTGGGTAAAAAAAAATTATTAGCCACATACCTTACACATACCCATCATATCGCCACTTTTTGGCCCATCATGATCTTGCACATACCCCCTCATTTTTAGCAAGTTACAAGGGGGTTTAATTAAGATCCTACTTCTCCACTTCTCTAGACCTTATCAATGCATCAAACACTCTTCAAAATGTCTACCCATGCTAAACACAACATTTTCTACCCTTTACCATTTCCATTTCACCAACCTTCCATTCAAAACCTCCATTTTCAATCTAGAATTCACTCAAATGCCCTTGCGGTAGCTCCCAAAACTCCACCAAACCCTACTCGCTATTCAAAAATCCTATCCTACCATCTAAACCTATTATATTGGACCCATTCCACCTAGCTACAAGAGGTATAGCTGGTGAAATGGGTCTCATTGCATTTTGAAGGGCTTCAAACCCTTAAAATAGGTTGTAGACCCATTTCCAATCAAAAGGCTATAAGACACTTGAAACTTTATGAAATTTGATCAAATTAAATCCAATATGCTCTTAACTCCTACCTTCAACAAATTCAATGAATTTTAGAACACAACCTCTATACATAACCATACAGTTGCTAGGAGCAACATAATTGTAGAGAACACACAAAAAAATTAAGTGATTTTTATTGATTTCTTCTCCAAGAATGAACAATAGAACCTCCAATCAACCATATAGTATGATTTTAAACTTTTCACATCAATAAAAAAATTTCCCTGTTGACTCAAACCATCTCAACTTCCATTTGAACCAACTTGACCATTGGTGTTCCCATTTTGAGAATTTTTTATACTTTCCAATATTGCGCTTTTGAAAATTTTGAAAAAATATGCAAAAATGAACTCAATAACTCCTAATTACATACTAGATTGTCTATTATGACCTTGTTGATGAAAAAATAAGACTCCACACACTTAAATCTATCAAAAGACCAAAATTGACCAAATTAGCAAAATGATCTTGGTGTCCCTGCACCACCTACCTGTTAGACCGTGTGATTATCTCTCCTTAATGTACAAGATAGATGGGTGCATGAGGAATGGTCTTGATGAGAACACGTGTTTTGGTGTCCATCATTGATCTTTCTCAAAGCTATGACCATTGGCCTTTTAGAAACACTGGTCCCAACACCAAACATGACATGCAACCATCACCCACTAGCTCGTATGTTTTAAAATAATATAAAATAAACCAACACAAGCAAATGGGCAGTGGCCAAGATGTGACCACGTTACTTAATAACATTTGTTGATCTTCTTCTAATGACACGAGCTATCTTTACCAAGGATATCGGGCCCTCCAATGCATAAAACACGTGGTTGAATCCCAATAGCCCATGCAAATAAAATAATAAGGAATAAAGCAACATAGGTGCATGGGGAATAGTGGTGATCAACATTTTGATGATTGAACAACCAGCGTGAAAACCTAATTCTGAACATGCCGTAAAATTTAATTTTGAAAGGGAACCACTACTAGGCTCATGAGAACTTAACCCTTAGGAATGAAGGCTAACGATTTAAGTCATGAAAGTAAAGATCAATCATAGAAAAATTGAATGCTGAAAAGAAACTTGGTGACCGACAAACCTAAACTTAGGGGGGCAATGAACACAAAGATTTTAATGGCATAAGAGGTAAGTTGAATGACTGAATACTGGGAAAATCAATTAAATATAAAATTAGAATGACCAAGGGTTTTTGGACTCATGGGTTAATTGTGAGGGGTTTAGACAACACAAACCCTAAAATAGTGATAAGAAACATAACCCTAAGATAAAAAATGAGGCTCAAAGCCAAGTATTTACAAAATGTAAAATGGAATCCAACAAATATTTGAGGGGTTCCATCACTACCCACACGACTATCCAAAACTTCTTCTATCTCCTGCTTTTCTGAAGTAGTAGCTAGAATATTTCACCGTGATTCCATTATTTCTTCATCAATTCCTCCTTCATGATATTCTATTAAATGTGAGATGTTAAACACAGGTGAAATATGAATTCCATCAAAAAACTCTACCTCATATGCATTTCCTAAAACTTGCTTCTTCAAGATCTTGCATGGTCCAAACTTCATCTTTGACTTGTATGTACCAACTAGAAACCTCTCCTATCACAAATGAACCATGAATTCATCTCCTACCTGGAACTCCTTATACCTCCTTTTCTGATTTTCCTTAGCCTTGTATTGTGAGTTCATTTGATTGATATGCTTCTTCACCTCTTCATGCAAATTCTTCATGTGCTCAGCAAAATTTGTAGCCACAACACTACTCTTCTCCCCCTTATCCATCTTTATCAGTTCAGAAGTAGTTCTTGGACTACTCCCGTACACAATCTAGAATGGTGATTTACCATTTTTCCTGTTGAAAGAATATTTGTAAGAATATTTTTTCTATATGGTATAATCAAATCCCATCCCTTGGGCTTATCTCCTACTAAGCATCTTAGTAGGTTACCCAAACTCCTATTCACCACCTTTGTTTATCCATCAGTTTGTGAATGGTGTACATAACTAAAATTCAAATATGTCTTCAACTTCTTGCATAATGTCCTCCATAAATAACCAAAAAAATTGGTATCTTTGTCTAAAAATATACTATTTGATAGACCATGTATTCTCACTACCTCTTTGAAAAATAACTCTGCAATATGAACATCATCACTGGTCTTATGGAATGGTATGAAATGTGTCATCTTTGAAAATCTACCCACCACCAAAAATATGGAATCATGCCCTTTCTATGTCCTTGGCAAGCCAAGAAAAAATTCATGCTAATATCCTCTCATGGCCTCTCAGGTTTGGGTAATGGCTGATATAATCCAATATTCTAACTTGTTCCTTTCACCATTTAACATGATCTGCAACTTTGTACAAACTTCTTCACATCTTGTTGTAGTTGTGGCCAGTAATAATTCTCACAAACAAGAGAAATGGTCTTATCTCGACCGAAATATCCAGCCAATACTCCATATACTTCTCCTTGACTAGATTTTCTCTCATAGAACTCCTTGGATTACACAATTGGCTTCCTTTAAACAACATCCCATCTTGGACTAAGAAATCAAACCATCTTGTCCTATCTAATGTAACAAGTTCCAAACAAGCTTTCCAATCTTCTACAAAGTCTAGATCTTTAGGATACAAACACTTGAGTTCATTGAACCTGTAAGATGGAAAATTTTCATCGCAAGGGTTTAGGACATAGAGCAAAAATCTTCTACACTCCACATTCAAGGAAACCCTAGAGATCTCAATCCAAGGGTGAAGTAGAGGAAAGAGATCTTGTAGTAGGGTGTCATAGGGTATAATTAGAGACTAAAATTAGGGTTCATCACCAAGCTAAGGCTTGGAAAGATCAATGAAATGCAAGATCTGATGTTTAAACCTAGTGATGCATGAAACTTGAATGAATGACCTAGAAATACATATAAATCAGAACATAAGGCTATAAAATCATAAGTGTGCACCTAAAAACTTGTAGAGGCTTGAATGATGACTAGAAATTCTAGAAATGTTGATTTTAATGCTAAGTGGGACTCATATGCCAATCTAGGTGATTTAGTCCCAGACTCTGTGTTCTACACCAAAATTGGAATTTGACAATGCTTATTCTGAATCTCTTGAAACACTAAAAAATTGATTGTACTAGGAATCATATTCCCAAGGTGGCATATCAGTCCTAATATGATTTTTTGGAGGGTTAAGATTTTATTTTTCTCTCTAATCTCTTCTCTTTCTGCCACTCTTTGTTTCTAGACTTGAAACCGTAATTTTGGACCTGTAGTTGAATTTTTGTGAAGATAGAAACCTTGCAAATGAGGGTACAACTACAAAAAAATATTTCAAGCTTGTATCCTAATCTTCAAAGGATCTTCAAGCTCCAAGTCACCAAGATCTACAATCACACATATAGAGAAAGAGAAACTTGTTGGTTGTTAGGAAATGGGGGTTTTCCTTGGTTAAACCCCTTTGAGGTAATTAAACCAAATGATGAGATAATGAAATGAGGACATGAAGCATGAAACATGAATAATGATACCTTGAATGATGTCTTGTAAATCTGTAATCTAACATGAAGTGGCTATGAAGAATGTATATCTAGATCTTGAATATGGACATGAAAAAGTGCTTGCAAATGGATCTTCAATGATACATCACAACACTAGCTCAATAACATGCTTGAAACTTGATAATCTTGACATTGAAACAATGTGAAAAGGGGGAGGGATTGTTCCATATGGTTTCGGACATAGAACAACCCACTTTCCTTCTCCTTAGTTTCACTCAAGGATAACCCTAGAGATATTAATGCTAAAGAGAGAGATCTTGTTGTAGGGATGTCCTAGGGGCTGATTGTAAACTAATGAGGGGTTCACCACCAAGTTTAGACTTGGAAAATATAATAAAATGCAAGATAAAATGCAAAACCATAATATGTTACAAGCTTGATTTAAATGACCAAGAAATACAAGTGAAACAAAATAGAAAGATGCCAGTTGGAATATGTGCACCTAAAAACCTAAAGATGGCTGGAAGGAGGTCTAAAATACTAAAAATGCTAAACTTTTGTCCTATTGGGACTCATTCTCCATTCTAGGTGAATCAGTCCTAGTTCTGGGTTTTTGCACAAGAACAAGTTTCAAACAAAAGGGTATGTGAATTAGCAAAAGTCTCTGGAAAACACCTACGGTGGGACTCATTCACCACTCTTGGTGAATCAATCTCATTCCACTTTTTCAAGAATTCAAAGTTCAAATATGCACTCCTGATTCTGCTCTATCCTTCTTAATTGATTTATGGATTTGAATCTACAAAAATACCCGCAAAACATAATTTAGACTTGATTTGTTTATGGGGAGTTTTCCTTGGTCAAACCCCTAGTTCGATAATTATACCTTGATAGAAATAATGAAATTTGAATGGAAATAGGACTATGAATCCTAACCTTAAGTGTGTCTAAGATTAGGAAACCTAAAATGTAATGCAACCCTATTCTAATATGCAAGAATAAGATGCATGGATGGAAATATGACAATGACTGACTCAATTGGAGAGATCTCTAATCATCACAAATGAACCTTAATGATTCTTGTACCTTCATTAGGCTAAAAGTAGAGTGATAATGGAGGATGGAATCACTTAGGAAACAAGTCATTAGGCTTGTCTTGATGGCTAGTTGAATCTCCTCAACCTAGAATACATCATGATTCACCATAGACAACCATGATCAACCCTTAACAATGATAAAACTTGAATAAAAGTGAGTTCAGAGACCTGCAAAAACACTTTAATGTTACTCTGGAATGCTTCAAATTTGTTGCAAATAGACTCTTAAATACTCTTGTGAAGAGTACTTGAAAGCTTGTAAATTCTTGGATCTTGAATTTTCTCTCTAAAATGCTTGCTTTTATGACTTAAATGGTAAAAATGACTTAGATTTTTTCTTATATAGGTATTAAAACCTAATTTCCAATTATTCAGATCTCAAAGGCCAATGTTCATAAAAAAATTGAATTAAAATGGTGATTTTCCTTCTCAAAATTAAAAAATTGCCCAAATGGAACTCATTCACTACCCTTGGTGAATGGGTCCCACCTAGGGGGACACATTCGCCCAAGGTGGCGAATGAGTCCCACCCTAGCTTTTTGAGGTGGGTTTTAGGTGTACCATAGAAAAATGGTTATTGGAAATTTTCATGGTCTTTTATGTCTTTCTCTCATGATGCTTGGTCTATTTTTTCTTTGATTTAATGTTGTAATGTAACTTCTACATTCAGATTAAGTCCCTAAACTTCAAATTAAGGCACCTTGTGAAGGTGTTGTGAAGTGTTGTAAAGCATTTCTACACTCTTCTTGACTCTTTTCATTACAATTCACCTAAAATTCACCTTGTCATCACTTATCAAGTCCTATTTTTAAGTGTTGTAAAGTCTTGTAACAATATTTCATTCTTTTCTAGGATTTTTTTCACAATTTACACCTTTCTTATGCTTTATTTGACCCCTTTATGCACTCTTAAGGCTTAGTTAAGTGTATTTTTTAATGCAAACCTGGAAAATAAAATTAAATGTGACTTAATTCCTAACACCCACTTACAAGTCCAAGGTGGGATCCATTCACCATGGGTGGCGAATGAGTCCCTCTTGGCTCCAAATTCAAATATTTCAAATTTTCTTTGGGGTTTTATTCAAAATTACCTTATTTCGGCCTGTGATGTTGTATTATCGGGTTATTAGGGCACTAGTTTGTATAAACAAGTTTTTTTCTCCTCATTTTACATCTTCTCTCATCTCCTAATTTTCCCATTCACTTGCATCAATTAGCATTTGATCACTTTGCATCATTCAATCAAGCATCAATCAATTAGCTTGGAGTAGTTGTTGACATATCTTTAGATTTCTTCAACAAGGTTGTGGTGAGTTTAGGACATTTGCATGTTGTTTATTCATCTTTCCTTGTTCATTCCATTCCATTTCTTCATTGAGGGTTTGATTACCAAAGTGGGATTTGACCAAGGTAAATCTCTATATCCTAACCTTTAACCATTTGTCAACTTTTCCATGTGTTTTTGCAAACTTGTGTATGCATATTTATCAATCAATTAGCTTTTGAAAGGTGGAAAAGAAGTCAAAAAAGTACTTCAAGTCAACTACATCCTATTTCAAGCTTGGAGACAACCTACAGTCTGTTTTATGCAGATTTGACTCCGTCAACCTGACAAGAAGACAAGTGCAGATCTGGTGCTATAGAATTGGTCCCTAATTTCATAGAATTTTGGGAGATGACTAATTCACCATCAGTGGCGAATGAGTAGAAACTTAAGGCTGTAAAGCTAGATTTTGTTAGATTTCGGATCACGACAGTCAAAAAACTATTTTTCAGGACTCTTTTCCAGTAGCAGGATTGATTCGCCATTAGTGGCAAATGAGTCCTACTAGTGATCTACAATGATTTCTACTAGCATTCAGGAAGCTCCAAATTTATCATTCATTGCCCAGGTGCACATTGTTCAGCTTTGTTTTAGTTTGTTTACACTAGTTTACATCTCTATTTCATTTTCTGCATATCATACTATGTTTTCAAACATTGCATATTTCATAGGTTTTTCATCAATAATCAATCAATTACATTGTTTAGTTGCATTTAGATCATCTCATTTAGCCTTAATCACATCTTACATTTCCTAATTTGAATAAACCACATTTATTTTGAGGGTCTATCTCTCTCCTTTTAGGTGAAAATGCTAAGAGTGCACGAGAAGCCTATAGACCTCCTAAATTTGATGGTTCATTAGGATTTTTAATGTTTTTAGTGATTTTGTCGAGTTTTTAATTGAAATAAGCCTCGAGATCGGAAATGGGTCTTAGGGGCCTTTTAATGATGAATTAAAGGGTAATTAATGCAAGGGTTCCAAAATAGGTCCAAATTAGGGAAGGGATTGTACTATCTCCAAGAAGGGAGTACAATTTCTATTGCCACATTTAGCCCTCACTTTAGCACCCATATGACTCTATGTGCATATGCAAGCTAATGGAATTCAAATGATGAACTCTATTTTAAAAGGATACTCATATGGATTCATTCATGACATGAGAGAATGAAGCCCCCACTATAGTTATCTGCAAAACTATAATGTTAGGAATTGCATCCTAAAACACAAATTCATTAGTTGTCGAAAAATCCTCTTATCTAACTTCTTCTAGAAATAAAATTTGAGGGTAGATGTATGCCCCCACTTGATTCTGCTTGCTTTACGGAGGTGGAATCAAGGTAGTAGTCTAACCACATTGACTAATTGAAGTCATATCATAGGGTATTTCCAAGTACCATACAACATGGTGATAGAAATTTCATGAGGAAGGGCGTTGAATCATGATTTCAACACAACAAACAGCGTCAAAATCGTAGCTCTCTAGCTCCCATTAAGTTGATTTGAATGAAAGGCACTTTTTAACCCTAATATAGTAAAAAATCTAATTTTAACTGATATGAGTAAAAAGTAAAGTAAGTTATAACTATTTTGTTATTTACCTTATGTTACTATTTTCTTAGCCTCCAAGATTGGACGTTCTATGAGATTAGGTGGCTCATGATGAACAGTATGATATAGTAAGTTGATTTTTTTGCCTTAGGTTTGTCCTTACGCATTTTATTTTATGATTTTACATGTTTTTATGCATTATTAGGTTGATTTAGGATCTTGAAAAAAAATTCGCCAAGAATTCCTTTTTTCGTTAAGTGTCCTCTTTTCGCAAAGTGTCCCACTTTTTTGTAAAGTGTTATGTTTCTTTACGAAGTGTTCCAAAAGGGGTCTAAAGTGTCTATGAACTTTAGGAAAGTACACTAGAACAACTTTAGTACACTTTTTTGATTGGTGATGTAGATATTTGAGATTTTAGAATGCTTATAGGACCTATGTTTTGTTTTTTTATTATATTCCCACCCATTTGCTACAATGTCTGGGTGGTAGACATATCATCCACCTCTGGAACCTAGCCGCTAGTCTTTCAATAGAGGAGACAGAGATCCTAAAGACTATGGGAGTATAATGGGCATACCACATGCCCCCCATGAGGTACAACAATCCTATGTTGATGGAATTAGTAGAGCAATGGGATGCAGACACTTGCATGTTTCATCTTCCTACCAGTGAGATGACCATTATGTTGGAGGATGTACATCGCATACTCCGAGTTTCAATTCAGGGTGAGAGAGTGTGTTTCCTAGCAAAGCTGTCATTCTGGGAGGTGAAATATGACATGTAGTACTACCTTGGCGGTTGAGTGCATGATGCGATGGTGAGGCCATGGATCGATCTAGCAATGCTACTATACTTGTAGGACTCACTAGTTGCTTTGATTATGATGTTCATAGTAGCACTAGTACTCATCCCTAATGACCGGGGAGGACAACTACACATGATTTAGGTGATGATAGAGCACATACTGGTTTATGCCTAGGGACACAACATCTTAGTGCATCTGTTTATGATCTTGGACAATTTTATTATTGAGAGATTGAAAATATGGTACACTATATGTTGCTACAAGTGTGGTGCCTAAATGATATCACATGCACCAGACTGATAGTGTTTCCATGTGCTACAACCCTAGGTTATTCTCGAGCCTTTAACTATCCATTACGGTGGTTTTGATAGTATGGTGACTTGCATTTTTGGAGATTCTAGTTCATCTGAATGGACACAAATGAGATCCTATGGAAATGATGTCGGCACCATAGATGATTAGGAGGAGTGGTGGACAGTATCATGACTGACTCTCATATTCCTGATGGATGAGTTGATAGGTGTAGGGACACTCCTACATAAGGGAGAGGAAGAGGAGGACTGGGTTGAGGAGACACGCTATAGGGCTATAGACATATTGAAAGATGTGTTAGACGAGGAGTATGAAAAGACTGTAGATCCTAACTATGATGGCCATGAGGGTGATGAGGAGGAGGACGAGGAGGAGGATGAGGAGGATGTGATAGATGAGGAGTATGAAAAGACTGTAGATCCAATGGGCAATGAGTGTGGAGAGCCATCTCCCATTTGTGTTACTAGACCATGATCAACAACTCTAGTAGGCACCAGCACGGGCATAGCCATGGAGAGGCTAGCACATCCTCCATGCCCCCTACATACGACAAGGTTGTTTTCACATATCCTGCAAGAGAGCTAGGTGATGACATTTTATTTACTACTATGCTTTATGCTTATGTTTATGCTTTATGTTTTTGTCCCATATATATATCATGATGTGTACTAATTATATTGATGGTTTCTATCTTACAGGAGTTGTGAGAGATCTTCACAATCTCTATCGTTAGGTGGTTGTAGAGATAGTAGCCCCATTAGTCAACGAGGAGGCTACTAATATAGACAATGTGCCCCCACCCATTATGGAGTGGCATCTATAGTTTTTCAGACCATACATCAGACTGCGAGCAGTGTATGAGAGTCTTAGGAGGTGGGTCCACCGAGCCGGGGCTACCTAGGATGCATAGTCTTCTCGAACTCAAATTAAGTGTGAAAAAGGGTAAATTTTTTCTACACTACACTTTATTATTGGATCTTATGTGTTTTTATGAACTTTCAATGGAAACTTTAAAATTTCAAATATTGAATTAAACTATTAGAAGGATATATTATATGGGAAATATTATTTTTATTCTATTTTTAAGGACTATATGTTTTCAAAATGGTTATTAAACATATTTTTATTTTCTTGAGAAAATCTCAAAATAATATATAATTGGATTCTTATGGTTTTTAAATAAACCTTGTGATATTTATCCTTTCTATAAAAAACTAAAATATGTGATTTATTTTGTGGATATTTCACAATTATAATGGGATAAAAAAAAAGTAACTAATTTTGTATGCTTTTGGCTTGTTTGTGCTCCTTATATGTTATGTTAGAGCCAATTTATAAAATTGGTCACCGTATTTTTTTAGGAATAATATATCAAGATGGATGACACTTCAATGTACTATTTTATTAGTGTCATTAATTTGAGGTTGGGTCTTGAAAAGATCCATATTGTGTAGATAAATTCATGCTTAAATATATATTTGTGTATTGTAATACTTGTGTGTTTAATGAATGCAAATTTGTAGTTTATGATATAAACAAATTCAAGTGGGGTGGACCTTTGTGTTCAACCTAGTTAGGGGATATACTTACTATCATTGGTTGATCAAATGGATCTATGATGACCTATTTATTGGCTTGGTGAGTTCACAATAACTTCATTTTGCATTCACTAGAAAAATATGTGAATTATGTATACTTTTCACGTATGAGATAGAAAAGCATGTTGAAACATAGTATTTTTTGATCTCTATAGAATGGTACAAAAATATTTAAACTTATCCATGATTAAAATTTTTAGAGAGAATTCTTAATAAAGAATCAAAACAATTTGAGTGAATATGATCTTTTTTCAATCATGATTTTTGTAATTCCTCTATTTGATGTTTTATTTCATAGATGTCACATTGGGTTAATTCATGATCATTTGATCCTACATGAAATTCTTAAATTTGTTTAGATCAAAATATAATAAATAAATGATACTCTATGACTATATTGCTTTTAAAAACACAATTTAGTTGTAAGAATGTAATACAATATTTCCTTTTATTTTATCATGCTAGGTATTTGTAGATGTTTTATTTTATTTTTATTTATTCTTATAGAATTGGATTGAACTAAATTTTGTTGTTTAATTAATATAATTATTAATTCATAGTTGAAATAAGTAACTAGTTAATGAACATTATTTTCTCTATTTCTTTAACCTCATGGTTTGCTTAAGGTGATCCACACAAGCATCTAGTCAATACAATGGGGTCAGACCACATCTCTCATATTTATAAAGATTTAGTTTAGTTAGACATGTAACACTAATCCTTCTTACATCCTTGTGATGAGTTATTTTTATTGGCATGTCTTCTAATCTTAAATTCTAGTGTTGCATTGTGTTGCATGTTTCATTGGTAGACTAAGTTGGGGGTATAACTCTATGCATGTGTGTTGTCATTCTACTTAGGAAGGTGTTCTACATTTATATGTTTGCCATTGCTTTGGCTTATTGAGATCATTGTATGTCTCCCTTCATTTGTATCACATGTATGCCTCTTCTACATGTATTTGTGTGCTTAAGTTTGTGTTTTCATGAAAATGTCAACATGTGAGTGTGTACACATCAACGCTACTTTTGTTGTATTTATATATTGAAATTTTTCATCATTTCTTCCAAACTAGTTTCTATAGTAGAATTTGATAATTACAAATTTTATTTCCAAAATACATGTAGTTTATATAATATCTAAATTACTCTATTAATTCTAAGGGTTTGAGATTGTCTCCTTTGGATTGACGTTTTTAGAACCGTTAGCTTTTTTCTATGGGACATTACCTTTTTTCTTATGAGATTTTTTCTAATAAATTGTGTATATTGTATTTGTTGTGTTTAGCTCTTTAGAATTTTGTTGGGTGATTTCTACTCTAATAAATGTTACAAACAATTTATTTTCTTCATCACATATCTTATGTGTTTTTTTAGTACATTCCTATGTTGTGAGCATTTTTAGAATCTATTCTTTAAGTTTGAAGCATTTATTTGAAAATAGTAGTTCTTTCCTTCTAAATCTTAGAATGCATATTATATAATTATTTGTATGAAATAATTACTCAAGTACGGTTATTTATTTTATTGGTAAACAATGTTGGGGTAGATAATTTTTTTATTTAATCATATTACATATAATTTATTATTTATTTGTTAGAATTTAAGATATGTGTATAGGAATCTGTCTACAGATGATCCTCCCAATTGCTTTGATTACTTGAATACAAAAAAGAATCTTATTTTAAGAATAATAATTGACAATTTTCATAATTACTATTTATACTTATAAAAAATAAAATGAATTATGATAATCTTTTTAGTTTATAATCTATTTAAATTATACTTTAGAAGCTAAATGAATCTAGAGAGATTAAAAAGAGACATGTTTAAGTATCTATTAAATCTATTGCATTCATCTCCAAGAAATATATGTTATTTAAATAAGTAAATGAATTATTCTTGTACAATTGTCTTTATCCATCACATTTGAGTGTGGTGAGAGATGGGACTGTTGTACATTAAGCTTAAGGACGAGACCCAATCTCCCATATCTTATCACCATGAGATTTCGTAATTTTGAAGTTAAATGAATCTAGAGAGATTAAATAAAAGACATGTTTAAGTATCTATTAAATCTACTGCATTCATCTCCAAGAAATATATGTTATTTAAAGTAAATAAATTATTCTTGTACAGTTATCTTTATCCATCACATTTGAATATGGTGAGAGACGCGACTGTTACACACTTTAAGGACGAGACCCAATCTCCCATAAGATTTAGTTTGACTTAGTGCATAAAAAATAACACGCATGTATAAATCAGAAGGCAAGGAAGAAGATTTTAGTGAAGTCCGTAGCCGATTGTTTAACTATTGAAGGCCAAGCAATGTCAATAGCCATACGTAAGAACTAGCGATTGTTGGTGGGAAATAAACATCAAAAGGAATATTCCTCCCATATTCATTGTCGTTTGTTAAGGACTTATTAAAACCAGACAGTTTTCTCACATTTAAATCTGGCATACCACAAAATTCTACATTCAATCTCCCATTCCGGCCTTGTCAAAATCACCCAGATAATGTTGTACTAAAATATATTTTAACATCTCATTATGACGTACGGGATTCAATATATTCTACAACTAAATCTTCTTCTTGTTATTTTGTTTCAACGTGGACAAATCATCGATTTCTGAACAATTCATTCAGTGGGACACGGCAAAGGAAAATCAATGCATAGGTAAAGGTAAAGGTCCTTTTTAAAGTCCACGATACCATTGAAAACATCGTTTGAGATTGTAGATTCCAAAAGAAGAAAATGCATCGAACGGTGTGTTAGCCAGATACCATTACTAGCACGGCTAAATATTCAGGGACACTCAATTTAATATGTTTATTATACAGAATACTTCTCATCATAAGCAATTTCAACCTTCCATTTACGTTAAATAGAATTTACAAATAAAAAATTTACTTATAAATGAAAATATCTTTAAGTCAACTATTCTGGTTTTGTAATAGTCGGATGCATATGATCTGCTAGGGTTCCTTTGCATCCTTGTCAATGTTATTTTATTTTAGAAAAGAAGAAGTTAAACAGTTTTGTTTGTATTTTAGTGTCATTTCTACCTCTAAGCTTGTGGCCATTTTTTGCCTTTTTTAAATGGATTCAACTTTTCTTCTCTCTATAACTATTTCTACTAGAGTTGAAGGGTTGATGGTAGCAAACAATGTCATCCCATCCAAGCATCCCCATAATTTTGTTCCGAAGGTATTTCACTAGGTATGTCTTTTGTTGCACCTCTTGATGTCATGATACCTATTTCAAATTTTCATAATGCTTGTCATTGGTTAGAATCTTACACTTTGGTAGGATATTTTGTGGGCAGGATTCCCTTAAAGGCATGCAAAACGAATGGGTTAGCAAGAATTGGACCCCACATGGGATTCATCTTGTGATCATGCAAAACCTAACCAAAATCCTTTTCTTTTTTCACTTTATTGAATCTCTAGACATGCTAAGGTAGTGCTTTGTCATGGCCCTTGGCCTATCCATTCCTCACTTCTATTTTTCAAACCACAAACATAGGATTTTTTTGTCTTCAATGATAATTCATTTAAGGTCACCATTTGGGTTGAATTCATAGGGTCACCCCTACATTGTTAGAATGTTTTGAGCTAGATAACCTCTTCTTTAGGCTATGGTGTCTATGTTGCACCTTCTAGGTTCTATACTATTTGTTGCTAATGGTAGGTGTGTGTCAAGGTGAACTTGTATGGGACCTCAAGGAAATTGTTGATATTTGGGTTTGTCAAACTAGATATTCACAACATCTCGATTATATCAACATTATGAGCACTTGGTATTGGTCTTAATCATTAAAGCATAAGATTAACGACTTACCCTTGGGTTCTTTGCACCCAAATCCCACTATTCAATCCTCTTCTAGGATATGATTTGTTGGTTATCTTTTATGAACCAAACTTAATCTTACCATTTACCTATGAATTTTCTAGAATCCAATGATAAGTAAAGGCAAGGATTAGCCAAAAAATAGGTACTAATCTGCTAGGCTAGACCTCTACTCTTTGGGATTTGTGAAACCCAGGAGGGTGATCTTGATAGTGTCTATATGATACTCTCGTGCCATTTTATCATCAAACATTGAAAATAGATAGATAGATTCCCTATCAAATGCAAATAGACAAAACTCCCAAAGGATTTGGTAGACCATTTAACGAATTGTATCTATAGCTAGGAATGAGTAATACTACATACTACTATACTGCAAATACAGGTGTGCTAGAAATTGTTGTAAAGATTTGTGTTCTTTGTTAGGTACAGGCGGCTCACTAACATAAAGGGTGACCAGACAAATGACCAATGCCTTATCTTAGGGTGATGGATTTACATATGCAATATACCATAATACATTTAGCAAATTGAAACAAGTATTTATAGATTATTGTATATTACTTTGTAACACACAACTCGATGTGTCCAGAACTATAAACTCCTTAATACTAATCCATTTCACTATGCATAAAACTATCAGAATTACTCATACATGAGCTCAAAAAATTCTTAACCATCAAAAGACCTCTATAATTGGCCTTGAAATATCAGTTATAGAAACATGGGAGAAACAAGCATAAAAAAAATTACAGAACAAATTACAATCAAAGTCGCATTTACATTTGACATACATTTCAATTTTAATTTCAAAATTCGCTAGATAGTTATATTTGCACCTTACAAAGTGAGGGAAAGCATATAAGATAAGTTATTTTCATTCATTGAAGAAGATACACCAACCTTCCCAAAGGCACCTTTCACTCGTCACAATAGCATTATAATATATTCTTCACAAGCCAAAATGTTAACCATGTGCATGCCTAGTCAGCAAATACTCCAAAAGCATGAAAAGCAATAGAAAGAAAGAAGACTAACTCATCCAGGTCAGCATTTGTGCTATCAACCTTCCTGATAGGGAGAGAACAATATTTTTTAGTACTTCAATGAAAGCCTAACCTGTACTATTTCTAGGCTATGCATTATTTCTCTCCTATCTATTATTCACCATGCCCACCATCATCTTCACAGATATAAACTTACTCAGTAAAATTTTCCAACCAAGTGTTGTATTCATCTTCAATGGGCCATTTTGCATCCAATAAATGTTGTACCTTTGTAGTATGTTGATTATACCTTGCATCAATTAAGGCTCTAGCCTCTTTGACAAAAGTGTCCATTCTTGTTTCAATCCCTACCATAATATCAACATTAGGATTCAATGATGTATAGTCAAATACATTCAATATCATCTTAGCTTGTGTGAGTAGATCTCCCAAATCATTCCTCCATGCATCAAACTCATTTAACTCATCTTTGTAATTCACTATTATAGGCATACCAAACTCCTCTATTTCTCTGAATATTTTTAGTTTTTTCTGGAGTAGTATTCCTAGCTTTCCATAAAAAGTTGTTATTTGATTCATCGGGTCAATAGCATGTAATATTTCAAGGACATTTGTAGGAGCTTCAAGATCTTCTTGCATTTTAGACATCATTTTTTTAAAGCCCCTACCTTAGTGCTCCATTTGCTCCATTTATTCTGAAAGCTTCCTAAACCTGCAAATATCTTATGTTTGCTTCATACATGTTCCTATAGGTAACCCACACATTATCAACTCTGTTTACCAAGTTTGTTACCCTATGTTTCAACACATGCTCAAAAATTTATTTTTCCACCTTAACAGTTTAAAATTTGGCCTTCTTGACATTTTTCTTATCAGTCTTTAACTGATTATTCAAATCATTAATCCTTAAGGCCAAGGTTTCTCTATCTTGTGTAGACAAGTAGGCAGAAGAAGAGGATGGAAAAGAAAATGTGCTTACTGACTGGCTAACCAGAACAGTGGATCTCATCTTATTTATTTCATCCAAAGACTTATTGTACTACTTCAACAAGGAATCATATTTCCTTTGGGAAATATGTGTTGTATTTGCACTGAGCATTACAGCATGAATGATTAACTTAGCTACTTAGACCGGAGTCATATCTATAGCTCTCTTCACTACCATGGAACCAATGACCTCTTCAATAGGGCTAACAACCTTATCCTTTCCAGTATTGGGTGCCAGGGACCAAATTGCAAGAGTATGCAACTTTGGACTATAACTAGATCCAAAAACCTTATTTTCAAAATGCTCCTCGGATATAGAATCCTTAGGGTCTCCACCCTCAGGATTGATAGTTGCAATTGTTGAGTTGATGATGCACGCTGGTAGCAACATCATTCCACTTTTTGTTACAATATCCCTAGCCTTGACAGGAGTGATAGTTACAATCTCATCCATAATCTTTTCTTCCTCAACCTTCTCAACCTCTTCTTGTTGAGCAGGATCAACATTAGCCCTTCTCGTTCAAGCCTCTTCTTTATTTATTTTCTTCTTTGTTGAACCATAAATTCTTTGAATTCCTTAGATTGCACAAATTTATCATCCACAAGAAACTCATTACAATCCTTGATCCTAGGATCATCATCATTCTTTTCATCATAATGCCATTAGACAATTCTCTCCTGGGGAACCTTTGAATCAAGAGCATCTTCAATATTATGGGGAGGGAATTTCCTTTCCACTTCCTCAACACCGGGCACATGTTCCTCCCCTACTACTTGAACATCTTCTCCTTGTACATCTGTATGCTAGTCTGGAATGTCCATAGCCTGAGGTTGTCGCTCTAAAAACACTTGTGCTCTCTTAGTAACCTACTTTCCCTTTGCCTTAAAATCACCACTCTGATAATCCTTTAGCTTTGCAAAGGACCTTTTCAAATACATACATTCTCTATAATGAATTTCTTTCCAAATAAATAGATTCACTAAATCATAGAAGTAAGCCATATTTCATACTTGGATCTAGTGTAGGATTTGGCCAACAAATAGGAAGTGAGATTGGAACACACTTCCCCTACACTTCAGGCTCTGTAGGACCTAGGGGGTGACCCTTTTAGCAACACCTAAAAATTCACACCCACACTCAATAGGGTATTGCTCAACAGATAATGCTCTCACAAGAATATGCCAAGAAACATGGAATATCACTCAACATTGGCTAAGATATTGGGAGAATTTCATTAACTATCATGGAGAACATGGTAGATACCAATAATAGAATTGAATGGTTTGTTATTAAAATATGTTGACTCCTTCAAGGTTTTGCAAACAAAGAAACCCACTAAGCCTTGAATTCCTTATCCATAACAGAGTAAAGATGAAATAGTCCCCTAATAACAACATAAACACTAATTCAATGGCCTCTGTAACATCACTTCCTTACAATAATGCATCCACTTAAGGACATATTGTCAATCTACTTCTAAATCCTTACATAATAACAATGCTCTCAATGCTTAAATAGAAGCTAAATTTAATTTATTCCTTGAATAAAATTTATTGGCTACATTCATCACAATAAATGTGTAATGAAAACCTCAACAATGCTTTATTATCTTAATTAAAAAATCATTTTATTACATAAAGGAGACATTGAATCTTCCTACCATTATTAGTAAAACATATTACATCATTTAAATCTGAAACTTAAAGAGTAGCCTAAAACCTACCAGAGTCACTTTGTATAAGAAATTACACTATTCATAAACTAGAGAGAAAATAATATCTCCCAGAATCCCTTTCAAAGAGAAAGAATTGGAATAAGAACGAGAAGAAGAAACCCTAAAACTACATCTTAATGTGACACATGGGTCCTTCATCTTCCTTTGATTATAACTATCTCCAGCTCATGGAGACTCTTCAATTTGCACTTTGATGCACGCCCATTGCTTGACTTTCCCTGCAATAGAAAAATATTCCCTACCGAGAAGACTTCATTCTTCATTATTCGCTTAGCCTTACAACAAAAAGAATATTCTTTTTTGAAAGCCCTTATTCTTCACTCATGACTATAAAAAGCCCTTCATTCTTCACCCTCCATTTTACCATGTTTCTCATTCCACCACCCAGCAACACAAAGCTTTTATTTTTCTCGTGAAAGCTTTTTATTCTCCTTATATTCAGTTAATTTCACTTGAAAGTATTATTATCTTTACATGTGAATGTTATGAAATAATTTACTGGAGCAATAGAAAACACTTCATCTATGCACTCTACTTTTATTTTTAGCACTTTAAAACTTTTTGCTTCATAAAGTGAATAATTTAATTCACTTTATCGGGCTGCATTTGAAACTAATTGCACTTTCTTATTTTTTAGCTATAAAATCTTAATCTTTATTTTAATTTATGAAGGTTTAAATTTTATCACTTTGGTTGTGAAAAACTTTACCCCCATGCAATTGCTTTGAAACTAACTCTCCACCGTAAAAAATATTCATCTAATAATAATTTTTGACAATAAAACTCGGGGCCCACCATGCTTTGTGCAAATATTTACCCAACATCGCGTATCTTTGATGCAGTTAGAAAAGTTAACATCTATTAGTGATACATGATGGAAAAACAACACCATCACGTATTGCCATTTCAAAGAGAGAAAGGAAGCTTCAAACAGTGATTCTCGATGAAGAGAACATGGTATCACCCATCACTAATACATTGTGTGCAGAAATGGTGACATCAAATAGTGATGTGTGATGTTAGAACAAAATACCCTAGTTTCAACACTTCCACCATTTGAATCCTTCGTTCTTCATCAAATTTTTGTTTTTCTTTATTATTTCGCTGCCTTTTCATGGACAATGTGGTATCTAATAAATGTTTACAACAATTCAAAATGCAATTGTATCTCCTTCAAATTCAAAACCCAGTGTTCATGGGCTCACCATGGCGGATAGTTGGCTCAACATAGGGAGTGCATTCAAATTTTTGATATTTCTATCTAAGCATGCCAAATATACTACCCCCAATAATGTTCATTTGAAGACTTACCCTAGTTTTTCTCACAAATGCATTTGAGCCAAATGGAATGGAATTAGGGCTTCATTAAGAAAACAAAATCTCCTCAAACAATTTTGATACTTTTCATAGCAAGAGAAAAATATTATTGTGTAGAGTTTAAACATGTGTAAAGTTTACCCACACAATGGTATCAAAGTCAAGATGTATGCTACAACAACTTTTTGTACCATTTAAAAGTTTCCCCCACCGATTGAGCATCGAACAATGGCACTTCCTGCAACAACATCTTGTTTCTACGTAAAGATTTCCTTTGCAATACCAAACTGACCCTTATCGGCCAGCATAATGGTTGCCCACTTGCACAACAAAGACATTACCCTCTCTTCGCACCAATGCTTTACCATACAGTTTGATAGCCTCCCCAAGCCGTGAGTTTTTTCTTCATACACATACTACCGTGGATGGGTATAGGAATCTTAACGTGCAGACCTCTACATATTATTTGTTAGGGAAGGACAATAGTAGTAGCAACCTTGCCACATCTCAATTAAGGTTTTTGACTATGAGCACCAATTTACTCCTCTTGTTTGCAAGATTTCTCGGTTGATTGATGGACTAGATCAAGTGGTTATTGGATTCCTATTCTTATTGCATAAAGCTACAAATTAATTCCATTTTCCAAGAATAATTTCCTTGTAAGAATTATTTGTGTCCAATTCCCTTTATGTAGATTTAAGTTTTTCATCTGACTTAAGCCAATCACTATTTTAATTCCATGGCTTCAAACATATACAAAAAAATTGAAATGGTTTTATCAAATTTAAGAGCATCTCTAATCTAATCTAGGCCCAACTACATCTCCTTCTAATGTTTATGATTGAAGCAGTTCATGTAGTTGTTTCAAACAACCCTGCAAGATTAAATAGTGTTGTGACTTAATCCCATGGTGACTTCATTGCACTTTCACTTGTAGATACACTCACATGATCCTTGATACTTTTGAACAAGCCTTAGTTACCACTTCATCTTGAATAGAATAAACAATGAAACCTTCAAGGAGTAGATTGAGTTGTATTGATAGCTAGGTTCTTGTCTTCCTCTTTTTAGATACACTCTTCATTACTTGTTTTGTACTTTGCAAACAATATAGGGAACAAGAAACCCCAAAATAGATCCTCTAAAACCTATCTTATCAAATCAATTTTTGGACCCTTTTCGTGCAAGGATTTCCTCCCTTATAGTTATCATGGTGGTTGTTTTATATGGACTTGTAAATACTCTGGACCTCCCATTACAGAAGAAGTAGTAAGAATATTCATTACAACCATACTCAACATCAAATATAAAGTGTATTTTATGTTCTATATCCATTGCAAACTCCTTTGATGACCACCTTTCATCCTACCCAGATATAAACTTCCTCAAATTGTGTGACACATGTTAGGTCCCCTTGTGGGCCTACCTAAAAAAAGTCATTTTGAAACATTTTTTTTGTTCTAAATTGATCTGAGGCTACCTCTGAATGCACCTGAGGCGAAAAATTGAACTGGGTAGACATCAAAATCCACTTTCTCACACTTTGCATAGTAGTCAAAATAGGTCAAGTGGCCTTTGGAATCACCATGGAAAACTAGTCAACCGACCTCCTTATGGACACAGAAAAAGTAACCCTTTTACTTTTTCTTCTTTTATCCCTCCTTCTGCTTATTTGGCTTGATTTTTCCTTAATTTAATGTTGTAATGTGACCAGACATTCACATTAGGTCTTGAATTTTTATGAATCATTAAGACTTTATGATGTCCTGTAAAGGTGTTGTTAAGTGTTGTAAGACATATTCACACTTTTCTAGAATATTTTTATCATAATTCATCTATATACCCTCTTGTAATCACTTAAAAAGTCTTATTCTAAAGTGTTGTAAAGTCTTGTGACACACTTTCACACTTTTCTAGGCTTGTCATCAATAAATACACCTTTCTTATGCTTTATTTGGCCACTTTATGCACTTGCAGGCCTTAATTAAGTGTATTTTTTAATACAAACTTGACAAACAACATTAAAGATAAATTAATTCCCAACACCCATTCATATGCCTTGAGTGAGACCCATTCACCGAAGGTGGCGAATGACTACATGTTGGCACAAAAATCAAAATAAATTCAAATTATTGGTGATTTTTTATTCCTAAAGACCTAAGGTCAGCCTGTGATGTTGTATTTTTAGGAAATTAGGGCATAATTGTGTATAAATACATGATATTATATTCATTTTAATCCCCATTCATTCAAATATTCATTCTTTCATTCAATCCATCTAAGCATTCACTTAAGCATCATAGCATTATTCAATCAAGCAATTATCAAGCATCATGGAGTAGCCATTAACATATCTTCAGACTTCAACAACAAGGGTTTGGTGAGTTAATGAAATTTACATGTTATTTTTTCATCATTTTCTTCTCATTTTATTTCATTTCATAGGGTTTGATTACCAAAGTGGGGTTTGACCAAGGCAAACCCCTATACTCTAACCCTTAACCCTTTTCCCCCTCTTTGCATATGTGTTTGTAGGTCTTGTAGGAAGACTTGTCAACAAGAAAGGTGTCAAGAAGGTCTTGAAAGGTCATCTAAGTCATCATAGTCAACAAAACCCTAATTGGAGCTTGAAGACCCCTTTTTAGCCTATTTTCTAGAGATTCAGATCTGACAACTCGACAAGCAGAAAAGTGCAGTCCAGGACCCACAGAGTTGATGGTTGACTTTGTAGATTTTTTTAGGTGGAATAATTCAGCATTAGTGGTTCATGAGTCACACTATTAGGCTCAAAAAAGAGTTTTATGAAGTTTTGAGTTCCTAGCATCTTGAAACATGTTCTGGTAGATTTTACCAAAACTTGGACCAATTTGCCATCTGTGGCAAATGAATCCCAGTGTTCATCAACATTGAATTTTGTAACATTCTAGAATCTTCCCAGATTTACTTTTAGTTCCGAGTGCACTCCATTCAGCCTCATTCAACTCTATTTTCATTTGTGCATGTTTCTCGTTCATGTTTGTATACAACACTGTGTTTTCCAAAACTTTGCATTTCCTAGGTTATATTCAATAATTGATCTATTTCATGAATTTTTTGCATTTAGTTCATCTCATTTAGGTATATTTCACCCACATCACATCAATATTTGAATGTGAACATTGCATTTTGGCATCCAACCCTAATCTTATCTCCTTTTAGGTGAAAGACCCTAAAAGGAGAATAAAGCATTTTGGTTTGCCAAAATCTTTGTTTATATTTTGGTGAACCCAACTTTAGAGAATTTTTAATTCTAATTCCAAGTACATTTTCATCCTAGGTTTAGCTTGCATCATCATTACATTAGGTTTTTCATTTTTTTGCATCCTAGGGTTTTCAAATTTTGTATTAGTGAAAACATCATATGGCTTTCATTTTTTCATTTCAAATCATTTAAACACACTAAAATTTTGCATTCTCATACTGTCGTTGCATTTGTGCATCTAACAAACATCAAATTGGATTTCAAATTTCTGAAAAAAACTAAAAAAAATCATCCTTGGACTCATTCACCACCCTAGGTGAATCAGTCTAGTTGCACATTCTGAACTGCATTTTCTAGGAAATTTTTGCATTTCTATTTTCTGTAATTACATCTCTATTACAGATTCCCAAATTTCTATTATTAGCATTTTATTACTCTTAGTTTTCATTTCATTTGAATTCATCCCACCTTTAGTAGCCCTTGTATGAGTGTTTGGTGCCCTATTGATAATACTTTAGTGAGAAGAAGTTCCTAACTCATGGCCCATTCCACGATAACACACTCTTTGTGGACCTTGGGTTGTCTCAAGCTACTATTTCTAGTGTTGACAATAGTGCATTAGGCATGGATCCTACCTTTAGCAATACTTTTCCTTCCCATAACATGCAATTTGACACACAAAACGATCTCGTTCCACAAGAAAAAATCATTAACATTCATGGGGATCTAGCACATTTACAACCAAACATGTTTCTTGAAAATATTTCAACCACTACAATTCCTTCTATAGATAAAATCCATTGTCTGCTTGAATTTAATGAAGGGTTAGATGTTATTAAAAAAATTGTTTAGATATACCATAAACACATTCCTTCTACCTCTAGTACATCTCAACCATCAAACACTATGGTTAGCCATGGAGGACCTTACATTCCTCCCCCTTCAACTGTAGCATCCATACCTACCTATACCACTCCCCAAGTCACAACCACAATGCAACATGTTAGCAATGTGATTCCTTTCTCGACTATTCCTACTAGCATTCCCAATTCTTCTATGGCATCGAATGCTTTCTACTCTTCCACCATACCACCTATTAGCATTCCATTCACTTTCCCTAGGACTACATACACTCCATCACCACTATCTCTTTCCCTTCATGCCACTTACACTAACCCTCTCATCCCACAACTTTTCCAAACCGTTTCCTCCATGCAACAACAAATATCCACCATAATCCAAAGTCAAAATGCTCCACCCACCTATTATGTCTGTAGCAGCCCATTATCTTTAGAAATATTAAGAACACCAATGCCACAAGGAATTAAGATACCTATATTTGAGAACTACAAAGGAAAGGGTGATCCTACTAATCATGTTAATGCTTAAACAACCTTATGTAGTGACTTTGTTCTTGATGATAAACTGTTGGCCAAACTATTTCCTTGGACCTTAAAGGACACTACCTTGGAGTGGTTTTCAAACTTACCAAACAATTCAATTCGTTCATTCAATGAACTTGTTGATTCTTTCATAAATCATTTTCAAGTGCAAATGACTCCCAAAAAGACATTAGCTGATCTAATGACATGTAAATAAAATGTGGATAAAAAAAGTAACTGATTTCATCTCATGCTATCAGTCATTATATGCCCAAATTGATGTCAAGATTCCTAATCCACATCTCCAAAAGATGTTTATTGAAAATTTGAAAACTCACATCCAAGATAAATTGACCATGATGAAATCTCCCTTTCATGAATCTATGTACAACCCTTTGTGACTATCACAATTTAATTAGTAGTCATGATGCCTAGTCCATTACTAACCGAACTGAAAAATCTGAACCTAACACTTCAAACAATTCTCAACCATTTCAAAAACCAAACAAAGGGTTCTTACAATTCAACCCCCCTCCTCAACAACCACCTCAACCCACCAACAACCAAGTAACAACCATTAAAGCTGCCATAACTTTTACCTATGGAGATCCAAAGAGATAGTTTACACCTTTACCAGACACTCTTCACAACACCATGGCCTAGCTATTGCAACAACAAATGATTAATTTACCTATTGTTAAAACATTGGATCCAACTAAAATTTTCCTCCAACCTTTCAACCCAATGCTTATTTCCATTATCATAGATAAAATGGACATGACACATAATAGTTTAAGCATCTTAAACACATAGTGGAAGACCTCATTGATTCTGGCCATCTATCCATTTCAAATATTAATGTTAATGGAAATCCATCTGTTGCCCCACCCAATCAAAATTTGCAATTTTTTACCAATCTGATGCCCAAACATACTATGTCATTCATCAAAGCCAATTCAATTCAAAACAATGATGTGATGACTGTTCATAAAACCATTGAACATCCTGATCCTATTCCACATTCCACTTCTATTAATCCTATGGATGATCTGGTACGAGGGATAGATGTTACCAACCTAAGAAATCTCTTGCTATTACTTTCTCTTCTATAAATATATTCTTCTAAATCTTCCCAATGGTCTTCTTTACATAGCTGGCCATATTTATGATAAGCCCACTGATGGGATACTCATAGATCCTGCCTATGGCGAGAATGTGATCACTGAGGAATTTTTGGTATTACATGATCTTTATCAAGATATTCATTACAAACCATGAGCATGGATCAAAACACACAATGGTTTTACATGCCTTATGATAGGATCAATCCTCCTTACATTATAGATAGGACCTAAGATAGTGGATGTAATGTTTTTTGTCATTCCACAATCTGACCAGTTTCATTTATGGCTATGCCATCCATGGCTTCGCTTGATGAAAGTTGTTCCTTCAGTCATACACAAATGTTTAAATTTTCTACATGACAATGACATATTCATTGTTCACCATAGTGGCTTTAACCATTTTTTTTCTAAAGGAAACTTCTCCTTAGAAACCTTTTGGTCATAGCCCATGGAACCCATAACACCTCGCAAAGATTTATTTTTCATTGCTTATCAAAAGTTTAAAGCAAAGAAAATTACTGAATTGTCCCTTTTCAATTAATTCCCATCCACTTCCAACACACCCATCCTCGATGAGACAATGCTTCAACCTGAACTTGAACCACCAACTCTAGATCAATAAAAAATGAACACTTCACCTTCCTCATCCAAACATCCAAGAGATAATGAAACCAACCCCATCATGTGCCCTCGCATAAAAAAAGTCTACAAAGTAAAAGAGAAAGAGATTGAATCACCTACATTGTTTCCTTGTGTTCCTACCATTCGGGAAGAAAATGAGCCTATGGTGGATCAACCCACTCTTACACCAACACAACTTCAAAATAGAATCAAAAGAAACTAAGGTGCTAGGGAGCATAGGTTTTGATGTCATCTCCTTTCTCGTCAATTACAAACTAAAGAAAACAAAGAAAGTTAACCTCCACCCTTGAAGAAAGCACTACCCAACAACCCTCTTCCACAATCACAATAAAAAGATCTAATACAACAAGCACAACTCCTGATACACCCTTCTTTGGAAATAACCATCCATCCTTCAGTCGTGCTTAATCTAGATAACAATGATGAGATCTCTAAAATAGACAAAGAGGTGCATAATGATCTAAATACATTATTTTCCTCTTCCATGAGATTAAGTGAAAAATCACCTACAACAAGTGTAGAGCCTAGTACTTCCCCTAGTTCGACACTTGCAATTGTCCCTTTGGATAGTCAATCACCCTTGCAATACACTAAACAAGATTGGGAGGTGGATGACTTGCTCATCGGCTGACTTGCATCTACCTTGCTAGTCTTTCAAATTTTCTTTACTTTTTCTTGTATGTGTGTATCGTGTTCCCCCGTGATGTAATGTTTGATGTTCTCTCTCGCTTTGTGAAATTCCTCTATTTGTACCTTCATTCTTCTATATGTCATACATTGCTTTTTATTTTTACTTTTCTCTTTTTTTTCCTTTTGGGGATGGCACAAAGGGTAAAGATGCCCTATGTCTCTTCCACTTTGACCCAAATGGTCTTCCTTTCTGTAAGAATTGGCTATGAAGATATCCAACCAATATCTAGAGGCCTAATAGAAAGCACAAGCATAAGAGAGATAGAAACAATATGAAAATAATAAACTGTATTCTGCCAATGATGTAAAATAGAATGAGAAAAAGTACATAGCAGACCCCTTGGTTTTATAGCCAAGGTGAGTGCATAGAAGGACATAAGATTATGACAAGTGTCAGAATATTATGACATGAGACAACTATGAAAAGCTATCACTCCACCTAAAGTGGAAAAGTGATAATGTGATAATCACCACAAATGGTGGATCACACACAAAAGGTGGAGAGGTAATCACATGACATGTCCACAAAAGGTGGATGTGATAAAGTAATAACATGATAAGTCCACCAAAAGTGGAAATGCTCCAACTACCTCCTATGTGGTCCCTAAGTAAACTTAACTAAGGTGTAATTATGACCTACGATAAGGTACAACACTTTTAATTACACCAACACCCCCCCTTAAGCACAAGATAGGGATAATGTACACAAATGTAAACAATGCAAGATGGTCTCGACTAATAGGAAATGTTAGGTACCCATGTACAAATGCAATGAAATCTCTCATAAAGCGAAGAAAAGGAGAAAACCATGTGGGAAAAAAATCCTCCCCAAAAGAGAGATGAAAAACAAGAGAATGAGCTCTCAAATGTATGAGAAGGACAAAACACCTAGAATAGGAAAAAGTCCCCTGCATAAGAGTGAATGAAGAAGTCAAGAGACCTCCTCAAATGAAACATCCTGCACCCCCAAGAGGTTGCAAATGATGATATATACTCTCAGTGAAGGGTTTGGTGAAGATATCTAGAACCTGTTGTGTGGTAGGACAATATTACAAATCAATGACCTGCTCCTGTATCAGCTCCCTGACGTAGTGCATATGACTCTCGATGTGTTTGGCCCTCTGATGGTGAACTGGATTCTTTAAGATTTGGATGGCACTTTGATTGTGACAATGAATGATTGTAGGATGTGGAATAGTGAAGCCAAACTCAATGAGAATATTCTCAATCCAAATAGCCTTAGTAGCGGCATTAACAACCCCTCAATACTCAACCTCAGTAGAAGAAGTAGCAATAGCATGTTGCTTCTTACTCTGCCAACAAATGGGGCTAGAACCAAGATGAAATCTATAGCTAGAAGTGGACTTATGATCATCACGCCATCCCAATCAGAATCTTTATATCCCACCAAGGTAAGTCCTATACTTGTTGCATAGTGAATCCCATGATGATGTGTACCCTGTATGTAATGCAAAATGTGTTTGGCTTCTTTCCAATGAAGCTCATGTGGTTCCTACATAAAGAATGAAACCATGCCAACTGCAAAGGAGATATCAAGGTTTGTGTGAGTCAACTAGATGAGAATCCCAGCAAGTTGATGATACAAAGTGGAATCAACAAGTGGAGTAGAACACTTAGCCTCAAGCTTGACTCCTGAAAGAAAGGGACTTAAAGTAGGCTTACAATCAGCCATGTAAAACAAAGCTAGAAGATCAAGAGAATAACTGGGCTTAGAAAGAGAGATCCTAGAAGCTGACTAGGTGATCTCAATCCTAAGAAAATAGTGCAAAAGGCCCAAGTGAGTCATAGAAAATATGTCTTGCAAAGTAGATTTGACACTGCTAATGATGGATGAGGTACTCCCTGTAATGATCAAGTCATCAACATAGAGCACAAGTAGAAAATGAGAGTCATCCTATCACAAAATGTACACATTCAGATATGAATGACACATAGTGAATTCTGCTAAGAGAAGAAAGGAATCCATCATGGCATAACAAGCTCTAGGGGCTTGTTTGAGTCCATAGATAGACTTCCTCAATCTGCAAACCAAAGAAGATTCCTATATGAATCCCTATAGCTACTTCATGTAAATCTCCTCATGAAGATCCCCATGAAGAAATGCACTCTCCACATCCATTGGATGTACAACCCAACCATGAGCTGCAACAATGGCAAGTGTCAAGTGAATGGAGTTCATCTTAGCAATGGGTGAAAAGGTCTCTATATAATCAATAAATAGAACCTATGAGAAACCTTTTGCAACAAGCCAAGCCTCATATTTATCCACATTTCCATTCACTACATACTCGGTCTACTATATCCACTTACATCAAACCATGTTTCTCCCCTTAGGGAGTGGAACAAAATCCCATGTGTGGTTCCTCATCAAGGAACTATACTCTTCCTCCATTGTTGAATCCCACTCTGGAACACCTAATACATCCTTGAAGGATTGTGGATTGGAACCACTAAAAATAAAAGCATGTGGAAAATCCTGATGTTGTGCTTGATTCCTTCAAGTATTTGAATGATCCCCAACAAGAGAACTTGCTAAATGAAGAGTTTGTTGAGCCCAACGAGGTCTAGTAGGAGATGAAGGATGATGTTCCTCGACTACAAGTGGACCCTACAAAGGTGTCATCCCGTGAGTTGGAGTTGAGGGAGAATCATCGTCTAAGTCACTATCATCACTTTCCACCATGGAGGAAGGAAGAGGAGGATTAGAGGCCAAGCTAGGAGAGATTTCTTCAAAGTGAACGCTCCTCTCAATAAATAGCTCATGTGTCTTTGGATCCAAAATTCTATATTCCTTAACACCTTCAGGATATCCAACAAACATGCAAGCCCTACTCTAAGGTTCCAATGCCTTATGCTTCTCTAGAGGTATCCTTGCCCAAGCTGGACAACCTAAAACTATGAAGTGTCTCACAACTGGTTTTCTAACACACCAAGCCTTAAAAGGAGTCATACCCTTCAAATCCTTATTTTGGATGTGTGTGGCACATCTGGTAGCTTCTATCTAAAATTCTGTACCTAGAGAACAAGCATGAATCATGTAGCTAGCCATCTCCTTAAGGGTTCTATTCTTCCGTTCAGCAACACCATTCTGCTATGGAGTGTATGCAACTAAATAATGAAGATCAATCCCCTAAAGAGTACAAAATTCCTCAAGTCTATTTTTCACATATTCCCTTCCATGGTTAGTGTGAAGAATCTTGACTTGCTTCCCTTATTGCTTCTCAACATGAAACTTGAAGGCTAGTAATTTTTCAAACACTTCACTCTTGTGAACAAGAAAATAGACCCATGTGAATCAGGAGTAGTCATCAATGAAGGTGAGGACATAGTGTGCCTTACTAAATGATGGCACTAGAAATGGACCTGCTACATCACTATGAACCAATTGGAGAACTTCCAAAGCTCTCCAAGACTTCCCTTTGTCAAACTTCTCTTTTGGATGCTTACCCATGGAACAAATTGAACATACACCTTCTAAAAAGTTGATTTGAGGGAGTCCTATTACCATATCCTTGGAGCTAAGCTACTGAAGATAGCAGTAATTGAGATGTCCAAACTACCCATGCCATAACATACTTTCTGAATTTGAATGAGGGAGCAAGGTTGTAGAAGGATACTTAGGCACAAAGTGGGAGAATGAATAAATTCATGTGGTATGATTTTATTGTCCCAATACAACCTGTTGATGGTGTTTTCTGCACAGCAACAACTCAGACAGAATACAATATCCTATCTCTCTTGAAAGGTAATCTTCAACAATAAATTGCTGAAAATCACCCCAAAGTCTCTCGGGTATCAGGTCATGACAATGCATAAACAACTCAGATAATATATGAAAATGCTAGTAATCACAATCGGACCTTACTACAAGCAAACTGTACCTTTCCAATTTATCAGATTGCGCAATATGATGATCTCAAATCCTAAATCTAACCAAATGATAAAGAAATAACAAAAGATAAGGGTGTAAGAATATGATAAGATCTAAACTATTCCTATAATGAACAATGCAAATAACAGATATCTGGAATGGACCAATCTCGAGTAACCAATTCTTGATCAACCCACAATGCAATCTCACAAGAACGGTGCAATCTTCTAAGGTATATAGATTTTCAAATCATAGATATTCATCCACAACCGAACTTAAGCACATATAAATATATGGTCCAGGTTGACTTCACCAGCCTACTACAATCAGATATTTACTGGGAGTATAGACCAGAGATTGCTACAAACATTCCAAATATGAAATCATGAACATCATTCACCAAACTAATCTAATTATCAACAATAAACCCTAAATCTTTAAGCAATTTGAAAGATGAAACAACAAGAACCATGCAAGATAAAATAACACAAGAGATTTCACCAAGAAAACCACAACGCCTTCTATTGTATTAGATCACCGAAATGCTGCAACAATTCCACTATTTTGTTACAATATTTGCTTCAAGAAATTAACTACTACTCCTACTAAAAAATGCTCTAGCTCTTACTGATCTAACCTGACTCTATTATCTCTTCTCTTTTCTTCCATCTAGTCCCTTACAATGAGGCATGAATGCCCTTTTATAACCAATTCTCAAGACATGTCGGCCCAGCCAAACATTTACAAAATAAAATAGCCCAAAAAAGTCGGCCTTAGGAATTCAAAATAAGGCACACATTAAATGTCGATATATCATCAAGGTCGGCCTAGACACAATCCCCAATGTAGTCTGGATCAATACATGCCCCATAATAATAGGGAAGCACAAATCTCAAAATGGCATTAACTACTGCCTCCCTTATCCTTACTCTGGGCCAACGATCCTTGAACCCTTAAAAACACTTTATCCAGCTCAGTGACAGGTAGCAAAGGCAAGATTTTAAGCTGACATTCAATGCAGCCAATCTCCTCTTTTGACTGCTTAATAATCTTATTCCAATCATCTTTATGGGCTTGATACTTATCCATTACTGCTAGATAAGTTGCAGCATCATCCAATTGGTGTCCTGTTATGACATTCTTAGAATCAGGAGCATACACATCATGCCACCACTCCCTTAATTGTTCCAGGCTCAGATATTTAGGAGCAATCTTCCTCCTGCCAGTCATAACCTCAAAAAATGCAATGCAACCCTCATAGACACCAGTTAAATCACCTTCTATCAATTTCTTTCATTTCTAAATCTTTCTCATTGCCTTCTGCAGAATCTGCAAAGCCTCAAACCATTCCCAAGGCTCACTAAGTCTGGAGGAAGAAAGGATCCCATTTGCAACCAACTGATCTTTACCATATTTCATAATTACTTTGGATTTTTGCAACAGGAGATCAATATCCTCCTTATCCTAGGATAGCACATATTCCAAAAATTCCTTGGCTTTGACTGCATCTTTCCCAACTGAAAGGATATCCCTTTTTGCATTGTCTCCTTTTACTTGCACATCCTTCAACCAATCCGTTGTAGTTTGAGCAGAGGCTTTCATCTTTTCAATCTTAGAGATGGTTTCCTTAGGTAGGAAACCAGGAGTAGCTGAGGAAGAAGGGTGGAGAGATTACAGAGGTTTCATCACCTCTTCCAAGCATTTCTTAAGTCTCTCATTTTCCTTTCTTAGTTCATGCTTGGTCTGAGTCTCCTTCCTTAATCTGTCAACTATCACAGCACTAGACCCTTCATACTCCTCAATGTCATGTTCCATAGATGTTGGCCCAAGGTTAAAAGTTTGCACATTATAATCTTCACCAGTGACATCTTCTTTGGTCTTGTCTGCAGCAGGGGTGGCAATGTGGATAATTCTATTGTTTACCTCATCCCTTTCTATTCTTGAAACTACCTTAGCTGCCTTCTTCTTCTTACCTTTACCGATTTTAGATAGCATCTCATCCCAATCCAAAGGTTAACATAAAATCATATAAATCCATTGAAAACCATTACAAATCATCAGTCCCTAAAAATTTGAAAAAGTAGAGCAATCTGGGAAAACAAGGTAAGCCGGAAAAATCCAGTCGGGGCAGAATTTCAGAAAAATCCGACCCAGATGGATTCTTGCTACCAAAACATCATTAGTCAAATAAATCGCTAGTACAGACAAAAGATTGTGAGATACTCATGAAATTCATTCATTAGCAACAAGAAATTAGCATTTAGCACCTACTTTGTTAATCCTACCTTCAGGAAATTGAAAGAAGTAAAACCAGACAAGAAAACTGGAAAAGTCCAGATGGGACGGATTTTCACGGACAGTTCAAATATTCCATAATTTGCCATACTCTACGGAATTAGCCGAAACTGGGAAAATTTGGGTGCGTCGGAATTCCGTGGACACCTCAGAAACCCGACGGATTGCAACACGCGAACTAGTGACCGAATGATCATGCAAACTTTTCTACCTGGATTCTAATGGTCCCAAAAATTGACGCCAATAGACAAGACCTCAAATTCAAATGAATTCAAATTTCCAAAACCCTTAAATGATTAATCCTCATGGTGAAATAATGATGCCCTAGTTTTGACAAATAAACCTCCCGCCATGAAAACTAGGGTTAATTCAAGGTTTGGAATACTAAAAGCATTCGAATCTTCACAAGGCAGGGAACTTGTTTAATCTTGGTGCAAGATATAAAATATCATGACAATTTAACCATTCTTAACAATTTCGAGCAAAACACCCAAAACCCTAATCTCGCCAAATATAATGAATTATGCATCTAGAACAAAAATCCTACCCCGAACGCCCATTATCACTAACCCATCTGACATTTATTGGGAAAAAAAAGTAGTGCATAGTTCAAGTGATGAAAAAATAGGTCAAACCATAATTCGATAAAACAAAATCATGACCAAACATAGGCCGACCCGAAATGACCATCAATCAACATAAAACAGTTCAATCATCATGCAAACAGATGAGAGGGTCAGTGATAACCTACCATGGATTAGTCCAGATGACACTCGAACTCGAAGAAGTGACTGGAAAGTGAATACAGCCTAGCAACAAAAATCTAGACACCGACACCCAAACAATCCACATGCAAGCGGTTCAAGATCAATCCTCAAAGCTCGAATGAAAAATGCACTTAGACGCCAAGGCAGAAGATAAGTGAATAATGAAGTCAAAATGATGCTTAAAAGATTTTAAATCCACCTATATACATGTCTGAGCAAAGGTACCTAAGGCATTAATGAGCGACAAGACATGTTTGAAAAATTTGGAAACCTGAGCCCAGGACGGAATTTTTGAAAATCCCAAGATACGTGAAAAATCTGGATGAACACAAATTCCGTGGAAATGACAGAAACTAGTACTTTAATGAAGTTCAAGATTTTGGCATAGTCTGAAAAATCTGCCAGAACCGGAAAATCCCGAAGTCAAGTAGAAACCCAGATTCAGAAAATTCCGCAGTAAACAGACAAAGAACCAGAGCCCAGGAAAATCCGCCGGAGCTGGAAAATCCTGGATTCAAGCCAAAACTCGAATTTTCACTGAAAGCCAATTTTAACCAATTCAAGCCTCAAGGCAATACCAAAACCAGTAAGACCAATATCTCAAGACCCTAAAAAGACAAATCCAATAAAACCAAAGCTCAAAAGACATCATCAAAAGAGGGTCCCTACTCCAAGTGGGGCGTGTGTGCAAAACTGCACAACAAATGGCGACTCTGTTGGGGAAATGCTCCCGAACATTTCGATGACAAACTAGAATCAAGAACCCAGTACTCATGGTTTCAACTCACCTATCTTGCCACCACCCGTATTAAAATAAAAAAGCCCCCTAGTCATCCAAACTTTCCTATACCAGGGTCAAAGTGTGTGCATATGCATTCATTATCCTCCTTTAGTTGCAACAGGAACCAAACTTGGTATGAACAAACTACATGAAGATTCATACTCTAAAAGTAACCTGGATAGAGCCTCACTGCCAGTCGGGCATCCATAGCCCCGATGAGGCTATTGCTGTGATTCTCCTAAACATAGCTCTACAGCCAGCCAGGCATCTATAGCCCTAGTAGAGATATCCAGATCCCCCTGATGAGTTGAATTTAAACCTTTTAATTTTCAATATGTATTTCCCTTTTTTTTTTACTGCATATTTTTCACCGTTTTCGCTTCAACCTATGAACAATGAAGTTCACACTCAGGGATGAGAACCACAGTGGCACTAGAGGAAAAAAGGATTTTTCACTTGTTCACTTCATAAGATGCAACTTCAGGTATCTTTAATTTAAAATGTGAGACCCTAATGTATTCCTGTTCAAACTGACTAGAAAACTCAGCACAAGGATAAGTGACATTCATACCATAATACCCTTCATACCTACTTTGACCAAATATGCAACTTAACCATGTAACCAAACAAAACAATCAATCTAAACTAATATTGAAAAAATCAGGACTGAAATAATGACCCATTAATGGTATCTTCTCCTGTTCAAAGATCATGAGGACTAGACTAAAACCCTTTGCCTCAAGCACAAGGTGAGTTAAGTGACAGTTGGGCTTGAGGGAAATTCTAAGTGATACCACTTAATGTATCTCCTGTTATGCCAGGACTCAATAAGTTCTTATTAGAGGACTCTGACACATTACTGAGGAGGATAATTCGACACAAAATTCAATAATGCCATGATCAAAAGCCCAATTTGAAAATTTTAAAGATGCAAAAGCAGGACCATTATCACAGACAACAGCAATAGGACATCGAAATCGATTAAGAATAGCAGATTCTAAGAAATCAATTACTACCCCAGATGTACATTGCCTACAAGCAAAAGCCTTAGTCCATCTTGTGAAATAATCAGTAATAGTGAGAATGTACCTGTGTCTAGCAGAAGATGGTGGGTTGATGGGACCTATGAAATCCATACCCCATTGAGCAAAAGGCCTTACCTTAGTGATCGGTTGGAGTGGAAGCACTGCATATCTTTCCCTTGTTGCTGTGGTCTGGAACATGTGATAGGTCCTGACATGTTGGTGGACATCTTTGAACAATGTAGGCCAGTAATATCCTGCCCTCAAAATCTGATTTGCTGTGGCAATCGCAGAACCATGGCCAGTGCCATACTTTTCGTGAAATTTTTTTATCACCCTTTCAACTTCCTGTTTCCCAAGACACCTCAAATAAATTCCCTCATGATTTTTCTTGTACATAACAGCTCCCTTTAGCATGAAACTGTCACTCTTCAATCGTAAGGCTCTCCTCTGAATAGCATTAAGATAACCTGAAGATCATTCGTTCAACAAATAATAAACTATGTCATCATACCAGCCATCTGAGGAAACCTCTTCAATGTTATAATTCTAGATAGTCAGTTCAGGACCTATTTCTGCCATAGTCTGAGAAAGTCCCTGTCCTCTTACTAACTTCATGGGCTGGATCTCAATATCATACTCTTGTAGCATTGTCACCCACTTAGCTCTATGCTCTCCTAACTCATTTTGCATCAGAAGTAACTTGACTGCGGGGTCTGGGACAACTGCATAAACCTTATTCCTGATGATATAATGTCTGAATTTCTTCACTTCTCTAACTAGAGCGTATGCCTGCTTTTCTACACTTGGGTATCTCAACTCAACATCTTTTAATGGGGCACTCATAAAGGCAATGGAATGCTCATTTCCCTCATCAGACTTTTGAGTTAGCATTCCTGCACATGAGTGATCTGAAGCAAATGAATAGATGTGAAAAGGCTTGTTGTAATTAGGACTTACCAATACTGGAGCATCAGCAATGGCTCTTTTGATTTCTGTAAATACATCATTTGCTTCCATAGTCCACTCGATCTTAGCATCTTGCTTCAACATTGCATTCAGTGGCTTGACAATTTCAGCAAATCAAGTAATGAATTTTCGGACGAAGTTGATCTTGCCAAAGAAAGATTTTATTTCCTTTTTACTAGCAGGTGGCTGAATCTTCAGGATGGCCTCCACTCTTTTTGGATCAATAGCAATTCCCTTCTCTGATATAACATGTCCTAGAACCTTTCCCTCTGTTACTCTAAAAATATACACTTTTTTAGGATTCAAGGATATGCCAAATTCTCTGTACCTTTGAAACATTTTGTGCAAATCTGAGATGTGATCCCCTCTGTTCTTTGAAAACATAGTCAGGTTGTCCATATAAATAATGATATCCTTAAAAGAAATATCCATAGCCCTTTGAAATGTGGCTCCTGCATTAATGAGTCCAAATGGCATCCTCCTGTAGGAAAATGTTCCCCACTTCATTGTGAAAGCAGTCTTATGCCTATCCTCATATTGAACCATTACTTTATTGTACCCTGAATAACCATCTAGAAAGGACATCATATGAGATCCATTAACCACTTGAAGTACTTCATCCAGTGAAGGGACTGGATAGTTGTCCTTTTCTGACGATCTGTTCAAATTCCTGAAATCAACACAAAGTCTGATTTCTCCATTCTTCTTCCTCACTGGAACTAGGTTTGCTACCCATGTTGAATGCCTGATAGGAAATATGATTCTGGCAGATAGTAATTTCTAAACTTCTTTCTATATGACTGGTTCCAATAATGCATTAATTGGCCTCTACCTTTGCCTAAAAGGCTTGGCCCCTAGCTTCAAAGGGATAGTATGAGTTATGATTGATGTATCATAAGTTTTCAAGTCTTCATAACTCTAGGCTACTATATCGGGAAAGTTATGCAATGCTACAATTATTCCTTGTCTTTCTTTTGGAGTACATACCTTACCAATAAAAATGTTCTTGGTGTTATCTTCAGTTCCCATATTGTAAGTATCACACTGTCCATTGATAGACTCCTTTGATTCTTGTTCTTGATCCTTGATTTTATCCATATCAAAAATTCTTTCCAACTGTACCATTCCCCTTGGAATAGTATTTGATTTTAGATTCATCACTC
The DNA here is from genome assembly GCA_007258455.2 of Sequoia sempervirens. Taxonomy (NCBI): domain Eukaryota; kingdom Viridiplantae; phylum Streptophyta; class Pinopsida; order Cupressales; family Cupressaceae; genus Sequoia; species Sequoia sempervirens. The sequence goes on along the minus strand of VDFB02058242.1, from coordinate 754,509,219 downwards.
CTTCTAAATCCAGTTCTGCTTCTTGTAGCTCTATTTCATCAATGATTTGGAAAGAAAAAACATCTATATTTGTGATAAAATCCAGAATATGCTTGTCATCTTCAAACACCTGGAAGTTAGTAACATTGTCCGAGACTGAAGGCACAGGAGTCAATTCTACAGTGAATTTCTTCAAACCTGACAAAGATAAAGGCTGCAGAGTGCTTGCCGCTTGAGCCAGAGAATCTGTAGTTTGATTCTTCTGCCGTGGTATTAGTTGAATATTGAAGGCATCAAATCCCTCAATGAGATCCCACACTCTATGCCTATAATTAGTCATTCTTCTATCATGGCATGAATATTGTTTCCTTACTTGCTTAACTACTAGCTCAAAATCACCAAAAACTTGCAGAATCTTAACCTTTTTCTTAAGTGTCATAAGAAGTCCATGAATTAACGCCTCATATTCCGCTACATTGTTAGTACAGTGAAATTGAAGCCTATGGGTTGCAAAGAAATTCTTACCTTTTGGACTGATAAGTTCAAACCCTGCCCCAGCTCCATGCTTGGACTTGGATCCATCAAATCTAAGTGTCCAACACTCAGCAGCTGTAATCTTCTTCATCACATCCTTTGGCTTAATATTGTTGGATGGTCTTTCAGACGACACAAACTTCTTTTCTTGATAGTCTTCCTGAGGGTTTTGTATACCTGTTTTAACTGCCAAGGTTGGATTCATGCATTTCTGCACTTGTTCTACTGTTGTTTGGCATAAATAACACTCCAACTCTGAATGGGAACATTATGAACTCTACACCAATTAGGTAAGAGTAATTCTTCAAAGCTTGTCCTTCTACCTAGATGAATTTGATTTTCAACACACTGCTTGATGAATTCCTGAAAACTGTCTAATAGGCTGATATGAATATCTTCAGTTTCCTCTTCTTCCTCCATTGATTTTGTCAAAACAGTAACATGGCTAGATCTCGTTTCTACATCGATAGGCATCATGTGTAACATCAATACCTCCTCTAAGTCTGACTCCTCATACTGTGTTGACAACATATAATTTTCCATGCCAACTTCTGATATCAGAACTTCTATTGAAGTCTTTTGGTATTCTGTGATCATGTATTTCATTCTCGGCTCTCTCTCAATTCTGATATGATTAGGCACTCCTTTCTAGGGAAGCCACATGTGAGAGTGATCAGTGGACACATAACCATTCAAAGCCTTAGTAAAATCTCTTCCTAGAATCAAACCATACGTATCCAGGATATCAGCTACTTGAATATTGATAACCTGTTGAATCCTTGGGTCTGAAGCTATCTGCATGTGAATCATGTTTAATTCTCCCACCACATTTACTTCAATTCATCCAATTGAGTCACCTTCTTCTGAGAGTCAGCAGGTGTAATCCCTAAAGCTCTACAAACTCCAAATGGCATCACATTGGTGGAAGCACCAGAATCTAGTAAACAATTATGCAGATTCTTACCAAATATGCGCACAGAGATCAGGAATGGTGGGGTTTCTGTCTTCCCTTGAAATAAAGTAGGTTGAGTATCTACTTGAGCCACATGAGTCTTATCCTTATCCTTTTCCTTTCCTTTGTCTCTAGGGGGAAAGTCAGTCTGAGTGTGTGTCTGATCTTGTGTTTTCATAGGCTGAGAACTAGAAATCTTGTTGTTACGCTCATTAGAAGGTTTATCCAAAGACACAGGATGTGCATTATAAGCACCTAAAATTGCCTTCCTAATAGGAGGGAACCTTAATAACTCAAATGCTGAAAGATTTACCTTAATTTCTTGAACTCCTCAACAACATATGAAGCCATTTGCTCTTCATTCATATCAGTGGAAGCTTCCCTAGAAGGTTCCTCCACCTTGTCCTTGCCTGCTTGAACATCCTTTTCCTTTTGTGGGTCAGTTTGGACCTATCTTTCCTTTGAAAGGTATTGTCTGGAAACATGTGGATAGGATAGATTATTGCTAGCATTAGGATCTGGGGGAATACTAAGGTTGTTAGGAGGAATGGAAGTGGTGAAAGGTTCCTCAGCTTGTGGGCGCCTATGAGGCATATCTCTCAGACCTTGCCTCTGAAACATCTGTACTTCCTCAACATAAGCCTCCTCCTAATCGAGGGGGCCATTATCATTCATTGTTTCTTCATTGAATAGCTGAGCCACTTCATCCCCATTACAAATTTGATCTATTTTCCCCTCCTGAGAATCAGATTCCTCCTCTGGTACATTTTCCATACTTGCTAGGAAGGGAGCGTGATTTAATACTAGCACAAGAGAATCATAAGGGCTAGAGGGAACAATCTCCTGCCCATTTGCGTTATTCGCTACCTCATACTAGAAAATGGAGGCTACAGTTTGGAATTCTGGACAATCTAATTCTGAATGCTGACTCGTCTTATGAAGCCTACACCATCCTGACAAGGCTGTCTCAGCCAGGTATACACCACTGGGAGGCTTGTCTTGACTGACTGGATGATTTGCAGATTGGTTGACCACTTGATTAGCTGGTTGATCCAATGGGGTGGGGACTCCTCCATTATTAGGTCATGTATTCCATGTTTTGTTCTATCCCTGTGATTGCCTCTTATCGAATCCTGGTCCACTACCTTGTCCTCTATTAAAATTCTATCTCCTATCATTATTGTAGCCTCTATCATTGTTATAACCCCTATCCTAATTGTATCCCCTGTCATTATAAAATCCTATCTCATTACGCTTTCCTTTGTCAAAATTCTGCCCTTGTGGAAACTTTCTGTTCTGATTGGACTGCAGACTCTTCTGAGCCACTTGTAATTGGTTGTTTTGATTCCTCGGGTAGGTCACCTCTAGATTCAACTTCTTTATCTGCTCAGCCATTTCATCAATCCTCTCCCTATTTAGATCTCAACAAGGGACCTGGCTTGGATTACTCTGAGGGACAGGCAGTGTAGCAGATCCCATAGACTGATGCAATACCTCATAATTTTGTAGATAAGCAGGGAAACTATTCGACTGTGGCTGATACATAGGCTGGTTAACCTACTGTTGAGGAAAATTCATTATAGGAGAAACTTGGCTCATGGGATGACTAGGGTGTGGCACCAAAGGTAACTGAGGTACTGGATTCATGATTGGAGTATGGTTGGTAAGTGCCTAATTTATTGCCTGAACCTGATTGGGATGTGCAACTGGTCCTAGAGAAGGCAACGGTCTAGTCACATGTTGTCTCAAATCTGTTCTAAGCTTAACAGCTTCTGTATAGGCATTAGTTAGGTTAGCTGGAGGGTTGGGTCTCCACTTTAGAAAGGTTGTTGTAAGGCTATCCAACGCTTCATAATAGACTCCCAGGGCTATATTGTTATCCAAAACATAAGGATCTTGAAGTCTGGTGTATGCACGGTGAAACCTATTATTGAAACTAGATATTGGTTCATTGACTTCTCTCTTGACTCTAGTGAATTGCAAATACAATTCATTGGCACTGATAGGTATTCTGAACTTTTGTAAAAAGGTAGTTTCAAGATCATTCCAATTGAGGATTGAACCAGAAGGGAGGTGATTGTACCAATAAAAAGCCTCTTTTCCTAGTGAATAAGGGAACAACCTACATGCGACATCCTCATGAACAATCCCTTTCTCTTTGAGGCAAGTTTGAAAAATCCTTATATGCTCTTCTGCAGTCTTGTTTGGGTCATTAACATGGAACTTTGAACAAAAGTGTTTAGGGTTTTTGGGAATTAAATTGTAAGCATTAAAAAACAAGGGAGATGGATTATTAGCTAGGAAAGCCATTGGTAAAAGTGGAGGAGGTGGTTGTGGTTGGTTAATGATAGGTTGAGGTTGTTGAATGGGAACTGCCTCAGGGATGGGTACGGCTTCAACTTCTAGATGTGAAGATGTGGATGATGCAGGTGAAGGGATGGGTGATGATGATTCGCCCCTTTCTCGAGTCCTCCTTGACCTAGTGGGGAACTGTAATTCTTGTAAATCTTCCTCTCCAGTGGTAGATCTAGTATTTCTCCTATATCTCTCTGGAGAGATGGCATTCAAGAAATGATCCAGTGTGCTCATTCAGGCCCTCCTTCTAGTGCCAATCTGTTGATGGTGTTTTCTGCACAGCAACAACTCAGACATAATACAATATCCTATCTCTCTTGAAAGGTAATCTTCAACAATAAATTGCTAAAAATCACCCCAAGGTCTCTCGGGTGTCAGGTCATGACAATGCATAAACAACTCAGATAATATTTAAAAATGCTGGTAATCACAATCGGACCTTACTACAAGCAAACTGTACCTTTCCAATTTATTAGATTGTGCAATATGATGATCTCAAATCCTAAATCTAACCAAATGATAAAGAAATAGCAAAAGATAAGGGTGTAAGAATATGATAAGATCTAAACTATTCCTATAATGAACAATGCAAATAAAAGATATTTGGAATGGACCAATCTTGAGTAACCAATTCTTGATCAACCCACAATGCAATCTCATAAGAACAGTGCAATCTTCTAAGGTATATAGATTTTCAAATCATAGATATTCATCCACAACCGAACTTAAGCACATATAAATATATGGTCCAGGTTGACTTCACAAGCCTACTACAATTAGATAGTTACTGGGAGTATAGACCAGAGATTGCTACAAACATTCCAAATATGAAATCATGAACATCATTAACCAAACTAATCTAATTCTCAACACTAAACCCTAAATCTTTAAGCAATTTGAAAGATGAAAAACAGGAACCATGCAAGATAAAATAACATAAGAGATTTCACCAGGAAAACCACAATGCCTTCTATTGTATTAGATTACCAAAATGCTGCAACAATTCCACTATTTTGTTACAATATTTGCTTCAAGAAATTGACTACTACTCCTACTACAAAATGCTCTAGCTTTTACTGATCTAACCTGACTCTATTATCTCTTCTCTTTTCTTCTATCTAGTCCCTTACAATGAGGCATGAATTCCCTTTCATAACCAATTCTCAAGACATGTCGGCCCAGCCAAACATTTACAAAATAAAATAGCCCAAACAAGTCAGCCTTAGGAATTCAAAATAAGGCACACATTAAATGCCGATATATCATCAAGGTTGGCCTAAACACAATCCCCAATGTAGTCCAGATCAGTACATGCCCCATAATAATAGGGAAGCACAAATCTCAAAATGGCATTAACTATCGCCTCCCTTATCCTTACTTTGGGCCAACGATCCTTGAACCCTCAAAAACACTTTATCCAGCTTGGTGACAAGTGGCAAAGGAAAGATTTTAAGCCGACATTCAATGGAGCCAATCTCCTCTTTTGACTGCTTAACAGTCTTATTCCAATCATCTTTATGGGCTTGATACTTATCCATTACTGCTAGATAAGTTGTAGCATCATCCAACTGGTGTCCTGTTATGACATTCTCAGAATCAGGAGCATACACATCATGCCACCACTCCCTTAATTGTTCTAGGCTCAGATATTTAGGAGCAATCTTCCTCCTGCCAGTCATAACCTCAAAAAATGCAATGCAGCCCTCATAGACACCAGTTAAATCACCTTCTATCAATTTCTTTCATTTCTGAATCTTTCTCATTGCCTTCTGTCGAATCTGCAAAGCCTCAAACCATTCCTAAGGCTCACTAAGTCTTGAGGAAGAAAGGATCCTATTTGCAACCAACTGATCTTTACCTTATTTCATAATTACTTTGGATTTCTGCAATAGGAGATCAATATCCTCCTTATCCTGGGTTAGCACATATTCCAATAGTTCCTTGGCTCTGACTGCATCTTTCCCAACTGAAAGGATATCCCTGATTACATTGTGTCCTTTTACTTGCACATCCTTCAACCAATCCATTCTAGTTTGAGCAGAGGCTTTCATCTTTTGAATCTCGGAGATGGTTTCCTTAGGCAGGAAACCAGGAGTAGCTGAGGAAGAAGGGTGGAGAGATTGCAAAGGTTTCATCACCTCTTCCAAGCATTTCTTAAGTCTCTCATTTTCCTTTCTTAGTTCATGCTTGGTCTGAGTCTCCTTCCTTAATCTATCAACTATCACACCACTAGACCCTTCATACTCCTCAATGTCCTATTCCATAGATGCTGGCCCAAGGTTAAAATTTTGCACATTATAATCTTCACCAGTGACATCTTCTCTGGTCTTGTTTGTAGCAGGGGTGGCAATGTGGATAACTCTGTTGTTTACCTCATCCCTTTCTATTCTTGAAACTACCTTAGCTACCTTCTTCTTCTTACCTTTACCGATTTTAGATAGCATCTCATCCCAATCCAAAGGTTAACATAAAATCATATAAAGCCATTGAAAACCATTACAAATCATCAGTCCCTATAAATCTAGAAAAGTAGAGCAATCCAGGAAAACAAGGTAAGCCGGGAAAATCCAATAGGGGCAGAATTTCAGAAAAATATGACGTAGAGGGATTCTTGCTGTCAAAACATCATTAGTCAAATAAATTGCTAGTATGGACAAAATATTGTGAGATAATCATGAAATTCATTCATTAGCAACAAGAAATTAGCATTTAGCACCTACTATGTTAATCCTACCTTTAGGAAATCGAAAGAAGTAAAACCAGATAGGAAAACCAGAAAATTCCAGACGGGACAAATTTTTGTGGACAGTTCAAATATTCTAGAATTCACCATACTCCATGGAATTAGCCGAAACTGGGAAAATCTAGGTGCGCCAGAATTCCGCGGACACCTCGAAAACCCGACCGATTGCAACACGCGAACCAGTGACCGAATGATCATGCAAAATTTTCTACCTGGATTCTAATGGTCTCAAAAATTGACACCAATAGACAAGACCTCAAATGCAAACGAATTCAAATTTCTGAAACCTTTAAATGACTAATCCTCATGGCGAAATAGTGATGCCCTAGTTTTGACAAATAAACCTCCCGCCATGAAAACCAGGTTTAATTCAAGGTTTGGAATACTAAAAGCATTTGAATCTTCACAAGGAAGGGAACTTGTTTAATCTTGGCGCAAGATATAAAACATCATGACGGTTTAACCATTCTTAACAGTTTCGAGCAAAACACCCAAAACCCTAATCTCGCCAAATATAATGAATTATGCATCTAGAACAAAAATCCTACCCCGAACACCCATCATCATTGACCTATCTAACATTTATTGGGCAAAGAAAGTAGTGAATAATGTGAGTGATGAAAAAATAGGTCAAACCCTAATTCGATAAAACAAAATCATGACCAAACATAGGCCGACCTGAAATGACCATCAATCAACATAAAACAGTTCAATCATCACGCAAACAGATGAGAGGGTCAGTGATAACCTACCATGGATTAGTCTAGATGATACTCAAACTCAAAGAAGCGACTGGAAAGTGAATACGCCCTAGCAACAAAAATCCAGACACCGACACCCAAACAATCCACATGTAAGCGGTTCAAGATCAATCCTCAAAGCTTGAATGAAAAATGCACTCAGATGCCAAGGCAGAAGACAAGTGAATAATGAAGTCAAAATGATGCTTAAAATATTTTAAATCCACCCATATACGCATTTGAGTGAAGGTATCTTGGGCATTAATGAGCGACAAGACATGTCTGAAAAATCTAGAAACCCAAGCCCAGAACAGAATTTCAGAAAATGCCAAGATACACGGAAAATCCGGATGAACACGAATTTTGTGGAAATGACACAAACCAGGACTTTAATGAAGTTCAGGATTTTGGCACAGTCCAAAAAATACGCCAGAACCAGAAATTCCCGAAGTCAAGCAGAAACCCGGATTAAGAAAATTCTGCAGTAAACAGACAAAGAACCAGAGCCCAGGAAAATCCACCAGAGCTAGAAAATCCCTGATTCAAGCCAAAACCTGGATTTTCACTGAAAGCCAATTTTAACCAATTCAAGCCTCAAGGAAATACCAAAACCAGTAAGACCAATATCTCAAGACCCTAAAAAGACAAATCCAATAAAACCAAAGCTCAAAAGACATCATCAAAAGAGGGTCCCTACTCCAAGTGGGCCGTGTGTGCAAAACTGCACAACACAACCAAGGAATCATCCTTAAGTTCTTTGACCACAACTGAATCTGGTAGAAAGTCAACTTTCTTGCCATCTCCAGAGTGAGTGATTTGGTATATTGGAAGAAGATTGGCACTCAAGTTAGGCACATAGAGAACATTCTCAAATGTTCCATCATCCATGACAACCAAACCTTTTCCTTCAACTTCCACTTGAGTATCATCACCTATGAAGATGTGAGGTACCTTAGATGGCTCCAAAGAAGAAAACTACTCCCTTGTAGAACCCATGTGATGAGTGGCACCCAAGTCATGTATCCATTGCTATGAAGAACCTATAGTAGCCACAAATGCTTGGCCTTTTCCTTTGATTGTGAGGAAGTCGAAGGAGATGAATACTTCTTGTAGGAAGATGGAAAATTTATGTTGTTCTTCTTGATGATTTTTGACAACTCATCAATTTGCTTAGTGTGGAAATGATGCTCATCATGACCAACTCTCTTGCAATATGAACAAGTTGGTCTCTCCTTCTTGCTTGAATTTCCCTTCTTGGGAGAAGATGAAGAATTACCTTATTGTGGAGAGGATGATTGTGCTTTATCTTGTTGTGTCTTTGGCTTAGACTTCTTTTGCTTCTTGTTGGAACCCTTTCCTTGAGTCCCTTGATTCCCTTGATTAGCCACCAAAGCTTTGGACTTTTAAGACTTGAGAATCCCCATGCTTATCAACTTTGCTTGCTCTAGCATCAACATTTCTATAAATGCATAAAATGATGGCATAGTAAAAGAACTACCCACTATCAAGTGATGGGTTTGGAAGCTAGAAACAAATGTTGCATATTCAGATGGAAGCTTTTCCAACAAATTGTAGACCAACTATGCATCCTTCTTGTCAATGCCACAATCCTTAAGCTGTGCTCTTAGCTCATTTTCCTTAGTGACATAGTCTTGGATTGAATCAAAATTCTTGGGATCTAACATTGTGAGATCATTATCATGCTGATAACCTCTAATCTGATCAACTTGGCCATACAATTGAACAAAATTTTCCCAAGCCTCTTTGATTATTTTTACACTTTTCAATTTGAAATATGAGTTCTTTTGATACATATTTCCTCAAAGTTCCAAGAGCCATAGTATTTTTAGTGAGCCAATCCATATGAGAAGTAGGATCAAAGGGTGTAACAACAGTTCCATCAATATAATGAGTTAATCCTTTTTCCATTAACATACTCCAAGCATCAATTTTCCAAGAAGTATAGTTATGTGGAGTTAACAAAGGAAACTTAGAAGAACCAAGAGCAAAAAAATGAAAGAGAACAAGATAGATAGAGAGGAAGAATCACACAAGAAACCCCCAAAAAAAAATGATTTAGCACTTTATACTTAGTGCGTGTACAATGGCCACTTGCCAGCCAAGCAAAGTGGACTTCTAATTTTCAATGTTTTACAACTTCCTTTAGTAGGCTACAATAGATTCAAATGACTAATACAAAATACCAAATTGATATCTTAGCTTGACAAATGCCAAAAAATGACCAAGTGTTGAAAGTACAATTCCTAATCATAATCACTACAAACTAATAACATGACTATGAAGTTAAAAAAAATCATGCAATTTCAAAAAAATGGCACCAAAAAGGGAGTTTGTATGAGCCTAAATAGATCCCTAGAAGTTACAGAAACAAAGATTCGATAGGTACAGTTTGTAAAAAATGAATATTCTAGAAAATTTGTCCACCAAAATCAAAAAATAATTGCACCATTGCGAAGTACATGAAAAATTAGCTCAAATAAAAAAAAAAATTGCTCCAAACAGGGCCTCAAAAAGGCCAAGATATGAGCCTCTAAAGATGAAGTGTAAAATAAAAAACTCAAATGAGAGGGGGTCTAATTTTTCAAAAAGATGTTGATGCAGTGCTGACGTTAGCAAATCACTATGTTAAATTTGATAGCCGAATGCCCGTCAAGGTCGTTGTTAGCCCTCTGTAAGAATATTCACCTAATTCGTTGATATATTCTATGGAATCTCGGTAGAATATGCTATTAGTGATACGGGGAATCCTGTTGATAGAATATACTTCTCAGCTGTCAAGATATTCTCTTGTTCTGGTAGATTTTAGAAAGATGTCTCCGTCGATTAAAAATGCCTGTTGGATTTATGAAAAGAGATGTTAAATTTTTATTGACTGGATTTCGGAGTGTTGGGGGGCCCACGGCTATAGTGGGTGGCCTACGGTGATTCCAAGTGGCACCTGCAAGGTCATGCTATATGTAATACCTTCTAGTATTACAAATGTATGTGGGTAGGGTACTCTGTGTACCCTGATCAGACTTCAAATATTTATTTTTAATTTGATTTTTATAAAAACTTTTCAAAATTAAAAACTATGAATACAATTTTTAATTTTCTTTTTTTTTGAAAGAAAAAATTCACAGAAAATAAAAATAAAAATATATATATATATATATAAAATAAATTGTATTGTTGTAATGATGGCAAACTTTTTTTTTGCCTCAATGGACAACTTTGTCCAAATTTGATGATATGGCAGTCAATTTAGGGGTTTTTGGCCCTTCTAAATGTGATGGTGATGTCCTTTTTGGCTAAAAATGCTCCAAAATGGTAGCTAGCTCCTAGATCTAGCAACCACCTCCAATCTTCAAACCTTTGTAGATTTGGCCTCTAATGTCCAATTGGTACGAAAAAAAGGAAAATATAACTTTCTCAAAAACTCCAGAGGCAATGGTGAGCTCAAATTTGATGCAACAAGCTCCCAAAATGCACCTGCAATACAAGACCAAAAATGGAACCCCCTAGAATCTAGTAATTCTATTACACAAATACAAGATTTCACTTAAGATCTCCCAAAATACTAACCAAATGCATTCAATAGGCTCTGATACCATGTAAGAATTGGCTATGAAGATAGCCAACCAAAATATAGAGCCCTAATAGAAAGCACAAGCATAAGAGAGATATAAACAATATGACAAGAATAAATTGTATTATGCCAATGATGAAAAATAGAATGAGCAAAAGTACATAGGAGACCCATTGGTTATATAGCCGAGGTGAGTACATAGAAGGGTAGAAGATTATGACAAGTGTTTTAATCTTATGACATGAGACAACTATGAAAAGCTATCACTCCACCTAATGTGGTAAAGTGATAATGTGATAATCACCACAAATGGTGGATCACCCACAAAAGGTGGGGAGGTAATTATATGATATGTCCACAAAAGGTGGATTTGATAAAGTAATAACATGATAAGTCTATAAAAAGTGGAAATTCTCCAACTATCCCCTATGTGGTCCCTAAGTAAACTTAACTAAGGTGTAATTATGACCTAGGACAAGGTACAACACTTTTAATTACACCAACACTTTTTTTCCTTTTCATTTTTGTTTTTTGTTTTCCTTTTGGGGATGACACAAACCGTAGAGATGCCTTATGTATCTTCCATGTTGACCCAAATGTTCTTCCTTTTTTCCCTTTCCGCTTTTTTTTTGTGTTTTCCTTTTGGAGATGAAGCAAAGTGTAGAGATGTCCTATGTCTCTTCCATGTTGACCAAAATGGTCCTCCTTTTTTCAATTTTTTCTTTTGTTTTTTGTTTTCCTTTTGGGGATGATGCAAAGCGTAGATACATTCTATGTCTCTTCCATGTTGACCCAAATAGTCTTCCTTTTTTCCCTTTTCACTTTTGTTTTGTGTTTTCCTTTTGGGGACAATGCAAGGTGTCGAGACATCCTATATGTCTTCCACGTTGACCCAAAACAACTTTTTATTTTTCTTTTGTTTTGGCTCTCTTTGTGTCATTCTTCTAGTTCTATGTATTTGGGGAATGATCACAGTTCTGAGCTCTTTAATTAAAATATTTCACCAATGAACATACTAACCCCAAATCCATAGATCCCTTATGTGTTTTGTGAGTTCCTTTTTGGGGGAAACCCCTCTTTCTTTTGTTCCTTTTCGTTAACGTGATGCAACCTTACTCAAAAACATATGACTTGGCATAGGGGCTTTCCAATTTTCTCTCATATCTTGTTTCTTTTTGCATTTTTCCTTTGCTACTTTAAAGTAGTTTCTCACATAACGGTGTGTAGAAATTCCTTTAAAGTGGGTGCATGCATTTGCATTATTCATTTTTCTTGGATCTTAATGCAGCCTTGTTACTTTATATGATGCATTTGTCACTTTATGGATGACATTGGGTATAGTATCCTTCATAAGCATGATCTATCTTAGCATATTACATTCCTCTTAGTGGTTTGATGCGACACACTGGATCCCCTAAGTTGTGAATATTCTATTCTTTGATTGGTCCTCTCTTGGAGACATTAGACACATTGTTCCCTAAGTTAATACTTCGCATGAACTAAGCAAGACTCATTTGAATATTTCTTTTACATGTTGCATTTTGCATTTACATGGCCACCTTGCATAACATAGCTTGCATGCCTATGGTGCCATTGCATTTTTTCATGACTTTTAAGCATACTAATCTTTTCTTATCTCATGAAGAAAAAAATGAAATTGTCCTTTGTGGTGCCTTATTAAAGTTATCAGGAGGTATAACTTTGATATGGTTGAGTGGGAAAGCCCATTCCAAGGAATGACATTTCCCCATAGCCACCTACTTGTGTGTGAGTGCATACCAACTTTGAGTGTATGTTTCTCACCTTTTGGTCCTTCTCACACCATGGACAACCATAAGTTCCATTGCCCCAAAGTGATTATATTTGGCCCTTCTCACCCGGGGGACAACCATGAGTTTCATCATCCTAGAGTGAGTACACATTTGTTCCAAACAAACAACCTAGATCTAATCCACAATGAGCTAGATAGACGATCGAAGCTTTCTCTTCTTTTCCTTCATTCTTTTCATGTGTGTTCCTTTGTGCTTATGATTTATTTTCCATGGGATCTTGATCCTGGGGGCTTGATCATCCCTCTTGATTATTGTTGTCCCATCTTACCAAGCATTAGTACATTCATACCCCTCGTGAGATGCATTGCTCTACTTTAGTGTGAGTTTGAAGCAAGTTCATCCTCACACTAAAGTGGGGGCTAAGTGTGGACATGAAAAAAGTAACCCTTTTACTTTTTCTTTTTTTGTCCCTCCTTGTGCTTATTTGGCTTTATTTTTCCTTGATTTAATGTGGTAATATGGCCCACACATTCACATTAGGCATTGAATCATTAATACTTTACGATGTCTTGTAAAGGTGTTGTAAAGTGTTGTAAGACATTTTCACATTTTTCTAGACTCTTCCTATCATAAAATTCATCTATATACCCTCTTTTTATCACTTACCAAGTCTTATTCTAAAGTGTTGTAAAGTATTGTGACACACTTTCACACTTTTCTAGGCTTGTCATCAACAAATACACCCTTCTTATGCTTTATTTGGCCCCTTTATTCACTTATAGGCCTTACTTAAGCATATTTTTGAAGACAAACCCAACAAACAACATTAAAGAAAAATTAATTCCCGACACCCATTCATATGCCTTGAGTGGGACCCATTCACCTAGGGTGGCAAATGAGTCCTTCTTCACACAAAAAATAAAATAAATTCAAATTACTGGTAGGTTTTTTATTCCTAAAGACCTAAGGTCGGCCTATGATGTTGTATTTTTAGGAAATTAGGGCATAATTATGTATAAATACATGATTTTTTATTCATTTTAACCCTCATTCATTCAAATATTCATTCTTGCATTCAATCCATCTAAGAATTCACTTAAGCATCATAGCATTATTCAATCAATAAATTATCAAGCATCATGGAGGAGCCATTGACATATCTTCATACTTCAACAAGGGTTTCATGATTTTATGACATTCACATGTTATTTGTTAATTATTCTCTTCTCATTTCATTGTATTTCATAGGGTTTGATTACCAAAGTGGGGTTTGACCAAGGTAAACCCCTATACTCTAACCCTTAACCCTTTTTTTCCTCTTTGCATGTGTGTTTGTAGGTCTTGTAGGAAAAATTTTCAAGGAGAAAGGTGTCTGAAAGGTGTTGAAATGTCATCTAAGTCATCATAGACAACACAACCCTAATTGGAGGTTGAAGACCCCTTTTCAACCCATTTTCTACAGATTCATATCTGACAACCTGACAAGGAGAAAAGTTCAGACCAAGACCCACAGAGTTGACCTTTGACTTGGGTATGTGCAGAATCATGATGTGCTAAAAAGTGGTGATATGATGGGTATGTGTAGGGTATGTGGCTGACAAAAATTATTCACCCAAAATTGGTAAAAATGAAAAGGGTTTTTAAAGGAAATTCTCATATTTCTACCAATATAAATTATGTTTTACTTTGAATTTAATAAATAATTATTATTCATTTTCTATTTGAATTACGACTAAACTCCTCATTGATAGGTTGGTTGAAAAATATCTATAGCTTTCAAATGGTATGACATTTTTTAAATCTGAAATATGTGTCACATTCTATGTTTCACATGCTATAGGATTAAAAAATAAAATGAATTTCATGAAGTTTTGACCAAGTTAAGGTGGTGAGACATACAATTTTTTTTATTTTTTAAAAGTTGTAATAAAAAAATTTAATTAATTATTTACTTGGAAAAAAATTACAAAAAAATATGCATCACATTGGGACATGAGTCCTCTACTTATATCTAAAATCTTATTAAATAATATTATCATTTTATTTTTATTAGGGTGGTCAGACACCTACATGTTTTTTCCCTGAAATTTAAGTACTACTACATTGACATTTCAAATTTTCACCAAATAGATTTAAAAAAAAAAAAAACCTAGTAGTTTAGAAACTACATTTAATTTTCTATAGTTTCTATTCTTACATATTTTTGAAATAATATAGATAACTTATTCAAATATTTACGTGAAGTTTCCTAACTCTAATTTTTCTGAATTTTGGGCCTATTTTTTCCATGATGATCCTGCACATACCCACTTTATAGATATTTGTAGGTGGACTAATTTTCCATTAGTGGTGAATGAGTCCCACTGCCAAGCTAGAAAAATATTTTTCTTAAGTTTTGAGTTCCTGACATCCTGAAACCTATTATGATAGATTTTATCAGAACCTGGATTGATTCCCCATCTACGGCGAATGAGTCCAATTGAGCATCAACATTGAATTTTGTAGCATTCCAAAACATTCCTAGATGTACTTTAAATTTCTAGGTGCACTCCATTCAGTCTCATTCAATTTCATTTTCATTTGGCACGTTTCTAGTTCATGTTTGCATACGACACTGTGTTTTCCAACACTTTGCATTTCCTAGTTTATATTCAATAATTTATCTATTTCATCACTTTTTTTCATTTAGTTCATCTAATTTAGGCATGTTTCACCCACATCACTTCAATCTTTGAATGTGAACATTGTATTTTGGCACCCAACCCTAATCTCCTTTTAGGTGAAAGACCCTAGAAGGAGAATAAAGCATTTTGGTTTGCCAACATCTTTGTGCACTCTCCTCAAATCATGAAAATGCACAATCATGTAGAAATTTGAACCAAGAATTCAGTGCAAGAAATATCTTGGAAAAATAGACTCAAGGTGCAAGATATTCAATGCCAAAGTGCTTCACTCAAACATTTATGCAATTGCACTTATTGAGAAACTAACTCGAGCACATCAAGTCATCTCCTTGAAAAATGATCAAATCTTCTCCTAGGAAGATACCATTGCAAACACTAGATTATTTAGGTCCACTGAGCATGTGTGCAAGAAGGATTTCCTTCAATCCACATTCGTCACAAGATATTAAGAGTCAAAGATCACTTTGAAATATTTAGGAAATGTAGATGCAAAAATAGAACAAACTGCATTTGCTTTTGACCTGTTAAAAATATCAAACTTAATCTTGTAGCTCTGAAACTAAACCATGGAGCATATGAATATGAGGGGAATTCAACGCACCGATCAATTTACCATGACGATCATCCAGCTATGAAATATGAATTTGAATAGGAGGCCACTTCGTAGGCCTGAGAGTATGCAAACAACAAAATAGTCCTAGAACCCTCCAACTTTTCTTTTCAAGACTATATCAAAAATCATCATAGGAGGATAAAAATGAGCATGCATGGTACCATATGTCAAATGAATATTCTTACCAAGGGGTTTGGAATAAAATTCAACTAGCTCTGAATTATGACCCTCCAAAGTAGGTCACTAGGGTAGATTTTTCAAGTGCACTTCTGAATGTGCAAAGAAAATTTCCACATTATGTGCACTTCAAATTTCATAAATTTGAAGGTGCTATCAATGCTCTCCTCAATGTCACATATGGCTATCCATTCCTTTTTTTAGATACAATAGCCCCATCACAAGTCAAGTTTCTCAACACATCATCTATGATCAAGAAATGGTGGGAGAACCTAGATAAATTCTTCTCTTCTCTTTGCATGCACAAAACCTTCTAGGTAAAAATTCCTAACCTCATCAACAAGTAACCTGAGGTTATTCACCATGATTCCAAATTTTTGAATGATGGCAGTAGTCATAAAGTAAGCAAATGAACATTGGGGCACATACCCTTCCAATGTTTTATGAACAATTATAGGTCAATAAAATCAATTTTCCACATCAACTCCATAAATTCCAATCGGTCAGAGACATATAGGGGCAAGTAATGCGGTGCTACCTTGGCTCCATAATCCCTAATTAGTGTATACTCTGAGTACAGAAATCAATCTACCCAATTATGTAGTGAAGTTGTGTTAAACAGGTGCATGACAACTAAGAGGTGGGGGGTGAATTAGTTATCACAAAATTCCAACTTAAAACTTTAACACTTACCAATTCCACAACCACACTATTCTGTTATAAAATATGAGCATGAAACACAAATAATAGAAAGTAAATCAACACAATAAACACCAATTTTTTACATGGAAAACATAATGAGGGAAAAAACACAGTGAGGGATAACTCACAGTGTAAAGAGATAATAAAACTGAATATAAAGGCTCACTACCAAGGGCTCACTACCCAGAAGAGGATTCACTGTCCAAGTATAAAGGCTCAATGCCTACAAAAAGGACTCACTTTCCAACGTGGAGGCTCACTTCCTATAGGTACAAAAGTGAACAAAAGATCCACGACAACAATTAACACACATCTGTAGCTTGAATAAAGTATTGTAGAAATCATTAGCTTATTTCCTTCAACACAATGAGGAACTACTGCCTCAACACACTTTCACACACTTGTTCTCTTATAATTTGTGGCTTACTTCATCACTTTGCATTACTCTATCATCCAAGTCTCCACAATTCAACTTACATTCATACCATCTTCAACCTTAGAACCTTTCTCCAAGGTCAGCCACAAAATTTTTATTTCATAAATTCAAATTAGGTTGACAACTCAACATTCCCATGATGGAAAGGAATGAGAGTGGACCATTAAAACATTTATCCAAGACCAAAAGATAATGGCTCGAATCAACCACATGCTTCCTTAATTAAATTTTATTCTTCAAATGAAATGTACACACCAGGTCAGCCAAACCTAATGAAAACACAAATGAACATTGATGTACATGCTTCCCAACAAGAATTTGACATGTGGATGCCACAACATGCTTCATTATGCATGAGAATACATCTCATATTCCTCCAGTTACATCTGCAGTAGATGCAAAAAACTTCAAACATTATACACCTTCCACCAGTCCATCCAGACTGTGCAAACACACACAACAACACTGAAACATGACTTTCAGACCACCAAACCCCAAACTTCTTTGCCAGAGCCTAGATAACACCTTCACAATACTTATCCCATATCCAAAAGATCTGAAACAAAAAATGGAGGACTACGAAGTAGAAGCATGTCTCCCAATCCACAAAAGACCAACTCTACTAGAATAGTTCACATACTGGTGAATGTAGCTTCCACATACCATCAAACCAAAAGATAAAACTCAGGAGCTATCACCACTAGACCATCATTATCAAACCTTCAGATCTATACAAGTATAGGATCAAGATAGGAGAAACGTGGAGAACATACTGGAGCACATTCTAAACACACTCAACATTTTGATTTCTCTTCTTTATTAATTTTCTCAAAAGCACTTGAAACAAACCAATTTAGCACATTTGCAATGTCATAAAGATAGCTTCATGTACTCACAAAATATTAGTAGCATCTCAGCTATACATGTACAATTTGCAACATACTAAACTATGTTGACATCAATGACAACATTAATGAAAACACCACCAATCTAGCTCATACTTGCAACAATCTCCCCCTTTGTCATTGATGGCAACACATGATGTGAAAAACTATCAAAGACAACATCCTACACAATATTCTAGGAGAACATCTTCTTTTCCTCTGCAATTTTTTTTCACATGACTACCTCTCCCCCTTTGACATCATTGGAAAAGAAAAAAGACTCTGATTACTCACCCTTAGGAGTGCACTAATACTGCAACAATGAAAAACTTTTCTACTCCCCCTATAGAGTAGACCCATTTATCATTCTAGATAAATGAAGAATATGTGAATTCACTAGACTGATGCACCTTCATGTACACCTAGTTTGGAGGGCCAAAGACCCCCAACCTCTCCCTAAGATGCTCAAAATTATCCATCGAAAGAGCCTTAGTAAATATATCTACAATTTGTTCCTTTGCTCTCACATACTCCAGTTTGACTTCATTCTCTAGAACCTTTTCTCTTAAGAAATGATATTGGATAGATATGTGTTTTGTTCGGGTATGTGAAAGATCATCATGGAAAAAACAAGCCCTTAACACTTGGCAAAAAATTCAAAAAAATCAGAGTTAGGAACTTGATGTAAAAATTTGAAAAATTTATCTATATTATTTCAAAAATATGTAAGAATATAATCTGTAGAAAATTGAATTTATTTTCTAAACTACTAGGTTTGTTTAAAAAGAAAAACAATCTATTTGGTGAAATTTTTAAATTTCAATGTAATAGTACTTAAATTTCAGGGGAAAAATAAGAACTAGGTGTCTATCGACCACCCTAACCACAATAAAATGATAATGATTTTTTATTGGATTTTAGATATAAGTAGAGGACTCATGTCCCAATGTGATGCATATTTTTTGTAATTTTTTTCCAAGTAAATAATTAATTATGATTTTTTTATTCAAATTTTTAGAAAATATAAAAACACATATGTCTGACCACCTTAACTTGGTCAAAACTTCATGAAATTCAAATTTTATTTTTTAATCCTATAGTATACGAAGCATAGAATGTGACACATGTTTTGGATTCAAAAAATGTGATACCATTTGAAAGCTATAGATGTTTTTCAATCAGCCTATCAATAAGAACTTTAGTTTTAATTTGAATAGAAAATGAATAATAATTACTTATTAAATTCAAAGTAAAGCATAATTTATATTGGTGGAAATCTGATAATCTCTTTTAAAAACCCTTTTTGTTTCATCAATTTTGGGTAAAAAAAAAGTCGTCAGCCACATACCCATCATATTGCCACTTTTTGTCCCATCATGATCCTGCACATACCCGTTCTTGAATGCATAACTAGATTCTTTGAAATATTTATAGCACTTGAGTTGTCACAAAAAATATGAATAGGCTTATCACATATTACTCCAATGTCTTTTAGAGTTTGCTTCATCTACAAAACTTGTGTGCAGCAAGATACTTCAACAATATATTCTGCCTTTGTAGTGGATAAAGAAATTGAGTCTTATTTCTTACTCAACCAAGAAACCAATTTTCCACCAAGAAAGAAAGCACCTCCACTAGTACTGTTTTGGTCATCCACACAACCAGCCCAATCTATATAAATATAAGCACTCAGTGTGAAATCAACACCCTTGGGATACCATAAGCCATAATCCAATGTAGCTTTAAGATGTCTAAATATCCTCTTTATAGCTGTAACATGTGTCTCTTTAGGATTTGCTTGAAATATGGAAACCAGACATACTGTATGCATAATATCCAGTCTAGTAGTAGTAAGATATAGCAGTCCACCAATCATAGATCTATATTTTCTCTTATCAGTTTTAGCAAAATCATCATCTCTGCTCAGTTTACATCCAGTTACCATAGGAGTACTAACTAGTTTGAAATCATCCATTCCAAACATCTTCAACAACTCTTTTACATACTTAGATTGTGAAATGAATAACCCTTTATTAGTTTGATTCACTTGTAGACCAAGGAAGAAATTCAATTCACCAATCATGGACATCTCAAATTATTTTTGCATCTCTTCAACAAACTTCTTACACATGCCTTCATTTCCACCAAAAAGATATCATCAACATAAACAACTACTATCAACATTTTGTTACCTTGCACTTTGAAGTAGAGATTGCTATCAGTAGAGCCTTTGTTGAATCATTTCTTTGTTAGGTATCTATCCAATCTTGCATACCAAGCTCTAGGAGCTTGCTTCAGTCCATACAACGCCTTTGTCAACTTACACACCATGTCTAGTTTGTCGGATAACTGAAATCCTTGGGTTGTTCCATATACACTTCTTCCTCCAATTCACCATCTAGAAATGCTAACTTGACATCCATCTCATACACTTTGAAATCCTTATGGATAAAAAATTCCAAAAACATCCTAATATCTTCCATTCTAGCAATAGGGGAAAATGTTTCTTCAAAATCTATGCCTTCAACTTGTGAATATCCCTTGCATACAAGTCTTGCCTTATTCCTTACAACTTCTCCACTTTCATTCAGCTGATTCCGGAATACCCATTTTGAACCAATTACATTTTTATTCATAGGTCTAGGGACTAGTTCCCATGCTTGATTCTTTTCTATCTACTATTGTTTATACTAAAAATTGAAGAAGCTAGATGATTTAATCTATAAATTCAAATCAAAATTTCAGCATATCATCAATAAAGCCTTTTGAAATGACTACAAATGTAAAATGAAAACTAAACTATGTAAAGCTAAAATAATGCATTCAAAGGAAAATCAGCTCCATTGTTTTCCTATTTCACCATGATTCTTCATTTATGCATTTGATGCTCTCATATTTTTATGAGCACAAGTGCAACAAAAAGCTGTGATGAGTGGAAGAGAGATTGAAATCAAATTTCGAAATAAAAATGTGTATCTCCAAAAAGTGAGAAGGATGAGGTTTTTATAGATGAATGCATAATGTGAAAAATAAGAAATGAGAAATGAGTGGAGTGATTTATCGCATGATTCATGTCTAGAAGCTCAAATTGTGCGATTTTTAGCTAATTCCATGGAAATTGATTTATGAATTTAATGTGTAATTTTAAGCTAATTTCATGAAATTTGATTTATGAATTTTCAATTATTTAATGAAATATATGAATGAATTTTAATGATTAATGCAAATGGATGAATATGAAATTATTTATGGATTAAATTGTTGATTATGCAAATGATTAAATGCTTATAATATTATTGAATGAATAAATGCTTATAATATTTTAATGGTTTAATGAAATGTAATATGAATTGAACAATTCATGCAAATGAAATGATTTAATGTAAATATAATGATAATTAGTTTATTATGAAATGATAGTTTATGACTATGATAACGTATTTATTATGATATGAACAATTATGATTTATTATGGAAATGAACATGATTTTTTATGAGACGGATTATGAATGGAAATGAATGGGAATGATCGTTTATGAAAATAGTTAGTGAACAACCATGGGACGAATATGATTGTTTATGTAAATGGATAGTGAATGAGCATGAGACGGTTTAATGATTTGATGAAATGCATGAATAGAAGAAAGTATTGAATGAATTGATTAAGTAAATAATAATATCTATTTAATCAATAAATGAATATCATGAGAATTATGAGGAAAAATTTGAGTGTCTTCAACTACAACTCTTCTTCCATAGCTTTCATCCAACTCTCATCTTCACATGCTTCATTCATAGTCTTAGGTTCAATTTTAGAAAGTAGACACAGATTTACCTCAGCTACTACTTTACTTCTTGTCACACCTTCACTCTTATCTCCAATTATCTATTCCTCCAGATGATTCTTCTGTACATCCTTAGGAGTCTTAATAGCAGGTTACAACTCATTCTCTTCTTGTTCCTTATCCTTATTCTCCTTAGGTACATGTCTATAGATAGGATCATTAGGTTCAACTTCACTTATCTTAATAGGTCTATGTATGTCTTCATCAACTTTCACATTAGCACTTTCTATAATCTTCCTCAATCTTTTATTAAAGCATCTATATGTGTAGACACATAAAAATGGCCTAGACCTGCAAACCATATTTTTTTGTCTTATCATATTTCATCTATAGTCCAAATTCGACTATTAATTAAATAATTCTTAATTATTTAATTAATTCACATCTTTTATTCTTCCTGATTATTTAAATAAATTTTATTTATTTAAATACGTCATTAATGTCTTATGTCCTCTTATAATTAAATAAATTATTTAATTTATTTAATTATTGACCACCTTATCTTTTTCATCATAATTAAATAATTGTTATTAATTATTTAATTGTCTCATTCAATTTCCTCCAAATTTAAATAAAATCATTTATTTAAATTTCCCTCTTTCCAAATAAATAATTTTAAATTAATTATCTTGTTGTCACATGACCCCACCTTTTTGAATTAAATTAATTTTAATTCAAAATAGCATTTTTCTCCATAAATCAAATAATTTTAAATTAATTATTTGATTCTTCGGCTTTTTACTCTTTTTAGTTAAATAAATCTTTATTTATTTAATTCGATTCCATATCTTGATTTTTGAATTAAAAATCAGTATTTAATTCAAAGTGAATATTTGTCCTCCTTATCATAATATTTCATAATTAGATAATATCTGTATTATCTAATTAGTCATTGGTCATTTAAATGGAAAAAGATTTGATTTTCTTGCCTGGAACTCAATGCTTTTTCTATATTGATATTATCTTCTATATTCCTCTTTATCTCAACTATTCTCCACCATTGATTAAATTAGTTTTAATTTAATCTCAACCATTCATCTTTTCTAATTGAACCCTAACCCTACTTGCTAATTGTCACATTCAATCTTGTCCATTGATAATAGAGAAATTGTCAATATTCAATCTTGGCCATTCATCCAAAATTGTTGCATTTTCTATAAAATGACAATTTTGGTCTCATTTTGTCATCTCTCATATCTTAGGAAATCTTTTATCTCTTGACTTCATCTTGTCTTTTCTCACACCATTGACAATAATATTCAAATCCTTCAAAATTTTCTTTTTCATGGTCATAGTCATCAAATTGCTCACAGATTCAATCTATGGGCAACATCACATTTGCATCAAGTTGAGAAGGGCTATGGAGGTGATTCATGGAGGTTTTGAGGACTATTTGGTATAATCATTCTTATTTATGCATTTTCCTCCATTGTTCTTCATAGTTAGCTTTGTTTTTTTTATTAATGTTTTAATCAGCTAACAACCATAAAATTTCCTTAGTTACATTGGTGAACCTGACATGAATCTTACAATTTTGTAGAGAAATAAGTTTGTTTTCATGTTTACTTTTTCTATTTTGCAAGTTACAACCAAGAATTCATACAAAATCTCGTCATCTTCTTTTACTAACAAAAAAAAGGGTGCATAAAATCTTTAAAAAATGATTATTTGGGTTTTCTAGGGCTCACTCTTAGCTTTCTGGAACTTCAAATGGTTTAAAATTTCATTAATATTTGAGAAAGTTATGGCCATTTTAGTATTTGCTACTTTTTAAATTTAGCTTTTAAAACCAGCATTTTCTTTTGTCTATAACAACTTTTAAAGGTATAAAGGTATAGAATCTTGGAAAAATACTTTCTGGGTTTTGAAGGTATGAGTTTTAGCTCTCCATGGATTCAAACAATTTAAAATTTTGTTTAGTTTTGAGAAAATTATCACTATTTTAATTTTCTGTTGTCATTAAACTTTTCTTTTGAGTTACTAATCTCTTGTTTTTAGCATGTGGCACAAGTTGGAGGGAGTCTAAAAATTGTTTCTGTAGAAACAAAAATGAAGCTTGTCATTTCTTTAGGCATAATCAATTTTGTTTGCTTTCAACAATAGAAAAAAATTGTATATTTCACTCATGAGGATAAAATGAACCACAATTTGCATGTCACTCAGTTGGTCTTAAAATGAACAAAAAATTGCATATTTCATTCATGGGGCTTAAAATGAAAAAAAAATCTGAATTAATCAGTCATTGGGCCTAAAATTTACAACTAAAACTTGCATTCACATTTCATGGGTTTAGAATGAACATGCATGTACACTCATGGGCTTAAAATGAACACAAGCATGCATCAAGAAACTCATATGGTTAAAATGAACTTGCATTCTCACAACATGAGTTTAAAATTACGTTTTTCTTTTACATTTAAAGTTCAAATTTTTAAAGAGAACAAATTGTCTTGTGTGTCCTCCTCACATTATCATTTGGTAATTAAAATTTACAAGTGTCTACAAATTTTGTCACCTTGATGCAATAATTGAAGTATCCTCTCCCCTTCTACATTCATGCGATACTGGGCATAAGAGAAATGGTTATTGCCTCAAGAACTTGGGCCTTCCTTGGTGGGAAAAATTAATCACCCCAAGGTGACTTAGACCAACAATGGAGCTCTTTGGCTGAGCTACCCTCGACTGGTATATAAATGTGAATCCTAAGGGAAAGCCTAGGATTACAACTACAGATGTGTCATACGAACCAAGTAGTACTTCCTAAAACCCTATTGAGCATAACCTCTTCAGGCTGGAGTGTCTCCTAAATGTAGCTTAATCGTGTGCCCCATGTATTGCCACTCGAATGAGGGTCCCGAACTAAACACCTTTGTACTCATAGTAGCCAAAATCCTTCTATTTGCTAGCGCAACAACTATCGTTGTGAAGGCATCCACATCTTCGCAGTTCTTAGTAGAGGTGATCAATCTGCCATGGGAGTTTCATGGGGGCTGGAAAGTTGGTTGGCTTGAGAAGTGAGTGCAATGTAAGGGGGAGCCCGTGCGTCCAAGCTTCTAGATTCACACGCTAAGGATATGCAGCTGGGGAAACCCACATGGAATCTAGTGAATATTGTCCTAGCCTAACCTAGGATTGTGCTCTTCTTTATTGTACATGTTTCAAAGGACAAAATATTGTGCTTGCCATGTGTTTTCAGACATTCAAACAAAACAAAACATCACTTTCAAATATGGAAACAAACAGTCAACATCAAACAACTCAAAATTTTGACCAAAATTGCAAACAAATAAGACTTTTTGCTTTTTGCACCACATCTACGGCAATACATTCACTTTTATGTACCGTATTTTCCTTTTAGAACACCACATTTCTGTTGTTGTACTACATTCACATTGCAGAATACCGCATTTTCCTGATTCACACCACATTTTCTTGTCAGAAACCCGCAATTGCATTACTGAGTCACATTTGATTTATGTAAAGCCGCATTCACTACGCTGCATCTGTGACCTAGAATGACGCATTCACGTGACAAAAAATAACTTTGTCACAAACTAGAAACTGAAATAAAACTTGTCCAAACTATCCGTAAACATCTTTTTTTCTAGAAGTCTTCTGTCAAAACCAAATTAGAAAATTGTTGAAATCTATCATTCCTTGTACACTTTAGCTTGCATCTTAGTATAGGATCATCTTTGCAAATTTTAGCTTCATCCTTAGGCTTCACCATTTGCATATTCAGTCATAAACCAAAAATTTAGGTCCTCATCTCATTTTGCATATTTTGGATTAGGACAACCTTACCTCACTTTACAAAATCTTGACTTTCAAAATTAGGTTATCATTGGACCTAATCATCATATCTTCTTTAGTCATTGTCCTTTTGTGAGATCCTTCCAATTGAAAAGTCTAGTTAGGATGACTCACTTGTCATTTTGTCCTTGTCATTTAGTCCTTCAAACAAGTCCTTTGATATTCTAAAATTGATACATAGAGCAAGCATAGGGTGGTTAGGTAACCTTCTTCCAAATAATTTTAGACCTTTGCATTTGCATACCTTAGACATTCAAATCATTTTAGTCCTCACCTTGCATATCTTTAAAATCCAAAATATTTTCATCATAGTCCTCATTTCGCATCTAGACTTTGCATTGGTCATTTCCTTAACCAACATTTTCACATTATTCCTCATTGTCACCTTGGCATTTGGCATCCTTTCTTGAAAATTTTATCACCTTGCATTAGTCATTTTCCTTAGGAAAACGTCATTATCACCTTGCATTGACATCCTCCAAAAATACAAAAAAATTAGTGTCATAACTTGTCATCTTAATCTTCATTGTCCTTTGGCATTAGTCATTTTCTTTAGACAACATTGTCATATTGCATCCCTTATTGTCAAAAATCTAAAACCATAGTCTTGCATTGTCATCCTTTATCCAAAAAATCCAAAAACATAGGCTAGTGTCATCCTTTCATTTAGTTGTCATTCTCATCATCCTCATTTGAGAAATTCCCTTTTATGGTTGAGACTAGGCTTCAAAGAAAGAGAGGAAAAATGGAAAACTTTGGACAAGATTCCAATCCCAACATCGATAATAATTATGACACAAACCAACACTGGAATTTTTTGAACCCATTTTACAACATCAACACACAATCTTCCATGAGCATGTCATCTTTATCACAAAACCTTTTTGAACCATTCATACAAAGATGCCGACATGGACACGTATACGTAGAAGACTTAGAAGCTACAGCACAAAATCTTGATGTAGCCTTCGTTGTGGAAGACTTAGTCCTACATGACCCTCAAAGGTATCTATCCATGCTCTTGGACCAAGGGGTTAAACTACCACATGGCTTTGACTTTAATACTTTGAGATCAACATCACCTACGTACCCTTCCTACCGACAATCCATGAGTCCTAGTTCTCAGTCTATCTACCCTCACTACCAAAAGTCACTTAACACCATCCATGACATTAGTCCACAACAAACATCCATTAATCACCCTTATCCTAACTTTAACAAGGGAATCCAAATTTCCATTAATCCCTTCCAACCCCCCATGTCCTATCCTAGTCCTCCATTTACTAATCTTATCCAAATCCCCACTAATCCCGTCCAAATTCCCACGTCTTACACTAGTCAATAATACACTAATCCATGTCAAGTCTCCATGTCCTATACTATTCCTTCATCCATCAATCCAGCCCAAGTCTCCATGTCATCCACTAATCCACTCAAATTCTTCATGTCCTATCCTAGTCCTATGGTCACTAATCCTTTCCAAGTCAATATCTCACAAGCCACATTTAGTCATGAAAATTCTATCATTTTCCAAAGTCAAATCCCATTTAATAAACTTGAGGATACATGTCAAAATGAAATTTCAAAAGCATGACACATCACCCTCATGTCAAGAACAAGGTATTCCATCCCATCACCCTATCTTCCAGTCCATTCAAGAAGATCTCCTAGACAATCATCATAGCATCCAAAATACACCTATCCTTGACAAAGATTCCAATCATATCGTCCAAGACACTACCATTTTTTACCAAAACAATCCTATCTCTGATCAAGGCACTACCATTGACCAAGAAGTCTGAAATGATCCACTCCTTGATCTTTATGCCATTCATGACCAAACACTTGACAATGACCCTAATTAGGCCCCAACTAGCGACACTTTCCAGAATGAGACACTTGCCTCCATGGGACACATAGACGATATTCCTCTAGAACTAAAGTCTTCCACTATGGACATATTTGCAAATGATCAAGCTATAGCTGAATTCACTGGACTCTATGACACTGACCATAATGATGGCTTTGAAATTGAATGGGAAGCACCAATAGAATCATCTGAACCTGACACGTCACAAGATCATACCAAAGGTATCAGTTAGAGAGACACCCAGCATGACAATGAAGCTAATACATCCTATCAATTAGGATCATCTAATTTTATCAGAGCATGCTTTCTTGTAGATGAAAATATTCCAAGTAACAGTTTCCACATACATCATGATGGGTTAGCATCTTGCTTTCAAAATAATACATACCCCATCGCAAACATAATCTGTCAGAGAATGCATTATCAAGGAAAAGGACTAGGCATACATGAAAAAGGAATTCAAGAACCAATACAACTTCAAACAAATTACAAACATCAAGGTATTTTCTATTCTTTAGTCAGCAAATCTAGTGATGTTAGTGGAATTTGGCTGATACCGGGGGCAACCTTGTTAGATACAAACATAAAAATAGAGTCCATGATAAATCTTTGTCATAAGATTTCCGCCAACACCCCATCCACCCACACCATAAACTGTCATTCTCAACATCTTAAACCTTCCCTTTGGAACCAAAAAAAACAAAAGTCATACAAATCAAAAGATCAAAATCAAATTTCAAAGGCCATTAAATCAAACAAAAATACAAGTGGACAAATAAAATTAAAATGGATCCCAAAGACAAGTGGATCAAGCAAAGAAAATATGTCAAAATAAAAAGTCAATCACAATGTGGAGCCACAAGACAAGAGGACTCCCACATATAACACATGTACACCTCCTTCAAAATGGTCATCAAGAAAGGAATCTAAAGGTGTTTGTTCCAAATGTCATCCCTCCAAAATTCGTCATCCACCATACCAAGTTTGAAAAATAAAAAGTGATTCACCCAAATGTCCAAACAACCTTTCCACATCTACCATCATCTATCATAATCCTACATCTCGTCTAAAGTCCAAAGATACCACATGTGTCACAAATCCATTGCATCATAGTAACAACTCTTTATCACAAGGACCCTCATGGCACTCTATCATGATATGTGTATTCTAATAAGGCCAACTCTAGTGTTGAAAAGGATCACGATGACATCAATCAGTTGTATGGAAGCGCTACGATCTTGACAAGGAAGCTATTTTGGAAAGGTCATTATTGGAATATGATGGCACTAGTCTCTACATTGACACTGTCAGTAGCTTCAAAACAATCAGTGGTTAGCTAAGGCATCAAGGTCATCCTAAAATATCAAAAATACAAAAAAATTGAAAAATATAAAACACAATCACCCTGATGAAAACCTTGCAAACAAGCATTTTGGTGGCGCCAATTTTTTTAAAAAAAAGTCTAGAAAATAGTAAAGAGAAAAATTTCGTCAAACGGTGAAAACCTAGCAAACAAGCACCTTGAATAAGTACTAGATGAAAACTTGGCAAACAGGCATCATTTGTAAAATCATCTATGTGGACTCTTACACTTGGGGGCAAGTTGTCTCATCTCCGAGGCCTTTCTTTTGACATTGGCATCCGACCATTTAATCCATATCATTTCCATTCACTTTCCCACCTACCTTGATCTTGACACAAAATAGGCACACATAAATCATTCTTTGGGAAAACTCTTTACATGTCTATCCTTCGGTTATATACTATTCATGAAATGTCATGTCATTACTTTCATAAGCTCATTATCCTTATGCAACATAGTCCTTGAAAATCATATGACAATTCCCTTAGTCTCATGTATCTCATCCTTTACCAAGGCCACCTCTCATCCTTTCATGTCTATCACTTGTCTTGGCTTTCCCCTGTCAAATAGTCTAAGGATACTCCATCATCCCTTTTAGTCCTAACCAAGTCATTCTAAATGCAATGAGTCTAATCCATACAAGCACATTATCCAAAACATTACTTGAATTTGTTCCTAGCCCGACTGCAGACCTTGATACTTTCATCACATTATCATTGTCCTCACATTGTTTTGGATGTGTCCTTCCCACGTCAAACAACATTGTCATCACCTGTCAATTGGTATTCATCTTGACTAGGGGCACAATCATGTTTGTCCTTGAATTTGCATGTGTAGGCATCAGTCACATGAATTTGTCATGATCCTCTTAAACCATTCAAAATGTCCAAAAAAATCATAAAAAGACAAAAGTCCAAAAAAATAAAATAAAGTCAAAACATGTCAAAAACACAAAAACATCCAAATCAATGTCAAAATCCCACAAAACAAAGTCATATCTTTTCAAGTCCACCGAGTTAGTCAGTCTTTGTCATTTGTATGAACTACATTGTCTCTACATTTTTTCTATGTAGGCAAGGCTCATCTTCGAGCCCCCGAGACATTAGGTTAGTCATTTTAGGTTTGTCAAAAAAAAAAAAATCATAAATCAAACATGGTCGCATCTGTCAGAAAAAGTGAACATAGTTGCACTCGACACAAAACAGTCATTCGAAACGTCAACGTCAAAATTGGTCAAAATCAGACAACATAAGCGAATCAATCATACAGTCAAAATCAATCAACTTTCCAAAACATTAGTGAAAATGTCAATCTTGTCACTCTTTGGTCCTCTTCAAGATGTGTCCTTCTTGGACTTGGACCTTGTCAAACTATCCTTTGCCTTTTCAGGATGTGTCCTTCTTGCTAATAGGCCCTGTCAAACCATCCAAACATTAAAAATTTCAACCTGTCAAACCATCAAACAATCAATCTTTGACAAACAAACATTCACAAGCAACACAATTAAATGGCTATTAATATTTCTGGTCTATTTTGTTTTAGTTTTTGACTTTTTTGTCTATTTTTTGTCTTATCTTTTGTCTTTTTGTCTTTTGGTCATGTTGCTAGCTATCTCAAAGATGTCCCATGAAGGATTTAGATGTACGATGATGTCTTATGAACTATTTTTTTTTCTTTGACTGTTGTCTGCAAATTGTCTTAACAAAAAGACTGGGGCAACATGACCCTTAGTATGAGTTAGGACATTCCTTGTCTGCGATTGTTTGTGTTTTGTAAGTGGATGACCGTGTACACCTTGGTCTATGTCATACCATGGTGTTTGTTTTCCATTTGTGTCATTTTTACCACCCAGTGATGATTTGAGCAACAATTATTAGTACGTTGGAAAATGTTGAAGTATTTTTTCCTATCCCACCCTTCTTTGTTTCCCCTCTGTTAGAAGATTAAATTTTACTTGGTAAAGGTTATTCTTTAATTGTAATTATTGATTAAATTGTAGGAATATTCCAAAGGAATCCCTACAATTCTTTTGTCTTTTTTTGTTATCTCACACATGTGTGAGGATGGCTTATTTTTAATTCCTTTATCAAGGAATATTTGTAACCACCTCCTTAAGAGGTGACACTTTGCACACACATAGATGAATGGTGGCATTCATTGAGTTGGGAGTTACATTCTAACTCCTCCTTCTCACCTCTACTTATTGAGGTGCCTCTCCTCTCATTCTTCAAGATTCAAGCAAGCAAGCTAAGGCTGAAGCTCTCTCTCTCTTTGTATTATTCTTTAGGCATTTTGCCTCCATTCATAATATTGTAGTTTTTTCTTGGTTTTTCCCCTAAAAAAATTCTTATGTCTCTCTTGTTTTGGTGGTGCTTGGTTTGGCTACTTCAATCTATTTGGTAATCTCTTTCCTTCAAAAAATTGCTTATTCATTAGTACTTTCCATTGCTCTTTTCTATTTCCTTTCATGGTATCAAACCTTGGAATTACTAATATCTTGCAAGCTATAATGTTGAAGGTTTACCATTTTTTTTAGCACACCATTGGAGACACTTTCAAAGAGGAGAAGAAGAGAAAGTGTCTAATCTTGGTTGTTTTTTATCTTCTAACCCTTGTGCAAGATTTCTTATCTAAAAATTTCTATTTTTTTCAAATTTCAAATCTATGCAATATATTTTGCATGCATGTTTTATTTTTTGCATAAAAATTCAAAAACCCTCTAATAAAGGGTTATTTTTCAATTTTTCTTAAAATAATTCATTAGCTCTGTAATTTTTTTAGAATATTAGGCTAAATCTCTAAGAAAATTACTATATTTTACATTTTGTCAAAAAATACTTAATTTTTTTAGGGATCTAACCCTAGTTCAAAAACTCTTTTTAGAAAAAGTCTAATATGCTTTTGTGCAAATCTATAAAAAAATATCTATATTTGAATGTTCAAATTTTAAAAATCTAAAGCCTAACTATTATTTTTGTAGGGTTCAATCTATTTTTGCCACCTCTCCATAGTCACTATCATTGCTCTGTGTGATCGTGTGCCTACAGTTTATATCTACCCCAGCTAAGCTCAAACGCTTGCCCCTCCTTCATATTGTTGTTTTAAAACCCAACGCTACTGCTGCTACTCTTTTCCATCCTCTGCACCACACTATTTTGGCCCACCCTATCCCTGAAATTGTCGTATCGACTTCTACTATTTTAAAACAATTTCATCTTGCTTTTGCTTGCTCTTTCTCTCATTCAAATCTTTTTAGAAATCCTTTACTCTTTATTATAGTTTTTAAAAATCCACAACATTTAATTGTTCATTATTAGAAAGCTTTAAAAGTTTATATTATTTATATTTAATATTGGCATGTGTTACATTTTCTACTTCTTAAGTTTTAAGCTTTTTAGAAAAAATCTTTTAATACTTAATATAGTGCTTTTTCACATCAAATGTTTTAATTTAATAGGTTTTATGAAAGTCATATTTTCAATGACTCAATAAATATTTTTCATATTTCTTTTTAAGTTTCTTACGTTAGATCTTTAATAAAGTTTCTCTTTTAAATTTCCACATAATAGGTAATTTCTTTTTTAAAAAAGGAAATTTTCATAAGTTTAGTTCTTTATCCTTTTCTTTTTATGAATGTATAAATCTAAATCATATTAAACTTTAAAAAAATTAATATTCTTTAAAATAAAAGTTTAAGAATTTTTTTTTCTAAAATTTAATTTATTCTAAAGAGATTTTTTAAGATTTCATTCAATAAGAATGGTATTTTTTTTTAAATTACATAATTATTATTTTTCAAATAAAGTTGTGAACTTTTTATTGCAATCATGTCAACCTTAATTCCTAAAATTAAGTTGAATTCTTCTAATTATCATTCTTGGAAAACTCATATCTCTTTTATTTTTCATTTCAAATATCTTTTAGATATAGCTATAGATCCTAAATCTAAACCAGGTTCGTCTGCATCCAAAAATGAAATTGAAAAATGGAATCTTAAAAATGAAGAAGCCCTTGGCCTCATAGGTATCTCCATGTCACTTGAACTTTATGTTCATATTGGGACATGCGCAACTGCCTACGAAGCATGGCACAAACTCAAAACAATTTATGATAGTACAAATGAATCAAGAAAAAATCAAACTCAAGATCAACTTGAAGATTTGAGGTATTGTGATTTTAAATCTATGGATAAATTTTTATTGAAATTTGATGCTTTAAATAGTCAATTGGATGGTTTAGGAGTTAAATTAGATAATCTTAGATTAATTCAAATTATTCTTAAAAAGTGTCTTCTTAGACAATTTCAGCAATTCATTACTAATATTCATGCTCAATTAGCTATTCCTTCTTTAGCTACTCAATTAACTTATGATATTTTTTGTGATTTATTAAGACAAGAAGAAGCTAAGTTAATTCAGTTTGGTACTCTTAAGTCTAATGAACATGCCTTTTTGTCTAATCATAAGAAAAAACTTTAAGTCTAATTCTAAACAACAACATTATAATAATAAACCTCATTATACTAATGACAATGATCCTAGGAAGAATACTTCTTCTAAGAAACTTCATTGAACTTATTGTAATAAGGATGGTCATTGGAAAAATACTTGTTTTAAGAAGAAAAATGAGAAAAAGCCTATGAAGAAAAATAATCAACAACAAAATAAACCTAATAATAATAAGTTTCAAAATAATGCAAAGTGTGTTTCTACTCCTTGTGAATTAGGAACTAAATTAATGGTTGATATGGAAACTCCTTTTGTTGATCCTACTTTATATAGGAAATTAATAGGAAGTTTAAATTATCTAACTCTTACTAGACCTGATATTTCTTATAGTGTTGGATCGGTTTCTAGATTTATGTCTAAACCACAACAAACTCATTTTAAAGTTGCAAAAAGAATTTTAAAATATGCTAAAGGAACTCTTAATCTTGGTCTCTTTTATGATGTAAATTGTGATTTTTCTTTAAAAGGTTATACTGATTCAGAATTAGGAGGTGATCCCAATGATGGGAGATCCACTTGTGGTTATTGTTTCTTTGTTGGATTAGGTGCAATCTCATGGAATAGTAAGAAACAACAATCTACTTCTCTTTGTTCTACAGAAGCTGAATATAAAGGTTGTACAAATGCATCTAAAGAAGCATTATGGTTAAGAAGATTACTTGAAGACTTGGGTCTACCTCAAAAGGATCCTACTCCTTTATATTGTGATAATCAAAGTGTTATTGTTTTGGAAAAGAATCCAATTTTTCATGGAAGGACCAAGCACATTGCTCTTTAACATCACTTCATTAGAGAGAAAATTGAAGATAGACAAATTTATCTTTTTTATTGTAAAGGTGAAGATCAAGTAGCCAAACCAAGCAAAGGAGAAAAGTGTCACCTCTTAAGGAGGTGGTTACAAATATTCCTTAATAAAGGAATTAAAAATAAGCCATCCTCACACATGTGTGAGATGACAAAAAAAGACAGAAGACTTGTAGGGATTCCTTTGGAATATTCCTACAAGTTAATAAATAATTAAAATTAAAGAATAACCTTTACCAAGTAAAGATTAATCTTCTAAAATCCCCCTTAAGCTTTACTTGGGGAGGTTACATCAAACCCTTCAATGGGTTGTAATCCAAAATTTTTACAATGAAAGAGAAATTTATCTTTACAAAGAGCTTTGGTGGTGCTTGGTTTGGCTACTTCAATCTATTTGGTAATATATTTCCCTCAAACAATTGCTCATTCATCAGTACTTTCCATTGCTCTTTTCTATTTCCTTTCACCCTCTAACATTTTGTATAGTCTGCATCTTCACCATCAGTATCTTTTGCACTAATATTTCTTTGCCTCTTTGTCTTCTAGTCTTCTCATCAATTTCAAGAGGACACTCATGTTCTCTTAACTCAGTTGTCCTCTTGAGAGGGCATACCGCTACCTTCCTCGTCATTCTTCCTCATCGTATTTTGCACTGGGACATATTTTTGACTTATTTTCTTTGTCACAATGCAACATGTTGCATTATGACAAAGAGGGGAAAAATGGAGACACATAAAAATGGCCTAAACCTACAAACCATATTTTTCTATGTCTTATCATATTTCATCCATAGTCCAAATTCAACTATTAATTAAATAATTCTTAATTATTTAATTAATTCACATATTTTATTCTTCCTAATTATTTAAATAAATTTTATTTATTTAAATACATCATTAATATCTTATGTCCTCTTATAATTAAATAAATTCTTTAATTTATTTAATTATTGATCACCTTATCTTTTTCATCATAATTAAATAATTATTATTAATTATTTAATTGTCTCATTCAATTTCCTCCAAATTTAAATAAAATTATTTATTTAAATTTCCCTCTTTCCAAATAAATAATTTAAATTATTTATCTTGGTGTCACATGACCCCACCTTTTTGAATTAAATTAATTTTAATTCAAAATAGTATTTTTCTCCATAAATCAAATACTTTTAAATTAATTATTTGATTCTCTCACTTTTTCCTTTTTTTAGTTAAATAAATCTTTATTTATTTAATTGGATTCCATATCTCAATTTTTGAATTAAAAATTAGTATTTAATTCAAAATGAAGATTTGTCCTCCTTATCATAATATTTCATAATTAGATAATATCTTTACTATCTAATTAGCCATTGGTCATTTAAATGGAAAAAGATTTGATTTTCTCTCCAACTGAATGATTTTTTTGTATTGATCTTATCTTCTATATTCCTCTTTGTCTCAACTATTCTCCACCATTGATTAAATTATTTTTAATTTAATCTCAACCATTCATATTTTCTAATTGAACCCTAACCCTACTTGCTAATTGTCACATTCAATCTTGTCCATTGATTCTAGGGAATTGTCAATATTCAAATCCTTCAACATTTTCTTTGTCATGGTCATAGTCATTAGATTTCTCACACATTTAAT
Organism: Sequoia sempervirens; assembly: GCA_007258455.2. NCBI lineage: Eukaryota > Viridiplantae > Streptophyta > Pinopsida > Cupressales > Cupressaceae > Sequoia > Sequoia sempervirens. The sequence continues at coordinate 754,473,222 of VDFB02058242.1, read as the reverse complement.
CTGAGGGAAACATCACATTTGTAGCAAGTTGAGAAGGGCTATGGAGGTTATTCATGGAGGTTTCAAGCATGATTTGGTATAATCATTCTTTTTTATGTATTTTCCTCCATTGTTCTTCATAGTTAGCTTTCTTTTTTTTCTATTAATGTTTTAATCAACTAAATACCATAAAATTCCTTAGTTACAATATGCTTTGCTAGTAGTAGAGTATCCAAGAGAAATTCCTTCATTACACCTAGCTGCATCTTTTTTGTTTCCCCAACTGACAACTTCTACAAATAGCATTAGCAGACCTCTTGTGATTCTAGGAAACCCTCAAACAATGTCTTTTGAATTGATTTTGACCAGAGTATCAAAGTTTACGTGTCCTATTCTCTGGTGCCATAACCAACTTTCATTGACTTGAGATACAAGGCATTGACCATCAACTCCCTTAAGTTGATAGATGTTTCCATGATTTCTCCTTCCAAAAGCAACCATGTCTCCATTTCGGGATCCTTTTTTTTATTTCATAGGTGTTATTCTGAAACACAAGTTTAAAACCATTGCTACACATCTGACCAACACTCAAAACGTTATGCCTCAAACCCTTCACATAATATACATCATTAGTGTTGTGCACTATATCAAAAGTAATTGAAACTTTCCCACAAATCTTAGCTCTTGAATCATCACCAAACATGACTAAACCACCATCATAATTTTCAAGTTTAGTGAACTTACTCTTATCTTTGCTCATGTGATTAGAACATCAACTATCAATTACCCAGTAGTCTTCATCCTGTCTTGCATGAAAAGAGTAAACAAAGCACCTTCCATCCTATTCCTCTTATTCTCTAAAGCCTTCTTGCTTGCACATTTTCTAGAGTTAGCAAATACAGATTTACTTTCCAAAGCTAAGAATAAGCATTCACTATCATCAACCTCATTTTCAAATTCATCATCAGAGATTCCAACTTCTTCTTTAACATAGTACAACTTATTGTATTTCTTATCCTTCCTATCCTTATCTTTATAATCCTTTTTCTTCTTATGTATTGCTCTATTCGAACATCTTGAAGCATAATGACCAATATTACCACAACTAAAACATGTAAAGGGAAACATACCTTTATACTTTCTGGTACCTTTCTTCAACTTCGTAGTGAAGTCTACTTCCAACTCATCTAAACCATCACTCTCTAGATCATCTTCAATCTTCAATTCCTTAAATTTTGTCTCTATCCTTTCTTCTTTCCTATCTTATTTCCTAAACTTTCTCATCTCAAATGCTTGCAAAGTGTTTAACAACTATTCTTTAGTATACTTTGTAGGATCATACATCTCTTCAATAACTAAGATTGTTGGTATGTGGTGACTGATCATGCTATACTATATAGCCCATAGTATACTATACACCCCGGCATGTATCCTCCTACTTTTTCGCGTCATCGTCGAAAAATGGAAAAATCAACGAAAAAGGAAAAATCTGATTTTGTAGAACCCAAAATCTGGAAGCTTCTAAGCTTGATAAAAAGTGGTTTGGATGGGTATTATAGTATGATGAAAAACATGATTATTCGCAAGATTGTAATAAGTTTTGTACTGGATAATAAAAGTATTGGATGGCTGTGGTTTGGTGGATGTAGCCCGGATTGGGTGAACCACATTAAATTCTTTGTGTTATGATTTATTCTATGTGTGTTTTAGTTTCTCTATTTATTAATTAAATCTGTATTTAATTGTTAGATATCTGCCATTTCTAACCCTAACAAGTGGTATTAGAGTGGGTTGTGTTTTGATTATCGTCTGTAGGAAGGTCTCACGGCTAAGTGGGAGTCTCATGGTTGAGTGGGAGCAATGGAAGATGAGGGTAAGAAGGTTGAGAAGTTTAATGGGAAGAACTATCAGTTATGGAAGATGCAGATGGAGGACTATCTCTATCAGAAGGATTTATGGTGGCCATTGGAAGGGAAAACCAAGAAACCCGCAACAATGTCTAATGAGGACTGGGATATTTTGGATAGAAAGGCTCTTGGTAGTATTTGTTTATGCCTAGCACAATTGGTGGCATTCAATATTACAAAAGCAAAGACAACTCAAGAGTTGATGGAAACCCTAGCGAAGTAATATGAAAAGTCTTCTGCTTTGAATAAAGTATTTCTTATGAAGTGTTTATTTAATATGAAAATGGTAGAAGGTGGGTCAGTTACTTATCATTTAAATGAGTTTAATACGGTCACCAGTCAATTAACTTCTGTAAAAGTAAACTTTGATGAAGAAGTTAGGGCTCTTTTGATTATGTGTTTTTTGCCTGAAAGCTGGAATAGCTTGGTAATGGCTGTTAGCAATTTTCTTTCTAGTTCAAATACATTGAAATTTGATGATGTTGTTGGTGTTATTTTGAGTGAGGAAATTTGTAGGAAAAGTTTAGGTGGAACATCCACATCAGGCAATGTTTTGAATGTAGAAAGCAGGGGCAGAACAAAGGAGAGAGGAAACAATTTTGGAAATCGTGGGAAGTCACGAGGAAAATCAAAGGACAAAAGGTCCCAATCTAGAGACAAGATGGATTGTTGGTATTGTGGTAAGCCGGGTCATTTGAAGAAAGATTGTTGGTCTTGAAAAAATAAAGGAGACAAAAAGGAAGGAAGTAAAGAGGAAAATGTGGTAAGTACTAAATCTGATGAGGATGCTTTGATTCTTTCCCTTGATAATGCTGATGATTCTTGGGTGTTAGATTCAGGGGCTTCATTTCATGCTACCCCCCATAGAAGTTATTTTCTTGATTATGTCCAAGGGATTTTGGGCTAGTTTATTTAGGAGATAACGAACCCTGTTAGATTATTGGAAAGCGAAGAATCAAGATTAAGTTGTTGAATGGGAATCATTGGATACTACGCAAGGTAAGGCATGTTCCAAAGTTAAGCAAAAGGTTAATTTCAGTAGGGCAACTAGATGATGAAGGTTGTGTTGTTACATTTAGTGATAAAAATTGGAAGGTCACAAAGGGTGCCTTAGTGGTAGAAAAATGTGTGAAAGTAGGCACCTTATATCTTTGTACAAGTCATACTGCTCCTTCTACTTTACTTGTTATGGAAAAAGGTCAATGTTCAGGAATAGTTGTTGTAGTTCAGCAGGTAGAAGATCATACAGTTGTTGTGGACTCTGAATCAGCACTATGGCATAATAGACTTGGGCATATAAGTGCAAAAGGTATGAAAGTACTTCATTCAAATAATGTTTTACTAGGTCTAAAATGTGTTAATATGGATTTCTATGAAAGTTGTGTGTATGGAAAACAAAAGAGAGTAAGTTATCTCAAGGATGGGAAGCAAAATAAAGATGAGAAATTGGAGCTTGTGCATATGGATGTATGGGGACCAGCTTAGGTATCTTCTCTCGGTGGCTCTCTATATTATGTTACCTTCGTTGATGATGCAACTAGGAAGGTGTGGATTTATTTTCTTAGGCAGAAATCTAATGTATTTGAAACTTTTAAAAAATGGAGAAGCTTGGCTAAGAATGAGACAGGTAAAAAGATAAAATGTCTCAGATCTAATAATGGTGGTGAGTATTGCAGCAAAGAATTTGAAGATTATTGTTCCTCTAATAGTATTTGTAGGCAGAAAACGGTTCCAAGGACTCCATAGGAAAATGGAGTGGCTGAGTGCATGAATAGAACAATAATGGAGCGTGCATGGACTATGAGATTGCATGCTAGGTTTCCTTTAAAAATGTGGGAAGAGACTATAAACACTACTATTTATTTAATTAATAGAGGTCCCTCTAATCCTTTGGGTTGTGGTATTCCAGAGGAAGCATGGAAAGGTAAGAAGGTGAGTTATTCTTTTCTCAAAACCTTCAGTTATGAAGAATTTGCACATGTAGATTCTGAAAACACAACCAAGATTGATGCAAAATAAAAGAAGTGTATATTTGTTGAATATGGCATTGATGAATTTGGTTATAGGCTTTGGGATTTTGAAAATCAAAAAATTGTGAGAAGCAGGGATGTCATATTCAATGAGCAAGTGTTGTACAAAGATCTGTTGCTACAGCACGAGAAGAAAGAAAATGATTATGCAGTGTTGGATGATATTGAAAACAATGATGTTTCAGTGGTTTCTCATGTTGGGAAACAATAGCAACAACAAATACAAGAAACTCCTCTTAGACGATCTTTAAGGATAAGTAAACCTCCAAAAAGATTCTCTCTCTCTTTGTATACTATTTTGTTAACTGATGTTGGTGAACCAAAATTTTATGATGAAGCTATGCAAATGGATACCAAGGTTTAGTGGGAGCATGGAATGGAAGAAGAAATGGAGTCCTTGCTGAAAAATCAAACTTGGGAATTATGCAAGTTCCCTGCAGGTAAAAAGGCTTTACCAAACAAATGGGTTTATAGGTTGAAAGAGGAGGATGGAGGTAAGAAAAGATTTAAAGCCAGATTAGTTGTAAAGGGATTTGTACAGAAAAAGGGTATTGATTTTGATGAGATTTTTTCTCCAGTTCTTAAAATGACTTCTATTCGTATTGTTTTAAGTATTGTGGTTGCTGAAGATTTGCAGTTAGAACAGCTTGATGTTAAAATAAACTTTCTCCATGGTGATTTGGAAGAGGAAATATATATGGACCAGCCACAAGGATTTGAGGTCAAAAGTAAGGAGAAACTAGTGTGCAGATTGAAGAAAAGTTTATATGGCTTGAAGTAAGCACCTCGGCAATGGTACTCAAAATTTGATAGTTTTATGGCTGAGCAAGGCTACAACAGGTGTAATTTTGACCATTGTGTTTATTTTAAGAGGTTGGATAATGACAGCTACATTATTTTATGTCTATATGTTGATGGCATGCTTGTAGAAGGGTCTAACATGGATCACATAAGTGAGCTAAAACAACAGTTAGCAAAATCTTTTGCTATGAAGGATTTAGGGGTAGCAAAAAAAATTCTTGGTATGAAAATTTGTAGAGATAGGAAAAATAGAAAAAAAATTATCTTAGGCTAATTATGTTGAAAAGGTGTTGCAGAGATTTCATATGGAGAATGCAAAAGCTGTCAGCACACCATTGCCTAGTCATGTTAAATTGACTAAGGATATGTGTCCAAGGACACAAGAGGAGGAAGAAAAAATATCTAAGGTACCATATGCTTCCATTGTAGGAAGTTTAATGTATGCCATAGTATGCACGAGACCAGATATTGCACATGTCGTAGTTGTTAGTAGGTATTTGAGTCATCCTGGAGTTGAGCATTGCAATGCGATAAAATGGATTCTTAGGTACTTGAGAGGTACATCCAATAAATGTTTATGTTCTGGGGGATCTAACACTGATTTAAAAGGCTATGTTGACTCAAATTCGATAGGGGATATAGATACCAGGTGGAGTGCCATAGGTTATGTATTTACAGTTGGTGGGACAATAGTGAGTTGGATTTCTCAATTGCAAAAGGTGGTTGTTTTTTCCACCACAGAGGTCGAGTATGTTACTGCAACAGAGGTGCCAAAGGAGATGATATGGCTGTAACTCTTCATGGATGAGTTGGGAAAACAACAGGTTGAAAATTACTTATTTACAGATAGCCAGAGTGCTATACATCTTATAAAGAATTCTACCTTGCATTCTAAAACAAAACACATACAGTTGAGATATCATTTCATTCAGTCAATGTTCGAGGATGGATAGGTCAAGCTGGACAAGATACATATAGATGTCAATCCAGTGGATATGTTTACGAAGGCAGTGAAAAGGGAGAAGTTGAGATCCTCTTTAGCTTCGATTTGCCTTCAAGGTTGAATTCAAGTATAACAAAGTAGCAGGATCCAAGGTACTTATTTCCAGTGGGAGCTATAATTGCAGCAGTGTCGTCTAGGATCAATCTCCAAGTGGGAGATTGCGTTGGTATGGAACCTGATCAATCTCTAAGTGGGAGATTATTGGTATGTGGCGACTGATCATGCTATACTATATAGCCCATGGTATACTGTATAACATGATATAAAGGGAAAAATCAACGAAAAAGGAAAAATTCAATTTTGTAGAACCCAAAATCTGGAAGCTTCTAAGCTTGATAAAGAGGGGCTCAAATGGGTATTACATTATGATGAAAAACACAATTATTCGCAAGATTGTAATAAGTTTTTTACTGGATAATAAAAGTATTGGATGGTTGCAGTTTGGTGGATGTAGCCCAGATTGGGTGAACCACATTAAATTCTTTGTGTTTTAGTTTCTCTGTTTATTAATTAAATTTGCATTTAATTGTTAGATATCTGCCATTTCTAACCCTAACAAAGATCTTATCACTATAGCAATCTAGTAGGGTGATCAAGATCTTCTCAATATTAATATCTTCATTGGTCAGCTTTCCCCCTTGATTCTTAATTTCATTTGCTATCATCTCAACCCTTTGGAAATAGCTTGTAAACTCTCCACCTTCTTCCATTTTCAAATTCTCAAATTTTTTCTTTGCCACCAGCTTCTTTGTCAAGTTTACTCTTTCATTTTCTTCATACAATTCTTCCAACTTCTTCTAGACATCATAAGTAGGATCTAAAGAAAGAACCTTAGTTCGCTTAGTTTTAGGTAAAGCATTGTAAATAACATACCTCACTTTCTCATTCTCCTCATAAGCAGAAACCTCATCTATAGAAGTAGGACCATTCGTCGAAGGAGTATACTTCATCTCAACATCCTTCCACATCTTGTAACCAAGAGAAACAATATATTCTCTCATCTACACTTTCCAATCACTGTAATCAGATCCATCGAACATAGGGATTACAAACTTATGTGTCAATGGATATTCCTTAAGCAGTTAAGCTCTACACCAAGCAACCAAAGCTCTAATACCAATTGTTAAATAGGCGCAGGACAACTAAGAGGGGGGTTGAATTAGTTGTCAGAAAATTCCAACTGAAAACTTTAACACTTACCAATTCCACAACCAAACTATTTTGTTATTAAATATGAGCATGAAACAAAAATAACAAAAAGTAAATCAAGACAATGAACACCATATTTTCACGTGGAAAACCCAATGAGGGAAAAACTATGATGAGGGTTAACTCACAATATAAAGAGATTATAAAATTGAATACAAAGGCTCACTACCAAGGGCTCACTACCCAGAAGAGGACTCACTAGCCAAGTACAAAGGCTCACTACCTACAAAAAGGAGTCACTATCCAACAAGGAGGCTCATTGCCTATAGATACAAAAGAGAGAAAAAGATCCACCACAAAAATTAACACACATCCACAACTTGAATAAAGGATTACAGAAACCTTTAGCTCACTGCCTTCAACACAATGAAGAACTATTTCCTTAACACACTTTCACACACTTTTTCTCTAATGATTTGTGGCTTACTTCATCACTTCGCATCACTTTATCATCCAACTCTTTCAACTTACATTTATACCATCTTCAACCCTAGAGCCTTTCTCCAAGGTCGGCCACAAAAAAATTATTTCATAAATTTAAATTAGGTTGGCAACTCAACATTCCTATGGTGGAAAGGAATGAGAGTGGACCAATAAAAAAATTATCCAATACCAAAATACAATGGCTCAAATCAACCACACACTTCCTTAATTAAATTTTATTCTTCAAATGAAGTTTAAACACCAGGTCAGCCAAACCTAATGAAAAAAAAAATGAACATTGATGTACACACTTCTTGACAAGAAGATGACAAGCAGATGCCACAACACACTTCATTATGTATGAGAATACATCTTAGATTCCTCTAGATACATTCACAATAGATGCAACAAACTTCAAACACTGAACACCTTCCACCAATCCATCAAGACTGTACAAACACACACAACAACACTGAAACCTATCTTTCAGACCACCAAACCTCAAACTTCTTTTCCATAACCCAAAAAAGCCTTCACAAGACATATCCAAGATCTATAAGATCTAAAACAAAACAATAGAGGACTGCAGAGCAAAAACATGTCACTCAATGCATAGAAGACCAACTTTGCCAGAAAAGTTCAGATACTGGTGAATGTAACTTGCACATACCATCAAACTAGAAGCTAAAAACTCAAGAGATATCACCACTAGACCATCATTATCAAACCTTCAGATCCAAACTAGCATAGGATCGACACAGGAGAAATGCAAAATACATACTGGAGCACATTCTGAACACACTCAACATTCTGACCTCTCTTCTTTATTAATGTTCTCAAAAGAACTTGGAAACACACCAATTCAGCACATGTGCAACATCATAAAGATAGCTCCATGTACTCACAACAACTCAGCAGCATCTCAACTATACATGTATAATCTACAACATATTGAACTGTGTTGACATCAATGACAACATTAATGACAACACCACCAAACTAGCTCATACTTGCAACAAGTTGATCATGTTACATCCTTTGGGCACATGATGTTTTTGATTAATCTTGAAAGCCTATGAATAGGTGCCACTCCCAAACTCTCCAGAATACCAAACCTGATAACATTAGAAAATACCAAATAGTTGGAATTGGAACAATCCTGGTCCCAAATGTGTGTCCACATTTGGACAGGAAAAACATTATTCTCAATTTCTTTTTATCTCAAACTTAGCTTCCTTTTCTATTTCTCCTGACCCTCAAATAGAAACATATGCATCAATAGAGAATAATTGGGAAAAGATAGGGGGATAACTTCCATCTTTAGATTGATAAAATCCTTATGCATTTATGTTGCAATATAAGCAACACAATCAAAACCAGTATTCTGATTTTGACCTTGTATATCTGTTGCCATCACTAATAGGTCAGTGGAAATCCTATCATCAAAATTATGAGTCAGAATGTGATTCAAGCAATAATATGTGTTCTTGAAATATTCAACAAATTCTTCACACTCAAAGGGTTATATATCTTTAGGGCCAAATCTATCCTTGCTCTTTCTCTACCTTACAAACAATCTACTTTTGAATGCAAATATGTTCTACTCGTACTCATCATATAGGTCCACACACTTGATGTTAACTTTATAATTTGGATTCAACCAAAATACCTACATAATTTTATCCCTTGTTACCTTGAGGACCAGAGTGTGATTTTCACTCTAGCTTTTCATGCATGTGGGATCATAATGCTTAGTGAATTCCATCATCACATCAACCTCCACAAACAAATTAGGCACCACCAACTTCCCAAGGTTAAAACCCCATAGGTAATAGGTTGGCATCTTAGAACACCTTTTGTTAAAAGCATACAGAAACAACTACCATCCACTTTGAGGCTTGACAAATTGTCCAATTTCACCAGCATTGTCGATTAATATGCTTCTTGTGTGGTCTCACAACACACCCCAAGAGTGAAAAGACTTGGGGACCCAAGTGAAAAAATAAATCTTATGGTAGGACCTAGCAAATTGAAAGATCACCAAAAGTGAAGAGCAAAGAGAAATCTTTGATAATAAAAGTACTTCGTAAGGTAAGTGTTTCGGGCATTGAGTACTGGGTACCAAAAACATTTGAAAAGGTGAAAGGTAATGTAAGTTTGAATGGAAGGCTTCAGTCTGGTATACTTGAGTCTAGTATAATGGAGTTCTCGTATAACTAAGGTCCGAGAAAGTTAGTGGGTAAAGCTGAATATCAAGTACCAGGTTATAATGTGAAGTGAAAATGTCAAAAATTTAAGATTATCTAATGATTCCAGTAATCTAGTATATTTGTGAGGATTTATGATATGCTAGAAAGTGTTTTAATTATGAGATTTTGTATTAACATTTGAAAAATGGTTTTATTTACATGAGATGTTATAAATTTTTTTAAAAGGGGATTTAATGTGTGGAATTTGTGATTGTAGGAGATATGGATTGTGATGCAAAGTTTGGGTATGGACAGTCAGGAAAATTGTATTTGTGAACAAATCTGATGATGTTTCTAGGTTTAATAATGCACTTCAAAAGCTCATGCTAGAATAGAGTTTGTTGTAAAGATGTGTCAGATATCAAAATCTCGGGATGCTGGAGTTCAAGCACGCAGTATAAAAGTGTACTTATTCTAGGAGTGATTTGTTTCTAGAATGTTCAAATCAAAGAACCTAAAATATAGGACTAATACTTCCACCTGGTCACTTTGTTATGACAAAAATTTCCTTTTTTTTTTTTGAGCAGATTTGTTTGGTTCAAGGAAGAACCCTGATGATTAAATATCAACACTCAAAGAATTTTAATGTGTAATTGGAGTTGACTTCCATTAACTTTGATTACAATTCTCCTATTGGTCACTACATTCCACATGCCTTGATGAGATTGGTCCCTTGGATTTCCTCTCATGTATTTGTCTTATCCTATCTAAGCCTTGTCTTCTTTAAAAGGCTAGAAGATCCCCTTTTTTATTTTTAAGTTCAAAATTTTTGGATGTCGGAGGAGCATAAACTTTTTCAAGTTTTGTTCTTTTTCTTGTTTTCTGAACCATTTCAGTATAAAATTTGTATGCACATAGACATTGATTAATATTAGAGCTTATTAGATAGGTACCTATCTCAGTATCCTTTGTATCTAGCTTTGTTAGTTCAGCTGAACAAGACTATGTGTTGTGTCATTTAAGGGTGCATACAGAACCTACTCGGTGTCCAGAAATGAAACCCCTCTCTTTACAAGCTTGCACCATTTTATATGTAAGTGTGAAGCAATTTCGTGAAGTATAAAGCGACTTGCTCTATTTTAATTGATTCTTTGGGGCATCCATGGAGAATAACCAAGAGAAACTTTTAATTTTTAGTATTTTTATGCTTTATTTTAGAGTAGATATTTAAATTATTGAAAATGTTCCAAAATTTGAATGAATGGATGAAATTTTATTGAAAATATTTTTTTTCCATAAAATTGTTGAATGCTTAATGCTAAATCTACTTAAGTGATAGCAAAGAATTTTTGATGTTCATGAAATATTACTATAAATGTTTCAATTTCATGATGCTTGACTTTATGATTCAATTGAAAGTCCAATGCCTAAAATATTCAATTCAAAATAGTAGTCCCTTTGAGATTAACAACAAATGTCACATTTGTACCCGAGAGCAACCCTAGTGCAATCATGACCTAGTTATCAGAGACTTGGGATTGAACTAAAGAAAATCTTTTCATGTTAAAGCATAATTTAATTTTAGGTTGTCTTTGTTCCATATCTTTCAAGAAGGATAGGCTCTTTGTGGTATTGTCTGTGAAGAATTTATTTTCCCTGTTTGTTGTGAGTAAAATCATCGTCAATAGGAACTAGCACTAGAAAGAAAGAAATCTTTGATATTTTAAGCCTTATTCTTTTTGAATTAGAGGACCATACTTTGAAATATTAGTCCAGAGTTTTGTGAGGATCTTGTAAGCAAAAAATTGAATGCAAGCTGGCTTTTCAGTATGGAAGTTGAAAAAATTTGGAAAATCTTTAACCAGAAATTGCATCCTTTGAATTTATTCATTCTTGGAAGAGTCACCGAGAGTAGAATTCATTATACAACTAAACATGGTGAACTCGAGTGTGAATTTTTTTTAACTAGGGTAATTTTGGCCATAAGTAAAGTAATTTTGTTACATGGAAGAAGTTATTACTGCTAAAAGAAAGGAATTGTTAATGAGAATTTTTTTTTACCCTAGAGGAATTCAAAATATTAAAAAATTAATAGATACATCAAAACAGTTGTCGAAAACTATTATTATTATTATAAAGAAAATCCTAATGTTTTGCAAGGAAATAGGCAAGAATGTCAAGATTTAGAGATATTTCATCACAAAGGAGGAAATGACATTGATGAATCATCATTCCCCTTATACGTGGAAAATGCAGATAATAAGGAGTAGGAAAATCGAGCAGAAAATGCGTGTATTTTGCTCCAAGTTGAAAATTCATAGGCTATAAAAAGAAATTTTCCTGATTTTATACAAGATATATAATATCAATATTTTACTTTTTCTCTCTGATGGCAATATAAATAGTGATATATCTTGTTCTAACAAAATGAAAGTGAAGAGAGGGTTGAAGACATGAAGATTCACAAAGGAGGAGGAAGCAAAGAAATAGACATAGTTGTTCATGAAAATGGACCAAGGCTGGAAGAAGGTAGAGTATGGTCACATCAAATAAAATGTGTGCAATCGATCTCTAATCAGTTCATTTTCATAAATCTGAGCCAAATCATTGGTAAGTACGCTTTTGAATTTATGCTTTTTAAACAAAAAAAATATAAGATAATTCATTGTTATAGTAGAACATTGAAATTTTTGATAAATGAATTTAAAGATAAACCTATTGTAATTCGTACCAAAACTTCAAAAGAAATAGTTGCAGAAATTAAAATAAATTTCTTTATTAGAGTTAATCTTTTGTTATGTTAGAGTTAGGGTAGTTAGGGTTAGTTTTCCTTTTGTAGGGTTTTGTGTTTGTTTTGTTTTCTTTCTTCATTTTCTTTGTTCCTTTCTTTTTTCTGGCCTCTGCATTAGAAAATTCTACTTAAACCTATCTTACACATGAGATTTAATTTAAACATTTGTAAAATTGAACTGCGAAAAACACGCTTTAAGATATACCAAAAAGATATATATGTGTGTGTGTGTGTGTGTGTGTGTGTGTGTGTGTGTGTGTGTGTGTGTGTGTGTGTGTGCATATCATGTATATACATGAGATATCAAAAATCCTTGTTTAAAAAAATCAAAAAGTCAAAAAAGACTGAGAAAAGTTGCAGATAGTAGTAGCCATTCAGTCATTGTGGGATAACTCTTCTATCAAGGCCAAATATATAGGCGAGTTCCTGTTGAACTTCAAAGTTTTGGATATGGAGATCAATAAGAAAAGGAGGAAGTGGAACCACTTCCTCATGTTCCAGGAATTGAGGAATATCATCCATGGAGGGAATCCCAATGGTCGGATGTACAACAGATAAAATGGTATCCAGATTCTTTAGGAATTCAGGCTTCACTATCAACTTTGCATCAACGTGAACATCTTTACAGGTAGGCCAATATCTAGAAGTGATGCTACAAAGTGAGAAGCTACATCAGAATAGAAGCGAAATTAGTGGTTGGATTCAACATACTTTTCCCCAAGGACTAAGCACAAATTTAGCACAGTGAAACTAGAAGTCCTAATGAAGAAAACCTTTTCAAGCCTTTGTGGTGTGATTCTCCCTAAGAAAACATTATGTTAGTGAGAACAACCTAAGAAAATTGGAGTATGCATGGCTAAGAAGCAAATGCAAATTCACAAAGAAAAATTATAGAAATAAAACAAAAATCTAGAAAGAAAAAGTGAGAAGAATTCGAGAAGAAATGTAGAATTTATAGAGATCCATCAGAAAGTTGTAGTACATAGTTGCCTTGAGTGAATTTTTTTTTTTGGAAACCATAAGTGAGGTGGAAGTTGTCTAATTATCTTCAGAGTTAAAGGTTAAATCAAATTAATTATTTGCACATATCTAGTGATAAATTGCTTCAAATTTGAGCAGTATGAAGATTGTGAATCAAGCAAGTTGAAGATTTCAAAATTAATAGTGGTCATTTAAAAAAAATTTAAGAGTCGTATTAACTATGGAGGTGCTTATGTGTGCGGAATATAAAGGAAAATGAAGCTAGCAAGACAGTACACATCATCACCTAAGTAAGTTGAGAGAATAATACATATGAAATAAGGTGCATATGAATTTAATGCAAAATAATGTGATCATGTTTCAAGGTAATGATGATATTTCGGATCTAATAATGAGGTGCAATGCCGTCAAATTGAAATTGCTAGCAAAAATTTTTAGTAGTTGCCATAAAATTTAATCAGAAGGGTGGTAACTGATGTTTCTAAATTTAGATTTAAATTTGGTGATTAAGTTGTCTATTGCTAAATTTTAATTTATGCATATTTTCTAACATATAGCGAGTAACAGTTAGCTGGGGTTTGGCATAAATTAGTGAAATTTAGCTAGAAATACACACTTAAAGGAAATTATTAAATGAGTTTTTGGTAAGTAGTGAATTGATGAAGGGATTTGCATTGAATGAAAAATAAAAAAGTAACCTTTGCTACCATTGTAATTCCCAATCTAATAGTGGTGCTTCATTACTTGCAAGTTGATAAAAGAGTTATCATTGAAATATCAAAAGAGAAAAGTGAGCTATCATTGCTATATCTACAAAAAAAGAAGAAGCTATCAACTCTTCAGGCTATCCAAATAACTCTATCAAGGCTATAGATTCCTGACTGGTGGTAGAGCTATGTTTGGAGGAACTATAGAGATAACCTTGTTAGGGCTATGAACGTTTGACTAGCAGTAAGGCTCTATCCATGGTTGGATTTGGAGGATTACTATATTATGTAGTTCAATGTTAATGCATTGATTCTTTTCACTAAGTTTTGAAAACTGAAATTAATCAGAGCACACATGGATGTTTTGGGTGGAGTTTTACTTCTTTATGTTAGAATCTAGGTAAAGGTAAAGTCTATTGTTTTAAAATATGTATAAATTTTAATTTACAACTTATGATTTAATTTTGATTTTGGTTTTATTGGTTGCAAGTTGTTGTGTGGTCTCACAACACACCCCAAGAATGAAAAGACTTGGGGACCCAAGTGAAAAAATAACTCTTATGCCCAGACCTAGCAAATGGAAAGATTGCTAGAAGTGAAGAGCAAAGAGAATTTTTTTATACTAAAAGTACTTAGTAAGGTAAGTGTTTTAGGCACCAGCTACTGGGTACCAGAAACATGCAAAAGGTGAAAGGTAATGCTAGTTTGAATTGAAGGCTTCGGTTTGGTATGACTGAGTCCAGTATAATGCAGTTTCGGTATAACCAAGGTCGAGGAAAGTTAGTGGCTAAAGCTAGATACTAGGTATTGTGTTATATTGTGAAGTGAAAATGTCAAAATTTTAATATTATCTAATGATTTTGGTAATCCGATATATATGTGAGGATTTATGATATGCTAGAAAGCATTTTAATTATTTGATTTTGTATTAAAATTTGAATAATGGTTTTATTTACGAGATACATGTTATGATTTAAAAAAAAAAGGGATTTAATGTGTGAAATTTGTGATTGTAGGAGATATGGATTGTGATGCAAAGTTTGGGTATGGATGGTCACGAAAATGGTATTTGCGAACAAATATGATGGTGTTATCAGGTTCAATAATGCACTTCAAAATCCCATGTTGGAATAGAGTTTGTTACAAAGATGTGCCAGATACTGGAATCCTAGGATGCTAGAGTTCAAGCATGCAATATAAAAGTGTGCTTATTCTGGGAGTGATTTATTCCTGGAATGTTCAAATCAAGGAGCCTAAAATATAGGAATAATACTTCCACCTGATTAGTCCATTATCATAGAAAGTTCCTATATTTTGTTTGAGTGGATTTCTTTGGTTCAAGTAAGAACCCTGATGATTAAAGACCAACACCCGAATAGCTTCAATGTGTAATTGGAGTTGACTTTCATTGAATTCGATTACAATTCTCCTATTGGTCACTGCATTCCACGTGCCTTGATGAGATTGGTCCCTTGGATTTCCTCTCATGTATTTGTCTTATTCGATCTAAGTATTGTGTTCTATAGAAGGCTAGAGGATCCCCTTTTATTTTTAAGTTTATAATTTGTGGATGTTAGAGGAGCATAATTTTTTTCAATTTTAGGTTTTTTTTCCTATTTTCTAAACCATTCTGGCATAAAACTTTGTATCCATGTAGACATTGATTAATTAGAAAGCTTATTAGATAGCTACCTATCTCAGTATCTTTTGTAGCTGGTTTTGTTAGTTCAGTTGAACAAGACTGTATGTTGCACCATTTAAGGGTGCATACAAAACCTACTCGGTGTTGAGAAATGAAACCCCTCTCTTTAAAAGATTTTACCATTTTATATGTAGCTGTGAAGCAATCTCGTGAAGTATAAAGTCATTTTCTTTTTCTTAATTGATTCTTTGGGGCATCCATGGAGAATAACTGAGAGAAACTTTTTAATTTTTAGTATTTTTATGCTTTATTTTAGAGTATATTTTTAAATTCTTGAAAATGTTCCAAAATTTGAATGAATAGATGAAATTTTATTGAAAATATTTTGTTTTCCATAAAATTGTTGAATGCTTAATGCTAAATCTACTTAAGTGATAGCGAACAATTTGTGTTGTTCATGAAATATTACTATAAATATTTCGATTTCATGATGCTTGACTTTATGATTCAATTGAAAGTTCAATGCCTAAATGTGTTGTAGAAAATTGGACCCTCTTGAGAAAAGAGACAATTTCACACATAATTGGTGAGTAAAATTGTTGTCAACACTTGTCACAACAACTTTCCCCATAGGTCTCTTTCCAATTCTTGACCCACCATAATTTATGTCTCTAGAAGTACCATCCATGAATCTTTCTTGAGCTTTGTTTTCACTCCTTGACTTTTTGGATGTCGCAGGGGTATCCGACGTAGTGTTAGATACTTTAGGTGGCTCTAGCTTAATCATGCATAAAACATCCTAGGTAGTAGGCCTCTTAACTCTTTTCTTCTTGGGTTTTCTCTCTAGCCTAATGCTAGACTCACTATTTTCTAGTTCATTCATTTTTGCAATGTGACAAGACTAGGGTTCACAACTTTTTATTAATCAAAGAGACTAACATATTTTTAAATTCCAAGACACAATTTACTACACAAAAAACTCCCAGACCTTATGCAATCCTCACTATCCTAATTAAGGGCATTCAATGAGTAAACCATAAGTAAACCTATCTTTCAAACTCCCTACTAATTTTTAGTTTAGCACAGTTCAATATTTTTGATAGGAAGAAATATGACAATTTGCTTACTTAGGTGAAAATTTAATATTAATGCTTTTGTAATTTCTTGTAGGAGTGCCTCACACTATTTCCTCATACTCGGGTTGTCTTCCTTACTCACCTCACTAATTTCTTCTTTGCTTTAAGTGATGTCTTCAAGATGTTTCCATGTTGCTTCTTATTTGGAGGCCATTGCTCATCACCGATACATTTCACCCTCTACAAGTCTTATCAAGGATGTGAGCATCCATGTGATGAGATCTCAACCATTGTATTAAGTCCCATATTTGATCTCATTCATTCCCATTGTGTATCATTGATTCATACTTCAAATTCCAAATAACATTGATGATCAGTGATGGGAATAAAAGGTGATAGAACAAGATCAAGCCATGTGTACCTACTTGAAAATAAAAATAATAAGAAGCATCGTGGTGCAGGAGCACCTGGTAAAGTTTTGCTTTATTGAAGTTTTTGTTGGAAGTCCAATTTTTGTTGTGTTATGTTGAGGTCATGTGGACCATCTTGCTTGGTTGTTGTTATTTTCAATAATACTTGATCTTTCCATGATCATTGGATTGGGAGGTGGCAGTCATGAGTGGGTTTTGAAGCCCAACTTGTCATCTTTACCAATCTAGCCAAGGTGTTTGAAAACACATGAGGTTTTATATGTTGTATTTTTAGGTCATCTTTGTGTTAAACCAAAGCATCTAAGTTGTTTTGGAGACATATTTAATGCATGCCATGATCTTTTGGTTGGTTGGAAGTTTTATGGTACAGACTGTTTTCTCAGAAGTTAAGGAAGAACAGCGTTCCAACTGTTATTTTCTAGTTTTTTTGTTATCTTAGTAGTGCTTAATGGATTAAATTGATGTTGTTTTGATTTTTAGGATGTATTTGGGGTTTTTCCCAAGAATTTTTTAGGTTTAATATTTTTCTTTGGTGTATTTGTAAGTATTTGTTGTAATTAGTTTTATTTCTGCTCAAATTCTAGTTTGAACCAGACTGTATTTTGAAATGTGGTGCTAGTGCACTTTTCCTCCGTACAATCTGTACGGAATTTTGGAAGTAGTGCCTAGTTACCATGCTTGTAAATATGGTTGTAAATAGGGTTTGTGTGAGTTCTTTGGTGGCTAGAAAATGGATGCCCTAGGTGAGCCAGAGCAGGCCCGGTTGGGGTAGTCTTGAAGAAAAAGATCCATATTTTGCAAGGAAACAAAGATCTTAGTGAAATTATTTTTCTAGAATTTCAAGGAAGGTCTTAGGCATGCTTGGAGGTTAGGAAAGAGTTCTGGCAGTTCATCTTATGAGAGCATTCTTTGACAGTCCTCAATCAACTCTGTGAATTTTAGAAACCCTAGGGTTCTTGTGCATTTTTGTGTCTGGACAGCATATACCCTGAACAGGCTTGAGACCACAAGATTCTTGGAGGTGAGGGTAGGGGAAACACCATTCCTAAGCCAAGAACCTAGAATATTGGTGGGTTTAGGAGGAAGAAGCATAAAACCCCTGTTTCAGAGGCCTAATTGGGGGCTCAAGGCTACTAGCCGTTCAAGCCTAGGAAGGAAGCTTGAGGAAGCGATGGAGAGTTGGAGGATTGTGGTTGGACAAGGACCTTAGAATGGTCACTTTGAAGTTCTTGAAACACTTTTAAACCCCTGTAAGAACCTTGGAGAAGTTTGAGGTGATTAGGCCTTTAGGGTAGATTATGGGCCAAAGAAGAGAATATGGTGAAGCACCAAGATTTGCTTGGAAGAAGGAAAGCAAGTGGATAGAAGAGGGATTGGTCAGATAACCAAGGGTTCCTAGATAGAAGCAAGGACCTATAGGTTATCTTGGTGGAGCAAGGCACCAAGGGGATCTATTGAGGAAAGGCCTAGAGTAGGAATTAGTGTGTGATTCCTCCAATCCCTCTCCCTACCACATCTCTCATGGGAGCAATTCAAATTGATCAGTGATAGAAAATTAGAACAAATGACCGCATCGCTCATCACTATTTTGAAGCTCAAAGTTTACAATAAATCTATGATGAGTGATGGAAGAAAAATGAAAAGAGCACAAAAGGTCATCGTGCATCGCTAATGCACAACACAAAACTCACAAGCAATTAGTGATAAAGAGGAATCCAATGATAATGAAAAGAACACACATATTGTGCATTGCTAATGCAAAACTCAAGATCAATAACCAATTTGTAATACACGATATAAGAGAAATATCGTTCATCACACATTTCCAATGTAAGTCATGGATTCACAAAGCTATCTGCGATGAGTGATAAGCAAAAAGTGGTAGACGCGATTTAAGTGGGATAATTTTCCATGTGCTCATAAGTTGTATTGAGAAATAGAAACACCTAGGATGATGCAAGATAAGGCCTCAAAAGACTTAACAACATTTAATCAAAGGATATAAAGGCCAAACAAGGTTGATCAATCAACCTTATTAAATAAAAGAGTTTCACAGACCAAAGCACAAGGGGCTAGTAACTTCATGGGCTTCAATGAATCAATTCGTTTTAACATGACTGGGAATAGGCTACATCAGGTCAACCAAGGAATAGTCCACAAGACTAGAGGTTGAGATATGAGAGAATATCATCAAAGTAAAACAATACCTCATACAAAACCCTAAACCCTAGTCATATCCAACCAAACTGAAACTCAAGAAAATGCTTTCTCCTAGAAAAATGGAATGTGAAAATTTTTATGAGGGTTCCATTAGTCGCTCTGACTAGGCATGCATGCCTCTTACAGGCATGGAAATATTTTAGATCTCATGGTTAAGCATACCAAACATAGGTACACCAAAAACCAAGGACCTTCCCAAACAAGGCAAGAGAACCAAACCAAAGCAAACACACCTATACACAACACTTAAAAGATTGTACAACGTACATGGAAAAGTCCATACTTCAAGAGAAGTATGACTTCAAGAACTATCCATGAAATAGCATCTCAAGAATTTCCCTGTTAATTCTTGTAGGAAATATGAGTCCTCACCATGAGTGTTGTTGATCAAGTAAGGGCCAAGCAATAATGATTCAAACTTTCCATGTTTTCCCTTATCTTTGGATCTTGCATTCCACATCAACACCAGGTTTCCTACTTGATTTTTTTTGAGGATACTTTCTTATCATGCAAGTTATTGACTTGCAATTGCAACTTGGCACTTCTTTTCTGAGCATCCCTCCTTGTTTCATCTACTTCTATTAGTGCATCAATCCTATGTGCAAGCATTGTGTCACATATGTCCTCATCATACTCTTGGATAAAATTATACATCTACATGATTTTTTTTTATGGAAACCTAGCTACAATGCCATATAATAAATAAAAAGGCACATAGCCAATGGCCTTCTTAACAGTCACCTAATCTACCCACAAGGATAACCTTAACTTAGAATCCCAAGATCTTTTATTCTTTTCCAAAATCTTCTTGATAATTTTCATCAAGCTTCTATTGCTTGATTCTGCTTGACCATTTCCTTAAGGGTGATACGGTTAAGAGTATGAAATCTGGATTCTGTGTTTTGAGTAGAAGTTTTTGAAATCCTCAAACTTGAAGAAAATTGTATTATCTAAGAAAATTTTCTCAAGTACTCCAAATCTGATTAATATGTTTTCTATCAAGTAGTCTATGACTACTTTACTTGTTGCTATTTTTGTTCAGATGGCTTCCACCCATTTTGTAAAGTAGTATGTGGCCACAAGAATTCATGAATTCCCCCCACTAGATTTTCTATCTATTTCTCCAACAAATTCAATACCCCATTATTGAAAGGGTGCCTGCACGGTTATTGGTCTAAGAGACAAGTTACTTGAGAATTTTAGTTTCATAGAAAACCTTTGGCATGCATCACATGTTCTTTCTATCTTGTATGCATCCTTAAAAACTGTAGGCCACCAAAATCCATCCCTCAATACTTTGTGGGTAGTGTTTTTAGCCATGTAATATCCACCACATACCCCACCATGCATTTTTTTAACAACTTAAAGGCCTTGGTCTCATCAACACATTTCCACAATACACCCTCCATGTTTCTCCACCACAACTCACTTCTTATGATCACATATTTGATGGCATGTAACTTAAGAGTTATCTTCTCATTTTATCTCAATCCTTCAGGGAACTGCATTTTTTGCAAGTAATAAATAACATATTTATACCAATCACAATACTCCATATCACAGATGTATGATCTTTGGGAATCATCATCCAAATTTATTTGATTAGCATCCAAGTCCATTTCAGCCATTAACTTTTCCAACTCCTAACCTCTCACTAGTTTGGTTATCTAAATGTCAATTTTGTGGACAAGGATTTTGACACCCACGATTCTCTAACACTTCTAGGGTTTTTCACCTAAAAAGAGAGAGGTAGGCAAAATTTTGCAATGTCCCCACTCAAAACTAATGCAAGTATGAATGAAATATGCCTAAATGCAATATCTAAATGCTATAAACTGATAAAAGATGTTGATTATTAATGCTAAACTAGGGAAATGCAAGATGTTTGAAAACACAATGTGATATGCAAACATAAACTAAATGACTTAGAAATTATTATGAAACAAAACAGAAAACTGTAAAACTGAAGAGGTGCACTTGAAAATTTTTTGTAGACTTGAATGGAGACTAGAAATGCTACTGGGCCTAAAATTTTGACCTACTAGGATACTTATGCCATTATGGGTGACTTAGTCCCAGATTTGGAAAATTGCCCTGGAGCCTGTTTTAGCCAAATGGGTATCCAAATCTACATAAATATCTGAAAAAAATGTACAGTGGGACTAATTCACCATTGATGGTGACTTAGTCCACTTTGGCTTTTCTGAAATTCCAAAAGTGGAAACAAAAGCCCTCAGTCTGCACTTATGTTTCTGAAATTGTGAAATTCGGGCCTGAAAGTGACTTTTTGTGAATATATTGACCTAGCCAACAAGGAGATTTCTTCAACAACTTTGAAGTGTATTCTTCAATAATTTACAAGCCTTCAAAGCACCTAAATCTGCAAACACACAAAGAAAGAAAGAGAAATTTTGAATGCTAGTAAATAGGGGTTTGCCTTGGTCAAACCCCTTTTAGGTAATTAAACCAAATGGAGAAATAAGATGAATAATGAACATGAAATGAAGGGATTAGAAACTTTCCATGATGATTGATCATGAATTTCTACAACAATGGATGAAGAATCTACCCTTGAATGTCTGAAAAATGATCTTGAATGCTCTCTAAATGATCTAACCCTAGATTTCTTGACTTTAATGCATAATGAATGGTGAATGAATTATGAATGAGTTAATAATTAGAGTTTAGAATATTTTTTATATAGGTAATCCACATAAAATTCTCATTAATTTGATCGCCAAGGCTGACATGAAGGAAAAATAAACTTAAAATCCAATTTTTCTTGCTCGAACCTTGAAAATAGCCCAAATGGGACTAAGTCGCCATGTTTGGTGACTTAGTCCCACCTAGATGGGACTAATTCACCCAAAAGGGCGACTTGGTCCTATAGGGGCTCTTTTGCCAATTGGATTGTCGAGGAATGAAGAATTTTAGTTTTTATGTTGATTTCATTAGGTCCTTAATCAAATTAAGCCTTGGGATGCACAATATGGGGCCATCGGGGCCTATTAATGATGATGTAAAGGGTAATTGGTGTTAGGGACACAAATTTCAATGTGAAAGTGTGATTAAGTACACTTTACAACATTAAAATGAGGTCCACATAGCCTAGAAAGGCACAACATCCAATGTAAATGTATAAGACACATTACAACACTAGATTAGAATTAGGTTTAATTTATAAGCCTTCTAGATTAATGTGAGAATGCCATTAAATACATTTTACATTATTGAATTAAGGGGAAAATAGGTCCATTTAGTCTAGAAAAGTGTGAAAGTCTTTTACAACACTTAACAACACCTTGACAAGACATTGTTAGATGCATTTTATTAAGTTTGCAAGGTTCCAAGACCTAATTTGGATGTGTAAAACACCTCTTAACACTAAATAAAGGCCTCATTAAGTCTATTTTATCATCAATTATTCCCAAATCAAGCAAGGAAAAAGGGATACTTTTTTCATGTCCACAAATATTAAATTCCTGATTTTTGTTTAGCCACCTTCATCTTCTACTCGTGACTTCTTGTTGGGCAAGATGTTTTTCACAGCTATAGTTGGGACATAAGCAATGATCATGGATCCAACTAGATAAGTCATGAAGTTCTTCATAGCCTTAACAAGTGCATATGCTTTCTTCTTGATTAAATCATATTTTAACTTTCCAGCTTGAAGTGACTTGCTAAAGAAAGCAATTGGTTGTTCAAATTATCTTCATTCTTTTGTAACAAAATAGCAGCAATAGTATGAAATGATGCGAATGAAAAGATTTGTAATGGCCTCAAAAAGTCAAGAGTCCTTAAAACTAGGACCTCCTTAATAGCTCATTTTATGCTCTTGAATGCTTGGCTTGACTCTTCATTCCAAACTACCTTTTGTCCCTTCTTTAGCATCTTGTAGATAGGTCTTGTAATCTCTGCAAAGTTAGTTACAAATCTCCTCAAGAAGTTGATTTGTACAAAGAATGATTGAATTCCTTTCACATTCTTTGGTTGGGGAATCTTGTCTATGGTTGCTACCCTCTCAAGGTCAATCCTCACTCCCTCCTTGGACAAAATATGCCGCAACAAATTTCCTTTAGTAACGCCAAAGGTACACTTTTTGGGGTTTAGTGAGATCCCATATTCCAAGGCCCTAATAAATATCCTCTTCAAGGGCATGTAGTGATCTTCCTTCTTATAGTAAGTTGTCAAATCATTTTGGTAGATTTCCAAGAACAAGTCAATAAAATCAGAAAAAGCTACATCCATAGCCCTCTGGAAAGTGGCACATGCATTGGTTAAGCCAAATGGAATCCTTATATACACATAGATGCCCCCATGGAGTTGTGAACACAGTCTTGTACTACTCGAACTCCTTCACTTTCACTTGGTTGTATCCAGAAAAACCATCCATCATTGCTAATAGCTCATAGCCAATTACCTTATGCAACATGGCTTCCATGTTCGACAGTGGATAATTATCCTTTAACGATGATATGTTTAGATTTCTAAAATCCACACATAACCTTATATCACCATTTTTCTTCCTAACTGGCACTAGATTAGACACCCATGAAGAATGTCGAATAGGCTTTATGATACCAGCATCCCTTAGTTTAACCAGTTCTTCTTGCATTTTCAAAGCTAAGGTTGGATTGATTGTTCTTTGCTTCTACCTAAAAGGTTTGGCATCTTCTTTAAAACTAATTTCATGTTGGAATAATTCCTCCCTATATGCTTTCAGGTCATCATATGACTAGGAAAAGACATTTCTGTATTTTCTCAATAAGGCAAGTAGCATTTCCTTGATCTTTGGTTTCATCTTCTTTCCCACATATACCTTTTTAGGGGCATTTTCAGTCTCTGAATTCACTTCTTCCAAGTCCTATGGATGGGTGGCAGTTTTTTTAACCTTTCTCTTACCCTGACTAACAAAGACTCTTTCTAATGCTACAAGGCCCTTGGGGATTTTTTTTTTCTTCATCTAAATGACCTCATTCTCAAAGAATGTATCCTTACCATCTATATTTAAAACAAATGCACCAAAATCAATCTCCTGACCTTCATATTCATCAACACATTTCAAAAAAATTAGAATATCTACATCATTGTTGAAAATTTTCCAATTATGTACTTTGTCAGGGATTGAGGGCCTTACATGTACCTCTACCTCATAGATACCTACAAAATTTATATCATCTGGTCCTAGTGCAATGTTTGCAAGTAATTATGCCACTATGTTTTGTCTTCTCTCAGTCTATTCCAAAAGTGTCAAACTATTCAATGGAATCCCAGAGAGTATTTTTGTATTGTTTCAATCTATTATTTTTATATGCATATCTGGATCTTAGTCACTAATTACCATTTACTTCTTTATCCCATTCTTTTTAGGCAGCCTCAATCCTAGTAGCAATGCCTTATACTTTGCCACATTGCTTGTACAAGAAAAAGACAAAGTGGAAGAAAAATTACATTATGTATTTCCACTAGGTGACACCAACAATATTCCTGCACTAGACCCTTCCTTAGAACTTGCACCATCAAATTACATCTTCCATAGTCCATCCTTATCAAATAGTCTTATAACTTCATGATCTATAGGTGTAGGTGGCCTATCACTTTCTCTTGGTAGCTCTTCCACTTTAAAATCATTAATATTAATATCTATAAACAGAATTGTGTCATCCTCAGGAGCATGCTCCAGCATATGTGGCACCTTTGGCTCTCTAACCATTTGGACATCCTTACCATCAATGGGGAAAGTAGCGTAAGACATGTCACACTGCATGCTACCTCCTGTGGTAGCACTCCATTACCTAGATAGCAACATTCCATAATTGGGTGGGATATCTACTACCACCACACTCATCTTGAATTCCTTTTTTGGGTAAGCGACTAATCTATAAGGAAGCTCATTGTTTACACTAGTCACAAGGACTTCCCTTAAGTCCATAACATAGCACTTTCCATGGGAGCTATCAAATTTTAGTTCCAATTCCTCCATGATCTTGGCAAACATTATTTTGGGTATGTGCAGGATCATGATGGGCCAAAAAGTGGCAATATGATGGGTATGTGGCTGACAATTTTCTTTTTACCCAAAATTGATGAAACGAAAAGAGTTTTTAAAGGATATTCTCTGCTTTCCACCAATATAAATTATTCTTTACTTTTAATTTAATAAGTAATTATTATTCATTTTCTATTCAAATTATGACTAAAGTCCTGATTGATAGACTGATTGAAAAACATCTATAGATTTCAAACGGTATCACATTTTTTGAATCCAAAACATGTGTCACATTCTATGCTTCACATACTATAGGATTAAAAAAAGAAAAATTGAATTTCATGAAGTTTTGACCAAGTTAAGGTGGTTCCATACAAGTTTTTATATTTTGTAAAAGTTGTAATAAAAATTCATAATTAATTATTTACTTGGAAAAAAATTATAAAATATGCATCACATTGGGACATGAGTCATCTACTTATATCTAAAATATTATAAAAATTATTATCATTTTATTATGGTTAGGTGGTGAGATGCAGAACCTACTTCTTATTTTTCCTGAAATTTAAGTATTCGCATTGAAATTTCAAATTTTCACCAAATAGATTTCTTTTTTTAAAAAAACAAACCTAATAGTTTCGAAACTAAATTCAATTTTCTATATATTCTATTGTTACATATTTTTGAAATAATATAGATAACTTATTCAAATTTTTATGTCAAGTTGCCTAACTTTGATTTTTTTGATTTTTTTGCCACTTAAGGGCTTGTTTTTTCCATGATGATCCTGCACATACCCTGTTGTTGGATGCTCCATAATCTATAATACAAGTTCTAAAAAACTTTCCCTCAACAATCATTGTGAGGAAGAATGGGTCTATTTTTCCAGGGTAGCTATGACTGAATTCCCTAGAAAAATATGAGGGATCTTAGTAATCACTCCCTCAACTTTTTTATCTTTCTTTTCCTTTTCACTCACTTTGAGCAGAGTGGACACCACTAATTCATAACAAGCTATAGTAGCACCATTGATAAGGGCTACTACCTTTTTTTTTTGTTCATCAATTCTCATCATCTCAAGTAAAGAAACATAAACTTTTACTTGACTAAGTAATTGAAACATATCAATAGAAGTATATTTGGGAAAATCAATTTGTATCATACCTTGTTTTGTATCACTCTCCTTTTATTGATTATTTGTTGTTTCAGCCTTGGGCTTGGCATCTTTTCTTGCAGCTTCAAAATTCTTCTTCTGTGTTGTTTTCACAATAGGGGATTTGAGCTCTGCATTTATTTTTGGTTTATCAACTTTCTTAGCCAAAATTTTATCTCCCCTTCTTTCCTTAGCTTTGACTTCATTTTCTTTGCCAACAGACTTTTCCTCTTTTCCTTTAGCATTCTGCTCCTTGATAAAGAGACCAACAGAGCTACCTGGAGTCACCACCTACTATTATGTTCCTTAAGTGATATGAGCTCTAGCTTTAGTGGCCAAGGCCACTGTGTACCATGAAATTTCCTCATTCGAAGGTCTCCTCGGGGACACATTATCTTTGTTACTTCCAATGTGTACACTTCATTATCACTTCCATCATGTTCATCAGACAGAACTTGCTAGTGACATGTATTGGAAATATTCCTTTGGTCATCCACATGTTCATTTCATGAGACTCCATATTAGAGGAGCATTCATTGTTGAAGAAAAATTAGAACCATCCATGATCAAATTAATGCCAACATCATCCTCATTGGACTGATCAAAGTCTTCAGGTACATCATCTTCCACTTCAACCATCTATACAACTACACACTGATGAGGAGAATGTGGCATTTGAAAAACCATGCACCAAGGGGTCTCATTAGCAAAATTGCTCGAGTTATTCTGTAGAGGATCTAGAGGAACCTTGTTTTGGGCATTTCTTTGATTATTAGGAATGGGCTTCCCATTATGCTAGTTTTTATTATATGGATGATACTACAACCGAGGAGGTTTTTTGAACATTCTTATGATAATTGGGCCTTTCATTTGATAGAGCTTTCTCTTGCTTTTCAATTTTTTCAGTCATATTCTTCATGGTAATAGTGAAATTATCAATCTTGTCCTTGAGAGAACCTCCTTTAGCACCAAAATTCTTATCCTCTCTCATAGGTTTCTTGAGGATCTTTACATCATCCCTCCTCCCAACTTTACTAGTTTCTCTACTGATATTATCAATATGGACATCCATCTTGTAAGCCTCTCTCAATGTTTGAGGATTCTTATCCAGTAAGTGGTAGCTCATTTTTGCATCAAAGGTATTGCAATAGTTTACCTAGCATACATTATCATTTAATTGTAAATGAGGAGGTAAAATTTTCATAGCCTTTTGGAACCTCATATTAAAATCAACCAAAAATTCATTAGAACCTTTCGTAATATTATTAAATTGATTCAACAGATACCTTGAATCATTTTTATCACCATACTGATCTCTGAATAGCCTTTTAAATTCCTCCCATGAACCAATACTTTTAGCAGGGAAACTCCTATACTATTCTCTGACATCCTTGATAAGTGTTTACATGAATAACATCATCATGGCATCCTCTTCTTCTACCTCAAAATTATCCATGACATTGGAAAATGCTTTGAGGTGGTCCTCACCGCTCAAGGCATTGTTTCCAAAAAATCTAACCAAAGCAGGCCTAAAATCTTTAGGGAATGGGTTAGGATAACCGAGAATCCTTGTAAAGCACAACTGCTGATATCTTTCAACTTACATTGGTATCCTGGTAGCTCGGTCTCTATGAGAATTTCTAGGCTTATCATTTTTTTGGTCATCAGATTAAGTCTTATCTTTACCTTTTCCATCTCCATTATTACCACCACCTCCTTTCTTCTTTCCCTCATCATCTTCAAAATAAGAATTCTTATCTTTATTGTCTCATCCACCTCCACCATCCTGATCTCCACCTCCACCTCCAATGGCAGTGTGTCCCTCAGATTTGTTTTTCTGTGTATCATTTTATGTATGCCCAGAGCTTGACACTACTAGTTCAGGTATGGAGATCTTAAGGAAATAATTTTTCCTTGCTATTTTTGTATTTGAAGCTTCCATTTTAGTTTTCTTCAACTCTTGCAGTAACTTGTCATTTTCCAATTGTAATATCAAGATCTTAGTGTTTGGGGGTGTAGTTGATGGGGTAGGATCTATCTTAGAATTTCTAGTGGAAATACTAACAAATGAAGTGTTGTACTTGTGTTGGTATTGGTATTGAAAGTATTGAAGGTAGTTTTCTTTGGTTGATCAATAGGATTCTTCCCATGATCTACATGTTGTGATTTCTTAGTAGCAGTAGACAGATCTAAGGCTTTGGTGGTTGCAATGCACATGGTATAGGTATTAGCAGAAAAAGTTCCCATTTGAATGGTCACCTTAGATGGATTAGGGGTCATTTTAGCAGCAAACTTAGAAGCATTTTTCATAAATTGTCTTTTGCTTCACTTCTTCTAGGTGTTTATAGGTTGTGTGGCCTAGATTTGGTGGTCTAAGACTCATATGCCACCTTGGGCATATGGGTCCCACCTGGGGTTTTGGGTCCCAGTCTTGGTTTCACACCTTTATAAGCATTTTTCAAATTGGTCCTGTAAATTATGCCTAATGGGACTTATACACCACCTTCGCTGTATGAGCCTCTTGTGGTCCAAAATAAAAATCAATTCAAATTGTTGGTGGGATTTTTTCCTCCTAGATTTGATGTCAGCTTGTAATGTTGTAATTTTCAAATTTTTTGCATAATTAATTATAAATACAAGTTTCTTTCACTCATTTTACACCTAGCAAGTCAAATGACCATTCTAATAGCAAATTGGAGTTCAAAAGAGCATTCAGGAGAATTCAAGGGAAGATTATCAAGCACTTTAGAGCATTATTCAAGCATCATGTGCATCATGTAAAATTCATCATGCATCATGTTTTTCTTTAGCTAACAATTGTGATGTAGGGTTTCATGATTCAACTTAGAATTTCACTTAAGATCTATCATATTCAAGCAAGATTCAAAATCTACATTCATTGGAGCCACTTCATACATGTTTTTAGCCTCTTATTACTAAGGTTTGGTGAGTTGCAACATCATATTTTGTTCATTCATCATTCTCCATTCCTATTTCATTTCATTTCAAGGTTTGATTACTAAAACAAGGTTTGACCAAGGAAAACCCCTTTCCACTAACAAAAAAACATCTCTTCTCTCTCTTTGGTGTGTGATTTATAGGTTTAAGTTGAAGACACATTGAAGAGAAAGTATGGAGAAAGTTGTCGAAGTGTTCAAAGTTGTCATCTTGCATTGGAGAAACTTGGAAGATTTCTACAAGTTGCAAATTAGTGTTTCGGATCCGAAAATCAATTAGAATAGATAGAGCAGTCATTAAAGAGAAGATTCATACATTGAAGCTTTAGAACACCCTAACTAGAATAATATGCCAGTTCTGGCATATGAGTCCCAGCTTAAGTCATTTTTTAGGTTTTTACAGTTTCATAGACCCATTTTATAGATTCTTGTTTCTACACAGAAACACAGATCTGAGACTAAATCACCCAGTTTGACATATGAATCCTAGACAACATTAAAATTAGTTTTTCCATCATTTCAAAGATTCATTCAATCTCCTTCAGGTTTCCAGGTGCACACATTTCATCTTGTGGCTTTCTATTTTGTTTTACATACTTTTCTAGGTCATTTAGTGAAAGATTGCATCATATTAGGGTTAAGCATTGCATATTGCATTTTATTTGTCTTTCCAAGCTCTAGCTTGGTGGTGAACCCCTCATTAGCTTACAATCATACCCTAGGACAACCCTATTGCAAGATATCTTTCTCCTTTGCATTAAGATCTCTAGGGTTTCCCTTCAATGAGATAATTGGAAAATGGGTTTGCTCTATGTCCTAAACCATACGAAAGCATATCCACCATTTTTTGTTGTTTCAATTTCATTGATCTTCAATTTGGCACCTTCATGGTGACGATTGATCATTGCTTTACAAAACAGTCACAAATAGAACCATGGGCAATAACTATGAGATACTCATAAATGTTTAAGCTTCGGGAAATAGCTATTGTCCGACTTTAAAAATAAACCTTTGATCTTCTAATCCCACCAAACCATGAATTGAATGATATCCATTGATTTAGCTTTGAGTGGTTAAACATATGAGATTGACATGTCTAGCTAGTTGCACTAGGAGTAGGGGCTAGTTGCTCATCGAGCTCAAACCCTTAATGTTATCACTTAAATTGACTTTGACCAGTGATACCAAGTCACCGTGCAAACATTTCATAAAGTGAATTGTGCTTTAAAGGTCTTCAAAAGACTTAGACTCTAGATCTTAGGGTTTTAGGTTAAAGTGTATGCAAAAATTCAAAATTCAAGAACCCTAACTGCACATCAACTCACTTAACACCAACTCACTACCTGCATTGAAATGAAGCAACACCTTTGGTATGAAGCAAGTATCAACAAGTTCTTTACCTTTCCTGAAGCAATACTGAAAGATACATCAAGCATTAATACCGTGATACCATGAAATGTTTCAATGCATCAAGTATCAACAAGACCTTTGCAGATCCATGGTGGTCATCAATCCATGAGATGAAGCAACTTACTAAGATCAATGAACAATGAGTATCAATACCTCTCAGATCTATGGTGGACATCAAGAATTGAATGAACAAGCACCTTTTGGATGCACCAAGAACATGAACATATCATTTGTCATGATTCAACTTTACAATGATCATCAACCAACAAACTCCTTCAACCTTTGACATCAATGACAAACCATGCCAACAGAAGCGTCAATATAGAGAAATGTGGAGCATTTTTTGGACCAGTCCAAACAACCAACACTGTCAACCTTCTGCAATTAACAAAAATCTCCTCGACAACACTGGTGACTTGAAAAAATAGGAGTTATATAGGCAAAGTGGTAACAAGCTCAAAAGTGGCATACCATGGTGGAAGGATCTCACCACATGGCATTGGAGTATAAGG
This sequence comes from Sequoia sempervirens, assembly GCA_007258455.2. NCBI lineage: Eukaryota > Viridiplantae > Streptophyta > Pinopsida > Cupressales > Cupressaceae > Sequoia > Sequoia sempervirens. Next base: position 754,441,812 of record VDFB02058242.1, on the reverse strand, counting down.
GACTTATACAATTTTCACTCTCTATTTAACTCTCCTTCGTGAGACCAAGATCATAGTGTGCAGATGTAGATAACATGGCAATAATGTTAGAAATCCTAAGTCGATGCCGAAAGGTTGAAGCATGTGTAACGAATATTTATTATCATGTGAGGTGTATACAAAGGGCATTAAAAAAGAATTGCGGTGGGTTTTAGCTTTGAGAATTAGGGAAATGCCTATGACATTGATAAGCCTATGCTAACAAGTTACATTCTTTGGCAATATCACGGACCTCCGGCTGAAGCTTGTCCTCAAAGAGTAGATTGGCCTCATTTTATGGGTAGTGAACTGTGTTCTATGGGAATATCTTCTAAGTGACAATAGCCAATATTGAGTAAGTACTGACATCACGTCTTGGTTTGTGGTCTCCCCCCTAAACCTGTTCAAAGAAAAAGAAATGGTGAGGGAACTCACGATGGCATTGCTATAGTGTGGGCATCCCTCAACCAAGAGGCATCTTTCAGGTCGTAGGGAAAGCGACAGTTGTTGAATGGCTCTCATTTCTAGCGAACTTTCACTCCACAACATTAGTGCAGCATAGGGCTAAGGCATTAAGGGGGTTTGAATTTCAAAAATGGATCTATAATTTGGAGCTACTCTTTGACCTCGATTGGCTACATGAATTCGTCTGTAAGGGATTAGTTCGCATGGTGTATAGAATATCTGTGTAGTTTGAAAGTGTAATCATAGAGGTATATAGCATAGTGTAGTTTTTCTCCATGATGCATATATCCCCTAGATTTTATAGTTTTCTAATATAGCCATAGAAGCATATAGCATAGTATAATACTCCACCAAATAAAAAATATATATTACAAATCATTCAAAAGAAATGATTCCACCAATTATTTAGAAAATATAATATGATAATCAATATTCCATAAAAAATAAATAAAAAATTTATTCATCAAATTCAGTAACATCTTAAAAATTATTCGAACTAAATTATCCCACTAATTTTTTACATATAATATAATACATAATATTTTACAAAAATAGTATGTAAAACACTCACTGGATTGACAAAAATCTCTTAAGAATCACTCAAAAGAAGGTAGTACAATGCCTAGCTAAACATTTCTAAATTCAACGGCGTGACACCTTAAATTATAATTTAATTACAAAATTAGTATATCAAACACTCACCAGATTGAGAAAAATCTCTTACAAATCACTTAAAACAAGGTAGTACAATGCCTGGCTAAACATTTCTAAATTCAACGACGTGACACCATAAATTATAATTTAATTACAAAATTAGTATATAAAACACTCACCAATTGACAAAAATCTCTTACTAATCACTCAAAAGAAAGTAGTACAATGCCTAACTAAGCATTTCTAAATTCAACGACGTGACACCATAAATTATAATTTAATTCTCTAACCCTATGGAGAAAAAAATTTGGGCCCACTTCGGAAAGAAAATCGTATGTTGTGACCTTCGAACTACTCGAAATTAGAGTTCTATTAAATAGGTAATTCACGTACAAAACACTTCGACGAGGAAGAAACGTTCAGGCAACCATTTACCTAGAATAGTAAAAAAAATTAGCCACATCTGCTTTTGTCTTCATGTTACCTGTAACGCAATAACCATTCGGACAAGCAACCGGTTACGTTTTCCATCCGAACACTGCTATTAAAGTAATTTATATAGACTCCTCAGGGGCTTAGTATTTAAAAGTGCTTACTTTTTATGCTTGAGAAACTATCTACGAAAGGAGATTTGGTTCTGTGAATATGTTGATAATGGCGAAGTGAGATTCACCAAGGTTTCTACTACTCCTCGCTGCATTCGTTGGCCTTTTCCACAATCTGGCGAGGGCAAACGTTCATCACTATACATTCGTTGTAATTTCACTTCTCCCCTCTGATAATGCGTTCTTATTGAGGTTTTGATATATTTATCTCTCGTTTTGAAGCTTTTTTTTACTTTATAAACTGTCAACCTAACTGTTCAGATCTGAAACGTAGTGCTTTAGCTGTCTCTCATACTTGATCATGTATAGAATAAGAAGCAGAACTGTTTAGAGCGCACAGATCAGACCACAGTTCTATTAAGAATTTAGATATTGTTTGTTTATATATGTGCAGATTGAACAGACGCCTATTACTAGGCTATGCCAGACACACAACAAAATCACGGTAAATGGACAGTACCCTGGTCCTACTCTGTATGTACGAAATGGGGACACTCTTATCGTAAAAACTTATAACAGAGCCCAGTCTAATGCCACCATCCACTGGTAAAGTCTGTCTCTCAAAGCTTCTGAACGAAATTTAGCTGTTGTACAACGTGAATTACGTTTTTGACACGGTACTGATGATCAAATTGTTTTTAGGCATGGAGTGAGACAGCTTCGCACAGCGTGGGCTGATGGAACTGGGTATATCACTCAGTGTCCCATTCAGCCGCACGGGAATTTTACATACAGATTCACCATTACTGCACAGGAAGGAACCCTGTGGTGGCACGCCCATGTCTCATGGCTCCGTGCAACAGTTCAGGGAGCACTGGTCATATATCCCAAAAAGGGAAATCCTTATCCCTTTCCACAACCCTATGCCGAGATTCCTCTAGTGCTTGGTAAATATTTTTATGGATTTGTTTACTTAATTTCGACGACTGTCTTTTGATGGAGATGCTAGATTAGAAATTGGATTTAATATAAAGTAACACTGTGGGCATGGCAAATGATTAAAGGAGTTGAAAGATGTTTAGATCGACTCAGGTTTGTGTTGGATAACTGATGCGAGAGATCCGCCTTTTGCTATTTAGACATCGTTTGCATGTTTTTTGTTTTAGAAGTCTTCTTAAGAAAGCTCTAGCAATCTTTAATGCAAGTAAAGGAAAAATCAAAAGCTGCGAACTCTTATAAATTCATGGCTTTGTGCTGTTTTAAGCAAGTCTTCTTAGAATATAAAGACGGAAGATCAAAAAATTGGACTGTGTTTTATTTGCTTCTGTTATTTTTTATCTATTTTAATTCTCCAGTTTGATTCAATATTTAGGATGGAAAATAGAAAAATAAATTACTTTTGGTGATCAGTTTATAGTCTGTAAATATAAAATTAATTGTTTGGAATTGGACTGTGTCTAATTTGCTTTATTTTTCATCTATTTTTATTCTTCCGTTTGATTCAATGTTTAGAATAGAAATTAGAAGAAAAAATACTTTCCTTTCAGTTTATAGTCTATAAATATAGAATTAATTATTTTAGTCTTATATAGTATATTAATATAGAGCTAATAATTTGCTAGTATATTGACATAAAGTTAATAATTTGGAATTTTACAGTATATTAATATAAAGCTATTAATTTTGAATTTATAGTATATTACATGAATAGAGTAATGATTTTGAGTTCTATAACATATGAATTGGACATGTTTAGAGATCATGATTTTAGGTTTTCTTATAGATGGATTGAATTTGAGAATTTTCTCTTAGAGGTTTGAACTTCTAATTCATGAATACAAAAAAGTAGGGCAACTTTGAACTTTATAGAGTAGTATCTTAGTAATTGTTGTAAGTCAGTGACTTCTTATAAAAGAGAGAAAAGTGAAAATAATTTGTATGATTGTTTTAGTAGAGATTCTTCATTATAAATAATTCATTATAGAATCCTATAATATGAATTTATGTTTAATTTTATTGATTAATTTCTACAATTTTATTTGATTGTGTGTATATATTTTATAGGTTAAGATTGGATTTGATTTGATTCAATATTTTGGAAACAAAATATAAGAAGAAAACAATTTATTTTTCTTATTAATTTTTTTTTTTAATAGTATAATAATATGCAGCTAATTATTTGGAGTTTTATAATATATTAATATAGAGATAACAATTTGGATTTTTATAGTATATTAATCTGAAGTCAATAATTTGGAATTTTTATAGTATATTAGGGGTGTTTAAAGATATGATTTTCAGATAAAAGATTAATGATTTGTAGTATATTATGGATAGAGTAATGATTTTGAGTTGTACGATATATAGATTAGGTGTGTTTAAAGATATTGAGTTTGAAAATTTTCTTTTATGAGTTGTGAACTTCTAACTAGTGAATAATAAAAAGTAGGGTAGTTTTAAGCTTTATAATAGTTTCTCAATAATTGTTGTAGGAAATGTTTTCTTAGAAAAAGAGCAGAAAGTGATAATATTTTTTATGATTGTTTTAGCAAGATTTTTCCATTATAAATAATTGATTATAAAATCCTATAACATGGTCTTATGTTAAATTTTCTTGATTATTTTTTCTAAGATTACTTGAGTGTATTAATATTTTTTATTTCAGATTTTTTTTTAATCATATAGAATAATTATTACTTAGGATTTATAACTTTCACTTATGACTGTTAAAAGATGTATAGAATTCATTGAAGATAAATAATCACTGCTTAACAACATTTTGTAATATAGGTTAAAGTTATAATTGTTTCCAAATATTTATTTCATCTTAATAAAATGAGTGTAAATGTTAAACATAAATAGAAAAAAAAAAGGAAAACATTGGTGGTTACTATTCTTAATAAAGTTTTTTAAACATAGAGGTGGGTTTGAAAAGGAAAAGCAATAATATATTTTTATATGTGATGTTTCTACAATCTTTATTTCTTATTATATTAGTGAAAAGTTATTTGTTAAGATGTACTTTTGTATTATATGTATTCATAAAAATTAAAAAATGTGATCAATAATATATCTAATTTTAAAAATTTAGATTAAATTTTATAAAAAATAAAAATAATTCAATTATACAATACAAATATAAAGATTATAGTTTGACAAATTTTTATTTAATAAGAAAATGATTTAATAATTTAAGAAATTGTTTTATAACAGTATATATTATAATTTAAAAATACAATACCGAAGAAATGAAAATCGGAAAACTTAAAAAGCATTAATAATAAAATCGAAGTTTGGCACAATGGTTAAACATTTGGGTTTATGTTTTCACTTTCGTTGATGGTCATTTAGTCGAGTAGAAACAAGAGCTGACATTCAAAGTTTTTGTATTCATGTTCTATCATTTCTTATGCATTTTGTGCTCCTCCCGAATTCCCACTTAATCTGCCTGTATTAAATAGGAGACTGGTGGAATAGTGATCCTGAAGCGGTCGAAAGGCAAGCAATTATAACCGGTGGAGCACCCAATATATCTGATGCTTTTACCATCAATGGTCAGCCTGGAGATCTCTATCCTTGCTCAGCATCAGGTACTCGCGAATTTGATTACTGTAATAATCGAAATTTAAAACGGAATCGACAGTGACACCATTTTCTCGTGCAGGAACATTCAACATGTCGGTGCAGCAGGGAAAAACTTACCTGCTACGGATTGTTAATGCTGCTCTCAATAGCCACCTATTTTTCAAGATAGCATCACACAATCTCACAGTCGTCGGTGCGGACGCCTCCTACACAAAACCATACACAACTGATGTGATGTTTATAACTCCAGGCCAGACTACAGACGTTCTTCTCACAGCGAGTCAACCACCAGGCAGATACTACATAGCCGCCAGCGTATACACCACACAACCAGTAGGCTACTTTGATAACACCACAACAACTGCCATTATCAACTACGAGGGCTCTGAGTCGTCTGTCACTCCAATCCTCCCGCAGCTTCCAGTGTACAACGACACGGCGACAGTGACTGTATTTAGCCGAGCGCTACGAAGCCTAGCCTCATCGGAGCACCCGGTGGAAGTTCCACAGACTATAGACAATAGCATTGTCACAACCGTAGGGCTGAATTTACTTCCATGCATGAATTTACTTCCATGCCCACTCCCACTCGGCATGAATTGCAGTGGGCCCAACAACACCAGAATAGCTGCCAGCATGAACAATAACTCTTTTGTTCTGCCAAATATCGACATCTTGCAAGCTTATTACTTTGGCATCAAAGGCGTCTTTACTACAGATTTCCCTTCAAATCCCCCACTTGTGTTCAACTATACTGGAGACGATATCCCAAAAACTATCTGGGCACCAACTTTTGGCACAAAAGTGAAAGTGTTCAATTATAATGATACAATTCAGGTGGTGTTCCAGGGGACGAATATCTTCCAGGCAGATGACCATCCAATGCATCTTCACGGTTATGACTTTTTTGTTGTGGGACAAGGTTTTGGAAACTACGATGATCAAACAGATCCCCTCACTTTCAATTTGGTTGATCCGCCACTGCGGAACACTGTCGGGGTTCCTCTGAGTGGGTGGGCTGCAATTAGATTTAAAGCTGACAACCCAGGTAACAAATACACAACTTTAATCCTCTCATAATTAAGTTGAAGCTCAATTTCGGACAATAATTATTGTTTATTGTTTATGCAGGTGTTTGGTTTTTGCATTGTCACTTTGATGATCATCTAACATGGGGATTGAATACGGTGTTTGTGGTGAACAACGGCCCCAATAACTCGTCAAGTTTGGAGCCGCCTCCTCCTGATCTTCCCAGATGCTAGCTGATGATTAGTACATAAAATGTATGATCCACCAAGCAGCCTATAGGTTGTAAAGTTAAGGTTAGGTAATATATGAAGGAAAGAATAAGTGCTCAACAAGACTTGAATTGGTCAAGTCAAATCAACAAATCAAGGTAAATCCCATTCTTTCTATTTGGTTTTTAATATATTATGTAATCTAGATTTTGGTTTTACCCTTGTTATTCAACTCCATCAAATGTAACAATCTCGTTCTCTATCAGTTCGGCAATCCTCCTGTACAAGGGGAGATGTCTATATTACAATAATTTATTTGGAGAAGATCATCTTTTTAATGTAAGGGATCAGAACTACTTATATATAATAATTTGTTCTAAATAATCATAGTACATAACATAGCATAATCTTAGATGGAATGGTGTCATCTAGTCTTTTTTTAATTGTGTGACCTTGCTCATTGTCACACTAAATGTACTCTCTTTTATTCATAAATCTATTTTCTAAAATTTTATTGTGGTGAGAAGTATAGTTGAGCTTGCTTTGAGATGATAGGTGATAAGCTCATCTTTCCTCAATAGCAAGCCAAGCATAGCAAGTCAAGTGTCTACGAAGTAGTACAAGTTTATAGACATACCAAATATGTTATTATGATGTAATAAAGTAAACTTGTTTAAAGCCTTTCTAATCATATTTGAATATTGAGTAATTTTTGTCAATATATCTAATCATTCTAATGCTTGCTGGTAGTTTCTTCTAATAATGAGTTTACAAATACCCATGTATACAAGTCCTCCAATAAGAACTATATTGTAAAAAAGTTGTCTTGGGAAGGAATTTTAAGTTTTGAGAAATGGAAGACTATGTTTTGTCACTGTTGGAAAAATACGAAGGATCAAGTGTAAAACATTGATTTAATTTGATGTAATCCAAACATTATAGGAACATATACAATATAAAGGAGACTTGCAAGTGACTACCATAGATGCAAATGCAATCACGTGACTACCATAATGCATAACTTATTCATTTTGCCAAGATAGCCCCCCCTCAAGGCATACATAACAAAACTTGTTGAATGCAATAAGTATATACATCTTTGTGAAGATCTTCCTTCAAGAAACAAATCTCAAATCAGGTGGAGCTCCTCCAAGTTGCCTTGTAAGCCTCAGAAAAGTGATGCTCCAAGCTGAATTCTCAAGTTCTTCCTCCCACAAACTCTTGAACCATAGACCGTAGTTATTGGGCAACCACCCTCCAAGTTGTCTCCTTGACCCTTGTAAAGGTATAACCCTTGGTCTTGACCATAATTACTAGACAACCATCCTCCAAGTTATCATCTCGACCCTTGTCAAGGTTTAATCCTTGTTCATAGTCTTGTGAAATCTCTAGGAAACAATCAATACTGAGCTCTTCACCAAACCCCTTATCCAAAAGTCAAACTTCACAATATGTGTGTTCTTCAATTTGTCGGCAATAACAAGGAAAAAAACAAGAAATTAAAGACTAAAAAACTTCTCATACAAAGCATCATCTCCAAGTGAGAAGCTAACTTGAGATGATAGAAATTTTTCCATCCTCCAGTGCCACCAACCTCCAATATTGAAGGCTCAAGGTACAAAATCATGAAGCTTCATTTCTAATTTTAGAGAAAATAGAGTATACAAGTAATGTTTCCAATCAAGAAGAACTTCTTCCACCTTTAATACTTGTTCAACTAATACCTTCTTATCCTTCTTTCCATGTGCAGCTACATACTCGTTGATTTTCCCTCAACCTCACAAAAATGTATCATAATTTTTTTCTTCATAACCTCCCTTTCAAAGTAGATATCATCATATTTTCTTACATCAAGCCCACTCACATCAATCTTTGTGAAAGTGACAATCAGATAAACCTGATTAACTCCTTTAGTAGTTACACCATTCATCATGAATGAACCAATAACAAAAAGAACCTCAGATCTTACATATAATGCACCTTTATAAATCATCTGCCTAGCCTAATACCTATTGATTGAGGAGTATGTCCTTTTTCATCGTTGCTTTTGTGTAAAATAAGCTGGCGTATACCTTTAGAAATGTGCCTTTCTATACTACAAAGAAATTATTAGGCACTTACAGAAAGCTCAAAGATTCCGAACTCAGATGTCCGCTTGTATCCAATTTTTCTTTCAAAAGCATCTTAACAAGTTCCTTATCATTCTTTAATGAAGTATAGTGTGCACACCTTTCAAACAACCACCATTGTTGAAGTAATCATTAGCCATCCAACGTTCAAAAGTTGAAATCTATAAGCAGGCATTGATCATACCACAGATCCACATTATTTAAAACAGATTCAAACTACCACTTACTCACTGGAACAAAACCATTTTAGGCTAGATTTTCATATGAACAGGTCAAGAAAGGGCAACTAAAGGGTATTATGTGCACCTCCACAATTTATGCCATTTACAGATTGAGTACCTTCTTATGGCTTTTCGCTACAAAACTTCAACGACCTCTAATTCAAATTCTTACAGTAACATAACGGATTCTTGGCTACTGCGTAGAGGGGTCCATTAGTTCTTAAATATCACTCTTCGCAGACATCAATAGGGGTTCTTTCATTCATACAGACTACATCAACGCAATGATTCCCCAGGAAACGAAAAACATGGCTATCGATCTCTTCAACCATTGCAGACCTAAATGCTATCAACATATTACTGTTTACACCATGCCTCCAGGTTCTTCCACGTGCACTCTGATACCATACGTTGGAAAAATATGAAGGATCAATGTTGAAAATATTACATTTCTAACGAATTAGTTATAGGTCTATGGTAGTTACTCGGTTGCATCTGCATCTATGGCAGTTACCTTTAACTCTCTTTTATATCTTATCTGTTCCTATAATGTTTGGATTACATCGAATTCAATCAATGTCTTACACTTGATCCTTCTTATTTTTCCAATAGTCATGTGGTGTACTCTATCTTGAATAAGGTTCTAGCACACAACATAGTTTCAAGTAGAAAAATGTAGTAAATGGTGATTGCAAAGATTAAGGAAATATGGAGTGCTAGTTTACCAAATAAGTTTAATTGAGTAATTATTTTATTTACAACATGATACAAAATGGTGAGTTAAGAGTGGGAGGTATGTTATTTTTTCACATTTTTCTACTCACATCAATGTGCATGGGAAACACATGACTCATGTATGCAAACAAAATATCTAGCTATTAAAAGACAACATCATGAGATATAATGTTTGATGATATATGAAGGCCTTATTTGTATGGAATTAACAATGTTTTTGAAAAGGAAAAAATAGGTTTTACAGGGACCTAAAACCACAAAGTTAAAACAAACAAAGATAGAGCATAAAAAATCCGAACAAACAAACAGCTGTCCCAAAAAGGAAACAACAGCAAAAAGAGACAACAGGGTCCAAAAAAAGGACCGCCAAAAGGCCAGAAACGACCACAGCAGCACTACTCCAAGGTGTTCATCAACTCCTCGGCTTCCTTTTCAGCTTCACTCATATCCTTTAACCCCTGCTTGAGGATTTGAACCATGTGTGGAGAAGCAGGGGCCTTCCTCTTCATATTAGCCCAGGTGCGAGTCGAAATCCCTTCAACAATAGATCTGCTACAACCTCTGTCCGCATCCAAGTCCACGACCAGTGAGCCCTTTTGATTTTTTTCTAACTTTTCCACCATAGCATTGATGATAATAGCGTTGTGCCTAGCAATTTTATGACTATTCTCCATAGTGGCCTTGATATTCTGGCCAATCTTGGACATATTGCACTCCAACCTAGTCAATCTTGGAATTAACAATGTTATTCTCCACACTTATATATAGAATTGCATGTTATGCATTAAGTGATTATTAGAAATATTAAACTAACAATGTTAATAAAAAACATGTAATAGATGTGTTAGCAAATGAATTGGTCCTTATTGTGATATTTCAATCTTAGCTCCATTACCCAAAAGATCAATATCACTAACAACTCTAGAAATATCACAATTTCATTTCTGACTTTCCTCTAAATTATTACCGATGTACAACTCCCTCATAGATTGTGATTAACTAACATAGGGTGTTCTTTGAACAAGAAAGCAAAGAAAGGAAAACAAACATTAACTCATAAATACAAGATTAGTGTGATTAACAAAAAAAAATTATTAACATTCCAGTGCAAAGGCTAGAACTATAATAATAGATAAAAGTGACTCAAATAGAATTGACTTGATAAAATTAGTGAATATGATGTTAAAAGATTATCTATCAAAGAAAGCCAAATATAATCATCGTGCATCCAATAGAATCATCAATACAAAACACCATATTTCTAATACCTGATTCAAAGATCAAGAATAATTTGAAAGTAGAGATTCAATTATAAAATTGTTCCCTTTCCCTCCATTACATTATAGTGTAAACTAAAATAATTTTGGACCCGTTTTGAAACATTAGAACTAGATTTAATAAGAAATTATAATCTACAATCTTTGGTCATTAATGTAATGGCCATCATGTCTTTTTTTTGTTTCATGAAAATCAAAATTTTCACTTAGAGTAGCCAACAACTGAGGAAAATTAATAATTAAAAATAATCATCATTAGATTTCCTCTTTTAACATGATTTTGACAATTAGCCAAAACATCATGGCTTAAAATTCTACCTTGTGGCCTAATGTACGTACAAATTGTGTATTACCAAAATTTGCATTAAATGATCATATTTATTCCTACAAATTTATTTGTGCGAACTATCTCAAAAAGGGAAAAATTGAACACTCAACTGGTTTAACTGAAATAATTGATATTGTAGTCGCATCAATAACCTTTCTCATTAAATTGTTAGAGAACCTTTCTATCATTTGCAATCATTGATAATTCTCAAGGAAATATCTAATATACCTCTAAATTTCTATAAATACCTAGGAAACTACTTTGATTTTCATCTTTTGAATTTAAGTCTCTAAAGATAGAAAGCATTGAGAATGATGCTTCTTTGAGAAGTGACTTCATGACACTTGAAGAAGTGGAGTGCAATCAGTTTAGGAGGTTGATGATTGATCAATAGAAAGATGTTTTCATGGTTCAAGGTGACATTGAGGAAAAAGTACTCAAAAAAATTCTTGGAGATAATTTTCTATCACATTCATATTCACAATTCCAAGGTCCTAGAGTGTTTCGTGTATAATATAGTCTGCACATCCAATATATGAGAATGAGGTGTGGGGGCAATGGAATTGTTGGTTCAACCAGACCACTGAGAAAAAGTGAGGTCAACATTAGAAGGCTAAGTTCATTTCCCAAAATGGTCCTAATAAGTGATGCCATATGTATTGTGATGGAACTTCATAGTGATATTATTAAAGAGACAGTAGCTCTGTTACATGTTGGACTAGAAAAAAATGACATGGGAATGCTTTCCCATTTCATCCAATCTCATGAAAACCTATTCTCCCTTGCTCGAATTGAATGCTTGCAAGAGGTGGTTGAAGGGATCCACATCCTTATTTTTGTTCTTTGTATTTAAAATGTAATGGGGTTCCAATTTTGCATGTAACTACAAATTTTGTAACAACGTATAAATATGAATATAAAGCACTTTTGTACTTGAATGGTTCTTCTTGATTTTTCGTGTGAATAATAATCATGTGCTTTGCTTCACTTGTGTTTATATATCAATTAATAATTTTGTTACTAAGAAAGAACCTCAATCCTTGGAATAGTTATTAATATGTTGCCAACACCTGGTAAAGTTATGATGACTTGCTCCTTCACCACTCACCACTTTATAAATTAGATTCTTGAATGCTTGTATTATACGACAAAAAAAGGTTTGTAAAACCATGTTAAATCTTGACAAAGGTTTTTGAACCTCTAATCAAATCCAACTTTAATAATTTTACTTCCCTATTCTCTGCATTTTGTCACAAGCAACCTTTGGGATAGTTTTTTTAAAAAATTCTTTAGATATCAACACAGTTTAAAAATACATCCTTAAAATTTTTCATGAGACATGGGAAATATAATGAATTATGGTAACTCATTTGATGTTAAATGAGGTTCATAGAATTTTTAAAAAATTTAACAATATTTACCATTAGAAATTTTGAGATAGACTCATAAATGTTAGGTTATACAAATAGGACCTAGGTAACCATGGCTTTTTCTAGGGACAAAGACTTAAAGGATAGAGCTAAGAACCTAGAGATACACTTCAAGGGGTAGTGTATTTTTTATTGGGCATAAAGTCATGTATGAGAGGAAAGGAACCTAAAATAACAGAAAATGGATTTTCTTTCTTATGGTTTAGAACATAGAACAAAGACATCTCCCAATCATTTCATTGAAGGGAACCCCTATAGATCTCAATATTAGGTCTATAAGGTAGAAAGAGATCTTGTAGTAGGGTTGTCCTAGGGTTTGATTATAAACTAATGAGGGGTTCACCACCAAGCTAGGGCTTGGAAAGAAAAATGAAATGCAAGATATAATGCTTAACCCTAATATGATGCAATCTTTCATTAAATGACATAGAAAAGCATGGAAAATAGAACAAAAAATTTCAAAATGAAATATGTACACCTAGAAACCTAAAGAAGACTGGATGAAGCTTTGAAATGATGAGAACACTGAGATTTTGGTATACTAGGACTTATATGCTAGTTTGGATGTATCAATCCTAGATCAGGGTTTCTGGTCTGGAGTAGGTTTTTGGAAATTTAGAGTTAGGATCTACAAAAAATATAAAAATATGCCTATACTGGGACTCATACACAACTATTGGTGTATCAGTCTCATTCCACTTTCTTGGGAATTCAAAGTTCATATCTACACTTCAACCTTTATACTTTTCTTCCAAATTGATTCCCAAATTTGAATATATAAAAATACCTATAAAATAAAATATATACTTCATTTTCTTATGGGGGGTAAGCATCAGTCAAACCCCTAGTTTGGTAGTTAAACCTTGATATAAATAATGAAATTTGGATGCAAATGTGAACATAAACCCTAACCTTAAGTGTTTCTAAGATTAGGAAATTAGAAATGCAATGCAACCCTATTCTAATGGGTAAGAATGAGATGCCTGAATGAAGCTTGAATGTAACGACTCAATTTGAGAGATGTCAAATCACTCTAATACGTCATGATGATGCATGTACCTTTCTTAAGATGAAAGTAGAGTGATAATGGAGGATGTAATTGCTTAGGAAACAAGTCTTTAGGCTTGTCTTGATGGCTAGTTACATCTCCCCAACCTAGAATCCATCATGATTCACCATAATCAACCCTTGAAAATGCTAGCTATTGAATAAAAGTGAGCTTGAAGATCAACAAAAACACTTTAATGTTGCTCAAAGACATCAACTCTACTTTCTTTTGAAACTTAAATTCTCTTGTGAAAGAATGCTTGAATAATTTTGAACGCTTGGATCTTGAAATTGCTCAAAAAATGCTTTCCTAGAAGGAATAATGACTTCGAGGCTTGCTTATGCAAGCATTTACACCTAATTTACCATTACTCAGATCTCAAAAGCTGAAATCAATCAATAATTTGAATTAAACAGTTGAATTTCCTACTCAAACCCTAAAAAATTCCCAAATGGAACTCATATACTGCCTCTAGCATATGGGTCCCACCTAGGGGGACTCTACCCAAGGTGGTGCATGGTCCCACCCAAATAGCCTTGAGACCCAAAATAAAGGGTTGTAGGGGCCTATTAATGGTGAATTAAGGGGTACAAGGGATTAAATGAGAAATGCACTGTATCCAAGAAGGGAGTACATTTTTTGTCATTATAGAACCAAAGAAAAACAAACCAACAAAAGAACAACGAAAAAAAAGGCACACCCAAAACTAAAAATATGTACATGGTAGGAAGGATGTTACCCTCAAAGGAAAATAAAATAATCATGCAAAACCATTGAGTAGCTAGGAAAAAAATAGACCACACCTAAAAAATCCAAAATTCCCATGTAGCTTCTAGAGAATGGCAGAAAACCAACATTCCCATCAAGAATTCATTGAACTGAGGAATTTAACCCAAACCATCGTACAATTGAACAACTAGTTCTCATTATATAATTTATTTTCTTAATGCATATAGCTCCACATTTCACCTTTTATGTCTTGAAACATCACCCAAGGAATTCAATGTATGTAGCCTGTAAAGTAAGATCCAAGCCTATTTCGTAATCTTCAAGCAGACCAAATAGCTCACTAATTTGTTTCTCCATACTCTCTTTGCATTTCACAGAGATCTTGTCAGAAATTTCCTCAAGTTCTAATGATTTTAATTTCACCTTAGTAGCTTCCCAATACTCTAGTAATCTAGCCTCTTTACTCTTACCTTCATATATACATCCCATCACATCACTATAGAATATTGGTGAGCTTGTGTCTCCAAATTCAAATAGGTGATTTTCCTTTTCTTCGAAATACTTACCCAACATGAAGGGGGATTTGAAATTTCTACCAATTTCAATCCTCTTCTTTTTTTATCAAAGGAATCACTCTCGGAACACCATTCTTGATTCAAAGGAACATTCCATCCCTCTCCTTCCAATTTAATATCAATGAATTGATGTGCTATAATGGGCTTGATAGTAATCTCATCTTTAAAATATGGATCATTGTCCTTCAACACTACACCATAGGCTATTATGCTATCATATTTGAAAGTAAAAGCTTCATATTTAAGGACACACAAAGAGTCTAGAAATCTTCATCCTCACTTGATGAACTCAAATCTTCTTCATTTTATTCAAAGATCAAGTTGTACTCTTTGGTCTCACAACTGTGACCTACATTCACCTTGTTTCCTATTACATAATCATCAAAGTTTACAAGACTGAAGATTGTGAGATTAACGTTCTCAGAAATAGGGTGCAAATGATTCATGGAACTTTGAAAATGAAAAAAATATGTTTTTGTGTTTTATCAGCTGGAATGTGTTTCTTGTAATATTTCTATTTCCATAACCCCAGTGTAATTAAATCATCCTCAATACTAATTGATTCCAATTATGCATATTCAATCCCATGCACCTTATCACTTTTCAAAATAAGCTGAACATCATGATGTAAAGCAAATATAAAAAAGTGAAACTGAAATTCCTTACTTGGCTACTCTACCAAAGGGATCCATTACAAATTTATGTTAAATCGATCCACAAAATCCTAGATGGGTTCTCTTTCCTTTTTCTCAATCTATAAAAATTGACGAAGCAAAGAAACAATATTTACCATATCCTTAAATCTCCTGAGGAACTTTTCATCCAAAACCCTCCAACCAGTAATCAACCCATGTCTCAAATTCCTAAACCATTCAATTGTGCCCACAATAAGGCTATCAACAAATATCCTAACAATTTTTTGTTTACTTTGCTGTTTCTTTTGGTTTGACCTTTATGGTCTGCTTCGCATGGTTGCTACTGGTTCTTTCTCTCTTCTTTCGAGTAGCTGGTTTTTTCGGTTGGACTTTTGTGTCCTCTCCTTTTTATTGTAAACTTTGTGGTTTCGGGTCCCTATAAAACCCGTTTTACCCCTTTATAAAAAATAAATATTCTCACAAGACATCCTCCTCTTGCACTCCATAAACTCCATATGCAATGGTCATAGCCATAATATGTTCTTCAGGGTCTTGCAAATTTTCACTAGAAAACTTGCAAAAATAATTTCTTGATCCACAAGGAAAAATCTTATATTGAGGTAGGGCTTATGGTCCAAATCGGTTCTTCCATGATTGGGGTGTTGTGATAGCCATATAAAAGATTAATCAAAGTCAACTACCCTTCTAGACAATCACTATGCTTGTTCCTCTTCTTCTCCAAGGATGAGGTTTACTCTCATATAATCTATAGAAGTTCTCCTATATCTCCAAGAAAGGGTGTTTAGTTGAGAGATAATATCCTCCTTTTTTTTTTTACACCCAATCAAGATCCAGTTGTAAAATAGGAAAGAAATTTTATCCAATAAAACAATTATATTGCATGAAAAAAAAAAATTATAACATCTTATTTTGCTAGCGGAGTCACCATAAATCTGTTAGTGAATGAATTGGCCCTTATTGCAATATTTCAATCTTAAATTTGTAACCCAAAAGATCAATATCACTAACAGCTTTGGATAGATCACTACGATCAAAATTTTATTTGTGACTTTCCTCTAAATTATTATCGAGGTACAACTCCCTCAAAGATTGTGATTAACTAACATAGCATATTCTTTTCACTAGAAAGAAAAGAAAGGAAAACATGCACTAACTCATAAATACAAGATTAGTGTGATTAATAGAAAAGAATTATTAACATCCCAGTGAAAAGGCTAGAACCATTATAATAGATAAATGTGATTCAAATAGAATTGACATTATAAAACAAGTGAATATGATGTTAAAATATTATCTCTCAAAGGAAACCAAATCTAATCATCATGCAGACAACATAATCATCAATACAAAACACCATATTCGTAATAGCTAATTCAAAGATAAATAATAACTTGCAATTAGAGATTCAATTCACAAATTATTCCTTTACCCTCCATTACATCATAGTATAAACTAAAATAACTCCAAACCCATTTAGACACATTAGAACGATTTTATAACAAAGTTTAATCTTGAATCTTTGGTCGTTAATGCAATGACCATAATGTCTTGTAGTAGTTTGATGACAACTAGCTTCTCACTTAGAGAAGCTGACAACCAAGAAATATTAATGACTAAAAATAATCATCATTATATTTCCACTTTCAACATGATTTGAAAATTATCTAGAGCATCCTAGCTTAAAATTATTCCCCATGGCCTAATGTACATGAAAATAGTGCATTACTTGAATTTGCATTGAATGATCATATTAATTACTACAAATTTATTCATGTGAACTATCTCAATAAAGGGAAAAATTGAATGCTCAGCTGGTTGGACTAAAATAATTGATATTTAAGTCACATCAATAGCTTTTCTCATTAAATTCTTAGAGCATATTTTTGTCCTTTACAATCACTAATAATTCTCGAGGAAATCTACAATATGCCTCTAAATTTCCATAAATACAAAGACATCTTCTTTCATTTTCATCTTGTGAATTTAAGTCTTTGTAGATGGAAAGCACCCAGAGCACTTGATGCTTCTTTGAGAAGTGACTTCATTACACTTGAAGAAGTGGAGTACAGTTAGTTTAGGAGGCTCATGATGGACAAACTGAAAGATGTTTTCATGGTTCAAGGTGACATTGAGGAAGGATTACTCAGGAAATGCAAGGAGAGAATGTTTTTAGTTGTGTTCATCTTAACAAATTTGAACTCCTAGAGCACTTCACATATAATGTTTTCCACACATTCGACAAAAAACATTGGGGTATGAACCAACAATTTTGTTTGTTTTATGTACTTCTCTTGTACGCTTAGGATCTTTCATTGAAAAGGAGAGAGATAAAACCCCAAAATTGTGATGATTAACTCAAATAGAGGATTGTATGATGTAATTAAGAATAAATACAATGCTATAAATGCATCTAGATGGTGTAATTATTAATGTAGAACTAATGTAATATGCAATGTTTGAAAATATAGTGAGGTTTTCAAGAATGAATAAGAAACATGCACATATGAACTCAAAAATGAAAGAGAGTGAAAGGAGTGAACCTAGAAATAGATTATAGATTTGAGAAGATTTTGGAATGCTAGAAAAATCATTCACCACTAATGGTGAATTAGTCCTCCTGGTAAAATCTCCTAAAACAAGTTTTCGACCGTCAAGAAATGGAATCTAACAAAATCACCATTTTCAGCCTTAAGGTGAGACTCATTCACCATAGATGGTGAATCAGTCGTCATGCAAAATGATGTGAAATCAAATGTCAATTCTGTAGCTCCAAATCTGTACTTGTCTTTTTGTTAGATTGATGGAGTCAAATCTATAGAAAACAGACTGTAGGTTGTCTCCAAGCTTGAAATAGGGTTTAGTTGACTTGAAACACTTTGTTGACTTTTTTACCACCTTTCAACACCTAATTGTTTGATAAATCTACATACAAAAGTCTACAAACACACATGCAAGAGGGGAAAAATGGTTAAGGGTTAGACTATAGAAATTTTCCTTGGTCAAATCCCACTTTGGTAATCAAACCCTTAATGAAGAAATGAAATGAAATGAATAAGGAATGATGAATCAACAACATGCAAATTTCCTAAACTCACCACCAACTTGCTAAAGAAATATGAAGATATGTCAATGGCTACTCCAAGATGTTTGATGAATACTTGATTAAATGATGCAAAGTGCTTGAATTCGAATTGATGAATACAAGTGAACTTGATGATTAGTCAACATAAAATGTGGAGAAAAACACTTATTTATACGCACTTATGTCATAATAACAAAACAATACCTCAGCACAAGTTGACATAAGGTATTTTTAAATAAAAACCAAGAATAAAATTTGAATTATTTTTAATTTGGAGCCAAGAGGGACTCATTCACCACCCATGGCGAATGTGTCCCACCTTGGGTTTGTAAGTGGGTGTTGGGAATTAAGTTACATTTAATGTTATTTCTTTGTTTTACATTTAGAAATACACTTAATTAAGTCTCATGAGTGCATAAAAGGGTCAAATAAAGCATAACAAAGGTGTAAATAGTGAAATGAAGCCTAGAAAACTGTGAAATCTTGTTACATGACTTTACAACACTTATAATATGACTTGACAAGTGATGAAAAGGTAGTTTTTAAGTGAAATATAATGAGAAGAGTCTAGAAAAGTGTAGAAATGTGTTACAAATCTTCACAACACCTTCACAAGATGTCATAATTTAAATATTTTGGACATACTATGAACAAACACATCTCCCAATCATTTCATTGAGGGGAAACCCTATAGATCTCAATATTAGGTCTATAAGGTAGAAAGAGATCTTCTAGTAGGGTTGTCCTAAGGTTTGATTATAAAATAATGAGGAGTTCACCACCAAGCTAGGGCTTGGAAAGACAAACAAAATGCAAGATGTAATGCTTAACCCTAATATGATTGAATCTTTCATTAAATTATGTAGAAAAGCACTCAAAATTGAATAGAGAACTGTAAGATGAAATATGTGCACCTATAAACCTAAAGAAGAATGGATCAAGCTTTGAAATGATGAAAACATTGAGATTCTACCACACTGGGACTTATACGCCAGTTTGGGCATATCACTCTTAGATCACGGTTTCTGGTTTGGAGTAGGTTTTTGGCAATGTAGAGTCAAGATCTACAAAAATATAAAAAAAATTCTATAGTGGGACTCATATGCCACTATTGGTGTATCAATCTCATTCCACTTTCTTGGGAATTCAAATTTTATTTCTACAATGTCAGCCTCTGCAATTGTCTTCCAAATCGATTCTTTAATCCAAACCTATGAAAATACCAATAAAATAGAATTTATACTTGATTTTCTTATGAGGGGTTTGCATCAGTCAAACACCTACTTTGGTAGTTAAACCTTGATGAAATAATGAAATTTGGATGCAAATGTGAACATAAACCCTAACCTTAAGTGTTTCTAAGATTAGGAAATCATAAATGCAATGCAACCCTATTCTAATGGGTAAGAATGAGATGTATGAATGAGGCTTGAATGTAATCACCAACTTTGAGAGATGTCAAATCACTCTAATAATTCATGATGATGCATGTACCCTTCTTAGGATGAAAGTAGAGTGATAATGGAGGTTGCAATTGCTTAGGAAACAAGTCATTAGGCTTGTGTTGATGGCTAGTTGCATCTCCCCAACCTAGAATCCATCATGATTCACCATAGACAACCATAATCAATCCTTGACAATGCTATACATTGAATGAAAGCGAGCTTGAATATCAACAAAAAAACTTTAATGTTTCTCCAAGAACTTAACTCTACTTCCTTTTAAAACTTGAATGCTCTTGTGGAAGAATTCTTAAATACTTTTGAATGCTTGGATCTTGAAATTCCTCTAAAAATTCCTACCATGAAGAAATAATGAGTTAGAAGCTTGCTTATATAGGTATTTACACCTAATTTACCATTATTCAGATCTCAAAAGCCGACATCAACCAATAATTTGAATTAAAAAGTTGAATTTCCTGCTCAAACCCTAACAAATCCACAAATGGGACTCATACACCACCTCTTGCATATGGGTCCCACTTACGTAGACTTATATTCCCAAGGTGGCATATGAGTCCCACCCTAGATTTTTGAGGTGGGTTGTTAGAATTTTTTATGTTTTTGATGATTTTTGTTGGGTTTTTAGTTGAAATAAGACTTGAGGTCCAAAGTAAAGGGTCGTAAGGGCCTATTAATGGTGAATTCAGGGGTAATTAATGCAAGGGTAGTAAAATAGGTCTAGATTAATTGAGAAATTGCACTATCTCCAAGAAGGGAGTACATTTTTTGTCATTACAAAACCAAAGAAAAACAAACCAACAAAAGATAAAAGCTAGGAAGGATGTTACCCTCAAAGGAGAATAAAATAATCATGCAAAACCATTGAGTAGCTAGGAAAAAAATAGACCAGACCTAAAAAAATCCAAAATTCCCATGTAGCTTCTAGAGAATGGTAGAAAACCAACATGCCGATCAAGAATTCATTCAACTGGGGAATTTAATCCAAACCATCATACAACTAAACAACTTGTTCTCATCATAGAATTTATCTTCTTGATTCATATAGCTCCATATTTCACCTTTTATTTCTTGAAACACCACCCAAGGAATTAAACGTATGTAGCCTGCAAAGTAAGATCCAAACCTATTAAGTAATCTTCAAGCGGACCAAATATCTCACTAATTTGTTTCTCCATACTCTCTTTGCATTTCACAAATATCTTTTCAGCAACTTCCTCAAGTTCTAATGACTTTAATTTCACCTCAGTAACTTCCCAATGACTGTAATAAGAGTTGATTACATTGATCATTTTCTTATTTTATCTTCTACATATTTCTGATTCATAATAATTATGTGAGCATCTTGAAGAAGTAGATGCTACATAAAAATATAGATTCTGCCATGACAAGGTAAATCACTTGAGATATGTATTGTAACACGTGGAAATATGGAGCCATAGAAGTAGTGCCATTTCAAGTAGATTTGGAAGTGAAAATACCATGAATATAAAAATGAACATCTAAGAGAAGATCCTTTGAAAATGATATACAAATTCCTTACTTGGTTACTCTACAAAAGGGATCCATTACAAATTTCTATTAAATTGATCCACAAAATCCCAGATGGGTTCTCTTTCCTTTTCCTCAATCTATAAAAATTAACGAAGCAAAGCAAAAATATTTACCATATCTTTAAATCTCCTGGGGAACTTTTCATCCAAAACCCTCCAACCAGTAATCAACCCATGTCTCAAATTCCTAAACTATTTAATTGTTCCCTCAATAAGGCTATCAACAAATATCCTCACAAAACATCCTCCTCTTGCACTCCCAAAAATCCAACATGTAATGGTCATAGCCAGAATATGTTCTTTAGGATCTTGCAAATTTTCACTAGAAAGCTTGCAAAAACAATTTCTTGATCCACAAGGAAAACTCTTATATTGAGGTAGGGCTTATGGTCCAAATTGGTTCTTCCAGGATTGGGTGTTGTGATAGCCATATAAAAGATTAAACAGAGTCACCACTAATATTCAAATAATGGAATTTTCCTTATTCCAAGGCACTCTTTCAAGTTCTCCATAGATCTCATGTAGTTTATTGGATGAGCATTTAGGTTGGGTGGAGGGTTTTGATTATGATTAGGGTTAGGTTGAGGGTTTGGGTACCATACATTCTCAATTCTAGGAGGTCTTTCAACTACCCTTCTAGACAATCACTATGCTTGTTCCTCTTCTTCTCCAAGGATGAGGTTTACTCTCATATAAACTATAGCACTTCTCATATATCTCCAAGCAAGGGTGTTTAGTTGTGAGATAATATCCTCATACTTTTTTTCCCCAATTAGGATCCACTTGTAAAATAGGAAAGAAATTTTATGCGGTAAAACCATTATATTGCATGAAAAAGATAAATTTATAACATCTTATTTCCCCAATGGAGGACCACCATAAATATGTTAGCAAATGAATTGGCCCTTATTGCAATATTGCAATCTTAACTTTGTAACCCAAAAGATCAATATCACTAACAACTCTAGAAAGATCATAATTTTATTTGTGACTTTCCTCTAAATTATTATCGAGGTACAACTCCCTCATATATTGTGGTTAACTAACATAGGGTATGTTTTTCACTAGAAAGAAAAGAAAGGAAAACATGCACTAACTCATAAATACAAGATTAGTGTTATTAATACAAATGAATTATTAACATCCCAACAAAAAGGCTAGAACCATAATAATAGATAAATGTGATTGAAATAGAATTGATATGATAAAACAAGTGAAGATGATCCGTGCTGTCACAATAGTGGTTTACAATTTCTGGGAGGAACTTATTTTTGTTGAAATCACATATTTTTAGAAAATATAATGATTGAGGCCTTAAAAAGCTCCATTTAAAGCATTCCAATTGAAGAGGGTTTGATCAAACTACCTTAGATCAAACCCACTTGGATAAAACCCCGCTAGTTTTAAACCATATCTATAATAGAGTCTCCTTTGTAACACCTATCAAAATGCTGATAAAAAACCACTTTTGATTTACCTTTTGGAGGATCAAATGAATTTGTTTAAAATTTATTTTTTGTAAGTGTGTATTCCTTATTATAAGCTTTCCAAAAAGTATAATTTTAAATAAGTTTAATTTTATTATTATATTTATTTTTTATTTCTTTTGAATGTACACTTTTCACCGAAAATCAATCTCTTTGTTTTGCACATGTCAAAAAATAGTAGATTATCAAAAAAAAATTTAAAAAATATGAGTGCACCAGATATTGAAGTCCTTGATAAAAAAACAAAATAAAATTGAATTTTGATACATAAAAAAAAGTTATGTTATACGGGCGCGCTATGTTTGAATTATAATTGGTTTGACTTCAAAAATTGATTAAATAATAAATATTCAATAAGAAACTATCTAACCAAGTGGAAGCACTAGATATTAGAGTCAAAAATCTAAATTTGAAAGAATTATAATTTTACCCTTCATGGAAAAAAAGTTATGCGTTATACGATGAGCGTCATTTTTTAAAAATGTTGTTTTATGAAAAAAACTAGTTTTCGAGAGAGATGGAAAAAGAAGTGCAATATGATTCCAAATTTTTGAAAAAAATATATTTAGAATCTACAGGAAAAATTTCACAAAACTCTAGGGTATGTGCAGGATCATCATGGAAAAAACAAACCCTTAAGTGGCAAAAGATTCAAAAAAATGGGTGTTAGGCAACTTGACGTAAAAATTTTGAATAAGTTATCTATATTATTTCAAAATATGTAAGAATAGAATCTGTAGAAAATTGAATGTAGTTTCTAAACTACTAGGTTTATTTAAAAATAAATAAAATCTATTTGGTGAAAATTTGAAATTTCAATGCATTAGTACTTAAATTTCAGGGAAAAAATAAGTAGGTATCTGACCACCCTAACCATAATAAAATGATAATATTTTTTATAAGATTTTATATATAAGTAGAGGACTCATGTCTGGATGTGATACATATTTTTTTGTAATTTTTTTCCAAGTAAATAATTAATTATTAATTTTTTATTACAACTTTTAAAAAATATAAAAACTCATATGTCTGACCACCTTAACTTGGTCAAAACTTCATGAAATTTAATTTTTATTTTTTTAATCCTATAGCATGCGAAACATAGAATGTGACACATGTTTATGATTCAAAAAATGTGATACCGTTTGAAAGTTATAGATGTTTTTCAATCAGCCTATCGATCAGGACGTTAGTCATAATTCTAATAGAAAATAAATAATAATTATTTATTAAATTCAAATTAAAGAATAATTTATATTGGTGGAAAGATGTGAATCTCCTCTAAAAACCCTTTTTGTTTCATCAATTTTGGATTAAAAAAGGTCGCCAGCTACATACCCTACAAATACCCATAATATTGCCACTTTTTGACCCATCATGATCCTGTACATACCCTCTAGTTTACATCATCTTCAAATTCCTCATGGTTTAGCTGCTATAGTTGCCCCAAAGTGAATATTTAGTTAAAAAAATTATCCCAGTGTCCAGTTTGGCCAAAAAATGTCAACCACTATTGTGGGATCACCCTAATGTTAAAATATTATCTCTCAAAGGAAACCATATCTAATCATCATGCAGACAACAAACTCATCAATACAAAACACCATATTTGTAATAACTGATTCAAAGATCAAGAATAACTTGTAATTAGAGATTCAATTCCAAAATTGTTCCTTCTCTCTCCATTACATCATAGTATAAATTTAAATAATTCTAAACCCATTTAGAGACATTAGAATGATTTTATAAGAAATTTTAATCTTCAATCTTTGGTCATTAATGTAATGACCATCATGTCTTGCAATAGTTTCATGAGAACTAGCTTCTCACTTAGAGAAGCTGACAACCAAGGAATATTAATGACTTAAAATAATCATCATTATATTTCCCCTTTTAACATGATTTTGACAATTATCTAGAGCATCTTGGCTTAAAATTCTTCCCCATGGCCTGGTGTACATGCAAATAGTGCATCACTTTAATTTGCATTGAATGATCATATTAATTTTTCCAAATTAATTTGTGTGAACTATCTCAGTTAAGGGGAAAATTGAACGCTCATCGGGTTGGACTGAAATAATTGATATTGAAGTCAAATCAATATCTTTGCTCATTAAATTTTTAAAGCATGTTTTTGTTGTTTACAATCGCTGATAATTCTCGAGGAAATCTCCAATATGCCTCTAAATTTCCATAAATATAGAGACATATTCTTTCATTTTCATCTTGTGAATTTAAGTCTTTGTAGATGGTAAGCACCCAAAGTGATACTTCTTCAAGAAGTGACTTTATTCCACTTGAAGAAGCTGAGTGTAGTTAGTTTAAGAGGCTCATGATGGACCAACTGAAAGATGTTTTCATGGTTCAAGGTGACATTGAGGAAGGAGTACTCAGGGAATTCAAGGAGAGAATTTTTTTAGTTGTGTTCATGTTAACAATTTTGAGCTCCTAGAGCACTTCACATATAATGTTTTCCACACATTCGACAAACACCATTGGGGTTTGAACCAACAATTCTATTTGTTTTATGTACTTCTCTTGCACTCTTAGGATCTTTCAGCTAAAATGAGAGAGATAAAACCCCAAAATTGTGATGGTTCACTCAAATAGAGGATTGTATGATGTAATTAAGAATAAATGCAATGCCATAAATGCAACTAGATGATTTAATTAACTCATTATTAATGAAAAACTAATGTGATATGCAATGTTTGAAAATATAGTGAGGTTTGCGAGAAAGAATAAGAAACATGCACAAATGAACTAAAAAATGAAAGAGACTAAAAGGAGTGAACCTAGAAATAGATTAGAGATTTGAGAACATTTTCGAATGCTTAAAAAATTACTATTGATGACTAGTGGGACTCATTCACCACCGATGGTGAATCAGTCCTCCTACTGGTAAAATCTCCTGAAACAAGTTTTCGACTGTCGAGAACTGGAATCTAACAAAATTACCTTTTTTAGTCTTAAGGTGGGACTCATTCACCATTGATAGTGAATTAGTCCTCCTCCAAAATTTTGTGAAATCAAAGGTCAATTTTGTAGCTTCAGATCTGCACTTGTCTTCTTGCCAGATTGATGGAGTCAAATCTACAGAAAATGAACTATAGGTTTTCTCCAAGCTTGAAATAGGGTTTAGTTGACTTGAAACATTTTGTTGAATTTTACCTAATTTCTTGATAAATTTGCATACAACAGTTTGTAAAAGGGGAAAAATGGTTAAGGGTTAAATTATAGGGATTTACCTTGGTCAAATCCCACTTTGGTACTCAAACCCTTAATGAAGAAATGAAATGAAATGAACAAGGAATTATGAATCAATAACATGGAAATGTCCTAAAATCACCACCAACTTGTTAAAGAAATATGAAGATATGTCAATGGCTACTCCAAGATGTTTGATGAATGCTTGACTAAATGATGCAAAGTGCTTGAATGTGAATTGATGAATACAAGTGAACTTGATGATTTGTGGATGTAAAATAAGGAGAAAAGCACTTATTTATACACAATTATGCCATAATAACAAAATAATACCTCATCACAGGTTGACATAATGTATTTTTAAATAAAAATGCGAAAGCAAATTTGAGTTATTTTTAATTTGGAGCCAAGAGGGACTCAGTCACCACCCATGGTGAATGGGTCCCACCTTGGGTTTGTAAGTGGGTGTTGGGAATTAAGTTACATTTAATGTTATTTGTTGGTTTTACATTCATAAATACACTTAATTAAGTCTTATGAGTGCATAAAAGGGTAAAATAAAGCATAAAAAAGGTGTAAATAGGGAAATGGAGGCTAGAAAAGCATGAAATCTTGTTACATGACTTTACAACACTTGGAATAGGAATTGACAAGTGCTGAAAAGGTATTTTTTAGGTGAAATATAATGAGAAGAGTCTAGAAAAGTGTAGAAATGTGTTACAACACTTCACAATACCTTCACAAGACATCATAATTTAAATATTTAGGACGTACTATGAATTTAGAAGTTACATTGCAAAATTAAATCAAAGTGAGAAAAGTAAAACATCATCAGAGAACAACCTAAAAGAAAATGAAAATGTCAATGATCCATTTTTCTATGGTACAGGGTGTTAGTGCATGATATTGAATGTTGCATGTGTTAGTGTCATGAGATATAGGATTTTATCGATGATGATACCATTTGTCTTGATGGAAAGAAGAAAAACACAAATAAGTCAGTGGCTAAGGCAAATAGTGAGTTGCAGATTTATAAGGACCCATTTTCATCACACTCTAAAAAATTAATTATTGATCCCTCTGATGCTTCTCCTAAAGCCTCAACCTACATAAATGTGGTCTTGTTTACTCCTACTCTACCTTAGGCTGAAATTGGCTCACCAGAAGTGACTTTCACCTCCTAGGATTTTCCTTTGAATAACAAGCCCTCTCCCTATACATTCCTACTCGAGTAAATGGAAGTATTATAATAGGAGTTCTTGTGGAACTCACGATTCAAGTGATTGCTATTATGGAGGATAATTTATGTTTAAATTTATTACAAAGGGAGGAATATGAGAAAACGAAATCTACTATACATACACTTGATAGGTTCTATCTTGCTCTGTATGGTTCTATAACTCTTTCCATCCTAGTTGGACCTAAGGATATGGATACTACTTTCAATATCATTTTAATATGATCTTTTCTAGGGTGAAGCTAGGCATCCCTTCGCTAGCTTCCATGAATGGAATTGCTTCTATTATATTCATAAATGTTTAGAATTCTCACATGAAGGCATCATGCATATCGTGCATGACACTAGATATTATCCATTGGTATCACATGGGATTATTCTTTGAATAATTTTTGGCTTGCTTCAGTTGGTCCACTCCCCCTAGAATGAATCTACTTTATCATAATTACATTAAGGGTGATCCCACAATACTAGTTTACACTTTCTCAAAGATCCTATTTTTTGCTAAAATCACATATTTTTAGAGAATATAATGGTTTAAGCCTTGAAAAGTTTCATTTAAAGGATTCCAATTGAAGAGGGTTTGATAAAACCACCTTAAATAAAACCCCCTTGGATAGAAGCCCGCTAGTTTTAAACCATACTCATAACAAAGTATCCTTTACACCCACCAAAATGTTGATAAAAAGCCACTTTTGATTTATCTTTTCGGGAATCAGATGAATTCATTTAAAATTTATTTCTTTCTGAATATGTAGTCCTTATTATAAGCTTCCCAAAAAGTATAATTTTAAATAAATTTAATTTGATTATTATATTGATTTTTTATTTCTTGTGAATGTAGGTTTCTTACCAAAAATCAAGCTCTCTATTCTGCACATGTGCGAAAATAGTAGATTATCAAAAAAAAATTGAAATATATCAGTGCACTAGATATTGAAGTCCTTGATGCAACAAAAAATATAAATTGAATTTAGATACATACAAAAAATGTTATGGTGTATATGATCTGCCTATGTCCGAATTATTATTGGTTTGACTTCAAAAGTTGATTAAGAAAAAATATTCAATAAAACACTCTGAAACTAGATGAAAGCACTAGATATCATAGTTACAAATCTAAATTAAAAAAAAAAAAAAGTATCCTTCATGAAAAGAAAGTTATGTTGTCTATGGTGAGCATCACTCCTTAAAAATGGTGTTTATTGAAAAAACTAGTTTTCAAAGGAGATGGAAAAAGAAGCAAAATCTGATTCCAAAAATTATGAAAAACATATATTTAGAATCTACATAAAAAAATGTCACAAATCACTAGTTTGCATCATCTCCAAATTCCTCACCGTTTAGCCGTTATATGTGCCTGAAAGTGAAGATTTAGTTAGAAAAAATTAGTTTAGTGTCCAATTTGGCCAAAAATTGTAAATCAGTATTGTGGGATCACTCTTAAGTCAAAAACTATGGGAAAGGGACAACCAAAAGTGACTCCTCTTATAGTGTAGCAGAAATCTACCCTGTCTTGAAAGGGGAAGGAAACTTAGCCTATCCATGCTCAGCGCTCTTCTTTTGCTTCTTCCACTATCCCACCTATCGCTTCGTCTCGTCCTTCTATGTCACCATCGTCTTCTACTATGCATTTGCTAGGGAGCCAGATTGTGCTTGGTTGGTGAAATCCCAAACCTCTAGTATTTGAACTTCTCATCTTACCCACTGTGCCTTGGCCTATTTTGTATGGTAAGGGGAAGGTTTCTCATGGAGTGTCCTTTATGTCTCAACCATTATGGCCTCCTAATACTCCTATCTCTAAGGAAATGAATGGGGAGAGGCCCATTGCTAAGGCATTTGAGTCTACTTCCCCCACTATCGTTCTCTCACCCTCTCAATATCTTCTTAATGTTCCTATCCATGAGTCCCCCCCTTTGCAAAAAATATATGTGATGGATACTTCAATGGTCAAACAAGAGATTGTTGTCCCTTCTCAGGCTAAAACCTTTAGCTCCTCGAGTCATAGAAACCACCTTGCACATGAGTGCAAACATCGGAGAAAGGCTCTAGCTACTAAGTAGGTCACCTTGTAGAAGGAAGAGGAGATTGTAGCTTGTACTTTGGAATCTTCTATAGTGTCCTCCCCTATCATCCTCTCTGCTTCAGTTCCATTAGCTTTATTATTTCTTCTAGCTCCCACCATGAGCATAAATGATACTCACCTAAAGAGGGTGCAGGTATTCATTTCTCCTTTGATTGAGCCTCCCTTGTTGATGTCCCTTCCAAACATCTCGCCATTTTCAAAACCCATGGACTTGTTGACACCTCGATAGTGTTTGTCATAGTTTTCTCCTCTTCTTCTATGCTCTCAAATTCATCTTTGGGGATTTCACACCCTTTGATGAAGCAAAAGATGGAGGATAACCCTGCTAGCAATGGGGGTCAAAAGAAGGGCTCGCCTTCTTTAGAGGATAGTTCTACATTGGCTTGTGACATTCTAATGAAAAAGGAAGCCCTAACATCCTTAAATTTTGTCACTACTTCCAAGTTTTTTATTGAATCTAGCAATGGATCTCACGTGTTGCCTCCCTCACCCACTAAATTGATGCATGATTCTCTTGTGAAGTGCATGTTTAACTATGTGGATGAGGTCCCAGCCCTATCAATTATTTTTGTGAGATCACTAGCAGTTACCCCATAGGAACTAAGTGGAGAAGACCTAGAGGGGCCTTCTTTTTATCTAAGTATGGGAGGGTCAGAGAGTTCCCCCTTCATATTCCGCCCTTGTAGGCTCATCCACCCTCCCCTTATAGTGATCTATATTGGGAAAACAATGAACTCTTGATTGATGAGGACTAGGGGTGCCTCTTCTTTATCTATAGATTAGATTATGTGTGTGTGTGTGTGTATTGTGTTCTCTCATGCTTGTGTTATGTGTTCCTCAGTCACCCTTGTCACCCTTGTAGGTGCTTTGATATAGGAGTGTTTTTGTGTCAAAAAAATTCTTCTACTTGCCACATCATTCTTCTCTTTGTCGTGTATTAATTTTTGACAATTGGGGATGATGGAAAGTGTTGGGGGCATTTAGGCCTCCCTTCCATGTTGACCTGATTTTTTTTTTTCATTTTTTCTTCATGTGCCTTCTTCACATGGTCTGATATAGTAGGGGGTTGATGATAGTTCATTTATATACTATTATATTTATTTATCTATATTTATTAGTAGCTTTGACCCCAAAATATCAAATCACCCTTGTTTCTTATTCATTATGCTATTTTATTTCCTTGCATCTTGCTCTCTTCCTTCTTTCTTTGTGATGTTGTAGTGCTCATGCATTGTCCTTTGCATGTGTGACAACAATACCATAGTTACATCTTGCTATGTTCCATGGGCCACAGCACCACTTTGTCCTTTTCATTCTTGTTTTTCTCTCCTTAGGATATTATATGCCTTTGTGTTCAAAATGCATCATCCTAAGGGGGGGCTCTCCTATTGCTTTGATTTTCAAAAGACTCATTTGGTGGCCTACGAATCTTTCTAAAAGTCTTTATCTTCAAAATATTTATCAAAAATGGCATTCCTCAACAAGGACCTTAGCGAAATAATTTTCCTTCAACATGGGTTCGTAAAGAAAGAATTTGAGAAAATTTCCTCTGAGGAGGGAGCACCTTTTCCTATGCAAGAGGTTTTGATTTTCCCCTTGCGAGTGGGATTTCTTCCTTTCAAATTCCTTGATGGAGTGAATTCTTTCAAAAGGATTCCTTGATGTTAAATTGATATGCAAAAAATACAGTTACACTTTCAAAATAGCGTGTCACTTGAGTGGACCCCTTTTCTTTTGAATGGTTCCCAAGGGACCCCTTTGAAATTTCTTTCTTCAATTTTTGACTATCTGTGTGACTGTTTGCTTGCTTGCTTACATGGATTTCGTTTTCTAACATGTTTTTTCTATATATTAACATCTTGCTTTGTAGGTGTGCTAGTGAATCTTCTTTCCAATCTGACTCCATGGAGTCCCCTCACATCAACCTTCCTTTAGGAGAGAGTACCTTGGGGCACCTTATTTGCACTTCTGAGAACCTATGAAGTGCTTACATCTTGTAGGATTTGACCATTGTTGGTGTGTGGGCCTCTAGTGCACTCTTTTCAAACCTCCTCAGGAGAGAGTACCTGTGGAGCCATTTTTCTACCCCGTGCTTTTGAGCATGCCAGATTGTAGTCTACTTCCTCGATGGTTCAAATATATTTTCTTGGAACTCTTTAAATATACTTTACCGAACACTCATTAGCACTCATGCTCGCTAAAGTGGAGGAAAAATGTATAGGAGTGCATTTTCACCCGCCTTTCAAATTCTGATTTACATTCTTCACCCTAGAAAAATCAAATTTGATAATATAAATCCACATCGCCCATCTGAAATCCATCCACTTGGTGCTTATTTTTAGTTTTGGTGGGGGAGTTTCTATCAGGGGTGTGCACATGGTGCATGAACGTCTGCATGACACATTGTTGTCTTAACAAGATTCCTGCCTCTAGAATCTATAGAGACATTATGTTCTCCATTAACAATGAAATGCAATGCCCATGTGCCATTCAATTGAATTTTGAATGGCTCCTTCCCTCCTAATTGACCTTCAAATGGCTAATCTTCATCTTCAATCTATCTTCTTCACACTTGGGACACAATTCTTGAGCTACTTACTACACTATTGGCTTCACAATTCCAACATCACAACATTCTTCACATTTACCACAAAACATACAACTTGGTGTCTTGCGAGACCTCCTTTGACGTCATTATGGCCACATGGACTTGGTCATGGTTGTAGATTTGCATTCCTCTCTCATTGGCCTTGATTTCCTTTGGTCAAGGGTGGTATTATTTACTTTCTATTACATTTTTGATGGATTTTAGTAGAATGGTGTCTCTTATAGTATTTTTATTCCATTTCTCTTCCAACATGGGTATGTGTAGGATCATGATGGGCCAAAAAGTGGCAATATGATGGGTATGTGGCTGACAACTTTTTTTTACCCAAAATTGATGAAACAAAAAGGACTTTTAAAGGAGATTCTCCACTTTCCACCAATATAAATTATGCTTTACTTTGAATTTAATAAGTAATTATTATTCATTTTCTATTCAAATTATGACTAAAGTCCTGATTGATAGACTGATTGAAAAACATCTATAGCTTTCAAATGGTACCACATTTTTTGAATCTAAAACATGCATCACATTCTATTATTTGCATACTATAGGATTAAAAAAAAAAAAAAGAATTTCATGAAACTTTGACCAAGTTAAGGTGGTCAGACTTACGAGTTTTTTATATTTTTTCGAAGTTATAATAAAAAAATCATAATTAGTTATTTATTTGGAAAAAAGTTACAAAAAAATATGCATCACATCAGCACATGAGTCCTCTACTTATATCTAAAATCTTATAATTTTTTTTATCATTTTATTGTGGTTAGGGTGTTTAGACAGACACCTAGTTCTTATTTTTTCCCTAAAATTTACGTACTACTGCATTGAAATTTTCTTATTTTCACCAACTAGATTTTTTTTTTTTTTTAAAAACCTAGTAGTTTAGAAACTACATTCAATTTTATACATATTCTATTCTTACATATTTTTGAAATAATATAGATAACTTTTTCAAAATTTTACGTCAAGTTGCCTAACTCTAATTTTTCTGATTTTTTTGCCACTTAAGGGCCTATTTTTTCCATGATGATCCTGCACATACCCACATCGTGTCTTTATCTCATTTCCACTCCTTTATCTATTTGGCTATTTGTGGAGGTGGAAACACCAAAACAAGGGTTTGACAATGGCAATCCCTAAAATAACCCAACATTTTTCCTTTCTTTATTGTGTGTAGGTACTCATTTGCATGGAGCTTATGAGAGAACTAGACTTCTCATGAGTTGAATCTCTACCACCTGTGTTCTTATCACTTCTATACCATCTTTCTTGTTATTTTGGTTATTCTATTATTTATCATTTTAGTCATCACTTTAAACCTCAACCGCTAAGTTGTCAGTAGGTTTCTTGCACTTTTGATTGTTCTCTTCTACTGTCTATCTATATGTACACCAATGCACTTGTGAGATGCCAACATGTAGTGTTATCGTTTGTGTTTCCTTTGGAAGAGAGTTTTCTTAGGTACAATTTGAATTCCAAAAACCTCCTCTCTTAGTCCACACCAAAATTTCAAATTAGTAGAGTGATAGAACCACTGAGAGTGATCTTTATTCTCCATCCATAGCATTAAACACTTGTCAAACTTGAGGTAGATTAGGGCAGCCTTCTACTCTTGGCTCTCTGTGACTTGGAGCCTTTATGTGGTTGGTCCTCCTCTATAGGGACAACCCCTTTTGATGACATAACTTCATTTTGAAACATATGCTAAGTGACATAGGGCATTCCAAATAAGCTCTCATGTCTTCTTTATTGCTTAGCATTTATCATTTTCTAGTTTAATTTAATTTCTCACAACATGGTGTTTAGCAATTTCTTTAAAGTGGGTACATACATTGGAATTATCAGTTTGAATTTTTTGACTATACTCATATTTCATACTGTGGTCTTCTTATTTAATGTGATGCGTCTTCTTCTTGGTGGTTTTATTGGGTTTTATTTCCTTCAAGAGTGCAACCTTTATGACCATATGACATTCCTCTTAGTGGTAATGCTATAGATTGCATTCCCTAAGTTGTGAATATTTTATCCTCGACTTGTCCTCTCTTGGCGACATTAGGAACGATGTTCACTAAGAGGAGACCTTGTATGAACTAAGAAAAACCTCTTTGAACATTTCTTATCCTATTTGTATTTATTTTCATGAGTTCCAAGCATACAACTTGCTAGCCTTGTGATGCTTGAAGTTACAAACTTTTCCATGGCCACCAAGCATAACACAACTTGCTTGCACCAATAAGGCCATGTTTTTTCACAAGTGCTTAACATATTGTAGCTTTCTAAGCCTTACGAAGTTTGAAGTTTATTTTGTGTTTGGTATTTCTAGTTCAATGGGAGCCTAATAAGACTATCTCATTGGTCACTTCTTGTGGATCACATAATGGAAAACAAATTTCACTAGCCCATGTGAGTGTGCATTGCTGTTTTCATAATGCACAAAAAGTTCTGTATATTCATAAAATTGGTCATGTTTAAATTATTTCTGACATTTAATTAAATATTTATTATTTAATTAATTCCTCTAAATTCTTCTACATGTAATTAAATTTAATCAATTTAATTACATTTTTCATTCATTTTATTCTCCCACTATAATTAAATAAATTTATTTTACTTAATTATTCCACATATCTACTTGATTAAATTAAATAATACATTTTATTTATTTAAGTTAATTATCATCTTTTGAATTTAATTAAATCTTTTTAATTAAATTTAAATATTTCTTTTCTTCTATTTTAGAACTTTCTTCTGATTAATTAAATATCTTATTTAATTAATTTCATAACGCATGTCATTTCTTCAAATTTAATTAAATATTTTATTTAATTAAAGATCTTCTGCTTTCTTCAAACCATAATTAGATATTTCATTTAATTATGAAATATTCGGATTTCCTCAAAATCTTAATTAAACATTTATTTAATTAAGAAAAATCAACATGCACTCATAAATAAATAATTGAACTGGATAATTCATTATTTATCTTCTCAGAATCTTTCCATTTCTTTCTTCTAAAAAAAGGTGATTTTTAGTCATCTCATCTTATCTCTTCAATGAAAATGGAAAAATCCAGCTTTATTCGATTTCTTCTATTTTTCTCTTCAGTCTCATACATCTTCGACTGTTCGATTTGTTAGGAATTATCATAGCCGTTGACCAACCCAGCCAATCAAAATCCTCAAAAAGCTCTATAAATGCATGTACAAATCCAAGCATTAGTTACAACATCACAGACGAACGTATACATAATTACGCTTGCATTCTTATATTTTAGCAATTTCGTTGAGCTTGGCATTCCAAATCTGGGAGCAACTTGAGCAAATGAAACGCTAGAGATAGAGAGCAATAGGATGACTTCGGAGAAACAACCATAAAACAGTTTGCTTACTTGTTTTCTTTCAGTTTCTTTGATCTAATGTTCTATTGAATGTGTTTGAATTCATTTATAATTGACATATTTTTCATACACACATAAAATGGTGCCCACTGTGGGGCCCATGCCCTGATTTAAACTTTTTTTGTAGGATATTTTGATAGGTTTCCGCATTCTGGCATTCGATTTTTTGAAAAGTATTGCATTTTTGCGCATTCGATGTTTTCTATAGTGCATCTGGGAATTTAAATTTTTTTCATAGGAGTTTTAGCGCATCTGAGGACTGTTTCTGCGATTCTGAGGTGTCATTTAGTGCATCTAAGGGATAGAATAGCGCATACAATCTCATTTTACTTAGCATTAATCTACATTTAATATAGTAGCGCATTTAAGTACTGTTTTAGTGCATTTAGGAGTTGTATTAGCGAATTTAAGGTAGATTTTAGAGCATTTACTACTGTCATTTAAAGTTAAATCTGCATTTAAATTAAAGTCATGCATTTAAAGACTATTTTAGAGCATTTAGGATTTTCTATAGTGCATTTAAGGATTGTTTTAGCGCATATAGTATTTTTCTATAGCACATTTAGGGTCTGTTTCAGAACATAGATTGTCTGTTTTAGCGCATTTATTCATTGTTTCTGCATATTTGAGGTCTGTTTTAGTGCATTTAAGGTCTATTTTTGTGCATCTGGGTTGTAACACAAAAAAATAGGATTCCGAGTTTGACGCATTCCACAAAAAAAATATTTTTTGGTTTAAAATGAATCAATCTAGGATAGTCACCACACTTTGATCATCTAGTTAAAATGAACCACATGCCTGTTGTGAAGCAACATCTTCACTTAGCACAATTCATTCTCATTTGGTGCATTAAAATAAATCTGTTTACTCTACTTGATTTTGCTTGAAAGTGGTAGGCGACTATGCTCTCACCCTATGCAAACTATATGATTAGAAAGCTAGACCCACTTTATCCCTGTGTAACCCTCACGATTTGGTATATCGGAGTATCCTCTCCCCTTGCACATTCGTGTGATCCTGGGTGTAAGAGAAACTGTTACTGACTCTAGAAATTGGGTCTACTTAGGGATTTCATCACCCCAATGCGACTCAAACTAGAAATGGAGCTAAAGCAAAGCTACCCTTGACCGGTATACAAATGTGAATCTTAAGGGAAAACCTAATATTATGATTGTGGATGTGTCATACGAACGGAGTAGTACTCCCATAAACCCTATTGAGCTTCACCTCTTTAGGCTAGAGTGCCACCCAATCAGTGATTAATCTCTTGCCCCATGTATGGCCACTCGAACGGGGGTCCCAAACTAAACACCATTGTATAGTAAACCAAAAACCTTCTATTTTCTAGCGCAACACTGGTCAATATGAAGGCATCCACACTTTCGTAGTTTTTAGTAGAGGTGATCAATCTGCCATGGGAGTTTCATGGGGATTGGAAGCTTGGTTGGCCTAAGAAGAGAGTGCACTATAAGGGGGAGCCCATGCAGCCAAGCTTCTGAATTCACACACTACCAATATGTGGTTGGGGAAACCCATGTGGAATCTAGCGGATATTGTCCTGGCCTTACCATAGGATTTACTTGCTTTATCTGTGTTTGATTACATTCATTTAATTCATAGTGTTTTCTGTGTTTTCATTTACATTAATTCAGACAAAAGATCATCTAAAATGAACATGAAAAACAACAACTGAAATCATTCAACAAAACTGTTCAAAAAACTTTTGACTTTCTGACATCTTTGGTCCAAGTAGCATTCTGATATCTCTCCCATGCTTAGAGAGTGGATATCAACAAAGTTTGTCAAGAAATCAATTTCCAAAAGAATCAAGAAGCCCAAGAAAACTTCAGGGTATAAGAAAAAATTGCAAAAAAGAAAAAAATTGTACAAAATTCAACACGTCCTTCTTCATTACCATGGATTTCTTCATAGATACAAAGACTTTGTTAGGGGATTCACTGATGAGTATGTTGTAGAACCTTTGGATTCTTGAGCTTATTATTAGAGATTAGCTCTATCTCAATGGCATAATATTAACCAACCTCTTGAGTTTGATAATATACCAGAACCTTCTATTGAGTATCCTTCACATCCTAGTCAAATCCTGCAGTGATCTTGAAATATTTTCTTCAAATACAAAGATCAAATCTTTAAGAGTGCACCTTCCAAAAAAAATTTTGATTATTGATTCAACTTCCCCAACAAGATACTAACATCCTTCGTCATCAGAAGCCATAATAATAATAAAAAAAGGAGACATCTTTGATCATATCATAAGATTCCCATCTTATCAGATCAAGATATCATCATTGTCGCACTTATTAGAACTGTGATCTAAGTTTAGAAGAAATTTTCAAAATCACATGCCTATCTTCACAAGATCTCAATACAATGAGTCAAAGGATGAGATCCAACAAGAAGGTTATACTCAAAACACTCAAGAAGGAGGTGAAAGCAGTAATCCCCTTTATAGTATAAGTCGTAATCCACTTTTCAACAATGACATGGATAACAGAGAAGAAAATCTATTCCACAAGTACAAAGCCATCAACAATACTCCTGTAGATAGTGATGATGAACACGAGGATGAACTCCACCTTAGGGAGGTTGAGCAAGATCCTAAATTTCACAAAGCCATAGAAAAGATCTTGCAACATGACAAAGAAAAATATTTCCTCTATCTAGTTGATCAAGGAGCGAAATTACCACATGACTTTGATACTGAGATTTTAAAAAACAAACCTAAAAAGGCACCCCTATCTGATCTTAGTGCTTTAACTCAACAAATTAAAGCACCTCAAGGAAAATTTAAAGAGTTACAATGGGGAACCACCACAAAGAAATACACTTTTGAGGACATTTGTCCTTATAATTTTGATCTGAGTCTCAACATGATTCCATTTCCCAAACATTGTGAAATGCCAAGATTTGATCGCTATAATGGGAAATCGGATCCAACTGACCATGTTAGAGACTTCTGAAACATGACATTATAGTTCGCTCATGAGGACACTTACTTGATGTAGTTATTTCCTAGGATTCTTGGAGCTCACTCTATGGAATGGCTATCAAAAATTACACCTTCGGTCAAGACATTTGAAGAATTAATCAATCTTTTTATCTCACAATATGCTTACAACATCCAAGACCAAATCACTATGATAGATCTCTACAAAGCTGCACAAAAACCTGGTGAACCTTTTATTACTTTTCTTCAGAGATGGAGAAGAATATTTGCTAGATATCCATGTCTTGTTCCTATAAAGGAAAAGATGGTCACCTTCATTAACAGCTTGAATTCAAAAATGAGCTATCATTTGAACTTACATTGTCCTCCTTCTTTTGAGAAATTGATTGAAGATGCCATAACCATTGAAAATGCTTTGGTCAAAAGAGGAATAATAAAACATGACAAAGACAATCCTAGCTCATCCAATCATCACAACAATCAGGACAAGTCTAAACTTTGGACTTGCAACAAGAACATGGTGAATGATGGTGTTATGGATGCAAATCATGTCTCGACCAAGCCATTTGTTCTTAGTACTCCAAGAACTCGCAACAAAAATGTCAACTTGATTACAAATAAAGGAAACAATCCTCTGCAGAACAATATAAATCAACATTCTACTCTCAATCAAGGGACTTCCAACAACCAAGGTTACCGAGGAACCAATAACAATCACAATTCCTTAGGGAACACATCAAATACAAATCCAAAAATATTTTCATTCTTCTATAGTAGAACTTTCACTCCACTGGGTCAATCTTTGGAATTTGCATTCAAAGAGTTAATGGCTAAAAATGTCATTACATTGCCACCTCAACAAAACTATGAACCCAGTGTGAAGCCTCCATCATGGAATGAGGCATACTATTGTGACTATCATCGGTGCAAAGGTCATCGCACAAATAACTGTCAAGCAGGTTGAAGAATTCTTTTCAATACTTAATTGAAAACGACACCATCACAATAGAAGGACATCAAAAAACCAATGAAGATCACCAAGCTTTTCGCAACCCTTTACCCAACTATCAAAAGGGTGTGTCTACTAGAAAAAGTGTCAACCATATTGATGATCTGATAATCAATCACGTCTGCACTGATGATGAACATGTCAACGTTATTAAATTCAACAAGAAGGTGGTATATAGAGAAGTCAACACAACAACAAGGGCGCAATCCAAGGTTGTCTTAAAAGGTGCCTCTTCAAAATCCACTGGGCCTCCACCACAACACCAATATGATCTAATCAACCAACTTCGGAAAACTCCCACTCAAATTTCCATCTTAGAACTCTTGAAGATTTCCCCAGCACATAAGGAAATTATCGAAAAGGCCCTTGTTGAAATGACTGTATCCACTGATTTGGATGTGGATCAATTTCAAGCCATGGTAGGACACTTGTCTTCACCCACATGTCTCTCATTTTTTGAGAAAGATGACACTTCCCTGACTCATCCCCACAATTCATCATTGTATTTAGAAGTCATGATTTACAAGTTTCGTGTCATACGTGTCCTAATAGATGGAGGGGCTAGTTTAATCATATGCACCCTAAAGTTGGTTCAAGCTTTAGGATTTTTTGAGGACTCCATTGATCCCAGAAGAAAGATTACCATTAAAGCCTATGATGATGAGGAAAGAGCATCCAAGGGTTTAATCATGCTACCAATCAGAGTGGGACCGATTATCAAAAATACTTTTTGTCAAGTATTAGATCATGATCTTGCCTACAACATCTTGTTGGGTTGTCCTTGGATCCACGAAATGCAAGCTGTCCCATCCACCTACCATCAATGTCTTAAGTTTCCTTATGATGGATAGGAAATCATGATACCAACTAATAATTCTAAAATTCAAACTTGCATTAACCTTGAAACCAGTCAAGATACTTGGGTTCCTAATAATCGAGAAGCTCAAGCTAGTACTTCTCTCAAGATTGAAACACAAATTAGTCAATTGACCAATAGCTTTGACAAGAAATTGAAATTCAAGGACCATGGAGTTGGGGAGTACTCTCTCTGTCTTGATAATTTACCAACATCACCTTGGTCACATGGACAACCTTCCATAGCACAACATCAATTATCAGCAATGTCAACATCGATGCAACAACCAACAGAGCCAAGCATGAAGTTTAATGGATGATTCATCAAGGAGAAATTCCCCATGGAAAATCCTGAGGATAGAGAAATTCTAAATTGGCTCTATAAAGATAAAGATGAAATAGTTCTTAATGTTAAATTGCCCATAGATAGATATGGTAAAGAGTATATAATTATGCAAAGGATGGGTTATGATGGTAATGGTCCCATCAGGAAGAGTAAAGAAGAATAAGTTGAACCTATTAATCCTCCAAGACTTGTTGGAAAAGAGAAAACTGGATTAGGTTATGATCCTACCTCAAAAGAAAGAACATCCAAACAACTAGATGACACCATCTTCACATTACAAGAAGGTTCAGATTCAAGAGAAGCATGTTTAGCCACAATTCAGAATTTCCTGGATACTAACTCTGACACAAACTTGGCTAAATATGAATGGGATACCATTTACAATGATGAGTTTTGGAGGGATGAAAAGGTTGATGTGATACACAAGTATACCCCTACTTTAATTGAAGGTGAAGGGGCAGGGTCCTGAACATGAGAATCTGAACTACAAAGTGATTATGATTCTAGTGATACTGAGTTACATTTAAATGAACAAGACCATCACGAGAATAGTATCATCATTGATCCACCTCATACCTCAAATCCTATGGCCAACTCCATTATGACCATAACCATAGACGACTTCACACAACCTAATGACTCACTACCGCTTATTCATCTTGATCTTATTGATTGGGATTCATCCGAACCTATCATTATACCTATGTTTCCAAATGATGAAGCCATCGTAAACTTCCTTTTCATAGATGACATAAATGATTGTTCCACCAGTGATTTTTGGCACAACATCTTTAATCAGGAGGGTGTAAAGTCTTCCAGCTACAAAATTAAAAATCAAAAAGAAAGAACTAATGGTGAAAACTAGAATTTGGCAGTGTTAGATCAAACAAAAGATAAAATAAAGAGCGTATCAGATGGTGAAAACCATTTTAAGGCACCAAATGATGGGAATCTTAACACTCTCCCAGAGTACTACCATGAGCGATCACCTGTTTTGATTGATCCTACAAAAGTGATCAATCTTGAAACATCAGACAAACCAAAGATTTTACAGTTAGCTGCATCCATGATAGAGACATAGGTGCCAGAGTTCGTAGATTTTTTAAGAGAAAATCAAGTCAACTTTGCTTGGTCTTATGCAGACATGCCAAGTCTTGATCCTGATTTGATCATGCATCACTTGTCTATTAAACCAGGGGCTAAACCTATGAAACAAAAACTTAGAAAGATGCACCCCCATGTTACATTACTGGTTAAAGAAGAATTGAGAAAACTCCTTGATGTGGGCTTCATAAGATCAATTAACTACGTCGAATGGATCTCTAACATTGTTCCTGTATCTAAGCCAGATAACATTGTCAGAGTGCGCATAGACTTTAGAGATCTTAATAAAGCATGTCCTAAGGATGACTTCCCACTTCCCAACATCGACACCATGGTTGATTTGATAGTTGGCCATGCCATGTATTCATGAATGGATGGTTTTTTTAGTTACAACCAAATCAAGATTGCACCTAACGACCAGGAGAAACCAGCTTTCATGTGTCCGTGGGGAACTTACTGTTGGAATGTCATGCCTTTTGGTCTAAAGAATGTTGGGGCTACTTATCAAAAAGCCATGACTACAATATTTCATGACATGATGCACACATTCATAGAAGATTATGTAGATGACATATTGGTGAAACCATACACCAGAGAAGGACATCTGGAAATATTGTCTAAAATATTTACAAGATTGGAGAAATTCAAAGTTTGCCTTGTTGAGGCTACAAAGCTGAAAGTTGGAAATCGAAAAGAGCACTTTAAGAGAAGAAATAGGAGATAGGGAGATCTCTTTCAATGCTAAAAATAAGAAAATTTTGAAGGCAAGTAGAAGCTGAGTCAAAATGCAGCAACATGCACAAATTGACATCACTCAACTACATGCAGATTTGAATAAGAGACTGAAGAAGCCATTGCAGCAGTTTGCATTAGTGGATAGATGTCAGGTCCATTGCACTTGCAAGCACAATGAGTTGGGGTGTTTGAATTTTTTGAACAAAATTGAAAAGGTCTTGCAAGGATAAATCCCCTTCTAGGAAATCTATCTGCCCTTGGCCCCAGAAGACCCATAGGAAGAATTACAAACCATGGCAGCCAATGCATTTAAGGAGCTGATCCAAGAACATTCGAGCAACAAGGATGGACCAAAATTGGAGGAAGTACTAATGTAAAGTTGGTGTAGATTTCATAATGCACCACATTCAGAATTTATGTGTCCATCATGTAACAACATCATTTCTCAAGCCAAGGGTTGTTTGGACAAGTTGGAGTAGCCAACTCTCAATGAGGAGAAGGTATCCAATGAAGCAAAAGATTGTCAACATCTGGAGGACAGCAAAATAAAGATGAACCAAGAAATTTGACACAAGTTGGTGTTGGGGAAATAGACATAGAAAATGAAAACCAAGAGGGAGGAGCTAAAAGTCTTGGGACAGCAAGGTGCATTGATGAAAATCTGATTGTAACTAGTTTAGTAGGTTTTCCCTCCATTGAAGAAGAGCAGTCCTCCACTCAAGAAGAGGAATGAATGGAAATTGAAGATGAATTAATAGAATTTGCAGTAGCATATGCTAGGACAGCCAACACAAATGTTGAAAATCAAGAAGAAGAGGCTGAAAGCCTTGGGGCACTAGAAGGAGTTGATCAAAGTATAAGTAAAATCAGGTTGGAAAACCTCTCCTTCATAAACGATAGTGAGCGAGAATTTGAAAATGCAGATTTGGGGGAGTGGGAACAAGCACTCGCCATGGCTATCTACCATCAAGCTTCTTTTTTGAATGATGATGAGGACCCAGTAGCAAAAAGATATGACCAACTCGTCTCTAGATTAGCAAGGGATTGGTCAGAGCTAAAATACCAAGTGGATTTGGAGGTTCTACTATTACCAAATTGG
Source organism: Sequoia sempervirens (assembly GCA_007258455.2). Classification (NCBI taxonomy): domain Eukaryota; kingdom Viridiplantae; phylum Streptophyta; class Pinopsida; order Cupressales; family Cupressaceae; genus Sequoia; species Sequoia sempervirens. The sequence continues at coordinate 754,397,946 of VDFB02058242.1, read as the reverse complement.
TGTACACTTCATGATTCATCACATTTGGAGTTCACATGTGAACTAGGCCAAGAAGCCATCAAACAAGTCAAAGAACAAGCAAGGCAGCCAAGTGCCTAACCTCCTCTACTTGCTGCTCAGATTGAAGTAGAAGACCAAGAGCCTGAGTCAAGTGATGGGTCAGTTGAAGGTGGACCTCAAGAGGATGTTGGGGCAGCAATAGAAGGACAACAATATAGTCTCATACTTCCGAGCGATGAAGTAGATCAAGCGGGAATGTTGTCCACCAGTCACCAAGAAGTTCTTCCTCTTGAAAAGCAGTTGTGTACCATGGACGATGGGATTTTTGGTGAGTCTTCGGAGGGAAATTATGTAGTAGACTTTGGTCCCCTTGATGAGGTTCCATCAATTGATGACTTCTTTCCATTGGGAGCTACACTACAGAGGTATGCTCATGCCAAGGAAGAGCACATCCCAGAAAATGGTAGCAATGAATACATACTCCTTGAGCCCCCGAACGGTGATGCATTAGAGTTTCCAGATTGAGAGAGGAGCTCCTTCTCCATTTACAGCGATAGTGAGCATGAGGAAATGAGTGAACGTCATGATGAGATGCATGAAAATCAAAAAGAAGAAGATAAAGGTAGAGGTGCTAAGATAGTTGCTAACAGAGATGAAGCACTCGACTGACTACAAGATGCAACTTGGAGTCCTTCCGCCATGATCGTTGTTGATCCTCCTTCATATTCAGATGGGCCCAATAGGATAGATTCACATATTTCATCATCCCATGACACTGAACATCATGAAAATAAGGCTGACACCTGGGAAAGGAGATGGGACAAAATGCTGCCCCTTGAAGATAGCAATCAAGAAGAGGTTTTGGCAATGGAAACCCAGGCAGATGAGGTGTACTTCCTCGAGGAACAACTAGTGGAGGTTGTGAATCCCATTGGTAGATTAAAAGAGTTGTTTGCTGCCCCATCCTCCCAACCTTATGAAAGCTTAATGTCCGAAGTGTTGCACCCTCCACTGCACCCGCCCGAGGCTACCAATGCAACAATCAAGGATGTTATGCTTTCTCTTGACTGTCCAACGCTGCCACCTCTGTGTGATGACATCCAGGTTTTATCCTTCCTTGCCCCTATCATTTCTCATAACTACACTTATTATTTTGATTATGGGAATAAGGGAAAATGAACATGTTTATGGATTAACCATGGGTTCAATGAGCATCCTCAATTGCTGATTTTTTATGATGACATGATTGAACTTGAGTGCTGCAACATTGAATTTATTTTTTTAGAATATAAAGATAAATTTACATGGTTAAGAACAACAACAATCGCCTATTTTCTTGTGCATGCACTGCGAAATCCAATGAGTGTTAATGTCAACTTGCCTTGCCTGAACATAATGCTTTGTAAATATCTTTATATATAGTCATTTTTTAGTAGTATAGGTTTCCTGTAAATACTCCACTTTCCTGCTTTCCTTAGGTTAGTTGGTGTGTGTAGGTTGCTCACTTTGTAGGTTGTTTTCCTTTCATTTGCTTTCGCTTTGTTGCTGCTTTGTTTGGGGTCCCTTTGCTTTTAGATGGGCATGTTTGTGCACACAACAACCATACTTATTGCCTATAGTTGTTTTACATATTTTTTTGTCAAACTCTAATCAAGTCTTCAGAGTGGATGGTGAAGGTCTTCTGTTAGTGTCAAGTGATCTGGGTGTTTGATTCAAAGAGGATAAGTTGTTAGCTTAGTCTGACTCTAACGTATTCTGAAATCTTATAGCTTTTACACATCTTAAGAATTTGACGGTCACTATAGGGCCTTTTGTGAAGTCTAGTTAAGTGAAAAATCTAAAATTTTGCTCTAGTGCCACTATGATTCTCAGCCCTGAGCGCAAGCTTCAATGCTTGCGGGTTGAAATAAAAGAGCTGAAAAGAGAAAAGAAAGAAATAAAGAAAACATTGAAAATTAAAAGAAAGGAAAATTCAACTTTTCAAGGGTATTCGAGCAACTCTATTGGGCCTATGGATGCCCGGTCGACAGTAGAGCAGTGTTCGGGAGAATCATCGTGATAGCCTCGTCGGGGCTATGGATGCCTAATTGGCAGTGAGGCAATGTCCCATATGCTTTTGGTGTTAGAATAAACTATGTAGCTTAACTGAACGTACCTTGGGTTCCTGTAGCAACTGAAGTATGGGAATTAACGCAATTGCACACATTTGGATTTTTAGCATACTGAAGGTTGAGTTGGCTAGTGGTTTTGATCCTTTGGATTGGGCGTCTGGTTTGTTTGCCCTAGCGAGAAGGTCAGAACTAGAGATTTTGGGTTTGTGATTCTAGTTTGTCATCAAAATGCTCTGAAACATTTCCCCAGCGAGTCACCATTTGTTGTGCATGTTTTGCACACACGCCCTCCCATAGGTAGGGGACCCCTTTTTTTGCTCCCAACAGGTTGCTTTGCTCCTATCTTGTTTTGCGTGCACCATATCCAATCCCAAATTGGTCACGTGCCTTCAAATAATTAAATTCCCTTCAACAAATTCACCCACTTAGGGTATTCAAATCCGCGGAGAAATAAAGTCGCTCATCCCCTTTTTTGCCTTTGTCTTGTTCTTGCTATTTGGAAACATCTATGGACCCCTGTTGCTCCCATTTCCACATTTTTTACTTTGTGGGCAACCTTTTTTGGATCTAGGGTGTGTTTAAAGTGCATAAATGAACTACCAAGGTTTTGTCAACGTTTCATTAAGTTTCGATGGTTTCAGAACTTTTCCTCTAGAATTCTCTTCCTCCTTGGCTATTTGGAAACATCTGTGGATGCCCATCGCTCCCGTTTCCACATTTTTGACTTTGGGGTCACCCTTTTTTAGATCTGGGATGTGTTTGATGTGCTTAAATAAATTGCCAAGGTTTTATCAAAGTTTGGTTAAGTTTCAGTGGTTTTAGAGCTTCATCCCCTTTTACTATTTTGGAACATCCAGGGGCCACCTTCCTTCCGGCTTGTAGAGACCGGCCCCTCCGTGGCCGTTTCTAGGGCTCTACCTCTCTGTGGCTGTTTTGAACATCTAGGAGCCTCCCTTCTTCCTGGCTATTTTGAACATCTGATGGCCATCTCCTTCTCGCCCTCTGGAACCAGGGCCCTCCGTGGCTGTTTCCGGGAGTTCGTCCCTCCTTGGCTGTTTTTAACATCTGGGAGCCTCCCTCCTTCCCAGCTGTTTTAAACATACGAGAACCTGCCTCCTTCCCAGCTATTTTAAACATCTGGGAGCCTACCTCCTTCTTGGCTATTTTAAACATCTGGTAGCCTCCCTTCTTCCTGACTGTTTTGAACATCCAGGAGCCCGCCTCCTTCCCGGCTATTTTGGCTTTCGTCCGCTATCTGCCTTCTGGCTTTCTTCCGCCATCATTCCACCCTCTGGTGCATACACCTTTCAAGCACACATTAATGTTTATGGCCCAAATGAGCTCCAAATATGAATATCAAGATATTTTGATGATGCATGGATAGATCTAATAGGGAATTTATAGGTTTGACTGACATTTTCCTTAACTCATGTATAAATGCACTTACGACACTTCGTTTTTGCAGGAGTCAAGAAGTCTTTTGTAGGTCTATCGAAGAGGCCTATTGAGGGAGTTGTCCTACCTTTTTCCAGATGATGATGATTTCTAAGGAGCTTTCTGCCCAAATTAGAGGCCACCAATCCATTGATGCAAGTCATTGACCGACTTGTTTGATCCAATCAAAAATGTTGCAAGTCCACCGGATGGAGGGTAGCCTTCAAACAGTCTCTGCTACAGTAAAAAGAGAAATCAGCTACAAGACAAATTTGCTATAGTAACTGGTACTAGATGATAAAACAGAGAAAAGACAAGGAATGTATTTTAAATTGTTGGATATTGGGGGTAGGTGAAGCCCTAACTTGTAATGAATCTGAGCCACTCAATACAAATTGATCCTAGCCATTCATTCAGGCTTTGGAAAACTATAAATAGGGGCTTGCCCCTCATTTGTAATGGTTGGAGAGCTATTGTAAAAAGTATTTTACAACAATAGAAGATAGAATTGCATGATTTTATGGATGTTCTCTTTGATTTTGCTCATCTTGCATGCATGGTTCTACTTCCATATTAGTTTTAGTATTAGTTTCTTGAATGGCTGTCATGATGGTGTTGTTATAGTATTTGATGAACTTTCAGCTCATGCTTTTTGTGGTTCATTGATAATGAATCACTTTGCAAAGCTAGTCTGAGCCTCTTTCCTTTATTGCTGCAACTTAGTTCGATTAAATGTGCATGATGTGTGTATGTGATGTGAAAATATACAGTCCTTAGAAGATTGCACTGGTTTTTGTGTAGATGTAGGTTTCTCTTGGTCAAGCAAAACTTAGTTTAAGAAGCCTGTCAACTTTAGCAGCCACCATTGTTACTATTCATTCGTAGCTTAGGATTAGAATAACTTTCTTAACCCTTCTCCTTTTGCTATTTCTTTTTATCCTTGGTTAGAGTAGGATCTAAAGCATCACCATGAATCCAAATCAGATGAACTTGATGAGTTTCAGCTTGTTGTTTTGAGTGGACAACCACTATTCATTCACTTCCAGCACTTTGAAACTGTATTTGCAAACCCAACTTCCCATGCTTTGTAACTCATCTGTAAGACTGCCTTGTGATTCCAACAAATCACATCAAACAACTTAGATACTCCAAGCATTGTCAAGACCTAACATTAGAGACCTTGGGATAATGTTATGCAATCCGATTGTGGAAGATTGTCTTTCAAGAGAGGTAGTGCACCTATGCACTGTCTGTACTAAGAAGTGCATAAAAAACACATCAATAGAACTAATTTCTTGTGCATGTTTTGCACACACGCCCCGTCGTAGGTAGGGACCCCCTTTTTTTTGCTCCTGATAGGTTGCTTTGCTCTTGTCTTGCTTTGCGTGCCCCATATCCAATCCCAAATTGGTCATGTGCCATCAAATGATTAAATTTCCTTGACCAAATTCGCCCGCTTAGGGTATTCAAATCCACAGAGAAATAAAGTCGCCCATCCCCATTTCTGCCTTTGTCTTGTTCTTGCTGTTTGGAAACATCCGTGGACCCCCGTTGCTCCCGTTTCCTCATTTTTGACTTTAGGGGCAAACATTTTTGGATCTAGGGTGTGTTTGAAATGCATAAATGAACTACCAAGATTTCGTCAATGTTCCATTAAGTTTTGATGGTTTTGGAACTTTCCCTTTGGAATTTCCTTCCTCCTTGGCTATTTGGAAACATCCGTGGACGCCCGTCGCTCCCGTGTCCACATTTTTGACTTTGGGGTCACCCTTTTTTGGATCTGGGATGTGTTTGATGTGCTTAAATAAACTACCAAGGTTTTGTCAAAGTTTAGTTAAGTTTCGGTGGTTTCAGAGCTTCCTCACCCTTTTGTTGTTTGAAACATCCGGTGGCCACCTCCCTTTCGGCCTCCAGAGCTCGACCCCTCCATGGCTATTTTTGGGGCTCTACCTCTCCGTGGTTGTTTTGAACATATGGGAACCTCCCTTCTTCCTGGCTATTTTGAACATCCGACGGCCATTTCTTTCTCGCCCTCCAAAACCCAAGTCCTCTATGGCCATTTCTGGGAGTCTATCCCTCCTTGGCTATTTTTAACATTCGAGAGTCTCCCTCCTTCCCGGCTATTTTAAAAATTTAGGAACCTGACTCCTTCCCAGCTATTTTAAACATCCAGGAACCTGCCTCCTTCCCAGTTGTTTTGAACATCCAAGAGCCTGCCTCCTTCCCAGTTGTTTTGGCTTTCGTCCGCTGTCTGCCTTCTGGCTTTCTTCCACCGTCTTTCCGCCCTCTGGCACTTACACCCTTGAAGCACACATTAATGTTTATGGCCCAAATAAGCTCCAAATATGAATATCAAGATATTTTGATGATGCATGGATAGATCTAACAAGGAATTTGTAAGTTTGATTGACATTTTTCTTAACTCATGTATAAAAGAACTTACGACACTTCATGTTTGAAGGAGTCAAGAAGCCTTCCATAGGTCTATTGAAGAGGCCCATTGAGGGAGTTGTCCTACCTTTTTCCAGATGATGATGATTTCTAGGGAGCTTTCCGCTCAAATTAGGGGCCACCAATCCATTGATGCAAGTCATTGACTGACTTGTTTGATCCAATAAAAAATGTTGCAAGTCCACCAGATGGAGGACAGCCTTCAAATAGTCTCTGCTATAGTAAAAAGAGAAATCAGCTACAAGACAAATTCGCTACAGTAACTAGCACTAGATGACAAAACAGAGAAAATACAAGGAATGTATTTTAAATTGTTGGATATTGGGGGTAGGTGAAGCCCTAACTTGTAATGAATTTGAGCCACTCAATACAAATTGATCCTAGCCATTCAGTTGGGCTTTGGAAAACTATAAATAGGGGCTTACCCCTTATTTGTAAGGGTTGGAGAGCTATTGTAAAAAGAATCTTACAACAATAGACGATAGGATTGCATGATTTTATGGATGTTCTCTTTGATTTTGCTCATCTTGCATGCATGGTTCTACTTCCATATTAGTTTTAGTATTAATTTCTTGAATGGTTGTCATGATGGTGTTGCTATTATAGTATTTGATGAACTTTCAGTTCATGCTTTTTGTGGTTCATTGATGATGAATCACTTTGCAAAGCTATTCTGAGCCTCTTTCCTTTATTGTTGCAACTTAGTTCAATTGCATGTGCATGATGTGTGTATGTGATGTGAAAATATGTAGTCCTTAGAAGATTGCACTAGTTTTTGTGTAGTTGTAGGTTTCTCTTGGTCAAGCAAAACTTAGTTGAAGAAGCCTGTCTACTTTAGCGGCCACCATTGTTACTATTCATTTGTAGCTTAGGATTAGAATAACTTTCTTAACCCTTTTACTGTTTCTTTTAATCATTGGTTAGAGTATGATCCAAAGCATCACCATGAAACCAAATCAGATGAACTTGATGAGTTTTAGCTTGCTATTTTGAGTGGACAGCCACTGCTCATTCACTTCCAGCACTTTGAAACTGCATTTGCAAATCCAACTTCCCATGCTTTGTAACTCATCTATAAGACCGCCTTGTGATTCCAGCAAATCACATCAAACAATTAAGATATTCTAAGCACTGTCAAGGCCTAACATTAGAGACATTAGGATAGTGTTCTACAATCTGATTGTGGAAGATTGTCTTTTAAGAGAGGTAGTGCACCTACACACTGCCTGTGTTGAGAAGTGCATACAAAATACATCAACAAAACTAATTTGTTGTGCATGTTTTTCACACACGCCCCGCCGTAGGTAGGGAATACCTTTTTTTACTTCCGATAGGTTGATTTGCTCATGTCATATTTTGTGTGCCCCATATCCAATCCCAAATTGGTCACGTGTCTTCAAATGATTAAATTACCTTGAGCAAATTCACCCACTTAGGGTATTCAAATCCACAGAGAAATAAAGTCGCCCATCCCCTTTTCTACCTTTGTCTTGTTCTTGTTGTTTGGAAACATCCATGGACCCCCGTTGCTCCTGTTTCTATATTTTTGACTTTGGGGGCAACCTTTTTTGGATCTGGGGTGTGTTTGAAGTGCATAAATGAATTTCCAAGGTTTCATCAATGTTTCGTTAAGTTTCGATGGTTTCAAAAATTTCCCTTTGGAATTCCCTTCCTCCTTGGCTGTTTGGAAACATCTATGGATGCCCGTCGCTCCCGTTTCCACATTTTTGACTTTGGGGTCACCCTTTTTTAGATCTGGGATGTGTTTGATGTGTTTAAATGAACTGCTAAGGTTTTGTCAAAGTTTGGTTGAGTTTTGGTGGTTTCAAAGCTTCTTCCACCTTTTACTATTTTGGAACATCTAGCGGCCACCTCCCTTTAGGCCTCCAGAGCCTGGCCCCTCCGTGGCCATTTTCGGGGGTCCACCTCTCTGTGGTTGTTTTGAACATTTGGGAACCTCCCTTCTTCCTAGTTGTTTTGAACATTCGACAGTCATCTCCTTCCTACCCTCCAGAACCCGGGCCCTCCATGGCCGTTTCTGGAAGTCTGTCCCTCCTTCCTAGTTGTTTTAAACATCCAGAAACCTGCCTCTTTCTTGGCTATTTTAAACATCTAGGAGCCTGCCTCCTTCCTGGCTATTTTGAACATCCAGGAGCCTGCCTCCTTCCTGACTGTTTTGGCTTTCATCTGTTGTCTGCCTTTTGGCTTTCTTCCGCCATCTTTCTGCCCTCTAGTGCTCACACCTTTGAAGCACACATTAATGTTTATGGCCCAAATGAGCTCCAAATATGAATATCAAGATATTTTGATGACTCATTGATAGATCTAACAGGGAATTTGTAGGTTTGACTGACATTTTCCTTAACTCATGTATAAATGCACTTACAACACTTCATGTTTGCAAGATTCAAGAAGTCTTATGTAGGTCTATCGAAGAGGCCTAGTGAGGGAGTTGTCCTACCTTTTTCCAGATGATGATGATTTCTAAGGAGCTTTCCACCCAAATTAGGGGCCACCAATCCTTTGATGCAATTCATTGACCGACTTGTTTGATCCAATCAAAAATGTTGCAAGTCCACCAGATGGAGGGCAGCCTTGAAACAGTCTCCACTATAGTAAAAAGAGAAATCAGCTACAAGACAAATTTGTTACAGTAACTGGCACTAGATGACAAAATAGAGAAAAGACAAGGAATGTATTTTAAATTGTTGGATATTGGGGGTAGGTGAAGCCCTAACTTGTAATGAATCTGAGCCACTCAATACAAATTGATCCTAGCCATTCATTTAGGCTTTGGAAAGCTATAAATAGGGGCTTGCCCCTCTTTTGTAAGGGTTGGAAAGCTGTTGTAAAAAGCATTTTACAGCAATAGAAGTCAGCATTGCATAATTTTATGGATGTTCTCTTTGATTTTGCTCATCTTGGATGCATGGTTCTACTTCCATATTAGTTTTAGTATTAGTTTCTTGAATGGCTGTCATGATGGTGTTGTTATAGTATTTTATGAACTTCCAGCTCATGCTTTTTGTGGTTCATCGATGATGAATCACTTTGCAAAGCTAGTCTAAACCTTTTTCCTTTATTGTTGCAACTTAGTTTGATTGCATGTGCATGATGTGTGTATGTGATGTGAAAATCTGTAGTCCTTAGAAGATTGCACTAGTTTTTGTGTAGCTGTAGGTTTCTCATGGTCAAACAAAATTTAGTTTAGGAAGCCTATCTACTTTAGTAGCCACCATTTTTACTGTTCATTTTTAGCTTAGGTTTAGAATAGCTTTCTTAACCCTTCTTCTTTTGCTGTTTATTTTAATCCTTGGTTAGAGTAGGATCCAAAGCATCACCATGAAGCAAAATCAGATGAACTTGATGAGTTTCAGCTTGCTATTTTGAGTGGAAACCATTGTTCATTCACTTCCAGCACTTTGAAATTGCATTTGCAAACCCAACTTCCAATGCTTTGTAACCCATCTGTAAGACTGCCTTGTGATTCCAGCAAATCACATCAAACAACTGAGATATTACAAGCACTATCAAGAACTAACATTAGAGACCTTGGGATAGTGTTCTGTAATCTGATTGTGGAAGATTGTCTTTCAAGAGAGGTAGTGCACCTACGCACTGCCTGTGTTGAGAAGTGCATAAAAAACACATCAACATGCCTCAATCCCAAGAAATGTGTTTTTGGGGTCACATATGGCAAACTCTTAGGGTAAATTCTTTTAGAAAATGAAATTGAAGTAGATCTTGCTAAAGTTCAAGCAATCATGGAAATTCCTCCCCCAAGAAATATTAGTCAATTGAGGTCACTATAGGGACAACTTCAATCTATATGGAGGTTCATTGCACAACTGGCTGACAAAAGTCTACTTTTCACACATCTACTACATAAAAATGTTCCTTTCAAGAAGGATGACAAGTGTGAATTTAATTTTCACCAAATCAAATAGTACTTAATGACTCCACCAGTCCTAGTACCACCAAATCCAAACAAGCCGCTGATCTTGTGTCGTAACAGAGACATCCTTGGGAGCATTGCTAGCATAAGAAGACCATATAGGAAAAGAACGTGCAATTTATTATATCAACAAAACACTAACAAGCCATGAACTCAACTACACTTCCATTGAAAAGGCCTGTTTAGTAGTTTTCTTTGCTTCATAGAAATTTTGGCATTATATGCTAACACATACAATCAATATTACTTCAAAGATTGATCTACTAAAATATCTATTAAGCAAAGCATTATTGATAGGAAGGCTGGCAAAATGGGTAATGATTCTAAGTTAGTTTGATATCCATTATGTTGATCGCAAGGAAATCAAAGGACAAGCTATCGTTGATCAACTAGTTGAAGCACCACTACAAGTAGACCATCCTCTACACATTGAATTTCCAGATGCTGATGTCTTTACTGTAGAATCTAAACAACCACGGTCCTTATATTTTGATGGCTCTTTTAGTCAACATGGATCGAGTGTAGGCATACTCTTTGTCACCCCTCAAGGACACACCATTCCTTGATCATATAGGCTGATGTTTCCATGCACCAATAACATAGCCAAATATGAAGCATTAATCACTAGACTAAAAATAGCACTAGAATGGAGGATTACAGAACTACAAGTGTATGGTGACTCACAACTAGTCATTAATCAGATTGATGACAATTATTAGACCAAAGATGACAAACTGTTGCCATATAAAATGATGGTTGATGATTTCAAGAAGTATTTTGTGGACATCAAATTCACGCAAATTCCAAGGCTTGATAACAAAGCAATTGATGCCATGGCTATGATCGCATCATTGTTACAACTCACAGAAAATAAAGCTCGCTATGAATTTCTGGTGGAACAATCATTTACACCTACTTATGACACCCCCAAAAGCCAAATCATTTGCCACTTGGCGGGATTTGATTCACGTTGGTATGGCAAGATCTATGCCTACCTGAAAGATGAAATCTTACCACTTGGTCTATCCCATAACCAAAAACATAATTTCATCTGCCAATCCTCCTGTTATACCCTTATCGTTGACACCCTTTATTGCTAGGGTCTTGATGGTACTCTTCTTCGATGTCTTGAACGTGATGAATCTAACAAAGATTTACAAGAAGTTCATGGTGGCAATTGTGGTACTCATTCGAGTGGATTGGCCTTATCCAAAAAATTGATTAGAATGGGTTACTACTGGCCTACAATGGAGAGGGAATCATTCAATTTTGTGAAAACATGTTCAAAATGTCAGATTCATGGGAATCTCATTCATGCTCCCGCATAAGAGCTACAACCATTCACACCAACCTGGCCATTTTCTCAGTGGGGGTTAGATCTTGTCGAAAAGATTCATCCTTCATCCTCAAATGAACACAAATTCATCATCGCCGCCATAGAGTATTTTACCAAGTGGATTGAGGTAGTACCTCTTACGAAAGTTACCAACAAACAAATATCATCATTCATACTGAATTATCTTATTTGCTGGTATGGCATTCTCAACTCCATTATTGCTGATCTAATGGATGACCTTTCAAGAATTGGAATGTTGATGAACTTTGTGAAAGATTCCATATGCAACATAGATACTCAACGCCTTATTATCCACAAGGGAAAGGCCAAGCAGAGGCCTCAAATAACACCATACTAATTTTTTTTAAAAAGACTATGAATGATGCAAGGAAAGATTGGCATGTTCAACTCAATCCCACCTCATGGGCTTACAAAACCAGTGTCCGCACACCAACAAGAGCAATGCCATTCACTCTTGTCTATAGAGTGGAGGCCATCTTACCTCTCGAAGTTGAAATCCCATCACTCAGAGTATCCTTGAAAGGCCTCACAACAGATGATGAATACAAAGTTTCCCAACTGCAAGAGCTAGAACTCTTAGATAAAAAGAGACAAAGAGCAGCTGATCATTTGAAAGCATATCAACTTATGATGTTTCACATCTATAATCACAGGGTAGAGCCATGTACTTTTCAAGTTGGTTATCTTGTTCTGAAAGAAAACCCACGTAATCAACAAGACAAAGAGAAGAAAGGAAAGTTTGAACTGAATTGGCTAGGTCCTTATGTTTAAGTCAGCTATGGTTTAATAACATACAAGTTGTCCACGCCAAAAGGGGATCTGTTTGATGAACCTATCAATATAATGTATTTGAAGAAATATTATGTTTTGTCAGCTATCATCATCCATAAAAGTCCTAAAAAAAATTCAAAAATAGTAGAAAAAATCCTAAAAAAAATTTAGAAACAACAAAAATAGTCTTGAAAAAAATTCAAAACAGCAGAAAAAGTCCTGAAGAAAATACAAAAACACCAGAAAAAGTCTTGAAAAAAAATCAAAAACACTATAAAAATTCCTGAAAAAATAGTTACCTTGGTGAAAATTTGGCAAAGCAGGCATCTCGGTAGCACATAAAAAAAAAAAAGGTCATAGGGTGAAAACCTGGCAATAGGCAGTCTATTGACACGAAAAATGCAATAAAAACAAATAGTGAAAATCTAGCAAATAGACGCTATTTGTGGCTCTCCATCGATTAGTTCATATTCTACACTTGGCTTCTCAACCTTCATTTTCATGCTTTTTTCCATTATCTTAGGGCCATACTAGCATCATGCTCCCATCATTTGCCTAGAACAATAATGTCTTACCATGGCTTGATTATTGTACATATCCTTTTTCAACAAGTTGTGTCAGCATCGGGGGCAAACGTTGTCATACTGGGGGGAAATTGATCAACTTTCAAGCTTTACTGAAATAGTTAGACAAGGAAATTGAATCAAATCGTGTGAACAAACAATCAAATCCTATGAAAAACTATATGATCATTGATCCTTATCACAACAATTTTCAAGCAAATAACATATCATGACTCATATCAGGATGATCTAAAATCTAAATAATGGTTGGAAGAACAGTATTTCATTTTGAACAATGGTTGTTTGATTTTTGATATCATCTCTTTGGAGCTCTCTCAATGATGTACTGAACTAGAGTGGTGAGGAAAGAGAATGATTCTTCTCTGTCTACTGTCTTGAGATTAACTAGCAATCTAGTGCAAATATGTTGCGAGACATGATTTCCAAAGCAATATCATTGATGACAGTTCCACATTTGCATTGGAAAGTGGTTAATCATTATCTGTTTATGCAAGAAATGCTCAAGTCATCTTAGTTTAATTATACCTTGATGCTTGTGTTTACTTGCTATATCAAAAATCATGAAAGTTGTACTCTGGCCATCATTGGTGCTAATTTACCCTCTAATGCTTGTGCATACTTCCAACATTTTAAAATGCTCTATGATGATTTAGGAAAGCTACCAACAAGCTCAAATGGTTTGTTTCATTTCATTGCATTTCATTTTAGGTCATTGTACATATCTGCATACTAGATTTGCATCAAAGTTTGTGAAACATCAACGACTTCCATGTCTCTTTGGAATATTTGTGGAGGACATTTGAACATTTATTTCCTCATCACCTTTCATGTTCGTATTAGTAACATTTTATCATGTATCATTTTTTTTTTTACATTTATCACATTATATTATTCCATTCTTACTTATTATTTCACTTATCATTTCTTATTTTATCATTTTTATTTCATTCCATTATCATTTCATTTTCATTATCATTCCATTATTGCATTTCATTATCATTATCATTCCATTATTGCATTTCATTATCATTATCATTCCATTATCGCATTCCATTATCCTTATCATTTCATATCACTTATCATTTCATTATCATTATCAGTCCATTATTGCATTTCATTATTATTATCATTCCATTATTGCATTTCATTCTCATTATCATTATCAGTTTCACATTATCGTTATCATTATCATTTCGTTATCATTTCATTATCATTTCCCCTATCTATTATCATTTTATTTTTATTATCATTCCATTATTTTATTCTCATTATCATTATCATTATCATTCTCATTTCATTATTATTATCATTCCATTTTCATTATCATTATTAGTTTCACATTATTATTTCATTTCATTATCATTTCCTTATTGCAATTCCATTATCATTATCATTTCATATCACGTTCATTTTATTAGTATTTCATTTCATTATCATTCATTTTCCACTATCACTTAACATGTCATTATCATTTATCCCATTATCATTCATTTCACTTATCACTTATTCCATTTTCAGTTATTTCATTAACATATCATTTTCTCAATTGCATTAATCATCATCACAATACATTCCATTTCATTACATATCATTTATCATCTTATCACACATCACATCATTTGTCACATTACATTCATATCATCTCATTAATCATCCTATCATTTTCATATTTAATCATATTACGAATTCATGACGCATACCGTAATCACAACCATTCATTTTCCATCATGTTATCATTTTACATTTGAAAATCCAAAAACAAATATTCCATACATGCATATTCATATCATTTTCCAAAAATAACACCTTTCATAACATATCACATATTCCAAGACATATTTTCATAATCATTTCATCCACCTACATGAAATCATTAGTACGCATCATCAATCATTTTTTATCATCATAAAACCATCATATCAAATCATCCTACATATCAGGTTAGTCATTAAATCATTCCCATGCATATCAAAGTACCATAACATATAGAAATAAATGCACATCACATCATCAAAAATCATCATTGCTGCATATCATCACTCATCATAAATAATACAAATGCACAAAGTCCAATGAAACTGAAAAGTCCAAAGAGAGATACATGGGATATGATCAAAAATCAAATATACATGCTCCAAAAATAATATACATGTGTAAAATACAACCGCATCATAACATCTGCATCAGCTAGTCGATGCCCTTGATAGAGTTGGTCTAGAAGGAGGTGGTCTGCCACTAGTACCTGCGTCGGGATCCTGCCAAGGCCTGGTAAACCCTAAACTTTGTGTACGTGTCTGTGACCTGCTCCTGGTCCTAGTGTGGGACCACGAGAATGGCTCTCTGCGATCATGAGGACACAGCTTCTCGTATCTTACTTGGTAATACTCTTCCTCCCTCGCTATCTCCATACCCTTAGTGATGGCCTCTTGCAATGATGCACTCTCCACAGTGCCCATGAGCCTTTGAGCTACCCCCTCGACCTCCACTACCCTCTGTCTCAAAGTATCCCTCTTTGTCATCAACAATGCTATATGTGGGTCTGGGGTAGGCTGGGCTACCTATGCTGGTGCTAGAACCTGAGCCTGTTCCTATACAAGTTGTGCTTGTAATTGTGCTATCATAATCTATGCCTAACTTAACTAACCCTAAATGGTCTGTGCCTGGGCCTACAAAGTGGCTATCTATGTCTGCTGAGAAGAAGAGGACATCTTGATGATCGTTCGTGGCCTGCCCCTAGACCTAGGCCTCCGTAAAATTAGTGCACTGGCTAGGCTATCCATCCTCTGCCTCACTACTCTAGCCTCCTCCCCTCCATCATCTCCCCCGTCATCCCCATCATCCAGGCTATCATCTCCACCACCCTCCTTTGCCTGCTCTCCACCAAGCACACCCTCCTGTCTCTTTTCCTCTGGCTGCTGTACCACTACAATAGGCCCTGGCTCATCTGGACATGTAAATCGTGGGAAGAGATGTTTATGAAAGTACACTAGGTACTCATTTGACATCACAAAATTTGTCACCTCTAGCCTATATGCCCATACCTCAGGCTGTAAACTTGTATACTTTGTATAGGCCACCTGGTACATGATGCATTGGCCCCATCCTAGATCATCCTTGCGCCACCCATAGTGAGCAACACCTTGTGGCATCCCCTGAGTGAATCCATACTATCTCTGAACCCGTAGTGCCAAAAATTACTCAATAATGAATGGGGTGTGTCTTATCAGATACTTGGGTATGCAAACAAATGGCATCTCCAGATGATCCATGTCTCAAGGCTCGCAATCTACATATGGTCTCCATATAAATGAGTCTAGATCATCTAACACACATTGCCAGTACTCCAACTTGCACCTGAATATGCATATATGTATGGCTTGCCTGGTGGCCTAGCCCTGGCACATGCTGGTCTTGTAACTGTAATATGCTCCCACACCTAGATCTAGAGCAAAGTCACACCACTAGCCAAACTCATCGACCCTCGGTAGACCACCTGATGTAGATCAAGATATAAATGATCCAAAATATAACTCCCCTAGGTATACCTCCATGGCTAAGTAATCATCCACTCCAGCATCCTCCCCCACCCAACTGAGAATCCCTTCAACTGATGGTTCGGTCCAAGGAAGCCTCCAATGAATGCAACTAGCACAACAACTAAGGCTAGATATCTGCTAAAGTCCACCCATGGCACCCAATATCCTGATATCAACATGTCGCTGCAAATCCTCCTTAGTGCATCTATCCCTCCTATCTCCTTGTGGTCATAAATCACAAGGTCACCTACCACAGCAATCCCTAGAATCTTGTACCCGTCCTCAGGTGTCACGGTCATCTCCCCTGTCAGAAAATGAAAGGTGTTATGATCCGAATGCCACCTCTCAGCCAGTGTTGTCAATAGTCCCTTGTAGAGTCGAATCCCTCATGGGATAGTCAACAAGGATCCCAACCCGTAGTCAGCTATCCACTGCACCTCTGCAGGAGTCAACTCTCCTATCTGATCCCAACATATAGGGAACCACTCTCTAATCTGGAGGTTGTCGAAAACCTCCCATTTTATTTTGGTCATCACAAGAGAAATTAATTAGACTCATATCAACGACTCATATCATTTGTTCTATCTATCAAGTGACCTTTATTAGTGATCCATATCAAAATAATCAATGCATCTATCAAATGACTTATATCAATGACCCATATCAAAATACTCAGTGCATCATATCTGTGACCCATATCAGTGACCCATATCAAGTGAACTATATCAGTGACTCATATCATGAATTCAATCCTACATATATCTATCTACATATCAAGTCAAGCTACTCTATCATCCTATTACTATTTTTCTTCTTTTTTAGGAAAGAAAATTTATCACCGATCAAATCATTTTCTTATTTGAATTTCAGTCATGAATGCAAATATGTTTGAAAATCATCATCTACTATTTGGTTTCTATCGTAGAAATCAAATTTATTAGGAATTTACTCTTTGTTTTCTATTATGGGAAGCAAAGTTATCAATTTATCAGACAATCCATCAATCAATCAATCAATCTACTCTTTTTTTTTGAAACAAAGTTATCTGACATTTACTCTTTGTTTTCTCTTTTGGGAAGCAAAGTTATCAATTAATAATCAGATTTTCTATCATTTCTATCCATATTAGCATGCTGGAAAAATAATTTACCTATCTATTGACCAAAGAAGCAATATGCACCATCATTTTTTATCACACTTTCATTCAGCCAAAATTTTCCCAGATGCGCTAATCTGTGCCTTTGATGCACTAAAACTCAAAAGCGCTACAATTTACCTCAAAAGCGCTAAAACTCCTTATATACATTTTTGCACCCTATAAGTGCTAAAGTTTTCCCTATAAGTGATACAACCCTAGATGCACTAATGTACACAACTGATGTGCTACTTCATTTCCTAGAAGCACTACAACCCTAAATACGCTAAACTACCCATCAGATGCGCTACTTCACTTCCTAGATGCACTAATTTACCACTGTTCTAGCCAATTCCTATATGCGCAACTCTATGCCCTAGATGCGCTAGAGTGCCTTGCCCAGCCTACCACCCTAGAAGCGCTACTCTATACTTTAGATGCACTAGAACACTTAGTTTTCCCTTATACCTAAAAGCGCTAGAAAAAACATCAAATGTGCTAAAATAGGCCCACAGATGCGCTAAAATGAAATTTTTAATCCTAAATCTGCATGAAAAACTTGCACAAATCAATCAAATTCATCAAATTTCAACTCACAAAAGGTTTAATTTACTCACCAGTGGTCCATATGCGGCAGGTCTTTGAAATCGACGGGCCCACTCAAATCTATGAGTGTGCAAAGGGATTTGCATCTCGCTAGGTCACTGTCAGAGCATCAAAATCACTGAAGCGAAAAGGATGACAATGAATTTTACTTTTACCCTTTTTACCTTATATGGGTCATTTTAAGAGGGTTTTCGATGACATTTTTCACCAAGGGTAGATTTTACATCAATTATCGCAAGCTAAATCACTCAATTACCATTTGAATTTCCTCATCCATCTGAAACTCATATCATCATCTGTGATTTACCTCTCGAGGGGGCATCATCAACATCAACATCAAAAATGTATCAAGGGAAAAAGGTTTATTTTCTTTGAAGCAATGCATTTCACACATCACTTCAAAGAGGGGCAAAATGTATATGCATAAAATTGGTCATATTTAAATTATTCCTGACATTTAATTAAATATTTATTATTTAATTAATTCCTCTAAATTCTTCCACATGTAATTAAATTTAATCAATTTAATTATATTGTTCATTCATTTTATTCTCCCACTACAATTAAATAAATTTATTTTACTTAATTATTCCACATATCTACTTGATTAAATTAAATAAATACATTTTATTTATTTAAGTTAATTATCATCTTTCGAATTTAATTAAATCTTTTTAATTAAATTTAAATATTTCTTTTCTTCTATTTTAGAACATTCTTCTGATTAATTAAATATATTATTTAATTAATTTCATAATGCATGTCATTTCTTCAAATTTAATTAAATATTTTATTTAATTAAAGATCTTCTGCTTTCTTCAAATCATAATTAGATATTTCATTTAATTATGAAATCTTCTGATTTCCTCAAAATCTTGATTAAATAATTATTTAATTAAGAAAAATCAACATGCACTCATAAATAAATAATTGAATTGGACAATTCATTATTTATCTTCTCATAATCTTTCCATTTCTTTCTTCTAAAAAAGATGATTTTTAGTCATCTCATCTTATCTCTTCCATGAAAATGGAAAAATCTAGCTTTATTTGATTCTTCTATTTTTCTCTTCAGTCTCATACATCTTCTACTATTCGATCTATCAGGAATTATTACAGTCGTTGACCAACCTAGCCAATCAAAATCCTCAAAAAGCTCTATATATGCATGTACAAATCCAAGCATTAGTTACGATGACACAGACGAATGCATACACAATTACGCTTGCATTCTTATATTTTAGCAATTTCAGCATTATTCGTATCATAGCATAATTTTGTATTTAGCATAGTATGCATTTTTAAATCTCATTATCTAGTAGCCTACTTCTTTGTGCTTGGAATTCCAAATCTGAGAGCAACTTAAGCAAACAAAATGCTGGAGATAGAGAGCAATAGGATGACTTTAGAGAAATAGCCATAAAATAGTTTGCTTACTTGTTTTCTTTCAGTTTCTTTGATCTAATTTTCTAATGAATGTGTTTGAATTCATTTATAATTGACATATTTTTCATACACACAAGTTCCATTTGTAAAAAAAATTGGACAGAAAACTAAGGCTTGATCCACATCCAGTTGGACAAATAGTTAAGGTTTGATCCACCCCTCTTTCTTTTCTTTCTTTCTTTAAGTCTTTCACATTGTATGATTGAGTATCTTATCAAGATGTGGCATATTTAACAAAGGTGTGTGCCTCTTTATGCCTTTTATGGTTTTCCATGAGATCTTAGATCTTGGGGGCTTGACCATGGGTGATCCCACAAAGCTGGTTTACAATTTCTAGGAGGAATTGATTTTTGCTAAAATCACATATTTATAGAAAATATAATGACTTAAGCCTTAAAAGGTTCCATTTAAATAATTCCAATTGAAGAGGGTTTGATAAAAATACCTTAAATTAAACCCCCTTGGATAGAACCCCACTAGTTTTAAACCATACCTATAACAGAGTCTCCTTTACACCTATCAAAATGCTAATAAAAAACCACTTTTGATTTACCTTTTGGGGGATCAAATGAATTCATTTAAAATTTATTTTTTGCAAGTATGTAGTCCTTATTATAAACTTCCCAAAAAGTATAAATTTAAATAAATTTAATTTTATTATTATCTTTATTTTTTATTTCTCGTGAATGTAGGTTTTTCATCAAAAATCAAGCTCTCTATTCTACACATTTGGAAAAATAGCATATTATTAAAAAAAAGAATTTAAAATATTAGTGCACCAGATATTGAAGTCCTTTATCCAACAAAAAAAAAAATGAATTTCGATACATACAAAAAAGTTACGCATTATACAGTCGCGCTATGTCTGAATTATAATTGGTTTTTAATTCTAAACTTGATTAAAGGAAAAATATTCAATAGAAAACTATCTAACCAAGTGGAAGTAGTAGATATCATAGTTACGAATCTAAATTTGAAAGAATTAGAATTTTATCCTTCATGGGAAAAAGCTATGCGTTATACGGTGAGTGTCACTTTTTAAAAATGTTGTTTTCTGAAAAAAAACTAGTTTTTGAGGGAGATGGAAAAAGAAGTGCAATCTAATTCCAAAATTTTTGAAAAAACTATTTTAGAATCTATAGACAATATTTCGTGAAACTCTAGTTTGCATCATCTTCAAATTCCTCATGGTTTAGTCACTATAGGTGCCTGAAAGTGAAGATTTAATTAAAAAACATTATTTTAGTGTCTAGTTTGGCCAAAAATTGTAAACCACTATTGTGGGATCACCCCCATCCTCCCTAACCTTTTTTGTCTTATCTTTCCAAGAATTGTATAATTAGAACTCTCTTGATTTTCTATTTTAGTGTGTGTTTGATGCAAGGTCATACTCTCACTAAAGTGGTGGCTAAATTTAGTGTAGGAAAATGTAATACTTTACATTGTCACACTTTGTTTGAGCCCTCTTAATTAAAATGGGATTAATTATGACTTAATAAGCCCTATTTTACATCTACAAGCCTAATAAATTATATTTTTCAAAGGGGAAACCTGACAACAATTAATGTTGACACATAATACTTTACCTTGAGCAATGTGCATTCTAGGAATAGGGACCTAGGACCCATTCACCAATGGGTTAATGGGTCCACCCTAGGCCTTTGAACCTAAATTTAAATTGTTTTTGGTGATTTTTTAACATCCCTAAATTCAAAATTTCAAGTCAGCTTGTAATGTTTAATTTTTGAGAAATTAAGAATACATACCTTTAAATACAAGGTTATTTTATCAAATTTTAAATGCTAGAAATTCAAGTGAGAAAAATGTATAGAAAATTTTATGATCAGGGGCATTCAAGATGAGATATATTAGTGATTTATTGCATCAATCAAGATCTCAAGAATCATGTTAATTTTTTTTGCAATCTTGCATTCTTTTGGAGGTAACATAGTGACATAGGTTTTAAAGATTCAAGCAAGCATTCAAAGCAATATTTCAAGCATCAAGATCCACATCCATTGAAGCCATTTCGAGCAAGATCAACATCAAAATTTTAGATTTCCAAAGGATTATTCAAGAGTTTGGTGATTTTCAATATAACATTGTTCATTCATCACTCCTTTCATGTTCCATTATTTAAATCCAAGGTTTAATTACCCAAATGGGGTTTGACCAAGGGAAACCCCCATTCAGAAAAAAAATAAAATAAAAAATAAAAAAAAATAAAAATTTGCCCTCTTGTGTTTGTTTTTCAGATATTAGGTTGAAGATGTTGGAATGCACGTTACTTACCTGCATATGCTTAAGTCCAACTTAGCATTTATTAAAGTAGTTGCATTTAATTTTTTTTGGTCTGTGCATTGATGGAGGGCGGTCACCTACTACAGGCATGTTTCCCATGATCTCTTCTCAAGTTTCTCCACATGTTTCTTGTATCTTTCCTTGGTTATTTATACAAGTTCCTTTGTACATTTTAGATTATCTCATTCACATCAATGGTGAAATAGCTTCATTTTGGTCGCTTCTCATTGTTTGGTTGATTTGGCTTATAGTACAAGCTCCTAGGTGCATTAACATGGTATCAGAGCTACTGTGATTGAAGCCCTTTTTGCCCATTGAGTTTGCAGCAGGTCTGAGATCCATATTCCTTCTTGCGTGGACATTTGTTCAAGTGATTATTTTGCCACTTTTCATTTTTTCCTCCAAGGTGGCTCACCTATTGATTGAGTGGGTTCTCTTCCATTTCTAGATCCATAACAATTTTGGAGATCACTGTTGGAGAATTCCCTTCTTGTTCCTGTCTGGCCATTCTTCGCTAATAGGCTTTTGCATTATGAACCAAGCTGTTCATAATAGCCAAATTTTGCATCAAATTGAGTGGCAGCAAGGATACCTAATGCGAGACATTGGAGTCTCATTCGACCTGTGTGCAGCCTGCTGCTTGGAGGCTGTGCAATTCACTTGGAGGTAGTGATTATACTTGTGAATTCCGTTATCTTCTTGCATAGGTAGTGGTTCTTGCATGTGGTGGATTTCTAGGAGGTGGTGAAGTCAAGAAGGAAGATCTATACCCCTCTGTGGGTATTCTTCTTTTGAAGAAGTTTCAAATTTGGGCTTCTGCCTCTTGCTAGAGGACTCATCTCCTACAGCATGCGCAGTCTCCTTGACTCTACATTTTTTCTTCACTCTCTAGCATGATAACTAACTTTAGTCTCTTTTCTAAAGTTTCCAAAGCCTTTTTTTGCGCTAGGAGTTCCTGTGGGCCCATCTACGTTCTCTATAGAGGAGTGCTTTAGTCCCACACTGGGCAGGTTGATGTTTGCCTAAGGCTTTAAATAGCCCATTTTCCTATCACTTTGTCATCGAGCTACCTGGCGTGTTTTGTTCTTGATTTATTCCTACGATTCTTAGCACTTCCTCGAGCTGTGAGTAGCACGTTCTCTTTGCTAATGTGGCACTTCCATCTTTGGTGACTTGGCACTTCCACTTCCATCTTTGGTGACTTGGCTGTAACTCGACTCTATGGCCCGTTCTCCTTGGTGCCTTGGCACTTCCTTACTAGAGTTTGGCATGGCTTGTGAGGGTGTTGGAGCACTTTTTGATCATATGGTGTGACCGAGAGCTTCAAAAGTGTCTAAAATAGACATTTTTTTCAAATTTGCACAACTTTTGCAAACAAAGTCTTTTTTCAGTAAACGAGCAACCGTTGGAAAGCTACTTCAATGACCTTCACTATGGATGAGGTGTTTTTTGGAAATTCTATCATTTTATGCCTTTTTTACTAGCTTGAAGTTGCAAGTTGTTATTATTGTATCTCTTGGAAAATTTGGTGTTTTGAATTGTAAAATCAGTTTGTATCTATTATGGGGGGTGTATATTGCATTTTTTAGTCCTTTGTGGGCCCTTGTATACCATGTCAGACCCTAGGATTGAATTGCTCACTCCACACAACTATCACACATGGAAGCTCAAAATGTCACAATTGTTGCAATCTCGTGGTCTATGGCAATTGTTGGATGCCGACCAACCTAAATTTAGAAAAACATTTGAGCTATTTGTTCATAGAAACAAAATGGATGAGGCTAAAGGACTCATAGGTCTTCATGTGTCTAATAATTTGTTATTTCATATTGTTGAGTGTAAAATACCTAAAGAGGTGTGGGATAAGCTTGTAGCATTGTATGGTAAAGTCAATCAGTTTAGGATCTTGCAACTTGAAGCAGATCTCACTTCTCTCTCTCCAGAATCTTTTCCCTCCATTCAGGATTTTCTTGCACAGTTCAAGTTGATTTTGTCTCAATTAAAAGGATGTGGTCAAGCCAAAGAAGATAAGGAGTGTATTTTTTTGATCCTGTCTAAGCTAAGAGGTC
The DNA here is from genome assembly GCA_007258455.2 of Sequoia sempervirens. Taxonomy (NCBI): domain Eukaryota; kingdom Viridiplantae; phylum Streptophyta; class Pinopsida; order Cupressales; family Cupressaceae; genus Sequoia; species Sequoia sempervirens. The sequence goes on along the minus strand of VDFB02058242.1, from coordinate 754,374,190 downwards.
CCTTTCAAGTGTTTTCCTCTACTTTCTATTCTACTATGGATTCTATGGGGGAAGATCATAAGATGCCTACTTTTGAGGAGTTTTGTGATCGATTGACTAGGGAGCAGGCCAAGTTGATTCAGATGGATGCTCTACCTAAGAGTCATCCTTTAATGGCTCAATCTTCCAAGGGCAAGGATAAGAAAAAGAAGAAGCCCAAGATAAATTCATCTTTAGGTGGTGAGTCTCTCTCCAAGCCTAAGGTGAAGACTGATCAAAAGCATAATCCTTCACCTCCTCCTTCATCTAACTCTGTCGAGTCAACTTCCAAGTCTAAGAAGAAGAAGGAGAACTACTCATTCTGTGGAAAATCTAGGCATATTGATGCACACTGTTTTGCAAAACTAGCAGCATTAGAGGAAGCTATGAGGAAGCATAATCTTGCTATGCCTAAGTCTTCTTTTTCAGGAAAAGGGAAGACCCTCTTAGCTACGGCTTTGTCCTCTACCAGTTCTAGTTGTATTCTTGATTCAGGTGCTTCTCATCGCATGACTCATACTGTGGATCTTCTCGATTCTCTTTCTGATAGTCTTACTTCACATATTGTTGTTGGGAACTCTTCTCAAATTCCAATTTTGGGAATAGGATCAGTTCATATGTATGATGGTAGCATTGATGATCTTCTTATTCCTGATATTTCATAGAATTTGCTTTCTGTCTATCAGATTTGTAATCATGGTGATGGAAGTCTTGTTGAGTTCTCTCCTACTGATGTGACTATTCAAGAGATGCAGGATCCTAAGAAGGTCATTGCTATAGGAACAGTTGACCGTGCGGCCCATTTGTATAGGTTTGATGGATTTGAGTCTTCATCAAGATCATCCCTTATTGCTCATGCAGATTCGACAAGCAAGCTTTGGCACAGACAGTTTGGGCACCTGAATTACAAATATCTTCAGCAGATGAGCACACAAAATTTGGTAATTGGTCTACCTTAGATCTCTTGTTCAGATGGAGTTTGTCAAGGTTGTGTGCTTGGCAAGCATCATAGGGATCCTTTTCCTAAGGGCATGGCCACACATGCTTTGGTACCCCTTGAGTTGGTGCATAGTGACCTCATGTCATTCCCCACTCCTTTTTCAAGGGCCAAGTATGTGCTCACCTTCATTGATGATTTTTCTAGGCGCACTTGGGTGTATCTTTTGAAGTACAAGGATGAGGTTCTTCGACATTTCATGACCTTCCTTGCATTTGTGGAGAAGCAGTCAGGACATTCCCTTTAGAAGATTCACATAGATAATGGGGGGGAGTATGTCAATCAGGCATTTCAAGAATTTTGTTGTACTAAGGGTATTCTTCATCAACACACAGTGCCATACACTCCTCAACAGAATGGTGTAGCTAAGCGGAAGAATATAACTTTATAGGAGATGGCCAATTGTATGATCCAATATAGATCCATGGCTCCTGCATTTTGGGCAGAGGCTATCAATTGTGCAAACTACATTCAAAATTGTATACCCCACAAGGTAGTACATAATATGACTCCCGAGGAGGCTTGGTCTCATGTCAAGCCCAAGGTTTCCTACTTTAGAGTATTTGGGAGTGATGCATGGGCATTCATTCTAGATGGTAGGTGCAAGGAAATGGAGAAGAAAAGTCAACGGTTCATTTTTGTTGGCTATTGTGAGGATGTGAAGGGTTATCGGTTGTTCGATCCTGTCACTCGAGAGGTTCATTTTCGTCGTGATGTTCAATTTGATGAGTCTTTCACTTTGATGGATTCTCCATCACAAGCCTCTCCCTCTCTTCTTCCTATTTCTTCTTCAGAGGATGTTGTGCTTCCAAATGATGATGATGATGCCTGTAATGATGTTGTTCCTGATGTTGGTATCGATCTTGTTGTTGATATTACTCCATCTTCTCCTTCTCCTCCACCTGCACCCCGTCGAACTTTATGGGCTTGTACACTTCTTGAGGATGTTGGTTCTCTTGTAGGTGATCCCATAGCTACACATTCCACTCATTCCCACACTTCAGGTATCAGTCTTTTGAGTCATGTAGTTTCTATTGATACTCAGAAGTTTTTAGATGCTTCGGGTGTTATAGAATGGGATAGTGATATGATAGAGGAGTATTTTTCTTTGGTGAAGAATCATACTTGGGATTTGGTTCCTCTTCCTAAAGGAAGAAATTTGTTTTGATGCAAGTGGGTGTATCGTACCAAGTTTGCATCTGATGGTTCTATTGATAAGTATAAGGATCGTCTAGTGGCTAAGGGATTTTTTCAGGTTGATGGCATTGACTATTCTGAGACCTTTTCTCCTATCGCAAAGATGGATTCCATATGCCTCGTGCTTTCTATTGCTGCATCTCAGGGTTGGTTAGTGTATCAAATGGATGTGAAGAGTGCTTTCTTGCATGGTGATCTTCATGAGGAGATCTATATGGAGCAGCCATTTGGCTTTGTGCAAGACCCTTCACTTGTTTGCATGCTCTGACGTTCATTGTATGGTCTCAAACAGGCTCCTAGAGCTTGGTATGAGAAGATGGATAGTTTCTTGCTTGTTTTTGGATTCACTAGATGTGACTCTGATCCTACAGTTTACATTCAAAGGCATGGGGGGGATCTTCTCATTCTTGTTCTTTATGTGGATGACTTGATTCTCACAGGTAGTTCTAGTGCCATGATTGAGGATACTAAGCAAGCCTTGATGGAGCATTTTGATATGACAGATCTTGGTTTGTTGCATTAATTACTTCCTTGGTCTTCAAATCCATCAGTCTTCTACTGGTATTTCTATCTTCCAATAGAAGTATGCTCTTGATTTGCTTTAGAGGTTTGGAATGGCTGATTGCAAGCCAACCCCTACTCCTTTTCAGTCAGGTATTGTGTTGTCCACTAGTTGCACTACTCCATCTGTTGATGCTACTTTGTATCGGCAATTGGTTGGCACCCTTTTGTACTTAACACATAGTTGTCCTAATATTTCCTTTGCTGTTGGTCTTATCTCTTGTTTCTCTCAAGATCCTCATGAGAGTCATTGGAAGGCAGCCAAGTGTATTTTACGATACATTCAGGGCACTACACAGTTTGGCATTCACTACACGTCAGGTGCTACTGAGATTGTGGGCTTCACTGACTCAGATTGGACTGGTGATGTTGATGATAGAAAGTCTACTTCTGGCTTTGTTTTCTATCTTGGTTTTGGTCTGGTTGCTTTGTCTTGCAAGAAGCAAAGTGCTATTGCATTATCATCAACTGAGGCTGAGTATCAAGGAGCTGTCTTGGCTAGTCAAGAGGTTCTTTGGCTTCGACGGTTGATGGCTGAGTTTGGATTTCCTATTGATCAACCCACTATTCTTTGGTGTGATAACCAGAGTGCTATACATATTTCTCACAACCCAGTGGAGCATCAATGCACTAAGAATATTGAGATCCACATGCACTTCATTCGGCAGCTCATTCAAGATGGTGTTCTTGCTTTGGAGTATTTGCCTACGACGCAGTAGGTTGCAAACATCTTCACTAAACCTTTGGCATCTCCTCGCTATCTTCAATTGTGATTGATGTTAGGGGTGAAGGAAGTTGTCCTTGGGGGGTCTTGAGAAGTCCTCCTTCCTTTCACTTTTGTTCTCTCTTTTGGAGAGGAGTTTTCTCGCATAGGGTTTTTCTCCTTTTCTTCAGTTATGAGAGATTTGTAGTTCATTGCATTGTAGTTGTACATAGGTACCTAACAAAGCTTTATTGTTGGGACCTATAATCCATCTCATATTGCATATTGCATATTCATTTTCTCCCTAAGTTGCACTTAAGGGGGGGTGTTGGAATGCACGTTTCTTACCTGCATATGCTTAAGTCCAACTTAGCATTTATTAAAGTAGTTGCATTTAATTTTTTTGGTCTATGCATTGATGGAGGCTGGTCACCTACTGCAGGCATGTTTCTTGTGATCTCTTCTCCAGTTTCTCCACATGTTTCTTATATCTTTCCCTGGTTATTTATACAGGGCCCTTTGTACATTTCAAATTATCTCATTCACATCAATGGTGAAATAGCTTCATTCTGGTCGCTTCTCATTGTTTGGTTGATTTGGCTTGCAGCACAGGCTCCTGGGTGCATCAACAAAAGAAGAATTGAAGATCTCTTGAGCAAGATTAGAAAAATTTTCAAAGTTGCAAAAGTTGTCATCAAATCATAGAAACTCACCTACAAATTTGATTTATAACTTTTTGACATAGAAACCTGGACCAAACAGAAGCTACAAATTGACATTAGAGGCTCCTAAATGTTTGTTGAAAACCATGAGCAAAGACCCATTTTCCCATGGTTGAATGAGTCTTAGACAGCCTCCCGAAACTATCTTTTAGTGACTGGTACAAAATGTTCTACTCTTCTCAAATCTACAAAATTTTTATTGTTTTTGTTAGTATTGAGCTTTAAATTGATGTTTCAAGTTTGAATTGGCATAATTGAGTAGATTTGTAATTTTTAGTTTTTCTCCCAAAAGATCCTCAATCATAAGGAAATCAATAGATTCCCTCCTTGAGTTGACTCACCTAAGGGTTGTAAGTCAATTCTTTGTGTGGGTCTCATTTCCTAATGAAATAGTGAGAAATAGTTCCATCATAACCCCATTTCAAATTTAACACAAGCCCATTTCCCATAATTTTAGGTCCATACTAACCTAGATTCGTGGATCCTTATGTAACATATTTTTCCTTGTTTTATAGATTTATCTTGGGGACAACCCCTATTCATGAGTTAGTCTTGTTGGGAATATATCATTGGTATAGGGCTTTCCAATAGGCTCTCATGGCCTTTCATGTTTCATACATTTTGTACTCTACCTTAAAGGAAATTACTCATAGTAGGCGTTAGCAATTACTTTGAGGTGGGGGTATGTATTCCATTACATGCTTCACATTGTTCACTTTTTTTAGTGCTTTATCGGAGTTATAGGGATTATAAATCTTGGTATGGTTGCAATGGGATCACACCTAGTGAAAATTGGTCCTCACTAGCCATTGTGTGTTTCTCCTTTTCTACATTCAAAAAGGTCACCTAGTGAATATCAAATTTTACTAGCTTATTGTTCTTTGGTTCACGGATCACCTAAAAAATATCAAAAAATTTTATCTTGTGATTCAAGAATTCCTTGGGTATGGATCCTAGTAATATTTTTGTGGAGCTTGTTATTGTATGATTATCTTAACCCATTTCACATGTTTACATCATGTTTGGATTGATATTAAATTATGTTTTCTTGTATTATGTTTTGTTTTCATGTTATGTTTTCATTATTTTATGTTATGTTATATCATGTGTCTTCATTGTGTATGATTCATGTTTCTCATGTTGTGTTATATCTCATACATGTGTTCCTTTTTTCTCATGTTGTTCTACCACATGATCTTGAATCTAGAGGCTAGCACATACCCTAGACTCAATGTCATCTATCTCCTCAATATTTGGACAATTGAACCCCTCTTTGATTATTCATACTTTAGTGTGATTTTGAGCCTAATTTCATACTCTCACTGAAGTGGGGGCTAAATGTAGCATAAAAAATTATCACCCTTGATAATTTCACATTAAGGTCAACTTCTCCCTATGTTCTTGTACCTAATTATGCATTGAATTGCAAATTTTACAAATATCTCTAAAAAATGAAACAAATGGAAATGAAAATAAGTATTTAATATTTATCCCCAACAATTTGGGCCTCAACAAGAATGGGTCTTGGCTAGGGAACCCCATTTCCTTGACCAACTCCTCTTGGCTCCAATTTGAATGTGTTAGTGTCAATATTTTTTGATTTAAGTTTCCAATTTCATTTTTCAACTACCAACATTTGATTTTTGAGAAATTAGAAGAATTACATATAAATACTGTAAAGTATTTTCACCATTTTAATCCTAAAACTTTTATTAGAAAATTGAGCACCCTAAAAAGAAATTAAGAGAAATCAAGAGTAAAATTATTATCATTTTAGCAACATTTATTTAGTCAAGCATCATTTCAATAATTCATCATTTTTTTATGTAAGTTTGTTCATGTTTTGTGTTTATTTGTTTTGTGAGTACTAACATTTGTAAAAATTCAATCAAGCAATCAAAATATCCTTTAAGGTGATGAGTACATGACTTCACTCCATCAATAAATATAGATCTAAGCACAAAATTGAAGCATTATTCAATTCATTAGGATTTTTTTCATTTATACTAGATACCCTACCTAGGGTAAGCTCTCTTTCATACATCATCATAGCCATTGTGGAAGTAGAAATACCAAAATGGAAGTTGACATTAGCAATCCCCTAGATATGACACAATCCTTCCACATCTTTCGTGTGTGTAGGATTTAAGATCTATTGAGCTAATTAAAGGAAGAAAAAAACTAATTGCTCATTCATGTATTCAAGTCCTACAAATTTTCAAGCCATAAAAACTAGAATTTCCTAGTAACAAGAAAATTTCCAATAGTCACCCCAGGAGAATAAGAGCTACAAACTAGAGGCTTCAAGATTGTTTTTTCAAATCTTTTTGTATTTTGTTTCTATCTTTTGTGTTCAATTTCTTAAAAAGCATAATAGTTTGTTACATTTTCATAGTTAGCTATGTGCAGGATCATCATGGAAAAAATAGGCCCTTAAGTGGCAAAAAAAATAGAAAAACCAGAGTTAGAAAACTTGACGTAAAAGTTTGAATAAGTTATCTATATTATTTCAAAAATATGTAAGAATAGAATTCGTATCAAATTGAATGTAGTTTCTAAACTACTAGGTTTGTTTAAAAAAAAATCTATTTGGTGATAATTTGAAATTTCATTGCAGTAGTACTAAAATTTCAAGGAAAAAATAGGAAGTAGGTGTCTGTCTGACCACCCTAACCACAATAAAATGATAATACTTTTTTATAAGATTTTAGATATAAGTAGAGGACTCGTGTCATGATGTGATGCATATTTTCTTGTAATTTTTTCCAAGTAAATAATTAATTATGAATTTTTTATTACAACTTATAAAAATATCAAAAACTCATATGTCTGACCACCTTAACTTGGTCAAACCTTCATGAAATTCATTTTTTTTGTTTGTAATCCTATAGTATGCGAAGAATAGAATGTGACACATGTTTTGGATTCCAAAAATGTGATATTGTTTGAAAGCTATAGATGCTTTTCAATTAGTTTATCAATCAGGAATTTAGTCATAATTTGAATAGAAAATGAATAATAATCACTTATTAAATTCAAAGTAAAGAATAATTTATATTGGTGGAAAGTTGAGAATCTCCTTTAAAACCCCTTTTTGTTTCATCAGTTTTGGGTAAAAAGAAAGTTGTCAGCCACATACCCACCATATTGCTACTTTTTGGCCCATCATGATCTTGCACATACCCAGTTCACCTTGGAATATCATTGCATCATAAAATTTAGTAAATTAAGAATCAATCCAATTATCAATCATCACCCAATACAGTAGATTAAAGTCGTGTTCCAACATTTTGACTCTTCCATTGAGGTTTATAGTCAAGTGGTTGTTGAAATCATTTTTAATCCAAAAAGAAATTGAAGAAACCAACAATCACAAAGATATAAACCAAGCATAGTGAACACACCAAAAACTATATGTAATCAACCTATTTATTAGATAGTTAGGGGTATCCTTATAAAGAAGAAATATCCAAGTAGGAGATGTTGAGGTGTTTCAACACCTCTCCAGTCTATAAACTAGCTAAGCAAAATATTAGGAAAATATCAACCTGCACAATAAATGCCTAAGTAGGCTTAGGTCAACTTATGTGTATACAAGCATTAATGTATACACTGACACCCCCCCTTAAGCATAACTTAGGTGTGCATGGATAAAATGGTTCTTGAATACTAACCTGATAAGGTACCCATGTACAATGCAATCTCTCTAAAAAAATAGAATAATATATAAAACCCTATGGGAAAACACTATCCTCAAAAAGAGAGAAGTGGAGAAGATTAGAAAGCCCCCCCAAGGATGATGATGATACAAATATAGACTGCATGCCAAGAAGAGCTCACAGATGAATGAAATTTTTCTCAATGAAGGGTTTGGTGAAGATGTTAGCAACCTACTCTGAAGACTAGCAAAAGACTAAGCTGATGATCTGGCCATGAATCAACTCTTGAATGTAATGCATATGAATATGTATGTGTTTAGTTCATTGATGTTGAACAAGATTCCTACATATCTAAATAGTACTTTGGTTGTCACAATAGATGACTATAGGTTTCCTGAAAGGAGTACCAAACTCAAAAATAATGCCTTGAAGCCATATAGCCTTTGTAGTTGAGTTAACAACCCTCGTAAAATTTTCCTTTGTGGATGATATAGAAATAGCATTTTGTTTCTCGCTAGACCAACTAATAGCACTTGAACCAAGTGAAAATTTGTAACCTAAAGTGGACTTATGATGCTCAATGTCACCAGCCCAATCTGAATCTGTATAACCAACCAAGTCAAGTGTTGAACCAAGTTTATAGTGAATCCCAAACCCAAGAGTTCCATGAAGATAGTGAAGGATCCTCTTAGCTACTTTCCAATGAAACTCGTGAGGTTTTTACATGAATCTTGAAACCATGCCTACTGCATAGGAAATGTATGGCCAAGTATGAATCAAGTATATAAGGCTACCAACAAGTTGTCGATACAATGTACCTTCAACTAATGGTGTAGTACATGGAGTCTCAAGCTTGAATCTTGAAAGAAAGGGAGTCTGAGATGGTTTTCAAGTAGTGAATATGAAACCATGCAAGTAGATCAAGAGTATACTTGGGTTGTGCAAGAGTAATCCTTGAAGTTGACTGTGAAATCTTAATTCCAAGGAAGTGGTGCAATAAACCCAAGTCTGTCATGTCAAATTTATCCTAAAGTGATGTATTCACTACTGCAATGGTAGATGAATTACTCCTAGTAATCGAAAGATCATCAACATATAGAACTAGTATCAAAAGTGAATCATCCTTCTATAGTAGATATACATTAGGATCAAAATTACATATAGTGAAACCTAAAGATAGGAGGTAGGAGTCCATCTTGACATACCAAGCTCTATGAGCTTGTTTAAGGCCATAGAGAGATTTCTTAAGTCTACAAACTAAGGATGAATCCTGAAAAAAACCTAGTGGTTGTTCCATATAGATTTCCTCCTTAAGGTCTCCATGAAGAAAAGTACTCTTCACATCCATTTGATGTGCATTCCATCCATGTGATGTGGCTATACTAAGTGTGAGTCTGATGGAAGTCATCTTAGCAACTGGTGCCAAGGTTTTTGTATAGTCAATGCCTACAAACTTGTGACAAACCTTTGGCTACCAAATGTGCTTTGTACTTATCAACTAACCCATATGCTACAAATTTAGTTTGATATATCCACCTACAATGAACTATTTTCCTTCCCTTAAGAAGTGAAGTCAAATCCCAAGTTTGATTTCTAATCAAGGAATCATATTCCTCATCCCTAGCAATATCCTACTCTGGTATTCCTGATGCCTCTCTAAATTTATATGGATTAGAAACTAAAGCAATGAAGGCATGTGGCCCCCCCTGAAAATATACTTGAATTATTCTATCATCTGCTAAATCCTATACTCATGTATCTTTCTTATGTATAGTGTAAGATGTGGGTGATTCTAGTGCAGATATATCAACTTCTAATATAATCCCTTAACTAGATGAAGATGGTCCCTCATCACTGTGAGAATTGGAAGAAGAAGATACTACACTAGGAATCTACTGAGAATGATCTAGATCATCATTATTGTAATTAGGATATGAAGAGTCCACAAGGGATAGTTTCAAAAGGTGTTTCTTGAAGCTTAACACTTCTATCAATAAATAGCTTTACACCATCTAGATATCCCACAAAGATGCAAGGTTTTGATTGTGGATCCATAGCCTTATATTTCCCTTTTGAAATGTGTTGCATGGCATGCAAGCCAAAAACTCTAAAATAATCAACTGTTGGTTTCCATCCTTTCCAAGCTTCAAAGGGAGTGATACCATTTAAAGCTTTATGTGGAACTCTATTTTGTATGTAACATGCACAGTTGATTGCTTCTGCCCTTGTGTGGGGCCCTTAGAGTGAATCATGCAATTAGTCATCTATTTTAAAGATCTATTTTTACATTCTACAACACCTTTTTTTGTGGGGTATAAGGAACTGTATGATGTAGATCTATCCCCTTTGATATACAAAACTTCTCAAAACTATTGTTAACGTATTCTCTCCCATTATCTGTTTGAAGAACTTTGATGACTTTCCTTGATTGTTTTTTGACAAGAGCTTTGAAATCATGAAAATACTCAAACACTTCTACTTTTTGTCTAAGAAAGTAGACACATGTAAAATGTGAGAAATAATCAATGAAGGTGAGAACATATCTATCCTTTGTAAAAGATGGATGGGGAAAAGCCCCTAAAACATCACTATGAACAAGTTATAAACCTTGTGTTTCCCTCCTTGATTTACCTTTGTCAAATTTTTCATTTGGATGCTTGCCAAGTGCACAACCATCACAAATAAATTTAGAAAATTTAACCTTAGGTAATCCCTTAACCATATTTTGTTGACATAGTTTTCCAAGATAGTGGTAGTTAGGATGGTAAAACTGCTCATGACATAGTTTTCTAACTTCATTTGAATGAGTTAGTAGTGATTTTGGAGAAATATCTATGGAAAATTTGGAGAAGGCATATAATATGGATTGGTGATTTTCTTCTCCTATTGCTACCAAATTGTTGCTTTGTAATTCTCTTATCTCAATTGAATCTGGAGAGAACTGTACTCTCATACCCTTCCCTAAAAGAGTTATTTGATACATTGAAAGGAGATTAATTGAGAGTGAAGGTACACTTAGAACATTGGTAAATGTTCCTCCTTCCACTTCAATAGAACCTCTCTCATTTACCAATGCTGGAGTATCATCACCTAAGGTGATTGTGGACATACTTGATGGTTTTAGGGATGAAAAGACAACTTGTGAAGACCAAAAGTCTTGAACCCATGATGGAGATAAATATTCTTTATAAACTAAGGCTTTTCCATTCAATTTCTCTTTGTCCTTAGTATTATCTTGATTTGATGAAGATGCCTTGATAGAATTAGGTAGCCCTATATTATTCTTTTTGAGAATTTTTTGTAGAACTTCAATTTTTTTCTTCATGCGATGTTTTTCATCATGTCCAAGATTTTTACAAAAGGTGCATGCAACTCTCTTTTTACCTTGAGAGTACTTTTTGGAGTTATCAATTTTATTTTCTTTCTTAACTTCCTTGTCCTTTTTAGTGCTTTTCTTCTCCCCTTTTGATGATTGAGGGGTTTCATTCCCTACAAGGAGGGCTTGAGGTTTTGTAGACTTCAAAGTACACATTTGAATTAACTTTTCTTGCTCCCTTGTGAGATTAGTAATGAAGTTATCAAGTGTGGGCATTGACCACAAGGCTCCAAGAGCCCTTATAGTAGAGTAGAAAGTTGATACAAACACAAAAAATTCTAGACCTAGCTTGGAAAGTACAAAAAGGATTAATTGGTCCTCTTTCTTGTCAATTCCACAATATTTTAAGTGCAACTTCAAGGATTTAAACTTAGTAAAAAATTCTTGTAAAGTTGAAAAATTCCTAGGACTAAGACCTAAGAGTTTATTTTCCAACTCATGGCTTCTAAGTTCATCTATTTTAACAAATAGTTTGTTAAGGCCTTCCCAAACTTGGTTGGGTGTTTTCAAGTTCTCAACATGGAACAACAAATCAGGAGATAAACTTAGGCATAGAAAGCCAAATGCTTGATCACACTTATTAAAAAGCTTTTCTTTTTCTTTAGTTACATTATGTTCTTTCTCTATTCCCATAGTTACCCTATATTAGCATGTGTTCTTAAGTACAAGAATTACTTTCACCTTCCAATCATGATAATTAAAAGGTGTTAAGGGAAATATAATAACATTACATTCTATACTACTTTGACTAAGATAGTTGTCTGAAGAAATTCAAAAAAGAAGAAATTAGAAATGCATGTAGAAGTGAAAAAAACAACATAACGACCCCCTTGATTATTTAGTTTTCCCCCTTTTTGGCACTTTTTTTTAGTGCATGTACTGCATACAATAATGAAAGTGAAAGATGACATTCATATTTAGTGCAAGTTCAACAACATTTGAATTTTTTTGCAATTTAACACTAACAGTTTTCATTTACAAAGGTAAGGGAAAAATAAATATTTTAAAAGAAGCTAGAGAGAGAACTACAAAGAAAAATTAAGCCCTCATGGGCTAGAAAGAATAGGTGCTAATAACCCCATATTCCCACTGCATCCTTGTTTCTAGTTGAAATTGTGCATGTCACCACACACACTAGCCACAAAAGAGATTTCATGTGGTTTGAAACCAGATTTCAATCTTCACTAAACCTCCATAGAGGTCTTCATAGTTGCTCAAACTCTTGGTTGCTTGCAAAACTCATGGATACTTATGCATGGGCCAGTGCACCTTTCAATATAGAATTTTACCTCTACTTGCAATATAGATATGAGGAAGGGCAGATTTGAGAACAACCCCAAATCACTGGTGGAGAAAAAACATAGGTCTCCAAATGCAAAGGAGGATTTCTTAGTGCAAATTGTGGGTTTCCAAAGATTTCACGACCTACGACTCCAAATACACCTACAAAATAAAATCAAACCTATGCAAATGATTCTCCTTTAAACCATGCTGAAGACTCCACCTTTCAAATCGTAGGCCACCGCATGCTTGGATTGAAAGATTTAAAATAAAAAAATGTAGGTAGATTGGGAGAAAATCAAGTGATGAAAAGATTGAGAAATTTTGGAATGGGCCCCTCTCTTGATGCATTGATCTGAGATGGGTAGAGAAGAGAATTGGCTTACTAGTTGGAATGCTAGTTGGATAGTACCTCCAATCTACTTGAAACTCTCTCAAATAGAAATAGACAAACTCCCTTCTCTCTATAGATTTATGGGACTTGATTTGGTAAAAAAAAATTTGAACACCAACAAAGAGATTTTTAGATGCCAAAATCTTCACGCCATTTCCTAATTATTATTCAAACTAATTCACTTTGGCCTAGTGCTATCTTTGATGGCTCCGATGCCATGAAGAAACTAACAATCACAAAGATATAAACCAAGCATAGTGAACACACCAAAAACTATATGCAATCAACCTATTTATTAGACAAGCAAGGGTCTCCTTATAAAGGAGAAATATCCAAGTATGAGGTGTTGAGGTGTTTCAACACCTCTCTAGTCTATAAACTAGCTAAGCAAAATATCAGGAAAATGTTAGCCTATGCAATAAATGCCTAAGTAGGCTTAGGTCAACTTATTTGTATGCAAGAATTAATGTATACAGTGACACAAACCAATTAGGAGAAGTGTTATTTAAGACTTAGATCCCTTTTCCAAATCAAACAATTTTAATATCACTCTTCTAATTGCTAGAGCTCATGTTTAATGTTTTCTCGTGATAGTATGGTCCACTTTGGATGAAGCAGCCTAATGTGGTTACATAAGGATATGTGGTTTTTTTATTTCATGTCTAGCTCCCTCAATGTTCATATATTTTATGTAACCAATTTAATTTTGGCTCTATGTCAATTCATTACATTTTTTTATCATTTATATTAGATACCCTACCTAGGGTAAGCTCTTTTTTATATATCATTATAGCCATTGTGGAGGTAGAAATACCAACATGGGAGTTGACATTGGCAATCTCTTAGATACAACACAACCCTTCTGCATCTTTCATCTAGGTAGGATTTCATATCTCTTGAGCTAATTGGAGGAAAAAAAAAACTAATTTCTCATTGATGTATTCAAGTCCTACAATTTTTCAAGCCATAAAAACCAAAATTTCTTAGTAACAAAAAAAGTTTCGACAATCACCCTAGGGTAATACAAGCTACAAACAAGAGGCTTCAAGATTATTTTTTCAAATCTAAAAAGGTAGGAGTATAGTTTAGTACACACCAAACCCTAGACATCACTAAATTTACACACTAGGTTCCTCTATATCTATAATCTATCCTTTTGTATTTTTTTCTATCTTTTTTGTTCAATTTCTTAGAAATCATAATAGTTTGTTGCATTTTCATAGTTTACCTTGGAATATCATTGCATCATAAAAGTTAGTCAATTAACAATCAATCCAATTATCAATCATCGCCCAATACAGTGGATTAAAACCCTGTTCTTGCATTTTGACTCTTCCATTAAGGTTTGTAGTCAAGTGGTTGTTGTAATCATTTTTAATCCAAAAATAAACCAATTAGGAGAAGTGTTATTTAAGACTTAGATCCCTTTTCCAAATTAAACAATTTTAATGCCACTCCTCTAATTGCTAGAGGTCATGTTTAATTTTTTCCTATGATAGTATGGTCCACTTTGGATGAAGTAGCCTAATGCGGTTACATAAGGATATGTGCTTTTTTTTGTTTGATTCAATCTTTCTTATTAATTATTGAGAAGTTGTTTTGTATGTGTTTATGTGATTATTTATTGTCTATTATTATTTAAATACATTTATCTAGATTTATTTAAAGAACATCCTCTCATCATCATGTATTATTAGATATTTCACATTAGAATGAACATTCATTCATATGAAGTTTTGAACATTAAAGAAACTACATTTATATTATACTTATCTAGGATAGTGTATGTTTGACTCCATTCTCTTTGATAACTTGCCTATGATGTAAATCCAATAAAACTAGGTAATTGATTGATGAGAATTTGATGCCCACAATCCAACAAATTCTCTTAGATATTTCTAAACATTCATAGCCCTTACACATCAATGGATAATAAAAAGGGGTGAACCAAGTTACAAAATATATACACTTAGGAGAACCACATAGATTTATAAATAACACTTATACACAATATAAGATTAATTGCATATAATAGAGATTCCACTTACATGTAATTTGGTATCTATTCTAATTCCTAATTAACTATCACATTGACAATATAACTCGATGCAACATAAACTATTTTCTTTCATCATGCTTACAAGAATTAAATACCCTATCTCTATTCATTTAATTTACATAATTTCAGTTATTTACACAGTACTATATATATTGCTAATAAATTCTAAAACAATTGTACTTTTATTATTTAATTAGCTATAAATTTGAGAAAAGGATAAGTTCATATTTGTAACCGGGTATATTCATTAATTGTACTGACTAGGGCTTGTGTTTCATTGGTACGAGGTTGGACTTCTCTATCTCCTCGCTTGACTTTCATAACTATCATTAATTAAATTCAGGTTTTTATTTAGTTAGCCTAAATTTAGACTAAGAGTAAGTTTACTTCTACAGCTATAAATCTTTATTACCAGTGATAATGTATTGACGAGTGCTTCTGTTTAATTGCTGGCTTTTGCAATATGTTAACAATGACACAGTGCTATGATTCAGTCAGGTTTCTGGTGATTTTTGCATGCATATTCTTATTCGATTCCACAACAAGCGCAGAGCTTCAAAAATACACATTTGTTGTAAGTTATTTTCTACTGTTAATTACTTCGCTCCTGCTTCCCCATGAAAAACGTATTGTAACATTTTATTCTTTCTTAACATTTATTTTGCAGGTAGAGTATATTTTGGTGAACTGTTTTAAAATTTTGTATGATTGTTTTGGGTTTTACTGGTGTATAGTTTTCGATTAACATTCAATGAAAACGACTTGAGAAAAAAATAATCTATTGTAAAATATACACAGCTAAAAGTGAAAAACTTTCATACAAATCCTCATAGACTCTGGAAAACTCGTACCAACTATTTTTTATCAATATCATTGTAGATTATCTGGTTTGATATTTAGTATCAATGCTATGTTATAGAAGATTGTTCATGTAGCAATGGCATTATACCGAGGTCGCCATTTGCCAAGGCAGGCTAAGAAGATTAATCATCTTTTGGAAATAGGTTGATACTTTAGAAATATTTTTCCGTGCGAGATTTCTTATGATAAGTTTCGTGTAACAATCGAGAAAGAAATCTCTGTTTTGGACTTTCACAGATTCAGGAGACTGCTGTTACGAGGCTATGTCAGACACGTAACATAATCACAGTTAACGGACAGCTACCAGGGCCGACGCTGTACGTCCGCAATGGCGACAGTCTGATTATTGAAGTTTATAACAAAGCCAAGTATAATGCAACCATGCACTGGTAGATCCCGCTTCTTACACTTCTAATTTTATTATAGTTGTAGAGCATACATGGAATTTGTGATACAATCTACAATACTCATTTCCAAATATGTTTAGGCATGGAGTGAGACAGATTCGTACGGCGTGGGCTGATGGACCAGCCTATATTACAGTGTCCTATACAACCGGGCGGAAATTTCTCATACCAATTCACCATTATTGAACAAGAAGGAACGTTGTGGTGGCATGCACATATTTCATGGCTCCGTGCAACAGTTCATGGTGCACTTGTCATTTATCCTCAGAGAGGCAACTGTTATCCCTTTCCAGAGCCTCTTGCTGAGGTTCCCATCGTGCTAGGTAATATACTCCAACCGCATGCAAGATACTATTAAATTAAAATTTGAAAGTCGTTAAATAGATTCTTTGAGAGTTTTGTTTAATTATGTGACTATTTAAGGTGATATGCATGGTTATAATACAATGACAGAAACAGTGTGGATCTTTGATTTCTGAAGGCAATCCAGCAGGATAAACTGATTCGGAGCATCCGAGAAAAAATCATACTAAATTTTATTTTAAACTTCTAATATTTATTGTAAACAACTTAGAATCCACCAATGGTTTTGAAAATGATAGTCTAATTTAGAATTAGGTACCTGTATTCATGCTTCCACTATGTTCTTACAAGATATTCATAGTTTTTTTTTATACATTAACAGTAGTCAATGAAAGATGCTTCATTTAATTTTGTACACATTTCAGTACTCTTACACATGTCATACAATCTCTTCCATATCTTACATCATATTCTTAGACACCTCTTACAATGTCATAACTGTCATCTTACAAACTTCATACTATTAATACCAAATATTGAGTGTGACATATAAAAATGTTAAAATTTTCTAAATATAGCACCCCATTCTATGACAAGCCATAAATTACAACAGAAAATATTAAATGTTTTTACACTGTTTTCTAGTACATGTATTCTTCACAACAGCTAATCTTAACAGTTAAGTAAATTTTAAATGCATATCTCTTATTAACGTAAAAATAAATGTGGGTTTAATTTTTATTGGGCAGGAGAATGGTGGAACAATGATCCCATCACGGTTGAATATGAAGCAAATCTCACAGGAGCAGCACCAAATTTATCCGATGCTTTCACTATCAATGGACAACCGGGAGACCTCTATCCCTGCTCAAGATCACGTAAGTACTAATTCTTTACAACACAAATTTACGATTAACCATTAGACAAGGAATACTAAGTAGGTACTTTGTTAATTAAGGAAACCCTGTTGTATGCAGAAACATTCCAATTATCTGTACAGCAGGGAAACACGTACCTTCTGCGTATTGTTAATGCTGCAGTGAACAGTCACATGTTTTTCAAGATAGCAGCACACAATTTGACAGTGGTAGGTGTGGATGCGACCTACACAAAGCCATACACCACAGATGTAATGTTCATTGCTCCGGGGCAATCAACAGACGTTCTGTTGAGAACAAATCAACGCGCAGGCAAGTACTATATAGCTGCCAGGACATACACAACGCAAGCAGAGGGCTACTTCGACAACACCACAACGACCGCCATTTTAAGCTACGAGGACTCTCAGTCGTCTGCCAACCCAATCCTTCCGCAGCTTCCACCATACAATGACACCGCAACCGTGACAACGTTTACCCGGGCATTGCGAAGCCTGGTTTCGCTGGTGCACCCTGTGGACGTTCCACAGAGGATAGATGAGAGGCTATTCGTAACTGTAGGTCTAGGTTTGCTTCCCTGTCCAACCGGCGCGACATGTGGCGGCCCTAACAATACCAGAATTACTGCCAGTATGAACAACGTATCTTTTGTCCTGCCAGATATTTCTATCCTTCAATCATATTACTTCAGTGTTAATGATGTCTTTACTACCGACTTTCCTTCAAATCCACCGGTTGTATTCGATTATACTGGCGACGTGCCCAAAGGTCTTTGGGCACCTGTTTCTGGCACAAAAGTGAAAGTGTTCAATTATAATGATGCAGTCGAGGTGGTGTTCCAGGGAACGAATATTTTCCAGGCAGATAACCACCCAATGCATGTTCATGGTTATCATTTTTATATAGTGGGCGAAGGTTTTGGAAACTATAACGCTCAAACAGATCCGCTCACATTCAATCTGATTGATCCGCCACAACGTAATACTGTTGGGGTTCCCGTGAATGGTTGGGTTGCTATCAGATTCAAAGCGGACAACCCAGGTAACAAACATACAGCTTCAATTCTCTCGTACTTAAGCTTATCTGTGACTTGAAATTGATATTTAGGGGATTAATTTTTAGTATCTGTGCAGGTGTTTGGTTTGTGCATTGTCACTTTGACGACCACTTAACGTGGGGATTGAATATGGTCTTTCTGGTGAAGAATGGTGCTACGCGTTTGGAAAGTTTGGATCCTCCTCCTCCTGACTTACTCAAATGTTAACGTAGCAAAGACATGATATCACCTCCTTATATGTAAGAGGCCATATGTTTATGGGTGCCAAATTCAACGTCTACTGCAGGATCTTGGAATAAATACCTATATATTCAATGATGAATAAACAATAAATAAGCTTACTATCTCCTTTTCATTTTGGATATTTTATGCACTGTTTTCATAACAATATAGAATCTTTGAAATGCAATTAGAACATCAACCACAAATGTAATTTGCAACCACATAAATATAAAGTTCAATTCATAATCTACAGGCCATGCTAAAGATAGTAAAATGTCAAATGTTGTTATTAATATAATTAGGTTGTGTTTTCTATCTTCAACTAGTGTTTGATTTTTTATTTTATTTTTAATATAGGTTGCATTTTCTATTTTTAAGTAGTGTTTGAATGAAATGGAAGTGGTAATCTTAAAGACTTAAGGGGTTTTACTCATAAGAAAGTAGCTAATCTCAAATCTATTTGGTCCACATCACAATGATAATTTAGGAAGTCTAGAATTTTGAGGGTGTACAAAACATATTTTATTGCAAAATTTTACTATATTACTTCCTTTAAATCCCTTCAACCTTCTATCCTTGATAACTTGTCAAGGAAGGAGTGAAACTACTAGGCAATGAGAAAAGGAAAGATCCCTATGTATTACATCCCCATTTAGGAATCACTGTTATTGGTTTGAATGGAGTATATTACCTAATCATTTTCCTATTAGGTCTTATTTAGACTATTTTACTTAGGTTTACTTCTTGAATTCTTATAACCAAGGCCTTCCCATGGTAATATTATTCATGTAATATTCATATTTGCATATTATACATTTGAATATTTTGATGGAGTAGAATTATTCTCACATGTTTGTTTTCTCTTTGTTCTTTCATTAAAACTATTAGATTTTAGGTGGCCCATTTAAGGTGCATTTGAAATCAAGGTCCCAAGACCTTTGGAGGACAAAGATGCCCTAGCTGGCATCTTTGTCCTAGTCCAAAAATCAGGGACACAACCAAAATCATTAAATTATCATTTATCCTTTGATGTTTGTTGGGATTAGCCATAAAAAGGGATATAATTTATTAGGCTTTTGGATGCAAAATAGGACCAATTAAGACATAAATAAGGATAAACGAAGCAAGGTGGGCTCAAATAAGTGTGAAAATGCAAGGGTATGCATTTTCCTACACTACATTTAGACCCCACATTAGTGATAGGATGAACTTGCTTTAAACTCACACTAAAGTAGCCAACCATGCAATCAAGAGGGGTTAAAATGTACAAATGCTAGTAAGGTAGGATGACAATAACCAAGAGGGTGGCAAAGCCCTCAGGATCAAGATCCTATAACAAACCAACATAGGCACAAAGGAACACACATGTAGATGATATATGAAGCCAAAAGCATAACTTAAACATACACCATTAACGATAGAAAAAGGAAAAAGGAAAAAGAAAATGCAACGGATCAAGCTTTGACTGGTCATCCAATGTGTTGTGGACCGGGTCTAGGTTATTTGTCCAAAAAGGGGTTTACAAGTGGAACGCACTATCCACTATGCAAACAAAACACATGCTCACAAGGGCTAGTGAAGCTAGTTGTCCACTAGGTGAGCCCCAAGAGATCCATATCAAAGTCATACCCCCATGAATATGATAAGGACAAAAAGAAAAAACATACTCGCATAGGTTAGTGAAGCTAGTTGTTCACTAGGTGAGCCCTAGGGAACCATATCAAAGTCATACTTTCATGAATTTAATAAGGTACAAAGAGAAAATGCACATTCACAAGGGCTAGTGAAGCTAGTTGCTCAGTAGGTGAGCCCCAAGGAACCATATCAAAGCCATACCTTCATGAATTTAATAAGGTACAAAATAAAATGCAACAAGAAAAAGGGATGTTAGAAGGGATTTTCTTAGTTCATGTGAGGTATTAATCTTAGGGGACATTATTCCTAATGTCTCCAAAATAGGACCAATCAAAGGATAAGAGATTCACAACATACGGAATGTAGTATGTTGCATCACCACTAACAGGAATGTAATATGCTAAGATAGATTATGCTTTTGAAGCACATTACTCCCAATGTCACCACAAAGAGAAAAAAAAACATCACGTGAAGTAAGAAAATCACATTAGGGAACATGGAAATAAACAAATGAAATCATGCAAAAATAATGCCAATATATGCCCACACTTTAATGAAATCGCCAAACACCATGTTGTGAGCAATTACTTTAAAGTAGCAAAACATGAAAAAAAAAAAAAGAGGGTTTCCCCCCAAAAACACATAAGGGATCTATGGATTCCAGGTCAGTATCTGTCTTTGTTACAATGATATTAGAGAGCTTGGAACTATCATCATTCCCCAAATACACATAGAACTAGAAGAATGACACAAAGAGAGTGAAAAAAAAATGAAGCAACTTTTGGGTCAAAATGGAAGAAACATAAATGTCTCGATGCATTGCATCATCCCCAAAAGGAAAAAACAAGAAAAATATGCAAATGAAAGGTAAAGAATAATGAAAAGGAAAAAATGCTTGCAATGTATAGAAGAATAAAGGTACAAATAGAGGAATGCACATAGAGAGGAAACATCAAACAAAACATCACGGGGGATCATAATATGCACATGCAATCACACAAAAGAAAAGGAAATAGTACAAAAGACTTGTAAGGCATAGGTGAGCTAACCTAAAGTAGGTCATCTGCCTCCCAATCTTAGTCTGTATAAGTGGAAGGTGGAAAATGAATGTAAGGGACAATAATAAATACATTACTAGGACAAGGCTTCCTACTTCTTGCCCCACTAAGTGTGAGACAAGAATGAGCTGAGGTAGGTGATAGGAAAGATCATGTAATAGTGAGAATAAGATGTTCTACAACTATTACATGACAAAGGGGTGGAAAAGGATAGGCTATGGAATCACTAGATGGAAATCATTACCATCGAAGTGAAAAAATTTCAAAACTAAGTTGAATGTTCGATGTGCTCATTAGCACTATGTTCAAGAATTGAGTGGTATCAACAATGTGGAACTTTTGCATCTTTACGATATAGTGTGAACTTGTCTTTCATTGGTGGTATTGTTATTAGTTCTTTTTTCAAAAGCAATTGTAGTTTCCTTTCACTCTTAGCTGGTGGACAAGGGAACTTTATTTTTGGTAGCTTGTAGGACCTCTTGTGCTTGCTATATTCACCAATTTCTTGAGTTGGAGGTTGAGGAGGAGGACCTAAGGTGATCCTATCATCCTTGTCAGTAGATCATTGGTTGTTCTTAAGGAAGAAGGACATTCATATCAAGAGGAGAATCTAAAATCATTATACCATCACTACATAGCCTTAGGTATTATTTAGGAGAACTTATGTTGCAAAGGGGATCTTGATATCATAACCCCTTTGTGTTTTCATTAGTTGGTATTTTCTCTAGGAGTTGATGAATTTCATGTTCACTTTTTGTATCACATCCTTGTTTACTCAAGATTGTGAATCATTTTCCATATGTTTCTTGTAGATTGATTGGAATGTTTGTTACTTTGTTATCATAAAATGGTTGAGTATTTGCTTGTTTATAGGAACTAGATTCACCTATTGTAGGGAACTTAGGTTCAACTTTTGTTTCAATTTAGGGATGTAAGTAACTAAACATCTCAAGAGGTAGTATTGTAGAGGGGTTTGGTTGTGTCATGGATGGATAAAAAGATGCATTAGCTTCAAAGTTGTTAAGAAAATCATTTAGAAACATATTCATGCTTTCATCATCATCTCCAATGATGTCAACATCATGAGGACGAGATGCATTAGGAGTTGAGTGATCATTAGTAAGCTCAAATTTGTTAGGGTCATTACCAAAGACACGACTTGACACATCTACCAAAGATTTCATGGACATACAAAGATTTCTAAAGCACATATCCATGATGCAAGATTAAAAAAATACACTTGAAATGAAAGAAATTGATTTAACAACAATTTTGAAAATTGTAACGGAAAACTAAAAAAAGCAAACAAAAGCACAAAACAACAATTTCAAACCATGAAAACTATAAAGTCAAAGTAAATAGGGACAAAGATGCTAGTAAGGGCCTCTTGGTCCTACTAATGAAATTCTGAGGTTTCAAAAATTGGAGTAGACAACAAACAACATAGTGAGGGTTCTAAGCCAAACACCTGTAGAGGGATTAAGCCACTAGTAGGGGCGTTTTAGTCCTATTAAAGGTTTTTTTAAGAAAAAATAGCAAAATATGAGTTGATAGCAATGTTCCCAGGTTGCATACTTAGGGACCTGATGTTTAGAAATAGAAAACTGTGTAAATGGATGCAAGAAAAGGTAACTAATGACAAACATTTGAATGCAAAGTTGAATGCAATTTTTCTCAATTTTGAATGCAATAAAAATGTTCCTAAATGCAATTAGAATGATTGACAATGCACTTTTTATTTTTTCAATGAGATAAAATGATGCATGAAAGCAAAAATACAAGCTATATGCACTTTCACCAATGTAAATATGAGCAACCCTAGATGCAATTTCACTAATGCAAGATGCAATGAAAGAATGAATGCAACCTAGATATAGAACTTTAATGAGATAAAAATTAGAAAATTAATGTTCAAAAACGTCAAGTTCACTAAATGGAACAATGTGGGAAAATGTGGGTTTTATGGCCTAGGTCATATAACACCACTCTTTTCTAATTATCATTCAAGAATGCCCTAGGATCCTAAATCAGATTGAATATAAACTCAAATGTGAGTCAATTATTAACAAGGAAGACCTAGGAGGGGTTCTTTTAGGCTATGAACGTTTCATCATTGACCAAAAGCTAGGAAAAAGACAACTTAACATTCAACTCACAAAACCTAGTAATGTAAGCCAAATAATGAGTACAAATGACAAAATTAAGTAACAAAAAGTTAGGATGTGTGTACTTGGGAAGTTTGGCAATTTGATGAGGATTCTAGAAATGAAAAAATGTTATCAAAATATGATAGGGAGGACAAAGACACCCTTACTATTGCCTTAGTCCCATTGTTTTTATGGGGAAATATGGAATCTTTAGATGTCGAAATGGAATCTGAAAGAATCTCTACAAAATACCCTTGGGAGGACTAAGATGCCCCTATTGTTGTCTTAGTCCCATCTTGAATTTCTAAAATCTATGAATGTGAACCTGAGGCTCAATGTCTACACTTCCTTCTTCTCAGATCTCAAGTCCTGAAACTTCTAGATCTGGCTTGTAGGTGAGTTTCCATGAAGATGAAAACTTTACAATGCAACTTTGCAACTTTGCACTTCAAATGATATTCAAGTATTCAACCTAAATCTACAAACACAAACATGCAAGAGAGGAAAAACTTGTTGATTGTTAGTAAATGGGGGTTTTCCTTTGTTAAACCCCTTGTTGGTAATTAAACCTTTGAATGAAATGAAATAATGAAGGGAAATGATGAATGAACAAAGTGTTATGTTGCAACTCACCAAACCCTTGTTATGAAATCTACACACTTGTGTGAAGTGACTAGCTTGAATGTAGATCTTGAATGGAAGGAATGCTTGATAGATCTTCTTGAATTGCTTGCTTGAATCAAAACTCTACATCACAAATGTTAGCTCCAAAACACACGTGATGCAAGAATATCTTTGATATGATACTTGAATCTTGATGATGGCTAAAAATGCTTGATGAATTTCTCTTGAATGCTCTTGTGAACTCAATTATGCTATTAGGAATTCCCATTCAACTTGCTTGGTTCTTGGATGATAAAATGAGTGAAATAACCTTGTATTTATGCTTATCCATGATTAATATCATAAAGTTACACCACAACAAGCCAACATATGAATTCATTAATTAAATGAGGATCAATCCCACCAAGATTTGAAATTAAATCTTGAAACTAACTTGAGGGGGAATAAGATTCCCTAGGTGGCATCTTAGTCATGAGACATGAAACTCAGACATAGACTCCAAAAAGGGGCCCATTTACGGTGCATTTGAAATTAGGGTCCCAATACCTTTAGAGGACAAAGATGCCCTAGGTGGCCAACATCTTATTTCCATTCCAAAAATGAGGGACACAACTAGAATCATTATATTATTATTTATCCTTTGATGTTTGTCAGGATTAGCCATAAAAGGATATAATTTATTAGGCTTGTGGATGCAAAATAGGACCAATTAAGACAAAAATAAGGATAAAAAAAGCAAGGAAGGCCCAAACAAGTGTGAAAATGCAGGAGTATGCATTTTCCTACACCACACCATCATATTTATAAAAATATAGGGATCTCTAGACCTTGTGGTATTTGTGTTCTAAATATCTCCAAGGACAAGGGATTTCTTTTGACATATTTTGAAGATTTTCCATTTTAATTTTGACTTATTGTAGCAATTTTTGTTGGATGGCTAAAACATTTTGTAAGAGTTTGTTAAGGACAGTATCATTGTGAGTGTTGTGAGATGGAGGTGTATAAGGTGGAGATGTATATGTATTCGGAGGGCAAGTGACTTGTAAGTTTGTGACAGGAGATGAATTAGGAGATATGAGATTTGAATACACAAAGCTAAAGGGAATTTCAATGGAAATACTAAGGAAGTGTTGAAATTGCTAGTAGGTTGTATGGTTGTTGTAATAATTGGATTGATGTATGTCAGAATAGAGGTAATGGTTGTGGAAGGAGGAATTAGGTTTCCCCCTTGAATTTGATTATAGTCCAAATTTTGAGCTTAATTATCTAAGCTAGGGACATGTTTATTAATAACATGAGCTAAGCTATGAACAATCTCTACTACTTTTTCTTTTTCAATTATTCTCCTTGTGTTATCTATCATAGGAAGTGCATTAGGAGCATTGCAATAAGAACTCGCAAAATCTTGCAATTTATCAAGTACTTCATCCATTCTTCTAAGTTTTTTAGGAGGGATATTAATAATCATTACATTAACATCGATCACATTATGTGTATGTAGGGAAGTCATAGGAAATGAAGTGTTATGGGTATGATCCATAGTGGGTTAACTAGTGTCAACACTATGAGTGAAAGAGTTAGAAAACCCAAGATCCACGATGAGTGGTGCATCATAGGATGAAATGAGTCTCTAACTATGTCTCATGATAGTATTGGAAATAGGAAACCAAGTTGTGAAGCTCATACAAGTTTCAAAACCTCAAGGTGCACCCAAAATGGATAAGAGGTAAAATGTAATTAAATATTGTACAATGCAATGTGCAATGTGCAATGTAAGTATGTAAAAGAAATTTTTAGATTTCAAACAAGTTAATTTTTTGACTATGCTATGTAATTACCTAAAAATGATGTCTTTTAGATTCCATTTGAACTCAAACAATGCACTAAGTTTGACAAATGAAGCTTAATATGAACAATTTCAGATAACAAAAAATATACAAACTAAAATAGTAAACTGAAAATAGCAAAACAAACTATAGAAACAAAGATTTTAATGCCCAAAAATGTAAGAGAATGACCTAATTTGGGACTCATTCACCCATGGGAAAATGGGTCCTAGCTCAAGGTTTTGTAAAATGAATTTACAAATTTTTGAGTTGATTCGCATTGTTTTCATATTCTAAACTGAGACAAGTGGTTAAAGTTTTAGTTTTCTCAAAAATTAAGTCTAAACGCAATTGTAAAATAGTGAAAAATGATAAACTAGGAGACCTTATTTGAGATGTAATTTTGATTCAATTTTAAAATGCAAATGAATGATGATCCAATTCTATGTAAACAATATACAAAATGATTGATTTTTTTAGAATTTCTAGATTTTAAAGAATGGAAATATAAAAACCTCAAACCCTACACAAGATGCAAACTAATGCAAGTTAAGATCCCTAAATGAGATTGATAGGGAAGGGTTGGATGAGACACTCACTGTCCCATGCTCTGAGTCCTTATTCTCAAGAACTCTTAGGTGACTCTCCCACCTTAACCTTTAGGTTCTATTTTAGGTATAGAAACCCCTGGTTCTTCTAGCCATCCCCACTATCATCACTCTTTCATTCCACCAAGCCAATCTTGGTGCATTGCAACTATCTCACCTTGGCTCTTACTCTTCCCTAAAGGACACTAAACCTCCAAGCTTTACTAACTTGTTGCAGGGATGTGTGTTGACTTCCATAGGTTTAAAACTATCCACCTAGGGTTCCTAGTCATCCACCATACTTGATTTCTCCATTACTCTCACCAAACCCTATTCTAGGGTTTAAAAAGGGCTAGTAACCCTTGAGCCCCAATTAGGCCTCCTAACCCGAGAAAGTAGGCTTAAACTCCCAAACTTCCTGAAGAACATCACAATCTTCCAAAAGAGACCCTAGTTCATTTTCCTACCGCCCCAATATTTTTGAGGTTTTAGGCTCTCACAGTCTGTACACAGGCATAACCCTTATTTTGTAAGAATTAGGGCTTTTTAGGCCATTTCTTGCCCTCACAATGGTCTGTCTGCTTCTTTCAATCATTAAATGGATTGGTGAACCCTTTTCCTTCTTGCCAAGACTTTTTAAGGCCTTCTACAACCACCACATAATTGGGTTTTCCCAGGAATTGACACCCGTACAACCTTATTGCTTAGCACTCTTTGACTGTCCTAATCGGGCACTGCCAAGCTTGCCTAGGAACAGTCTTTTGTCATAGCTATCTGAATCCTAAAGAATCCTACCCATACCTTATGTACAATCATGGATCCTAGCCTCTATTTCCAAGAACCCATACACTAGGTATAGGAGAAACACAGTCTAGAGCTCCATCTTTGCCTGTTTGACAGTTAGAACAAAATTTTCAAGAAAATGAATTAACGTAACAAAAAAAATGCTAGAACCGATACAATAAGCTAACTACTGAACTAACCAATGTTAGAAAATAAATTTCACTACCTCCTAATCTATATCAAATGCCCTATTCACTACATTTACTTATTTATTCAAAATAGGAACACAAACAGGAAATACACACACAACTATCACCGTTTTCTTGATTTCAAAACTAATTACAACTCAAAATGATTCAAACCTCTACTCTCAGCTCAAGCAAAACCTTTTAAATCCTCTCTAAGGTAGTTACCAATCCCTTGCGTTGGACATAACCACCATATTAGGCCCAAAATTGCAAGATGCAACATTTTGGGCTTTATTACCATCTCCTAGTGAATCCGAGTGGAAACAAGTTGTGAAACTCATTCCATCTACCATATGCTACTAATCAATCTTCATCCTAACATCTTCTAACACCACTAACTCAAAATTAAATGGTCAACATGACCTTGAAGTATCAAGACACAAAATTTCTTCTGAGGCTTCCAAATTTGCCTAGTGCTACATATTGCTTTCTAGGTGCTCCTGCACCATTCTCCCCCTCTCAACCCAAACACTGAGGAATGGAAGGGGAAACCAATGACAGTTCAATACCAAACTACTTGAACTGGTCTTCTTGTACCCATGTGGCTTTTGATTCATGCTTGTTCTTCCACTTGATAAGGTGCTCCATGTACACCTTGCTTCTTGTAGCCTTCTTCAATCTTGACTCGAAGATCTTCTCTGCCTGAGGCTTGTCTTGATTTGGTAGGGATATATTGTTGATGTCCTTGGATATCTCCTAACTATTATGATCTACATCATTGACTGATCCCTTATACTTGATCAAGTCAACTATATTGAAAACTGGTGAGATTCCTAGATCGATAGGCAACTCCACCTTGTATGCATTCTTGCCATACTTGGCCAATATCTTGCAGGGTCCTACTCTCTTCATCTGCAACTTGTTTTACATTCCCTTCTACAACCTTGAATTGTTAAGGTGGACCATAACATAGTCCCCTACTTGAAATTGCACATCTTTCCTTGACATATCTGCCTTCTCTTTCAATTTTTGTGTAGCCTCGATGACTGTCTTCTTCACCTGCTTCTGAATCTCTTTCATGGTATAACTAAAGTCTTTTGCATGTCCAATTCTATGTTCCATAGCTCCAAGATCTCTAAGCTCACATATGCCTCTTGGGTGCATCCCATACACCACTTCAAAAGGACTCTTCCCTATGGTTCAATTCACACTATCATTGTAAGCATACTCAGCTTGTGAAATAACCATATCCCATGTCTATCCATATTCCTTAGTTAGGCACCTTAGAAGATTACTTAGCACCCTGTTAACCACCTCTGTTTGACCATCAGTCTAAGGATGGTAAGCTGATCCAAAAGACAGGTTGGTACCTAACCTTCTCCATAGAGTCTTCCAAAAGTGACTCATGAACTTCACATCCCTATCTGAAACAATGCTCAAAGGCAATCCATGGATCCTTACAACTTCTTTGAAGAAAAGATGAGCTATGTAACTTGCATCATGAGTAGTTTTGTAGGGAATAAAATGACTCATCTTACTAAATCTCTCTACCACTACATAGACATTGTCAAAACCAGTCTTGGTCTTAGGAATGCCTACCACAAAATCCATGCTCACACACTCCCATGGTCTGTTAGGAATGGGTAGGGGTTGATATAGACCAGCATATCTAGCTCCTCCCTTAGCATTCATACACACAACACATTGTTCCACATACTTTCTAACATCTCTTGCCAACTTAGGCCAGTAATAGAATCTTTGCACTAGTTCTAAAGTCTTATTTATGCAAAAATTTCCACTAAGACTACCATTATGTTTTTCCTAAATTATATTTTCCCTCATTGACCCTCTTGGAACACATAACTGATTTCCCTTAAACAATAACCCATTTTGCAATGTATACTAGCTGATCCCACAAAGTTGGTTTACAATTTTTGGGAGGAACAGATTTTTGCTGAAATCACATATTTTTATAAAATATAATGATTTAAGCCTTGAAAATTTCCATTTAAAGCATTCCAATTGAAAAGGGTATTATCAAACTACCTTAAATCTAACCCCCTTGGATAGAACCCCTCTAGTTTTAAACCGTACCTATAATGGAGTCTCCTTTACACCTATCAAAATGCTGATAAAAACCCACTTTGGATTTACCTTTTGGGGGATCAAATGAATTTATTTAAAATTTATATTTTGTAAATATGTAGTCCTTATTATAAGCTTCCCAAAAAGTATAATTTTAAATAAATTTTATTTTATTAGTATATTTATTTTTTATTTCTTGTGAATGTAGGTTTTTCACCGAAAATCAAGCTCTCTGTTCTTCACATGTGGAAAAATAGCAGATTATAATTTTATTTTTTTTTGAAAAATATGAGTGCACCAGATATTGAAGTCCTTGATTCAACAAAGAGAAAAAAATTGAATTTTAATACATACAAAAAGAGTTACGTGTTATACAGTCGCGCTATACCTTAATTATAATTGGTTTGACTTTGAAACTTGATTAAAGAAAAAATATTTAGTAAAAAACTATCTAACCAAGTGGAAGTACTAGATATCAGAGTTATGAATCTAAATTTGAAAGAATTAGAATTTTATCCTTCATGGAAAAAAAGTTATGCGTTATACAGTGAGCATCACTTTTTAAAAATGTTGTTTTATGAAAAAAATAGTTTTCGAGGGAGATGGAAAAAGAAGTGCAATCTGATTCCAAAATTTTTTAAAAATATATATTTAGAATCTATAGACAAAATTTCATAAAACTCTAGTTTGCATCATCTTCAAATTCCTCACGGTTTAGTCGCTATAAGTGTCTGAAAGTGAAGATTTAGTTACAAAAAAATAATTTAGTGTCCAGTTTGGCCAAAAACTGTAAACCACTATTGTGGGATCACTCTACTCTAAGTATTGGCTATGGAAATGATTCTCAAAGTTAGAACATACCTTGTAGACCTCTGAAAAGTCTTCATCTTCCCCATAGAGATCCTTGAAACTCTTTATGCCAATGCTCTTGATCTGTATCTCTTACATTGCCAACAATCTCTTGCTTAATGCATCTGCTACTTTGTTTAGCTATACCTTCTTGTGCTTGATGGTGAAGGTAAAAGTTTGTATGTATTCCATCCATTTCAAATGCCTATTACTCAACTTCTCTTGAGTGTTGATAAAACCAAGCACCTGATTGTTAGTAAAGACTACAAACTCCTTGGGTAGAAGGTAATGCCTCCATTTCGTAAATGACTGAACCAAAGCATAAAGTTCTAAGTCATAGGTTGAATACTTCTTCTTAATTGAGCTTCTCACTAAAGAAGGCTATAGGCCTGCCCTCTTGGCTTAGCACTCCTACTACCACTCCACTTGCATCACATTCAACAGTGAACAATTTGTCAAAACTAGGTAATAAGAGAATAGGTTGAGTTGCCACCTCTTGTTTCAGTTTCTCAAACCCTTTCTCAGCTTCTTGAGTGCATACAAACTTAGCTTTTAAACCACCCTTTATTGTCTCTATAACTAGTGCACATATACCACTAAAGTTCCTTATGAATTTCCTATAAAATTGAGCCAATCCATGAAAACTTATTACCTCTATCCCTGTGGTTGGTGTAGGCAAGTTTAGGATGGCTTCCACCTTGCTTGGATCCATCTTCAATGATCCTTTGGACACTACAAAACCCAAATAGACAAGCTCTTGCTTAAAGAACTCACACTTCTCTAGATTGATTGCCAACTTCTCCTCTTGCAACCTTCTAAGAACCATCTCCACATGTTTTAAATGCTCCTCTGCTGTCTTGCTGAATATGAGGATGTCATCAAGGTATACCACCACAAATATCCCTGTAAAGTCTCTAAGCA
This sequence comes from Sequoia sempervirens, assembly GCA_007258455.2. Taxonomy (NCBI): domain Eukaryota; kingdom Viridiplantae; phylum Streptophyta; class Pinopsida; order Cupressales; family Cupressaceae; genus Sequoia; species Sequoia sempervirens. The sequence goes on along the minus strand of VDFB02058242.1, from coordinate 754,342,792 downwards.
CTTCATTCATGAGCCTCATGAATGTGCTAGGGGCATTAGAGAGGCCAAATGGCATCACTCTCCACTCATACAACCCATCATTTGTCTTAAAAGCTATCTTCCACTCATCTCCATCCTTGATTCTAATCTAATGGTATCCACTCTTGAGATCCAACTTGGTGAAGTACTGAGCTCCTCCAAGACAATCCATCAAGTCTTCAATCCTAGGGATAGGGAATCTATATCTGATTGTGATTCTATTTATTTCTCTAGAATCAATGCATAATCTCCACTTACCTCCTTTCTTTGTTGCTAAGACCACTAGTACTACACATGGGCTGATGCTCTTTTGAATCAATCCTTGATCCAACAACTCCTGCACTTGTCTAGCTACCTCTAGATTCTGATCTGGTGTAATTTTGTATGCTGCTTTGTTAGGTAATGAAGCTCTAGGTATGAAGTCAATTTGATGACTAATGGCTCTCTTTGGAGGTAAAGTTGTAGGTGTACCATCACTGACAATGTCCTTGAACTAATCCAACAACTTTAGGACTGCTCTGGGTATGACTGTCTTGTCAGCCTTGTCTTCTTCTTTAGGTTGTAACACAACCACATATCCTTCACCCCCTTTTTGTAGGTTGTTAAGGAACTCCTTCCCACTACTCAACATGATGCTTGGTGTCTTTAACTGTCCTTCTCCTTCTTCTGACAGTGACTGCAACTTGAAAGTCTTTCCATCCTTCTTGAATGAGATGGTGTTCTATTTCCCATCATATATGACACCTCTCTCATATTTCCATGGTTTTCCCAATAGTATATGGCATGCATCCATGGGTAAAACATCACAAACTAACTTTTCCTTGTACCCTCCAATGGAAAACTCCACCGTTACTTGCTCATTCACTAAAACACTTTGTCCCTTGTTTAGCCATGTGACCTTGTAAGCATTAGTATGGGGTACCTTCTCCAATTTAAATTTCATTACTTCCTCCTATGAGATGATATTGTCTGTTGAACTTGAATCTACTATGACCTTGCACACTTTTCCAAATCTATTGCATATTACTCTAAATAGAGCTCTCCTTTGTTTTGGTTCTTCCTTGACCAATTGTTTGATCAAAACTCTATTGAACATCAGATTCTCTCCTACCCCAAATTCAATATGACTGACCTTAGATGCTTTAGGACTCATGGTGTCCTCTTGTGCATAAGCCACTCTCTTCTCATTTCTTGATGAAGATGCTTTCTTCGGGCACCTATAAGTAGGATGACCTACTTGTACACAACGGTAGCAATTCATGTTTGCAAAGTATGAATTGCTCTTGTCTGCTCCTCTTCCTTTGTTTGAACCACCTTGAGGTACTCTACCTCTGTTATACCCTCCTCTAGAAGGTGTTTAATTGACATGATCTGTGGACTTAAACTCTCCTTGGTTTCTTTGGTCATTGCCTCTACCTTGGTAGAAACCTCACTGTTCTCTTTGATCTTTGCCTTTGCCTCTGCCCTTAGAAGCCTAGTCTTTCTTCCTCTTGCTTCTTTCCTCAATCTTGACAGCCAATTGGTAACATTGATGTACTGTCTTAGGACTTAAAAGAGCCATCTCCTCTTGAATGTTCCATTTCAAACCATTAAGGTATCTAGCCACCTTGAGACTCTCATCCTCTATCACATTAGACCTCATGCAAAGTTTTTGAAACTCCTCAGTGTAAGTGTTTACATCTTGGTCTCTTTGCCTCAAGCTCTGTCTTTTCTTGTGTAACTAAATATCATATTCATTTGGCATGTATGCTTCTCTTATCTTGGCAACCATTCCCTTCTAAGTAGATATAGGTTGCTTAGCTTCTTTTTCCCTCTCTGTCTGAATGAACTTCCACCATGTCAAGGTAGAACCTCCTAGTCTTGACTTGGCCACCTTTACCTTATGTGCCTCAATGAATCCATCACATTCAAAATGGTTTTCCATTCCCTCTATCCAATCAACAACTAAATCAGCTTCCATTTTTCCACTAAACAGTGGTATTCCTTCAAGTCCTTTTCCACTCAATGCCTTCAATGCTTTCATGAAAGGATCTTCCTCCAAAATAGGGTCAAGTTTAGGGATCTTGTCTTCCTCTGTAACCTCTTCTTCCTTTGGTATTTTTCCTTCCAACTTCACATTGATCAATGCTTTCTCAAGTTGCTCTATTCTTTCTTTTAACAACTTATTGTCCTCCTCTTGCTCTTCAACCATCTTGTCCAATTATGCATTTGTCACCATGATGCTAGAACCACTGGATTCAAGTTCTGACATACAAGATTCTTCCCAAATCTTTTACTCGCTCTGATACCAATCTGATAGGGAAGGGTTGGATGAGACACTCATTGTCCCATGCTCTTGGTCCTTATTCTCAAGAACTCCTAGGTGACTCTCCCACCTTAACCTTTAGGTCCTATTTTAGGTATAGAAACCCCTGGTTCTTTTTTCCAACCCCACTATCATCATTCTTTCATTCCACCAAGCCAATCTTGGTGCCTTGCCACTATCTCACCTTGGCCCTTACTCTTCCCTAAAGGCCACTAAACCTCCAAGATTTACTAACTTGTTGCAGGGGTGTGTGTTGACTTTTATAGGTTTAAAACTATCCACCAAGGGTTCCTGGTCATCCACCATACTTCATTTCTCCATCACTCTCACCAAACCCTATTCTGGGATTTAAAAAGGGCTAGTAGCCCTTGAGCCCCAATTAGGCCTCCTAACCCGAGAAAGTAGGCTTAAACTACCAAACTTCCTGAAGAGCATCACAATCTTCCAAAAGAGACCCTAGTTCATTTTCCTACCTCCCCAAGATTTTTGAGGTTTTAGGCTCTCATAGTCTGTACACAGGCATAACCCTTATTTTGTAAGAATTAGGGCTTTTTAGTCCATTTCTTGCCCTGACAGTGGTTTGTCTGCTTCTTTCAATCATCAGATGGATTGGTGAACCCTCTTCCTTCTTTCCAAGACTTTGTAAGGCCTTCTACAACCACCACATATTTTGGTTTTCCAAGGAATTGACACCCCTACAACCTTATTGCTTAGCACTCTTTGAATGTCCTAACCGGGCACTGCCAAGCTTGGCTAGGAATAGTCTTTTGTCATAGATATCTAACTCCTAAGGACTCCTACCCCTACCTTATGTACAATCATGGAGCCTAGCCTCTATTTCCAAGAACCCTTACACCAGGTATAGGAGAAACATGGTCTAGAGCTCCATCTCTACCTGCTTGACAGTCATAATAGAAATTTCAAGAAAATGAATTAACCTAACAAAAACAATGCTAGAACTAATACAATAAGCTAACTACTGAACTAAGCAATGTCAGAAAAGAAATTTCACTACCTCCTAATCTATATCAGATGCCCTGTTCACTCCATTTACATACTAATTCAAAATAGGAACAAAAATAGGAAATACACACACAACTATCACCGTTTTCTTGATTTCAAAACTAATTACAACTCAAAATGACTCCAACCTCTACTCTCAGCTCAAGCAACACCTTTTAACTCCTCTCTAAGGTAGTTACCAATCCCTTGGGTAGGACATAACCACCATATTAGGCCGAAAATTGTAAGATGCAACATTTTGGGCTTTATTACCATCTCCTAGTGAATCTTAGTGGAAACAAGTTATGAAACTCATTCCATCTACCATATGCTACTGATCAACCTTCATCCTAACATCTTCTAACACCACTAACTCAAAATTAAATGGTCAAAATTACCTTGAAGTATCAAGAAAAAATTTCTTCCTAGGCTTCCAAATTTGCATAGTGCTACATATTGCTTTCTAGGTGCTCCTGTACCAGAGATGCAAATCAATGCAATCCAAAACCTAGATCTAGGGCTGAAAATGGACTCCAAATCAGCAAGGTATGATGCTCAAACGTTGGGTTCACAGAAATGAAATGTAGAAAAATAGGTTGGAGGAAATGAGTGGGGTGAGAGATAGACCTATTTTCCTTTATTTCATTAGGAAATGAGATCCACACAATGAGAATCCTCATATTTCCTTATGACTAGAGGATGGGGGTCAAGGTCAAACAACACTTCGGGGATAAATACTAAAAATAGAAAATATGGACATGAAAAAAGTATCCCCTTTTACTTGCTTGATTGATGATAAATTGGACTTAATGAGGCCTTGATTTAGTGTTCTAAGGTGTTTTACACATCCACATTAGGTCTTGGGCCCTTTCAAATTCAATAAAATCCATGTCTTGTAAAGGTTTTGTAAATAATTGTAAATGAATTTCACACTTTTCTAGACTTTTATTGGTCCTTCCCTCTCTACTTTTGAATTAAATATTATTTTAATTCAAAATTTAGCTTTCCCCTCTTATTCTATAATTAAATAATTATTTCAATTATTTAATTATTCATTAGCCTTTTCTCTCTATAATTAAATAAATGTTATTTATCCTTTCCTTATCTCCCCAATTAAATAATTATTTTGATAATTTAATTATCCCTTCTCTCTCGATCAAATAATTATTTTTAATTATTTAATGTTTAACAATCCACCTTTCCTCTATAATTAAATAATTATTTTTAATTATTTAATTATTTATTCCCACCTTTCTTTTTAAAATAAATAAAATTAATATTTTATTTAATATCTCCTATCAACTCTTTTTCTATGCCAATCTTATCTTCCACCTCAAGTCTTTATCTATCCATGTCTTTCTTCTTTTAATTAACATGCACCCTTGATTAAGTTATTTTCTAATTTAATCTTGACCCTTGATCATGATCCTTATTCTAGGCACTTCTTTACAAAAGGATACCTTTAATCCTAAATCATACACCTAATAATTAAATCATGATTCATCCATATTGTCAACTTAACCAAGCTAGGTTTTAGCATTCTAAATCATTTAGATAGCTTTCTAAGGCATTCAAGAGTAGGATTCTTCATTCATTGTTGCAAAAACTCAAGATCTATTGTCATGGTAAGTTTCTAATTGCATTTTTTCACTTTTCACTTTTCATTATCTTATTTCATCATTTTGGTTTAATTACTTAAATAGAGTTTGACCAAGACAAACCCCCAATCCCTAACAATCAACATTTTCTCTGTCTTCTTTTGTGTGATTGTAGATTTAGGTGTGTAGATGGCTTGGATATGATTGAAGAATAGGTTTCAAACTTGGTGGATTCATTTCCCTTTTGGAAAGGTCAAAATATCCAGATAAAGTCACTTCCAGGCCCAAATTTGGTAGTTTAAGAACCAGACACCTAGAGGAATAGAAAGTGTAGACCGAGAGCTTCCATTTCCACTTTTGGATTTTCAGAAAAGCCAAATTGGAATAAGTCACCAATAGTGGAAAATTATTCCCATTGCACCTATTTTTTAGATGTTTTTGTAGACTTGGATACCCATTTTGCTAAAACAGGCTCCAAAGTAGTTTCACAGATCTACAACTAAGTCATCCAGCTTGGCGTAAATCTCCTAGTTGGCCAGAAAATTAGAATTTATAGAATTTTAGAGACATTTTGTAGTATTCATTCCAACCTCTATCATTTTCTACCTGTACTCCTTTTGTTTAGCCTTTCTATCTTGTTTTATATTGCATTCAATCTATCTTTCTGCATATCACAATGTGTTTTCAAGCACTTTACATTTCTTTAGTTTTCACTCATTAGTCAATATATTTTATCAGTTTATTGCATTTAGGACATTACATTTAGATATATTTTATCCGTCCATACATTAATCTTGAATGTGTACATTGCATTTTGGCCCATCTTTCCCCTTTTAGGTGAAAAACCCTAGAAGGACTAGAAAGCATTTAGGTGCCAAAATCTTTGTTCACATTTTGGTGAACCTAATTTTTCAAATACCTTATTTTTTGATTTGGATTCCATCATCATCCTATAATTATCTTAAATTTCATTTTGCATTAGTTAAGTTGCATCTAGGGTTTCAAATTTTGCATTAGTGAAAGTACATATAGGTTGCATTTTTGCATCTCAAATCATTGAAATTTTCTAAAATTCTACACTGGCATCTTAGGTCTGCATCATACAGCATAGAAAACATCAAAGTCAATAATTTTTTTTTGAAAATTCTCAAAAGAAATCCCTACTAGGACTAATTTGCCACCTTGGATGACTTAGTCCCTTTTCAACCCTAAAATTTCCTTTTACAGAACTGGAAACACTACTTTTAAGCTTTTGTTTTGTTCCATTACCTATCTATATCAGTTAGTTGAGTTTTTATTACATGCATTTCATTATATCTAGCTTAAAATATCTCATTTCATGTATTGATTAATTTCAAATTTGCATTCACAACATTTCATTTTCAAATCATTACATAATGTAATTAGTAAATTACCTTGTTTGAAATCTGAAAAGTTGCATTTCATCTTATGTCTTTACATGACATTTTAAGTTCACATAGATTCTATTACATTTAAATCATTAGAAATGAGAATTTTTTACATTCATGGCACTCATTGATAGATTTATATTTTTGCAATTTTCATTTTCAATAGTAGTTCCTAGTTCATTTAGATCAAATTCTTTAGAAAACAAAAACTAAAAACTAAAAATATCAAACAACCCAATTCAAAAGATGATTCAATTTAAAAAATCATAGCATCCAAGCCCTTTATTAGTGATGCCTTATACATGTTAGATGAATCCCTTAAAGACTTCATCTCTCCTAGATCATCCACTAAAGGTTTGATAGAAGAGGATGCAAGCATCTCGATACTCATGGTAATCATACTTGTTCTTCACCTGATATCTACCCCATCAATTAGTGATGAATCTATCTTGATGAAATAAGACACAATGATTGAATATAATGAAATTATTTCTTTTTGTCCTCGTCCTCCCCATTGGAAAGACAAAACTAAGATCATGGGCACTACTCTTGGGCAACACCTCCCCTAATTGTGAAAATTCTTTAGTGAATAAGGATACAATCGTGAATGATCATGACAAACACATTTGTGTGGAGGATATGATTGAGAGAAATGAAAATCCTACCTCTCCCACTCATGAAGACATTCTAGGACATGAGGATGTAAGTGTAGATAATCATGACAATCAAACCTTTTATTATCCTAATATCTTCTCTAGACATGAAGAAGATAGTTTAGTGTTAGAAGATATCCCTATTGAGATCCATGAGAATCTTATTCCTCCCTTTCTTGATGCCCCTAACATTTGGGAAGACTTATTTGAACAAAAAGGTCTAATCATTGGTAAGCATGAAACTCCTAGTCATCCTTCCAATCTCTTTCCTAGCTATGAGAGTTTCTTAGCACAAGAGAATAACAATGTTGACACACTCTATAATTCCGCTCCCTCTAATATCTCTTCTATTTTTGGAAATAAAGTGATAGAATAATTTGAAAGCATAGACAATCATGATAATCATAGTTCCTCTTCTCCCAATATCTCTCCTACATGTGATGAAGGTATTTTGGAGCTAGAAGATACACCCATTGAGAATCATGACAATGTTGAAAGCTCCTCTTCTATAATCTCTCCTACTTTGGAACATATTATGGCACAAGAGAATGAAATCATAAACACATCTCTTAACATCCCTCTCCCTAGTCTACATTCATCTTCTAACTCCTCCCCTATTTGTGAGAATTTTTTTGTGAGAAATCATGACAATCACATTATTTGTGAGGAGGATATGTTGGCATTAGATGATTAAACCTTCTAGACCCATGAAAATTCTCTTTATTTTTATTCCCCTATTTTGGAAGACATTATTGTACAAAGGGATGTAATCACAGATAATCATGATAATCATACATGTGCTTCTCCTAATGTCTCTTCTACTAGTGAAGACGATATTTTGGGATTAGATGAACTATTCATTTAAATTCATGAGAATCTTCTTGCTCCCTTTCCTAATGTTTCCCGCATCCAAGAATACATACTTGTGCAAGAGGATCCAATCATTGAAAAATAAGAATGTCATGCTTTTTCTTCTCTTGAAATGGAATGTGATCAACATCTTGTTTGCTTCTCTCCTAAAAAATCTCCTACTAGGCAGAATATCATGTGCAAAACAAAAATTAAAATCACTTTGAAGCATCCTAAATTGCTTGATATAGATTTACCACCATCATGGGAATGACTTGAAAATCATGAAACCTTGAAGAAAAAGGATATACAAAGACAAAATAAAATTGAAGAAGCCACAAAGTTATTGCAAGAGGCTTAAAAAAAAATGATTTAATACCTATATCCATGGGGGAATACATGAGCATAAAAAAAAAAATAAACGGGGAAAATATAAGGAGGTAATGCCATAAAAATCCACTTCAACCACCTTAAAATAAAAGACAACATCTAAGACAAACTTTGAGCTAATAGAACAACCACCAAATCCAAAACAAGTGAAAAATTTTTGGACAACAACTTGGGAAAGGATGTGATGCAATAGAAAAAGGTATCCATGTCCCTCTACAAAATAATTATCTTCGATATTTTCCTTGAAAACAAAAACCTTCATCCAATGTCCATACTATCGCAAACAATTTTTCCAAGAACATTGTAACCTTGGTACATCCTAAATTCATAGACATTGTGTCATAGAAAAAAGTACCCTTTGCTTGACATGGGATTAATTCATGATAAAATGTACTTAATGAGGCCTTGATTCAGGTGTTGTGAGGCATTTTATGTATCCACACTAGGTCTTGGACCCTTGTAAATCAAATAACATGCTTTTAACGATGTCTTGTAAAGGTGTTGTAAAGTCTTATAATGAACTTTCATCCTTTTCTATAATTAATGAGCCCATTTCTCCCTAATTCCACATTATAAAATCTGTTTAATAATATTATTGTATCAATCTAGAAGATTCTTAATTTAAACTTAATGTTACACTAGTGTTGTAATGTTTCTTACACATTCACATTGGTTCTTGTGCCTTCCTAGGCTATGTGGACCTCATTTTAATTTTGTAAAGTGTATTTAATCACACTTTCACATTGAATTTTGTGTCACAATCCCTAATTACTCTTTACATAATTATTAATATGCCCTATCAACCCATATTGTGCATCTCGAGGCTTAAATTGACCAAATACCTAACATAGTCATCATATAAACCTAATTTTCTTACTTCTTGGTATTCCAACTAGCAAAAATGGGCCCTATGGGACCCATTCTTCATTAGTGGAAAATTAGTCCCATCTAGGTGGGACCGATTTTCCATTAGTGATGAATGAGTCCCATTTGAGCCACTTTCGAGGTATGAGTGGGAAAAATTGGAGTTTTTATTCAATTTTTCTTCATGTCGGCCTTGGGGGTCCAATTTATGGGAAAGTAAGATAAATATCATATAAATACAACATTCTAAACCCAAATTCATCATAACTTCACTTCATTCATCATTTGTCTTCCATCTCATGTCAAGCAAGCTAGTGTTTTGTCATTCTAAGTCACCAAGGTAGCACTTTTCAGACATTTAAGGGTAGAATCTTCATGTTTTGTTGTAGAAATTCAAGTTCAATCATCATGGAAAGGTAAAAACTCCATTGTTTCATGCTTCATTACATATTTTCATCATTTTTGTTTAATTACCTAAAAAGGGGTTTGACCAAGGCAATCCCCTATGCCCTAACATTCACCATTTCTTTCTCTTTCATTGTGTGTTTACATATTTAGGTGCTTGGATGGCTTGGAAATTATTGAAGATTAGTTTGCAAATTTTTTGAAGTCATCTCCACTTTTACAAGGCCAAAATTTACACAAAAATTCATTTATAGCTTCAAAATTTAGGGTTTCAAACTAGGACACCTCGAGGTGCAAATTGAGCAAACCAAAAGCCACAGATTCTATTTTTGAGTTTTCAGAAGAAAAAAAAAATGTACTAATTTTCCCAGACCGGAAAATGAGTCCCATTGTACATTTTTTCTAAAGATTTTTGTAGATTCAGACACCCATTTGGCTAAAATGGGCCCCAATACATTTTTCCAGAATTGGGACTAATTCACCCAGAATGGCGAATGAGTCCCACCAGGCCTAAATTTGACCATCAACAACATTCCATAAGTCATTTCCAGTCCTCATACAAATCCCAAGTACACACTTCTAGTTTCATTCATTTATGTTTAGCTTTGCATTCATTTCTAGTCCATTATTGCATTACACAATGTGTTTTCTAACATAGCATAATTCTTAGATTTTGCATTCCTACTCAATCAATTAGTTCATATAACTACATTTAAATAATCTCATTTAGTCTAAATAACATCGTACACAACATAATTTGAATGAACCCTTTAGCATTTTTGGCCCTACCTCTCTTCTTTTAGGTGAAAAACCCTAGAAGAGTTAGAGAGGTGCATGGTGCCAAAAATCTACGGTTCATTTTGGTGAACCTGATTTATGAACATTTTCTTGTCTAATTCTGGAGTCTTTCATCATATATTTAGCCTTGCATTGACTTTGCATTAGGGTTTGCATTAGTTACATTGCTTGCTAGGTTTTAAATTTTGCATTCATAAGAAGAGCATTTAGGTTGTATTGTTGGCATCTAAACTCATTCACATTTTTTGAAATTTTACATTTTTCATTTAGGTCTACATCATAGCACTCATAAACCATAAAAAATCCCTCAAAATTTTCTGAAAATTCTAAAATAAGTCTATATTGGGACTCATTCACCACCCTAGGATTATCAGTCCCTTTTGAACCCTAAAGCTATCTTTTACAAAGCTAAAAAACCCTATTTTTAGGCTTTTGTTTGGTGCCATTTCATACCTATATTAGTTAGTTGCACTTTTGTAGCATGCATCTCACTAGATCTCACTCACAATAGCTCATTTCATGTATTGTTTAATTTCACTTTGGCATTCACAACATTTCATTTTCATATTGTTGCATTGTGTAAACAGAAAATTAGCTCAGTTAAAAACTGAAAATTGCATTTCTTTTTAAGTCCATGCATTGTACTTTATTTCCTTTTTTCATCATAACATTTTTTCTTTCAAAAGATGTGGCTTTGATTTCATTAGTAGTGGATTGTATAAGTACAACAATCCCTTGTATGAGTTCACTTTTGATTATCATAGTGAGGACTTTAATAAACATGATCAAACCATTGGTATAATCCTTAATCTTACATTGCCCATTGGTGAGAATGGTAGTGTAGACAATCCAAACAATCATACTTGTTCTTCTCCTGATACCTCTCCTATTAGTGACGAGGGTATCTTGGTGCAAGAAGTTACAAGCCTTGAGGGCCTTGATTGTTCATCTCCTTATTCCCCTTTGGATGATGTTAGACAACAAGAACATGAGATCATAGACATATTCCTAAGCATCACATTTCCAAGTCTCCATGGTCATGACGATCAAGCTTGTTCATGTCCTAATATCCCTCCTCGATGTAAAGAGGATAGGTTGGTGTTAAAATATGTTTATTACAAATCATGAAACCATTGACCCCCCCTTCCCTAATGCTCCTCCCACTTGGGAAGATCTATTTGAAAATCATAATGGTCCTTCTCTTGATGCCTCCCCCGCTTGTGATGAAGCTACTTTACAAACATTAAACTTGGATGAACATATTACACGCTCTCCTAGTAGGGTAGATAATATGGAACAAGAGAATGTGACCTTTGAAACAACCAACAATCAAATACAATCTTCCCCTAATCTCCACACTATCAATAATCAAACATATTCAACAATTAATAACTCCCTTAGTGGCGATGAAGTTATTTTGGATGAACCAAACCTTAATTGTCATGAACATGTAGTTTGTTATTCTCCTAAGAACTTTCCTTCTAGGGAGGATATTATGACCCAAGACAAAGATAACACACCCTTCAAAGATAATGAAGACTCTCACTTGTTACGGGATGTTAACATTATTCAACCTCAACTCATCCTTTATCCCCCTTCGCATAAACCTTCACCTAAACCCCAGTTTATTCTCTAACCACCTTCACACAAACAACAACCTCCACATAAACCTAAACTTATCCTTTACCCACCCTCACATAAACTTCAACTCTCTAACCGACCTTGGTATACCCTTTACCCCCTAAAACCAATGTGTTGTAGCAATCTAGTAATGATACTGTTGCTCATACATTTAACACCCGAAACAACCCACAACTACCACAACCAACCCCACCGTCCTTACCTTTACCCAATCCACCTAGCTCATACATTTACTTTAGAACTCACCAAAACACAACAATATTCTTCAAACAACCTTAAAACAAATTGTGGATTCTCATGGTACAACTCCAAATGATGTGGAAACTTTAATTCATAAAACAAATCAAACTAATCTTGACATTACTTTTCATCAACATGAGCTCCATCCTTTAGAGTTGCGCAAAAAAAGTGACACTTTCATGATCAGTGCTAAATACAATAGGATAGGGATAATGTGCACCTTTATTGATAATGGTTATGCCCTTAATGTGTGTAGTGTGACTCTTGTTGATTGATTAGATATTGACAGGTCACAAAGAATACTTGATTTCGTCTCCATTCAAGGATTTGACAATACAACAAAGCAACCCCTTGGGATAATTACTTTTCCTATTATAGTTGGGGTGGATACTTAGCAAAATCCTATCCATGTCATGCCTTATGATCTTTAGTATAATATTCTTTTAGGTTGACCATGGATTCATGAGATGAATGCACTACCTTCAACCCTTCATCATATAATGAAATATGTCTATACTAATTTTTTTTTATCAAGTTGAAGCAGATCCTGAGCCTGAAAGTTGTTTACAGCTTGAAAAAGAATCTACAAGTCCTTTGAAAACATTGATTCCAATATCCAACATAGAAATTAAACACAACAATGAGAAATGGCCATCTAAATTATTTGGTGATGATTGGGGATCCTTTGAATTTACACTTTCATCTATGGGAAAATACATATTCACACAAAAGAAAGATGAGAAACAATCACAACCAAACATCAGGATAACACAAAATTCGGACAAACTTTTGAAAGCATCCACCTCAACCACTTCAAAAAAATCCACAACCTCCACAATAACCCTTGACGAACAAAACAACGAACAATCACCTAATTCTAAAGCCATGAAACAAATTTATGGAAAAGGGTATGAGATCATGAAAAAACTTGGATATAATGGAAAATGATGTGGTGCTAACAAACAAAGTATCCGCAACCCTATCGACCCTCACACACAACAAATGATTCATGGTCTTGGTTATTTTCCTTTGTCCAAACCTTCACTCAACATCAACAATATCACAAAACACATTCCTACATCATCCTTAATAGCTAGTGGTATTGAACATCATCCTTTAACTACACCTTCACTTAATGTCAATGTCATCTCGCAAAATGTTCATCCTTTGAATTTTTTAGATTGTATACCTTCCTATAATGGGAAGAATACAATCTTGCAATCTAGAGACACTTGTGTAAGCATGAAATCCACTACTAAGCAAGATATATCTTTGACAATAACCACAAGACCCTCTTCTACCATTGATCAAGAAGGTATTTTATTGAGACTCCTCCAAGATCACTTGATCTCCCTCCCTCCAAGAACTCAAAAGAAATGTTATGAAAATAATTCATTTTGTGCATATCATAGAGTTCATGGTCATTCCACTAATGAATGTAAAGCTTTGAGTCATAAAATCCAAAAAAAATTGGAGTTTGGTATGCTTCCCCATGTGGGGGCACCTAATTCCTCTATTTGATATTGATTTTCTCTCTCTCCTACATTTCATCACTTGTTTCAGCTCACCTTTATCCTACACTAAGTGGGGGCAAGGGGTTTGATAGCATTGTCCTTGTATGTCACTTGTTGTTGCCTCCTTTGGCTAGTCATTAACTTTTCATGAATACATAAGAGTGAGCTTGGTATGTGGAAAACATGCTTTAAGTTGGCTCACATATGACATTCTTATATTCTTCATGATGTAGCTTATTGGAAACATATGACTTGGCATAGGGATTTCAAAGTAAGCTCTCATGTCCTCTTCTTCTACTTTAAAGCAATTTCCTGTAGTACGGGTGCTCACAACCGCTTTAAATTGGGGGCTTACATCACCACTCACATTTCATTGTGTGATTTTATTTTTCTCACGATTCCCTCTCTTGGAAGCATTAGGTACAATGTTTCCCAAGATGAGACCTTGCATTTTTCCGCTCTTGGAAACAAGATGATATTTTTGCACTTATCCTCTCTTGGAGACATTGAGCATGATGTTACATAAGATGAGTCATTGCATGAACAAGAAAAATCCCTTTGAATAATCCTTACACTATTTTTCTTTAATAATGTATATGAGTGTCAAGCATATGAAGTTTTCCTTACCTCATGGAGCTCAAAAATAATTTTCTTTTGTGGTGCCATATTAATGTTATCAAGAGGTATAACTTTGACATGCTTGAGTGGGAAGCCTACCTAGTGGCATCACTTTTTCCCATAGCACCTTTGTGTTTGTGAGTGCATACAAACTAGCGTATGTATCTTAGCTTTTGGGATTTCTCACCCCACAGATGACCAAAAGTTTCAAGGCCCCAAACTGATTATGTTGTGGAATTCTCACCCCGTAGATGACGAAAAGGTCTGTGGCCCCAAAGTGAGTACATCTTTTCCACCCCATTTTTCTCCTCTCCTAGTTCTCGCCATTGCATGTTTTTGTATCTTGATGGTTTGACTTAGGATCTTCGATCTTGGGGGATTGCATAACATTTTTTGATATTTTTCATTCTTTTTCATCTACATATATACATTTGGATCTCTCTTGAATGTCTACTTCAGTGTGAGTTTGAAGCAAGTTCATCCTCTCACAAAAATGGGGGCTAAATGTGTTATAGAAAAAAGTACCCTTTGCTTGACATGGGATTAATTCATGATAAAATTAACTTAGTGAGGCCTTGATTCAGGTGTTGTGAGGCATTTTATGCATCCAAACTAGGTCTTGGACCCTTTCAAATTGAATAACATGCTTTTAACAATGTCTTGTAAAGGTGTTGTAAAGTCTTGTAATGGACTTTCACACTTTTCTAGACTTAATGAACCCATTTCTCCCTAATTCAACATTATAAAATGTGTTTAATAACATTATTAAATCAATCTATAAGGTTCTTAACTTAAACTTAATGTTAAACTAGTGTTGTAATGTGTCTTGTACATTCACATTGGTTCTTGTGCTTTCCTAGGCTATGTGGACCTCATTTTAGTGTTGTAAAGTGTATTTAATCACACTTTCACATTGAATTTTGTGTCACAAGCCTAATTAATCTTTACATCATTATTTATAGGCTCCTATCAACCCATATTGTGCATCCCAAGGCTTAAATTGATCAAATAATTGACATAGCCATCATATAAACTTGATTTTCTTACTTCTTGGCATCCCAACCAGCAAAAATGGGCCTTGTGGGACCCATTCACCATCAAAATTGAATTAGTCCCATCTAGGTGGGACCCATTCACCATTATTGGTGAATGAGTCCCATTTGAGCCATTTTTGGGGGATGAGCAGGAAAAATTAGAGTTTTTATTCAATTTTTCTTCATGTCGGCCTTGGGGGTCCAGTTTATGGGAAAGTAAGATAAATTTCCTATAAATACAACCTTCTAAACCCAAATTCATATAACTTAACTTCATTCATCATTTGTCTTCCATCTCATGTCAAACAAGCTAGGGTTTTGTCATTCTAAGTCACCAAGGTAGCACTTTTTAAACATTCAAGGGCAGAATCTTCAAGTTTTGTTGTAGACATTCAAGTTCAATCATCATGGAAAGGTAAAAACTACATTTTTTTCATGCTTAATTACATCTTTTCATCATTTTGCTTTAATTACCTAAAAATTGGTTTGACCAAGGCAAACCCTTATGCCCTAACATTCACCATTTCTTTCTCTTTTGAACATTGCGTGTTTGTAGATTTAGGTGCTTGGATGTCTTGGACATTATTGAGGATTAGTTTCAAAACTTGTTGAAGTTATCTCCACTTTTGCAAAGGACAACATTTACACAAAATTATTTATAGCTTCAAAAATTAGGGTTTCAAATCAGCACACCTGGAGGTGCAAATTGAGCAAACTGAAAGCTATAGATTTCATTTTTGAGTTTTTAGAAAACCCAAAATGGACTAATTGGCCTAGAGTGGTGAATGAGACCCATTTGACATGTCTTCTGAATATTTTTGTAGATGTAGACATCTTTTTAAATATGTATCAAGCAAAAACTTTGTTTACTTATCACAATAAATAACATTACTTGTTGCTCCTTGCCATAGTTGCAAGTTTTACATTATTCGCAAGGAGCAACATATAATCATCCATTCCTTTCTCACCCTTGTGCTACGTTTAGTTGTGGAAAGGGGTTAGGAAGCCTTATCCCTATATGTCACTTTTCATTGTCTATCTTGGCTAGTCGTTAACCTTTGATGAACATATAAGAGCAAGCTTGGGATGTGGATGACATGTCTTAAGTTGACTCACATGTGACATACTCATTCATGATGTAGCTCAATTCAGAAACATATGACATGGCATAGGGATTTCCAAGTTGGCTCTCATTTCTTCTTTCATGTTGCCATTTATCATTCACTACTTTAAAGAAATTGCTCACAGTGATGGTGTAACAACTTCTTTAAAGTGGGGGCATACATAGATGACATCTTTTGGAAAAAATTTCATGGCGTGAATTTCCTATTTTTCTTGTGATGCATCCTATTCTTGGTAGTGTCATAGGATTTGATGTCTTCCAAGGGTGTATGATAAACTAGCATGGCATGATGCGAATGAGGCATCCCATGGGTAACGATATGACACCCTAACTTGTCCTCTCTTGGAGACATTAGGCACAATGCTCCTTAAGAAGAAGATAGGTTACATGAATAAAGAAAATTCCCCTTCAACAAAATCTTTGCATGACATTCAAAAGCATTTACAAAAAATATTTTCATTGTGGTGCCTTATCAAAGTTATCAGGAGCATAACTTTGCTATGGTTTGTATAATGGGAAGCTGACACATTGGCATGACTCTCTTATTATATGGTGGGAGGTTGACACACTAGCATGACTTTCTCACTAAGCCACTTCTTTGGGACAACTCACCTCATAGATGACCTAATGTTCTATGGTCCCAGAGTGAGCACATATTTTCCACCTTGATCTTCTTTCTTTTAGTTCTTGACATTGCATGATTGCGTATCTTGTTTTGCTACATATTATACACCTTGTGCATCTCCTTTTGCACTTATGTTGGTTTGAATTAGAATCTTGGATCTTTGGGGCTTCACCGCTTCCTTGATCTTTTTCATCCTTTGTCATCCACATTGGTATGATTGGATCCCTCTTGAATGTCTACTTTAGTGTGAGTTTGAAGCAAGTTCATCCTCTCACTAAAGTGGGGGCTAACTGTGGACATGGAAAAAGTATCCCTTTTTTCTTGCTTGATTGATGATAAATTGGACTTAATGAGGCCTTGATCTAGTGTTGTGATGTGTTTTACACATCCACATTAGGTCTTGAGCCCTTGCAAATTGAATAAAATGAATGTCTTGTAAATGTGTTGTAAAGAATTGTAAATGACTTTCACACTTTTCTAGATTTTTATTGGTACTTTCCTCTCTACTTTTGAATTAAATATTATTTTAATTCAAAACATAGATTTTCCCTCTTCTTCTATAATTAACTAATTATTTCAATTATTTAATTATGCATTAGCCTTTTTTCTCTATAATTAAATAAATATTATTTATCCTTTCTTTATCTCCCTAATTAAATAATTATTTTAATTATTTAACTATCCCTTCTCTCTCCATCAAATAATTATTTTTAATTATTTATTATTTAACACCATCTTTCCTCTATAATTAAATAATTATTTTTAATTATTTAATTATTTATTCCCACCTTTCTTTTTAAAATAAATAAAATTAATATTTTATTTATTTCTCCTATGTTGGCCACCCAAATTAAATAATCTTTATTATTTAATTTCTCCTATCACCTCTTTTTCTATGCCAATCTTATCTTCTACCTCAAGGCTTTATCGATCCATATATTTCTTCTTTTAATTAACCTCCACCCTTGATTGAGTTATTTTCTAATTTAATCTTGGCCCTTGATCATGATCCTTATTCTAGCCACTCCTTTATAAAAGGAGACCTATAACCCTAATTCATACACGTAATAATTAAATCATCATTCATCCATGTTGTCAACTCAAGCAAGCTAGGGTTTTAGCATTCTAAATCATCCAGATAGCTTTCTAAGGCATTCAAGAGCAAGATTCTTCATCCATTGTTGCAGCAACTCAAGATCTACCATAATGGTAAGTTTCTAATTGCATTGTTTCATGTTTCATATTTCATGTTTCATTATCTTATTTCATCATTTTGGTTTAATTACCTAAACGAGGTTTGACCAAGGCAAACCCCCAATCCCTAACAATCAACATTTTCTCTCTCTTCCTTTGTTTGCTTGTAGATTTAGGTACTTACATGGCTTGGACATGCTTGAAGAATAGGTTTCAAACTTGTTGGAGTCATTTCCCTTTTGGAAAGGTCAAAATATCAACAAAAAGTCACTTTCACGCCTGAATTTGGTGGTTTTAGAACCATACGCTTGGAGGAACAGAAAGTGCAGACTGATAGCTTTCATTTCCACTTTCATATTTTTAGAAAAAGCCAAAGTGGACTAAGTCACCAATAGTGGAAACTTAGTCCCACTAAACCTATTTTTCATATTTTTTTTATAGATTTGGATACCCATTTGGCTAAAACGTGCTCTAGAGTAGTTTCCTAGATCTGGGACTAAGTCACCCAGCTTGGCGTAAGTGTCCCTGTTGGCCATAAAATTAGAATTTCTATAATTTTGGAGACATTTGCAGTCTTCATTCTAGCATCTATCAGTTTCTAGGTGTACTCTTTTATTTTAGACTTTCTATCTTGTTTTATATTGCATTCAATCTATCTTTCTACATATCACAATGTGTTTTCAAGCACTTTACATTTCTTTAGTTTTCATTCATTAGTCAATATCGTTTATCAGTTTATTGCATTTAAGACATTACATTTGGGAATATTGCATCCATCCTTGCATTGATTTTTAGTGTAGACATTATGCATTTTGTGTTCATTTCTCTCCTTCTAGGCAAAAAACCCTAGAAGTGCTAGAGAATTGAGGATACCAAAATTGGTGTCCAGAGAAAAAATAAACACCAAAATGCAATCTATCACTTGAAACAACAGTATCAAGCTCAATATTAACATAACCAAAAATCAAATTATAGATTAGAGAAGGGGAGAAACATGTGTACTAGTCACCAAAATTAGTTTTTTGAAGCAAATCTAGGACTCATTTTGTCATGGGAAAATGGGTCCAAGTTCAACATTTCTCTGTAGCTTTCAAGAGCCTTTCATATAGATCTAAATCTTCTAGTTTTCCTAGGTTTCATGGTCAAAATGTCAAAAATGGCTTTGGGATCTTAGTTTTTGTGAGAAGACAACAATTTTGACAACTTTTGCAACATTGCTAACTTTGTAAATGTTGCACTTCAAAAGGTCTTCAAGTCTTCTTTAACCTAAATCTACAATCACGCATATAAGAGAGAGAAATAGTTGTGGTTTTCCTTGGGAAAACTCTATTTTGGTAGTCAAACCTTGAATTAAAATGAAACATCAAAGAGGGATTGAAGAATGAATAGAGCTATGTTACCACTAGTGAGCAAGATTTTTTCTTGGCTATCTAAATCAACACAACAAATTATTAGTCAAGTTAGCCAAAAACAATAATCAAACTCCTTATGAAGTTCTTAATCACATTAAGACAAGGAAACACGATAAAAAGCATTACAAAGAAATCATAAGCATGTAAACCTATCTAAAATGGATTAAACCATCACTTCATAAGTGGATTGGTGCTTCTTTGATGTGGAAAGAATCCCTTTCCCAACCCTTGGTAATGCCAATGATGATGATGCAATGGACAAAATCAGTTCTGAAATGAAGAGAGTGACTTTGCATAGGATTTTTGGATGTGTTGTTGAAGAATCAGCCCCTTATTTATAGATTTTCAAATTGGAAGAATGCTCATAAGAGAGCAATGTGGGATTAAGTTAGGACAAATGAGATGAGGCCACTTGTCAACTTGCCATAGGTTGAGGGATGTGCAAGTTTTGGCCAATGTTCCCAAGAGAGGGAAATTTCAAATTTGAAATTGATATAAATGTTGAGTGGGGGACATGAAAATTAGAAGTTAATGCAATGTTGGAAGGGACAAGTCAACTTGTCATCATTTTCAAACTTGAGGGAATATTTTGTTTTTTATGCCAAGTTGAAAGAAATTAAGGATTTTAATAAATCAATAAATTGATTTATTTGTGAAAGTGGGAATATCTAGAGGATGTGATGGGTAGTTAGGTTAAGCTAATTAGGATTAGATTAGCTTAATGATGATTAGGTGAGTTTGACCCCTTTGACATGAATATTTTGATTTATTGAAATCAAAAGGGGAGAAATATGAATTTGGCATTTAATTAAATGAATGTTTGATTTATTTAATTAAAGGGATGATGCAAGATAAAGGTTAATTAATGAAGTGTTAGGATTTAATTGATTTATTTAAATGATGTAATGATTAAGTGGATTTATTTAATTTGAAGGATGAAATGTTAGATTTGATTAAATAAAGGTTATTTGATTAAACCATTGGATTGACATGTATGCATATTTTGCGTGTCTACATTTTGTCCCTCTTTGAAGCAATGTACTTGTTGTGTTGGCTCAATGAATAAACTTTCCATGATCAAAATTCAATTTTTTTTTATTTTTCCGGTTGCCCCAACAGAAAGAAATACACTAGTACATTTCCCCCTCAAGAGATTGAGCGAAAAGATTCGATTTCAGGGCTGATCTCATGATAAAGAGGTTCAAAATGAATGTTTATGGATGATGATGCAAATGAGATGATTTTAAGATGCTTAGAATAACAAATCTATATTATCTTAAACAACTTAAATGATGATATGATGTGATGATTGGATGAGATGGAGGATCTGATATGAAACAATTATGAAATGGATGTTTTATGCAAATATGTGATTTATGAGATGCTTAGACTAATAGATCTATATTATGATGATGAACATGCATGTGAGATGATATTCAAAATACTGATGGTTTGTGGATGCAAGATGGATGCACTGGTGATGATGATTAACTGATCATGACATGATGTTAGTGTGGGAAAAGAAGAAATTAGATGATGACAAGAGGATCCAACAAGCCAACATTATGAGAAATGATGATGATAGATGGATAATTTGGTTATCAAGGATTGGGATTTTAAAAGGGCTACTTACCTTATGTTTGATAACACACATAGATACAATGCATCAAGGTATAAAGAACTAGAATGGTGTTGTACCTAGTTGGATGGACTTTGACTCGACAAACAGATAAGAGTATTCTTGCTCACACATGACATATGAAAACCTTGCTAGGATGTACATAACAAAGCAAGTATTCACCAAGTTATTTTACAAGAATGTCTAACAAGCATAGCAGACAAAAGGATAATGATCATTACCCCATTCCTCTCTCTCTAAATCCTTCATTTGGATATCATCGAGAGGTCCTTGGAATGAGTGCAATAAGATAAATCAAATGAAAAGATCAAGTACACAAACAAGCCAATGTTCTTCATATCTCTAGCCAAAGGGATTTGTTTTGATAGGATAAGAATCCAAGGTTATATCCAAAATGATGCCCATTGTCAGAACGATATATCCTAGGACATGCATTGTATAGGATGATGATGGTTTGATAAGTTCATTGATAGGCTATTGATATATGTCTGAGAAATGATCAAGAGTTTGATTTTGTTTTAAATATTTTTTGTTTGCTTTTGATTTTACGATTGAAGCTTGTTTTTTTGCTAATTGTTGTGATTGTATCTGTTTGTTTTTCCAAAGGATGAAGGTGATGATCATTTTATTATGGATGGTTGATTATTTTGAGTTAAAGCGACATGAGACCAATGGATTTTTTTTAAATATTTGGATTTTTTTGATCTTTTGAGATGTTTTGAGGCTGTTTTTGGTATTTTTCAAGATTTTTCAAATGTTTTGAGTTTTGATTTTTTTTATGTTTTTGGGGTTTTGTGTCTTTTGATGTTTTTTTAATGTTTTTGGATTTTGTGTCTCAGGGGATGATCAAAGTTTAGCCTTGCCTACATTTAAGCTTAGAGACGAAGTAGTTTAGATTCCAATGTTTTTGACATTTTTTTAATTTTTTGAGTGTTTTTTGGATTTTTGATATGTTTAAGATGTTTTTTGGATTTTTTTGATTTTTTGATATTTTCGGATTTTTCGCACAATTTTGATGATTTGGATATGGATATGTTTGATGATATCAGTGCTCTATTTGGGATTTTGTTGAAGACCAAGCTAAGGTTGATTGATCAGATCAATGGATTGATGATGATGATAACATTCTTGAGGATGCACAACAATGCAAGGATTTGATTGATCAGGATTGATGACAATAACATGGTTGAGGATGTACAATGATGCAAAACTAGTGTTAAGCAACACAATGATTGGGAATTATATCCTGAGATGGTGATTTTTTTATTGGATTTGATTGATCATGATTGATGAAGCTTGATTTGGAACAAAAGTTGTTTGAATGATTTGATGTGATGTTCGAGGTGCAACTTAGATGTGACTAATAGTGATTATTTGGATTGATGTTCAATGAAAGATGAAGATTGATAAGGAACATCTTCTTGTCAAAATGTGCCATGGGCTAGTGACCTAGATTTTGGATCACAAACACTTTGACCAATTTGATTTAACATTTGCCAATGTTCTGATCACCACATAAGTTGGAGGACATAGATCAAGATTTATTCCCAAAGAAAGATGTAAATATTTACCCCCAGTGTCTAGCAATGTATGGAATGTGATGTGTGGATGCTCGGATAAGTGTATGGATGGATGGATATGGTAAGCATGCAAAGGATGCAAAGGATTATCTTGTGATAAGATACAGTGCTCAAAAAAAGGAATGCTTCATTGGATAATGCTTCATGGCTCAAATAACATTGGATAGGCTAGGACCAATGAAAATGACCCATGTCAATATTTTTATCGTAAGCGTAAAGTGTGGTCCAGAGTTTCATCAAGATCAAGATAACCTGCATGATGGATGTAGATATATGCACATGGATGAAAATGGATTGGATAAATGGTTTATTGATGAATGGATTTATTGTGGATAAGATGGATGGAATTCTCAATTTATTATGGATGGGATGAGATACTTTCACCAGAAATGGCACACGTAGATGCTCGATTCTACACATGACACCTATTTGCCAAGTTTTCATCATGGTACCTGTCCAAAGTGCCACTATAGTAGTTTTTGCTAGAGGACAATTTTTTTCTTTACTGTTTTCAATCCTTTTTCTAATTTTTTTGGATTTTCATATTTTTTTATTTTTTTGGTTTTTTTCTAAAAGATTTTAAGCTCATGCTGAATCACAAGGTGTTATTGATGTAGACGCTTCTGTCATAATGTGCCATCGTTATCCTACCTGAAGAAGTTGCTTTGCTAAGATATGTGCACTTGAATGCAACTTTTGATATTTCTGATCTGCTTCATTGATACTGGGGTTAACTCTGTCTCTATGCGTACATCATGATAGAGTGCTTTCTGAATCCTAGTGATGAAGGGTCGTTGCCAATACATGGTCAATGTGAGAATTTGATATCATGCGTGGAGGCATGGATGGAGTGCGTTTAGGGATAAGAGATGGATTGGTTGACAATTTGGAACCTTTGACTTCCCAAACTTGGGAAGATGAGCAATGATGGGTGGATACAAAAGTATGCATGGAATTAGGACCAACTGTTTCATATACTTTGTACGTCGCTTGAAAAGCCTACTTTTTCTTTTGTGCACATCTTTGATGGATACTTTCCCATTTTTATTTTTCCCCATAGTTTCTTTTACTGATGGAGTTTGATAGGGATAATCTTTCTTTGTATGTTTTGGTATCCATGTGTATTTGATCTGTCCATTACACCTCTTAGCTTCTTTTTCTTTGATAGCATTCTTCATACTTTCATTCAACTCTTTCTTTTGACGTTGGTCCCAATTCATGGATGGGGTGATGGGTGGATGAAGATTCATGACATGGCTAGTTGTAGTATTGGCATCACTTTCATCATAAGGATTCTTTGTGCTCCCTATATTGATGCTTGCTTGAGACATAGTTGCCCCCAGTATTGTAGAAGTAGTAACTTCATGCTTTGACTCTACTTGTTTTGAGGATTCTTTTTTAGAATGCATTCTCTGATAAATGACCATCATAGATGATGTTATTTCAATTGGATTCTCTACTGACTCTGAAATATCTTGTTCTATCTAACCAAATTCCTTGAGTAGATAATGTTGGATATCTTCATACATGTTGTCCTCAATCCAAATTTGGGATATATTTGATCTCGATGTTGACAACTCGGTTTGACTATAGGAATTAGTAACCTGCTCTTTTTGTGTAATAATGTCAGGATTAAAGGAATCCTATTCTGAATGAAGATCATCTACGTGTCCATCCATATAAAGCATCTCATGGGTAGATGGAGGAATATGTGTTATGGGGATATGATCATCATTTGCAACATCTTGTAAAGATAGGAGAGTGTCCATTAGATCATTATAGTATCTTTGAGATACAAATTCTTGATCTTGATTTATTTTGGGATTGCTTTTGACATGCTTTGGATCAATTTCTTAACATGGGTTAATTTCAAAGGATGGATTGCTTACAAAGGGTTCTTGGATGTCATCATTAGGCATGGGGAATGGCCCAATATCCTCTTGATCTTTGAGTGGACTTGGGTCAAGTGTCAAGTTGAGGATTCTTTCAGTATCTATAACCATGAGGTCAAAGGAGGTCAACATGTCTTGGAAAGGACCACTACTAGACTTTGGTGAAAGATGTTGATCATGCTTTGGAATGAATTCTTGAGATATGTCCGATAACTCATAAGGTGATGTAGACACATTTTCAACATGATCATAGGTCAACGAATTGTGCATTATGTCAATAGGATCAAATAATACTAACACTTCTTGAAATAGATCACTAAAATGTGGCTCTTGATGTATGGTGAGGTGGAAACATCTTCAATGTGCTCATTGATGGATAGGTTTTGAACATTGTTTTCAACAATTGCGGTGGAGAGATTATGAATGTCTTCAACCATTGGGTCAAGTGATATTGACATTTCTTGAATTGGATCATTGTTGGGTATTGTTGGTGGATTTTGATCATGATTGAAAAGTGACTCTTGACCTATGCTGATTTGATCTTCAAATGAGATAGAAACATCTTCAATGTGCTCTTTGATGGATAGATCTTGATCAATGCTTTCAACAATTGTGGTTAGGATATTTTCAATGCTATCACCAGTGGTTGAATGTTCATTGGTATCCCCAATAATTATCATTTTGTGTGTTTGTTCTTGTGTTTGTTGGGTAGCTTGAGAGGCTTGGGCAACTTGGATAGCTTGAATGGCTTGTGGAGCTGCCTGATATTGTTGAAGTGCTTGTTGGTAGGCTTGATGTGCTTTTAGTGCAATGTTACAATATTGACTTATTGTACTTAGTTTTGGTGGTAGTGGTGGTTTATTTGGAATTGTGTTGGATGTAGTGACAAGTGTTTGAGATACACTTGGAGCGATCATGGTAGTGAGGGGTTGAGATATGATGGGTGTGAGAGTGGTGGTAGGACTGATCGAGGTGATAGGAATGGTCAGAATGACTAAGGTGATAGATCCTTGGGAGACCATATTTTGATTTGTCAGGATTGATGTTGTCATTTGATTAGATACCATCTATTGGTGCGATGTCGATAGTATATTCAAAGGTTTTGATGTGATGGCTTGATTGGTGTTAGGTGGATTGATTTGGATGGAGTGATTGGTGCTAGGTAAAGGGGGAAGCCCTAAACCAAGGAATGATGTTGATATGGGTAATGGTGGTGGATATGTCTCTTGGTGCAATGACTCAACTATTTTGGTAAGTGCAACAATTTGATCTCACCAGATTTGATCTTGATTTCGATCTTGACTCCCTTGATATAGTTGATTTGGATTTTGTTTAAGAAGATTTGGAGTGTGTACTTGTGTTTGATTTTGGACAATGTTCTAATTTGTGATGATTTTCAAATTTGGCATTAGGGTTGAAATTGAACATTGTTGATGTTGGGAATCGCATTGCCTTGTTTTAGGTAACTCTGATCTTGCATGGTGTTACCTTGACTTGGAGTTGTTAACATCTTGTTTGGATTTTGAACAATATTCATATGATTTACAACCATATTTATCCCGAATTTTTTCGGATTCATGTTTTGAAAACTTGTACTTGGTACATTCTCGTTGTACATTTGAAGGCTCATGCATTGATTGTATGGTTGGAAAACTTGTAGGTTTGGATTTAGATCTACCATTGGGAAATGTGTTCCAATCTTTGATTTGGGCATACTCACACTTTTTGTGCCATTCACATTTTTAGAAGGTAATGATCCCATGTATGGATTGTATAAGTGTGAGTTTTGATAATTAGTCAGCATTATAAGGTTTTGAAAGTTCAATTGATTTGGATTACTCATGATGTATGGATCAAATTTGTATTCCATGTTCTTCTTGTGTTTTGACCTTGTTGCAAAAGTGACCACTAAGGTGTTTAGGACCAATGATGATATGAAGGATGAAAAGGGGAAATGATATGATTGTTGAATGTTTAGGAACTTTGGATCAATGCTAGACTTTAGGATTTGATTATGATTGCTTTTGATTTGGCTAATGGACTTGAAACCCTAAGATGTTGGATGTGTTCTTAGGATGAACTTGTTCAAAGGATTTCTGATTTAATTAGAGATATGAGAAAGGATGCATTCCCATAATCCTAACTAGACAAGGTGATTTTTGGTTTGATGATTTACCGAATTCTAGAATGATGTTTCCAAAGCTCTAAAGTTGTTTGGTGGGATGGATTTTGATAAATGTTTGGATGAATGAGGTGTTTGATTTTGGTCCTAAATGAACCTAAGAAGGACTTGTTTACTATACCAAGATAGTGAAGAACATGCTTTTCTCTAAAAGTAATTAAAAATCAGAAGATCAATGTTTGCATGAAAACCATACGAGAAAAAGATGCCAAGCACATGTGTGGGGTCCAATTGATTCAATGTTTTCTTAATGGATTCTTTTTACCACAAACACACTCTTGATTAGATATTTAATCTAGATGTCTAATGTCTCAACTTTGCCCTTATCCCACAAAGTGTATTATGCGGAAACCAAGGAAATTTGAGGCAAGAGTTACCTATTGTTGACCTTAGTAGGAGAAATTTGAGATGAAATCCAAATGTTTAGAAGCCTCTAAGGATATGAATCCCAAGGGAAAACAATAACATGTGAATTTGTTCAAGGATATTTGCTTCTCCTAAAGAGTTTGAGATTTGATGCTCATGTTGAATGTTGGTTTTCCAATGTTTTTGATTAAAGCACTATGTTTTCAAACTCACTCATAAGCAATATATAACACCCTAGCTCAATTGGTACATTTTTCTTAGTGCGATTGCCTCATGCCCTTCGTAGAAGAGATGATTTACATGCAACCAAGGAAAGAGTATAAAGGTATGTTAAGAATGAAGTCTTAACCTCTGTACTTTTACCAAGATTGGACATGGCAAGTAACTTCTTGGAATCTAATTTCCAATGCACCACTTTAATAAACTCGCTCAATGGATCAATTGGTCACTACCAAACAAGGGTTCTATTTCAGACTTTTCATTCATAGAGATTGACCCATATGGCAAGAGTCCCCTTTCGGATCCATCTTGTTGGAATCAACCGTATGATATTGGCATTTACTCTAATACCCACATTTATATCCTAGTTGGAAATACTCTTGGATTTAGAGTGTTACCGATTGAGTCGTTCCCTTGGGTGAGTACTTTTTCCCCAAGGCAGGCCCTCTAAGATAGACAAAAGCGAATAAACTTATTCATAGTTCGATCAACCTTTGTTTAGAAACAAAGGGAGAACACATGCAATAAATTTATTCACACTCACAAGATTTTGTTCAATTTTAAACTAAAAAATGAAGTGTGAAGGAAATATTTTATGCAACATAGTGTCATAAAAAAGACTTTTAATTCTCAACATCACCGTGAAGCACGAGAGAAGTCCATACGCCTTTTTAGATGAGATTATTTTGCATAAAATATTACAAAACATAAAAGACACATGTTCTTTTTAAGCCACAAAGCAATGATTTTGATTTTTTTTAAAGCACCAAATGAAATATGAGTTAGCTTAAAACATAAAATTAAAGCATACAAAAAACTCTCCAAGCATTCTCAAATGTTCATTTTAAAAACCAAAGATGAGAAACAAAAAAGTAAGGCATGAAATGGAAGCCCTTAAGCATTAAAAAATGCTTTGTGAGTTTCAAATTTAGATGCTCAATTCTTCAACTCCAACTTCACTTTCATTTTTACTCAACTCCAATGCTTGATTCCAACGTCAACCTTCCCTTTTTCCTATCAATATCACAAATAAGAGTTAGGCATGTATTGTAAAATGATAAAAGCATACACAAGACTTTTCAATCATTTGAGGAAGGAATAAAACAAAATTTCATTGATTAGGCACATGAACTTAATAATGAATATCAATACCTTTTTAGCTTACCCCCCCATTTTCATAAAAAAATCAATTGATTTAAAAGCCTCATCCACTCAACATTAGAAAATTAATCATAGCTTAACAACTAAAAATAAAATATATTTTTCTTTTTTTTCTATGATGTAAAGGGTGACAGCCAAATTGCAAGATAAGCATTTAAATGCAACTTATAGACCATCTATTGGATTAAATTGGTTTATTCAAATTTGCATATAATCTTGTTGACTTCTTCCATGATCTTAATGGCATAGATAACAATATTTGTCAAATATTTGTATTGACCCCTTAAGCACACTACCATTGTAATTCAATCACAAGACATTGCCAAGGTTTTTAAAGTAATTATAGTGCTAGGTGGTAGATTGCCTGATAAGTGGCCTCAACATTGGAATACAATGGAGAAGATCTTAGTTATGAATGCTTCTTACACTTCTATTACCTTACCTTTACATTAATTTCTTTTCATTGCATTTATTTCCTTGACTCTCATTCCTCATTGTCACTGGTCAGTAGGTTGTAGATCAGCTACAATGTAGATTGTAATCTATCTCAAGAGTCATTCTTATTAACAAACAATTTATGACACAACGTCCCCCAAGGAATTGTCGATAATCATAGAAGCAATAAAACATGTAGTTACCAAGAAAACAATAGATGGCCACATCATTATTGTAGCTTTACTTTCATGAAATTCCTTCACAAGTGAATGTGAATGGTAGGTGAAAAGACAATGCTACATTAAAAACTTACAGGCAAATGCAATGTAAAATCGAATCCCAAAATCTTAAGTGTGCTAGAAATTACTTTTGAATAAATGTGTTCAACAGGTGAAGAAAACAAAACATGCTCGAGGAGCTTAAAAGCTTTCAAATGAATTCAAGTGGTAGGCATAAATTCAAAGTCTTGACCATGGCTTTTCTGCCTATGTGAATGAGACAAGACCTTGAACTATTTAATAAAATGTCATAAAGGAAAACATGGTCCAGCTATACTTTCTTGAAAACATTTCATAGTTATTGTAATTCACAGGGGTAAATTCAAAAATAAATAAGCTTCAACTACTATTAGCAAGTGCATTTAGGCAACAACCCATAAAGATCCTTAAAATATTTTTAGAAAATGCATTCGGTAGGTGGAAAATCGTGTCCAAATGCCATTTCATACTAATGCAGTTGGAAAATGCAAAAGCCACGTCTGGGCTTGCACATAAACATTGGGAAGATGATGGTCTTGAGGCCCAATGCAAGATTTGGCGAATCTAGGGGAGCATAGAGAGGGCATGTGAATTGTTGACAATGAGATGTGGAAGCATAGACAAGGTGCGTGAACTGTTTAACAGAATGCCTCATGGAAATGTGGTCTCATGCCATGTTGTGGGTGTAAGGCTATACATAAAATAGAACTATTGAGAGAGGTTTTAAAACACTTTCAAGCAACTACCATCAAGAGGTACAAAGCCACACAGTAATGATGTTTGAAGAGCTTTCAAATCCAATGCAAGTGGTAGGTATAATGACGCGTCTGAGATACCTTTGAAAGGATTTTTAAAGTAAATGCAAAAGGATGAGTGAAAGAAAAACTAATTCCTATAAACTTTTCCAAAATTCAGCAATTGCAAGACTAAAGTTGAGAGGTGTACATGCGTGTTTAACAGAAAATAAAAGTTCTTTAAGCCATTGCAATTACTAAGTGTCAAACCAAATTCAAAAGCTTAAGGGTGCCAAAACTGTTTTCCTTTTAAATAAATGCATTTGGCAAGTGAATCATGCCCAAGACACTTAAGAGCTTTTAGATGAATGCTAGTGGTAGGTGAATAAGAAGCACAGCAAAAAAGTTTTGTACAACACAGCAAAATAAAGCTGATTGGTAAGTTGTTAGAATTCTCATTCAAAGACAAGACAATAACATCAAAAATCTCATCTCATTTTGTCTATATGATATTGCATTCTAGATTATTAAATTTAGTAAAAATCACACTGACTGGAGTGAAATTGTAAGGAAATAAAAAAAATTAGTCATCATCAAACTGCCTTCTTGCATTCTGAGCGGTTGGTGGTCATAACTACTATTATGTAAGCGTTCATAAAGAAATGAATATGCCACCAACTTTTGGCTCACAAGTTACTTACCTATAGACAAGAATGAATGATATTTGTGTGGAAAAAAAAGAATTTGAAAAGATAGGAAGATGTGAGTCCAACAGAAAATAGATAAAGACATGCATTTCTTACAAGATTAGGTAATAGTGAGTGCCATGTTAGTGTGTATTTAAATAGGATACAAAAGTGCCATTCAATCTCTTTTTTTTCTTTCAAATTTTCCCTCTTCTTATGACTAACAAAATAACTGTGATGTTTTGGTATCTTGTAGACCTCTTTTCAAGATAATATTTTATCATTACAAACAACACATCCATGCCTTTTTAATCAATGTCCAATGAGTTTTTATGCAAACAAAACTGTATATGTAATAATGCAGAAATGCAGATCATTGTTACCTTTGTCATCTTTTTTTTTTTTCTATTATCCAACAAGGATTTCATCTAATCAAAGTTTTTCCTTTTGTTAAAATGATATCATGCAGAGAATGAGCTTATTCATAGAAATCATATAGTTTCCTATGCATATCACAATAGGCTGAATGGTTCACAACCTACAATCAAAGTTGCACTCTTGCTAAAATCAACTTTGTGAATGAAAAGAAAACTAGCTTGAGGGAGTGCAGGTTGGTTGATGAGAAAAGGAATTGTAGATATGTAGACTCCAATTCAAATGTGATTCAGGCCTAAATATGCAGACTCTATCAATGGTTCTAAATACTAACTATCAGAAGAAGAAAAAAATAAAATACAAAATATCACTATAGACATGAAAAATTAACATTATGCATTCAATCAAGTTCATTCATCAAGTAAATCAGGTTTCACATTCATCCACTCATTAATTTAACCAAACTCATCAAATCCATTCACCAAATAAATCAGGATTATTAAATAAATCAACATCATCCCTCTAAGTAAATAGATCAAACATTCATTTAATTAAATCATAATGCATATTCAATCCTTTTCTGAATTAAATAAATAAAATATTTAAGTCATAAAAGTCAAAATCATCCTAATCATCATTGATATAATCTAATCCTAATTAGCCTAACCTAACTACCCATCATTGATATAATCTTTGAGGAATATTCCCTCAAGTTTGAATTCAAATCAAGTGGACATGTACATCCAACAAAACAATTAATGTCTCTTACATGTCCCTTGCAAAGGTCAAACTAAGCATTAACTCTCAAATTCAAATTTGAAATTTCCCCCTCTTGGGCACATTTCTCAAATCTTGTACATCCTCCAACCTATGACATGATGACAAGTGGCCTCTTTTCATTGGATTTTTTTATCCCACATTACTCTCTCATAAGCACTCTTAGCATTTGAAAATATATAAAATAGAGGCTGCATTCATCATCAAATCCTCCACAATCTCCACTACTCCACAATCTTTATGCAAGGTCATTCTCTTAAACTGAGAACTGATTTTATCCATTTATCATCTGAGCATTCCATATCATTCTTCATAGCATTTTCATCATGGAGCTTAAGCAAGGATTGGGAAAGGGCTATTTTCCACAATAGCACCAATCCAATATGGGATAAAGTTTTGATCATGTTTTTGTATGTTTGCAATTGACTATTCTTGTTCTATTTAGTTTTGTATATTTTAGCATGGTTAAGTATTCCATAGGGATATTGAATTTAATGTGTTTCAAATGACTAACATGATATTATTATGTTAATATTTTTAACCATTTGTAGATTTGATGTCCACAATCACCATGTGATCAAGTAGACAAACATCAAATGCTTGAAATAAACAGAGATGAATATCAACAAAGATTATATTTCAAGCCCTCCTTCTAGCGCCATATGTGAGCAAGATTTTTTCTTGGCTATCTAAATCAGCACAACAAATTATTAGTCAAGTTAGCCAAAAACAATAATCAAACTCCTTCTGAAGTTCTTAATCACATTAAGACAAGGAAACATGATAAAAATCATTACAAAGAAATCATAAGCATGTAAACCTATCTAAAATAGATTAAACCATCACTTCATAAGTGGAATGGTGCTTCTTTGATGTGGAAAGAATCCCTTTCCCAACCCTTTATAATGCCAATGATGATGATGCAATGGACAAAATCAGTTCTGAAATGAAGAGAGTGACTTTGCATAGGATTTGTGGATGTGTTGATGAAAAATCAGCCCCTTATTTATAGATTTTCAAATTGGAAGAATTCTCATAAGAGAGCAATGTGGGATTAATTTTGGACAAATGAAATGAGGCCACTTGTCAACTTGCCATAGGTTGAGGGATGTGTAAATTTTGGCCAATGTGCCCAAGAGAGGGAAATTTCAAATTTGAAATTGATATAAATGTTGAGTGGGGGACATGAAAATGAGAAGTTAATGCAATGTTGGAAGGGACAGGTCAACTTGTCATCATTTTCAAACTTGAGGGAATATATATTTTTTTTTTTATGCCAAGTTGAAAGAAATTAAGGATTTTAATAAATCAATAAATTGATTTATTTGTGCAAGTGGGAATATCTAGAGGATGTGATGGGTAGTTAGGATAAGCTAATTAGGATTAGATTAGCTTAGTGATTATTAGGTGAGTTTGACCCCTTTGACTTGAATATTTTGATTTATTGAAATCAAAAGGGGAGAAATATGAATTTGGGATTTAATTAAATGAATGTTTGATTTATTTGATTAAAGGGATGATGCAAGATAAAGGTTAATTAATGAAGTGCTAGGATTTAATTGATTTATTTAAATGATGTAATGATGAAGTGGATTTATTTAATTTGAAGGATGAAATGTTAGATTTGATTAAATGAAGGTTATTTGATTAAACCATTGGATTGACATGTATGCATATTTTGTATGTCTACACCAATCAACAAACCCTTTTTATGAAACCTTGATAATGGAGATATCTTAGGAAGTATTCAACCTGTATGAGATGGCTAAATTAGATGTGAATCTTGACACTTGACTCTTGTTTTAAATAGTGCTTTGAATGCTTGATTTGATCATGAAACCTACATCATAATGTTAGCTCCAAAAACATGCATTATGCAAGAAGACTTTGAGATGATGGATATCCCTTGAATTTTGTAATAAAACTCTAATATATCTGCTCTTGAATGCCTATTGTTCTTGAAATGCTCATAAAGTGCTCATGAAAGTCTCTTAAAAATCTAGGTGAAACTTAGTGAAATAACATTGTATTTATAGGTATGTACCCAAGTAATTTCCTTAAATTCAAATATCACAACCTGACATTGAATTATGGATTTGAAATCATTAAAATGCTACCAAAAACATAATTTAAATTTAATTCCTAAGGTTTAGGGGGGACCTATTCGCCAAAGTCAATGTAAAGTGTTATGTTGAGGCATTAATAAATGTCAAGTTTCCCCTTCAAAAAATTGTAATTAATCAGCCTTACAAAATGTAATTAATTTGCCTTGGAAAATGAATTAAAGGGCCAATTAAGGCATAATTAAGCACAATTAATTAAGAGGGCCCAAATATTTTTATAAATGTAATAAGGTATCTTTAACAACACTAGATTAAGGAAATATTAAGCCCAATTTAAATAGGAGGGCCCAAACAAGTTAGAAAATGCAAAGGGTTACATTTTTCTATAGTACAAGTAGGTTAGAATGTTGGGGTTTATTGGTATGAGGGGTAGATGGATGGATGACTAGGGATCGTGCATGATTGGTGTTGACAAGGCATATTTTATTCAACTTGACTATAGTAAATCTCAAGGTAAATTGAAGACATGGTTATAAACTTGGATTTTGATGGACAATGGGATTGTTTAGTTGGATAAGCTGGTTAAATCCTTTATATGATACAAGGGAATGTGAGACCTAATCCATGAATTTGAAAGTGCAAGAAAGTCAAACAACTAGGAGAAGAGGGTAACCCACCCTTCACCTTCACTTCCCCAAGGTATAAAGTTCTTGGGGGCTTAGCTTGAATGAAAAAATTACAATTTCCAAGAAGTGTTTCTTTCAATTCACCCATTCTATTTATACTCCACTAGAACACTAGAGTTGAGGTCTCCTCTAGGGTGATGAAATACATAGATAGGCCCCCTAAAAATAAAAGTAAAACGTGGTATTTTTTATTCTCAATATCATGCATGCATGAGAGAGAAGAGCATGCACACAATCTTTTAGGATTAAAAGACGCTTATTCTTTAATTAACTAAATCAAAATATGAATTTTTCATTTTAATCCTTCATAGAAAATGTTTGAAAAGACATACAAAACAAGCAAGGCACTAATAAGAAAAGGATTCAAATTTGGTGTTTTTGATTCTCAAGATCATGCAAGAAAGCGAGAGAAGAGCATACACACTAATAACTTCCTAGTCACGGAAAATAATTCTTTTTAACTGCACCAAGGATTGAAATGTGTGGTTTAATTTTAAAGCACCAATTAAAACATGCAAGTTGTAAATTGTTAAGATCAAATCAAAATGTGCAAGTTGTGTTGTTCAATTTTAATGCACCAAGGGAAAATGAATATTGTAGGTTCAATTTTAAACACCAAATTGAATGTGAAGATTGTAGGGTTCATTTTAGATGCACCAAATTGAAATGTGAAGAATGTAGGTAAATTTTAATTGACCAAATCAAAGTGTTCAAGTTGTATTATTCAATTTTAGTGCACCAAGGGAAAATAAATTCATTTTAAAGCACCAAATGTAAATGTTTGAGTTTTTTTATTCAATTTCAATGCACCAATTTGAAATGTGAATTCATTTTAAAGTACAAAAATAAGTGTGGATTCCTAAACTATTCAAAAATTTGTAAAACTCACTTGTTAGTACTACTTTTGTAATAATTTTCTCCAAATATTTCACCACAAGCTACAAAAAGGATTAGTGAAAGAAAAACAAACCAATATAATTATTATGAAATTTAAAGAAAAATAAAGCAAGTTTGTGTCTATGCTTGTTTGAAGTTTGAAATTGAAACCTTCACTTTGACTAGATATACTTGATTTTTTATTTTTTATTTGAAAAAATTACATAATTCACAACATGCATATCAAAACCATATTTCCAGCTGCTATAAAAACTTGAGAATTTGATTATTGGTTTAAAAGTTACATTTTTTTTTATTGTAGATTGTTATTTTCAAAAATTGTGAAAACAAAGAATACGTAATTTGACCAAGTGACTGAATCTTTGTTATTTAATTTTCTAATAAAAAATGAAAGAAAATTAATTTAAAATAGAAATTTAAGACATGTAAAAAATTAACAATCCAAGATTCAAAATATGTACAAATGTACGGATTAACAAAGAAAATGCCCAAAAAAATATGTTTTTTAAAGCTTAAATGCTATCTGACACCAAAATATGGACTATTATATATGAACATTCATCCCATGGACCTTCTAAACACACTATGATGTATTTTTATCATCAACAAGATCCTAAAAATTTTATTTTCAAAACATCTTGAAAGTTGTTAGTGAAAATTCACCTTGCAAGAGCACAATTTACAATATAAACCTTCATAATGTGAGAGAAGCAACATGTTATTTCACCAAGAGTGAATGAATAAAAAAGAGATAAATAATAATGTACATAACCTTGCATATAAAGGAAAGATGCAAGTCGGTAAAAATGTAACCAACAATAACTGCCAACTAATAAATTATATGCACAGGTAATATCTAATAATGTTTTCCTAATTAAAATTTAAGCATGGTAAATATCCTATTTACCTTAGAAACCTCCCTGTAATGAAATTTAGGGGGATTATTATGCAATATAAAGATGCAATATGGGTCCCAACTACACAACCATGTTAGGTACAATGCAAAATGCAATGCAATCTCTCACAACCAGAGAAAAGGAGAAAAACCCTGTGGGAGAAAACTTCCCTCCAAAAATGAAAAAAATAAAGATGCAAGGATGGAGGAATCAATAACACCCCCTAAGGACTACATACATCATGTATAAACAATCAATGATCCCCCCATAAGAGGGAAATAGAGAGACTATGTAGCCCCCCCCACAATGTGTAGTCACCTACAAGAAAGGTAAGTGCCTAAAGAAAAAACATGATATAGTTTCAACAAAAAACTTGTCTCCCTTTCAGAAGAAACAAAACCAAGTATAAATGTAGGAATGCTTCCCATTTTGGACAGGAATTAGCAAGTGAAATACAAATGTAGGATGACAATGTCTGTGAAATCTGCTCATGTGTTGCCAAGACTTTGGAAGATGATGCCACAAAGCAATCTGGAACTTTCCTAATCACAATAGAAGGTGACAATTAAGGTACCACTAGAAGCTGATTTTGAACATTCTCCAAACATAGAGACGGAGTGAAAAAATTTGTACCACAACTATCATCAAATAGAGAAATTAATCCTTCAAATGTGTGTTCCAAGTATAAAATGTGATATTCCATGAAGAATAAACCAATGTCCAACAAAGACGAATCTCAATCAAGAAGACAATGTGACGTAGGAGCATCCTAGGTTTCAAGCAATCTTGCATTAACCAAAAATATCTACATTCATGTTTTCTTGCATTTCAGTAGTTAGTTGTTTATGTTAGAAACCAAGACCTAATTGCAAACTAGAAAAATCACCTTCCACAGAAGAGAAAAATGAAAAAGCAGAGATTTGCAAAAGATGCTCAAGTTGATATACTCGAAGTACAAAAATATTACAAGAAATAATTTGCTTTATAAAAGCAAAGATGCATAAACCTAATCTTATCTTGAGCAATAAGATAGCTCAATAAGATAAGGATAAAACCTATAACTTAGGAATTAAATATTTAGCCTAAGTAAACTTATGCAAAGTGTATTAATAATTAATTACACCAACACCCCCCCCATAAGTGCAACTTAGGGAGAAGCAGATTATTATGCAAATAGGAGTCCCAAAAACAAGGCCTAATCAGGTACTCATGTACAAATGCAAAGAGAGAGAAAACCTAGTGGGAAAAACCCCCCCTCAGAGAGATGAACTGCTATGAAGAAGAACTGGAAGAACTCTGATGAAGCAACACTGGAACCCCAAATCCAGAAAGCAAGGAAAGATACTTTTGTTTGCAAAATACCATATTAGAATCACAAATTCAATAGTAGACCCGATGCCAAGGAACATTGGAAACTCACATATTGAATCAACCCTAGAATTTGTGAACAACAATAGATGAAAGGATGAATGGACCCATAATGATGACAAATCTGTAAGTTGTGTCTCTCGAAGCCAATGCCAAACTGAAACTAAAACTACCCATAGGACAAGTACCATCAAGATTCCAGAACGTTAACCATAAAAACATGACCCTCAAATGAGAAAGATCTAAACCAATGCGGATCAAGAACTATAAAATCCCAATGTGAAGTGTGAACTAAAGCAAACCAAAGATGTGTCTAGATAAACAAGAAATCTAAGCTAAACGGAGACAACAAGAAACTAGAAAAACTCATGTGAGTTGTCACCAATATGAAATATGGATGCAAGAACCCCCCTTAATGGAACTTTATATCAATTCATTATTACAATACCCAATGATTACAAAAGCAGAGAATGCAAAACTATAGAAACATGAGTGAAAATGCAAACGTGGTGCACGAAAATAAAATGAATGCATGCATAAAATAAGTTACACATTTTGTATAAATGACCTCAGATCTGCATAGAAACCAAAACTAGCTTTCCAACACAACGAAAATTGTAAAAAATGGATAAGCGAGTCATAAGATATGTCTCCCAAAGTGAAAAAGGAAACATCTGACTTCTGGGGTAGAAAAAGCATGAAAAAGGAAAAACCAAAAAACCACACCTACACCATTGTGTAGATCTCAGAAACAGTTTTTTGGTGATATCTCATTTCCAAATAAATGACGTTGTATGTGAAAGTTACACCCGATTTGATGAAACTAGTCCAAAACTGCCCAATATGGCTCCAATAAGCCCTTAGGGGCAGAAAATGTTCGGCCCCTGGTCGCCTGGGTGGACTAGGGGTTGGAGGCCTGGGGGCTGGGTGTGGCCCCTGGTCACCCATGTAACCAGGGTGAGTGCTAGTAGATCGGCGGGGGCTAGGAGTTGGGCGCTCGGTCGCCCATAGAACCCCGGGCTTCACAGATGAGGAGTCGAAGGCTTAGTGGAGGACCGACGGCTAACAGGAGGCACCACCCAGTTGCCACAACTCCTGGTGGCCGCTGGGTGGCGCGGTGGTGGCCACCCAGTGTTGTAGTGGTGCTGGAGCCAAAAGAAGGGGCGGCGCTGAATTTTCAGGGGTTTTTTTAATTTTTTTGATTTTTTTCGTACTTTGAGCCCCATGAAGCATACCTGGGAGCTGTACGGCCCTTGGGAAAAAAATTTTTGCCTCTGCAGATGACTGTGTCCAAATCGGACAAATTTTATATGTTAATAAGGGTTTTTTGGCACTGTGAATCCAACGGTGAGGTCCGTTTGGGCCCAAAGTGCTCCGAAAATTAGGTGACCCACAGATCTATCAGAAAAATCACTGAGCTTGAGACCCTCACAGATCTAGCAAATGATGATGAAAATGAATGAAATAAAAGCCATTTTTGACTTTTTCTAGCACTCTGAATCCAATGGAAAACCTTGATCTAATACAAGATGCTCCAAAAATATGCTCAAGGAAAGAAACCCTCGAGGGACCCTGAACGAGCTTTGCACTGTATTCCTCCAAAAATGTTGAGAAGGGGTTGCAAATCAAGACTCTGATACCATGTTAGAGACCAAGATCTTATTGCAAACCAAAAAAATCACCTTCCACAGAAGAGAAAAATGAAAAGTAGAGATTTGCAAAAGATGTGCAAATTGATATATTCGAAGTACAAAAATATTACAAGAGATAATTTGATTTACAAAAGAAAAGATGCATAAACCTATTCTTATCTTGAGCAACAAGATAGCTCAATAAGATAAGGATAAAACCTATAACTTAGGAATTAAATAAAGCCTAAGTAAACTTATGCAAAGTGTAATTAATAATTAATTACACCAATAGTTTGGATCCAATCTCAATATTTTGTACTGAATTGTACCACATTGTAACATTAGAGATTGTGGAGTAGGATATATGATCTTCATTGAAAAATCTACACCATATCCATAATTCAAGTTTTTTGGAGATTCTAGTATAAATTCACTGCTAACAAAATGTCAGTTGTATTTGGATAGAGAGCATTCATTGACCAGTCTTGGATTTTCAAGTGTGTGGGCCTATCACATGACTTGTGGAGCTCAGGAAACCATTTCTTAAGGATGCACATTCATCAAGGAACCTTCGTTTTCATTCACATCATGTTTTTCTAAGGATCCAAGAATAATCTCATGTTTTAGCCGACCTTCACACGTTTTATCAACATTGGTGTTGAGACCTCTTGGGGCCAACGCAGACCTTTTCTAGAGCTAGGAATTGATATATATATATATAGGAATCATGTAGTTGCATTAGACAGTCAATCAAGTAGAAGGAGATAAGCAATACAGAAGGGCTTTGACCTGCATTGTATTTCTAGGCTTAACGCAATATCATTTTGTAATTTGTAAGGTCGAAGGCAGCTCATGTCGCTGGTGAATAATTGATCATTATTTATATTTCCATGTGTGACTTTTGTTCCCATTCTTTGAATTTTTTTTGTGTTTACTCTTGTTGTAAGGTTGGAAAATCCTATTTCCTGACCCTCCATCCTTGACTACACCAAGTGGTATTAGAGAAAAGTTTTAAACCTTGGGAGAGAAGAGTGAGTTTGCGAGCCTTGAAAGAGGAGAGTGAAGTTGAGAAAAGGAATTCCATAAGATCTTTGTGTAGATAGATCACTGACTTGAGGCAACCTACTTGTGTTTTTTAATAGATCATTGATTGTGAGGCAGTTGCGACCTTGTAGCTAAATCACTGACTTGAGGCAGTTGCACCAAATCCTAGGAAGAGATGACGCCAATGAGAATGCATACTACTATTACTATTGCTGGAAAGATGGATGATATGATGGAAATGATGTGAACAATGAAAGTGAGATTGGATTATATTGAAGAAGACAAAAGAAAAGGCCTAAACCCTAGACGTAATGATGAAAGTGATGATGATGAAGTTCAAGCTATAGATTGAGCTGAGGAAACCTTCGAAGAAGAATCATATTAGATGAAGATGTTTAAGTCTATTTTGAAGATAGGAAAGCAACCTAGAATGGATATTTTGAACTATATCGGTAACCTAAATACAAAGGAGTTGATTGATTGGATAAATGGCATTGAAGAATACTTTGAATATGAGGAAATTGAAGATTTGGAGAGAGTGAGATTTGTGAAGACTAAGCTGAAAGGACATTCTACAATATGGTGGAAGGAAGTTCAATTGGAGAGAAATAGAAATGGTAAAGAGAAGATCATGAAATGGGATAGAATGGTGACAAAATTGAAGAACCAATTTATACCTACAGACTATGAGTTGGACTTGTTGAAGAGACTACAAAATTTGAGACAAAAGGAAAAGACTATAAAAGAATACATTGAGGAATTCCATAAGATCATCATCAAGGTTGGACATATGGATGTTAAATCTGCATTTGGCTAAAAAACAAACAAACATGAGTACCATTAGTTAAATCAAGCAAATCATATATAGCATCCCTATGAAATAATTGATCATGTTACCTATGCAAACAAAGTAAGTTATCAAAATAAGCTAAGTGAAAGCATAAGAAAACAAGAGTCAAATTCTATCCCATAGTGGATTGGTGCTTCTATGGAAAGAAGCCCTTTCCCAATCCTTTGCCAAGCTCCATGATATTGATGATATGAACATGCTATGAAGATGGATTCAAATGACAATGATATAGAGAAAGATTAAAGATTGTGGAGGATTTGTTGAAGAATGAAGCCTTCATTTATAGACTTTCAAATTGGAAGAGAGCTCAAAATAGAGCAAGGTAGGATAATTATTTGAACAATGAGATGAAGCCACTTGTAAACTTGTGATAGGCTTGAGGAATGAGCACATTTTGGTCAATGTGCCAAAGAGGGGGAGATTCAAATTTGAATTTGAGAGTTAAATGTTGAGTTTGACCTTTGCAAGAGACATGTAAGAGCTCATAAATGATTTGTTGGATGTACATGTCATCTTGTTTTTGAATTCAAATTTGAGGGAATATTCTCCAAAGATGCTTTGTTGAGAGATAATTATGATTTTATAAATGAATTAAAATGCTTTATTGGTGCAAGTGGGAAAAGCTAGGAGATGTGATGGGTGATTAGATTGGGTTAATTAATATTAGGTTAACTTGGATGATGATAGATGCTTTG
Organism: Sequoia sempervirens; assembly: GCA_007258455.2. Lineage (NCBI taxonomy): Eukaryota > Viridiplantae > Streptophyta > Pinopsida > Cupressales > Cupressaceae > Sequoia > Sequoia sempervirens. The sequence continues at coordinate 754,300,667 of VDFB02058242.1, read as the reverse complement.
ACCCATTTGACTTAGATTTAGGGATTTAAATTAAATCAAAGGGAGATGAAAGGTGATTTCAGACTTAATTAAATAAAGGTTTGATTTATTTAATCAAGGAGGGTGATGTTACGACCAAGTTGATTTATTTAATTTAAATTTATGACTTTAGGAGATTGACCAAATAAACTTCATTTATTTGATGAATGGATGAATATGACCTAATCAATTGCAATATGCCAATTTTGCATGTCTACATTTTTCCCCTCTTTGAAGCAATGTACTTGTTGCGTTGGTTCAAAGAATAAACTTGCCATGATCAAAATTCAATTTTTTTAAATTTTTTCGGATGCCTCAGCAGAAAGTACACTAGTACATTTCCCCCTTGAGAGATCAAGTGAAAAGATTTAATCTAAGGGTCGATCTCACGATAAAGAGGTTCAAAATTGATGGTTATGATGAGATTATTTTAAGATGCAAATGAGATGGTTTTAAGATGCTTAGAATAACCAATCTATATTATCCTAAACAACTTAAAATGATGATATGATGCTATGATTATGAAATGGATGTTTTATGCAGATGCTTAGACTAACAAATCTATATTATGATTATGGTGCAAATGTAATGCATGTGAAATGATCGTTGTTTCCTATTATGTATGATATGGATGATATGTGGCATGCTGATGGTTTGTGGATGCAGGATGGATGCATGATGGATGGATTGGTGATGTTATGTTAGCGTAGAGAGAAGAAAGAAGAAATGAGATGATGACAAGAGGATCCAACAAGTCCATAATCTGATGAGACTTTATTAGAGATGATGATGATGATGATGATTTTCTTATCAAGGATTGGGATTTTAAAAGGGCTACTTACCTTATGTTTGATAACACATGTAGATATGATGCATTAAGGTATAAAGAACTAGGATGGCATTGCACCTAGTGCGATGGACTTTGACTCAACAAACAGATAGGAGTATTCTTGTTCACACCTGACATATGAAAACCTTGCTAGGACATACCTAACAAAGTAAGTATTCACCAAGTTATATTACAAGAATGTCTAACAAGAACAATAGACAAAAGGATAATGATCGTTGCCCCATTCCTATCTCTCTAAATACTTCATTCGGATATTATCGAGAGGTCCTTGGAATGAGCACAATAAGATAAATCAAAAGAAAAGATCAAGTATGCAAACAAGCCAATGTTCTTCATATCTTGAGCCAAAGGGATGTGTTTTGATAGGATAAGAATCCAAGTGATATCCAAAATAATGCCCATTGTCAGAATGATATGTCCTAGGACATGCATTGTATAGGATGATGATAGTTTGATAAGTTGATTGATAGGCTATTGATATAAGGTTGATTGAAATGTCTAAAAATGATCAAGAGTTTGATTTTGTTTTAAAGGTTTGTTGGTTTGATTTTGCCAATTGTTGTGCTTGTTTATGTGTGTGTTGCCAAAGGACGAAGGCAATGATCATTTTATTATGGATGATTGATTATTTCGAGTGAAAGCGACATGAGACAAATGGATTTTTTCAAATATTTGGATGTTTTTGACATTTTTGGAAAGTTTTGAGGTTGTTTTTGGTATTTTCCAGATTTTACAAATTTTTTGATTTTTTGATTTTTCAAATGTTTTGGGGTTTTTTGAGATTTTATGGATGTTTTTTGGATTTTTCAATGTTTTGGATGTTTTTGGATTTTTCGATGTTTTAGATTTTTTTAGATTTTTTGCATGATTTTGAGGATTTGGATATGGATATGTGTGAGGATATCAGTGATTTGTTTTGGGATTTTTTTCAAGACCAAGCGAAGGTTGATTGATCGAATCGACGAATTGATGATGATAACATTGTTGAGGATACACAACAATGCAAAGATAGTGTTAAGCAACATGATTATTAGGATGGATATCCCAAGCTAATAAGGGATTGATGATGATAACATTGTTGAGGATACACAACAATGCAAGGATAGTGTTAAGCAACACAATGGTTAGGAAGTATACCCCAAGATGATGATGGATTGATTAGATTTGATTGATCATGATTGTTGAAGCTTGCTTGGAACAAAAGTTGTTCAAATGATTTGTTGTGACACTTGAAGTGAAAATTACATGCGACTGATACTGATTGCTTGGATTGATGTCTGATGAAAGATGAAGACTGATAAGGAATTTCTTCTTGTCAAAATGTGCCATGGGCTACTGATTCGAATTTTCTCTCACAAGTGGTGGACCAATTTGATTTCATATTTTCCTATGTTCGGATCACCACATAAGTTGGAGGATATAGATCAAGATTAATTCCCGAAGCAAGATGTAAATATCTTCCCCCAGTGTCTAGCAATGTATGGAATGTCATGGGTGGATTCTTGGATAAGTGTATGGATGGATGGATATGGATTATCTTGTGATAAGATAAGGTGTTCAGATAAAGAATGCTCATTTGGATAATGCTTCATGGCTCAAATAATGTTGGATAGGATAGGATCAATGAAAATGACCCATGTCAAGATGTTTACCATAAGCAAGTGTGAAGCGTGCCCCAAACTTTCATCAAGATAACTTGGATGATGGATGCAGATGGATGAAAATGGATTGGATAAATGGTTCATGGATGAATGGATTTATTATGGCTGAGATGAATTGAATGATGGATTTATTATGAATGGGATGAGATGCTTTCACGTGAAATAGCACACACAGATGCTCGATTCTACACATGATGCCAGTTTGCCAATTTTTCATCATGGTACTTGTCTAAAGAGCCACCGTATTGGTTTTCACTAGAGGATGATTTTTTCTTTACTATATATTTTTGATATATATATATATATAGCAGAGGAGGCGGAGAAGCATTATGATGCATATATATACATATAGATATATATATATATATATATATATATATATATATATATATATTTCGGAATTTTCTATATTTTTTTATTTTTTATTTTTTTTCAAAAGATTTATGCTGACCCACCTAGTGGTGTCAATGTAGATGCTTCTTTCATAATGTGTCATTGGTATCCTACCTAAAGAAGTTGCTTTGCTAAGATACATGCACTTGAATGCAACTTTTGAGATTCTTGATCTGCTTTATTGATACTAGAGTTGACTTTATCTTGGTGCACACATCGTGATAGAGTGCCTTTTGAATCCTTATGATAAAGGGTCATTTCCAATACATGGTCAATGTGAGAATTCAATATCATGCATGGAGGCGTGGATGGAGTGTATTTAGGGATAGGAGATGGATTGGTTGACAGTTTGGAACCTTTGACTCTCCAAACTCGGGAAGATGAGAAATGATGGGTGGATATGAAAGTGTGCATGGAATAGGACCAAATGCTTGATATACTTTGTACGTCACTTGAAAAGCCTACTTTTTCTTTTGCTGACATCCTTGATGGATACTTTTCCCTCTTTTGTTTTTCCCCATAGTTTCTTTGACTAATGGAGTTTGATAGGGATAATCTTTCTTTGTATTCTTTGGTATCCATGTGTATTTGATTTGTCCATTATGCTTCTTCGCTTCTTTTTCTATGATAACGTTCTTCATACTTTGATTCAAATATTTCTTTTGATGTCGGTCCCAATTAGTGGATGGCGTGATGGGTGGATGAAAATTCATGATGTGATTGGTTGTAGTATTGGCATCGGTTTCATCATAAGGATTCTTCATGCTCCCTATTTGATGTTTGCTAGAGATGAAGTTTCCCCCAGTATGGTGATAGTAGTACCTTCATGCTTTGATTTTGCCTATTCTGAGAGCTCTTGTTTAGAATGCATTCTCTAATAAATAATCACTATAGATGACATTATTTCCATTTACTGCTTTGCTAACTCTGGAATATCCTATTCTATCTAACTTGTTTCCTTGAGTGGATAATGTTGGATATCTTTAGTCATGATGTCCTCAATCCAAATTCAAGATATATCTGATACTGATGTTGATAGCTCAGTTTGATTGTAGGAATCAGTAACCTACTCTTTTTGTGTAATAATTTCCTATTCTAGATGAAGATCATCTATGTGTCCATCCATAGAAATCCTCTCATGGGTAGATGGAGGAGAATGTGCTATATGGATATGGTCATCATTTGTGACATCTTGTATAGATAGGAGAGTGTCCATTAGATCGTTATAGTATCTTGGAAATACAAATTCTTGATCTTGAATAATTTCATAATTGCTTTTGACATGTTTTGCATCAAGTTCTTGACATGGTCCAGTTTCAAAGGATGGATCACTTACAAGGGGTTCTTGGATGTCATCATTAGGCATGGGGAATGGCTCAATATCCTCTTTATTTTTGAGTGGACTTGGATCAAGTTTCAACTTGTGGATTCCTTTAGTATTTGTAACCATGAGGTCAAAGGAGGTCAACATGTCTTGTAAAGGACCACTGCTAGACTTTGGTGAAAGACGTTGATCATGCTTTGGAATGAATTCTTGAGATATGTCCTCTAACTCATAAGGCGATGTAGAGACATTTTCAACATGATCATAGGTCAACGGATTGTGCATTATGTCAATAGGATCAAATAATCCTAACACTCCTTGAAATAGATCACTAAAAAGTGGCTCTTAATGCATGGTGAGTTGATCATTGGATGGGGTGGAAGCATCTCCCATGTGCTCATCAATTGAGAGATTTTGAACCTTTTTTTCAATAATTGTGGCAAAGAAATTTTCAATTCCTTCAATCGTAAGTGATGTTGACATTTCTTGAATTGGATCATTATTGGGTATTGTTGGTGGATTTTGATCATGATTGAAAAGTGACTCTCAATATATGTTGATTTGATCTTTGGATGAGGTAGACACAACTTCAAGGTGCTCAGTGATGGATAGGTCTTGATTATGTGATCATTGACTTGGATCAATACATGGAGTCTTTTAACATTTTCTTGGGATTTTGAACAACATTTGCTTGTTGGGCTTGGTATTGGGCTTGAGCTTGTGCTTGCACTTGAGCCTGGGCTTGTGCTACTTGTTGCGTGGCTAGATATTGTTGGATGGCCTTTTGGTAGGCCTGGTGAGCTTTTAGTGCAATGTTATATTATCTTGCTGCATTTGGTTTTGGTGGTAGTGGTGGTGGATTTGGAATTGTGTTGGATGTAGTGATGAGTAGTTGAGATACTTTTGAAGTGATCATAGTGGTTTGAGATATGATAGGTGTGATAGGGGTGGTTTGAGTGATTGAGGTGATAGGAATGGTTGGAATGACGAGGTGATAGATCCTTTGGAGACCATATATTTTGATTTGTCAGGATTGATCTTGTCATTTGATTAGATACCATCTATTGGTGCAATGTCAATGGTATATTCAAAGGATTTGATGTGATGGCTTGATTGGTAATAGGTGGATTGATTTGGATGGAGTGATTGGTGCTAGGTAAAAGGGGAAGCCCTAAACCAAGGAATGATGTTGATATGGGTACTGGTGGTGGAGATGTCTCTTAGTGCAATGACTCAACTATTTTGGTAAGTGTAACAATTTAATCTCATCAAATTTGATCTTCATTTCGATATTGACTCCCTTGATAAAGTTGATTTGGTTTTTGTTCAAGCAGATTTTGGATGCATACTTGTGGTTTTTGAATGGGATCATGGAAAAATTGATTTTGGACAATGTTATGATTTGGGATGATGTTCAAATTTGGCATGATAGGTTGAAATTGAACATTGTTGGTGTTGGGAATCACATTCCCTTGATTTAGGTAACTTTGATTTTGCATGTTGTTATCTTGACTTGGATTAATACATGGAGTTGTTAACATCTTGTTTGGACTTTGAACAACATTTGTATGATTTGAAAAAATATCCATACCAAAGTTTACCAAGTTTGGATTCAAAATGTTCATGTTTTGTAAAGTTGTACTTCGTACATTCACATTTGGCATGTTGGGAATTGATGAGATGATGTTGTTATTTTGAAGGCTCATGCATTGATTGTTCGATTGATAGATTTGTAGGTTTGGACTTGTATTTGAATCTACCATCAGGAAAGGTTTTCCGAACTTTTGATTGGGCATACTCACATTTTTTGTACCATTGAGGTTTGTAGGAGTTAATGATCCCATGTACGGATTGTATAAATGTGAGTTTTGAAAATCAATTGGCATCATAAGGCTTTGAAAGTTCAATTGATTTGGATTACTCATGATGTATGGATCAAGTTTATATTCCATGTTCCTCTTGTGTTTTGACCTTGTTGTAAAAGTGACCTCTAAGGTGTTTAGGACCAATGATGAGATGAAGGATGAAAAGGGGTGAATGATATGAGTGTTGAACATTTAGGGACCTTGGATCAATGCTAGACTTAGGATTTGATTTTGATTTGTTTGATTGGATAATGAACTTGTAAACCCTAAGATGTTGGATGTGATCTTATGATGATCTTGTTCAAAGGATTGCTAATTCAAATAAATGTGTGAGAAGGGATGCATTCCCATACACCTAACTAAACAAGGTGATTTGGATTTTGATGATTTACCCAAGTCTAAAATGATGTTTTCAAAGCTCTAAAGTTGTTTGTGGGATGTATTTTGATAGATGTTTGGAATTTGGATGAATTGTTTGATTTGATCCTAAATGAACCTATGAATGACTTGTTTACGAGACCAAGATAGTGAAGAGCATGCCTTTCTCTAAGAGTAATTCAAAATCAAAAGACCAATGTTTGCATGAAAACCATATGACCAAAAGATACCAAGCACATGTGTGGGGTCCAATTGATTCAATCTTTTCTTAATGGATTCTTTTTACCACAAACACACTCTTGATTAGTTTTTAAACTAAATGTATATCTCAATTCCATTTTCATTCCACAAGGTCCATTATGTGAAAATCAAGGTTTCAAGAGCATAGTTTCCTATTGTTGAATTTAGTAGGAGCAAATTGAGATGAAATCCAAATGCCTAGAAACCTCTAAGGATATGAATCCCAAGTGCAAGCAAGGGCATGCAACTTCGTTCAAGGATATTTACTTCTCCGAAAGGGTTTGAAATTTGAATGATTTGTTTAATGTTTGTCTCAATGTTTTGGATCCAAGCACTATGCTTTCAAACTAACTCACAAGCAATATAACATCTTAGCTCAATTGGTATGCTTTTATTGGTGGGCTTGCCTCATACCCTTCATAGTAGAAGAGATAATTTTACATGCAACCAAGGAAAAATATAAAGGTATGTTAAGAATGAAGTCTTAACCTCTATATTTTAACCAAGATCGGACATGGTAAGTAACTTCTTGGAATTTAAGTTCCAATGCACCACTTTGATAAACTTGTTGGATGGACTGGTTGGTTACTACAAACAAGGGTTTTAGTTCAGAATTTCTATTTGTGGAGATTGACCCATACGGCGAGAGCCCCTTTTTCAAATCCATCTCATCAGAGTCAACCGTGTGATACTGACGTTTACTCCAATACCCACATTTATATCCTGATTGGAAATAATCTTGGCTTTAGAGTGTTATTGGTTGAGTCATTCCCTTGGGTGAGTACTTTTTCCCTAAGGAAGGCCCTCTAAGATAGAGAAAAGTGAGTAAACATATCCATAGTTCGATCAACCTTCATTTAGAAACAAAGGGAAAACACATGCAATAGGTTTATTGACACTCACAAAGTGTTTTGTTCAATTTTAGTTCTCAAAATGAAGTGTGTGCGAAATATTTTATGCAACTTAATGTCATCAAAAAGACTTTTGATTCTCAATATTTCCATGAAGCACAAGAGAAGTGCATACGCCTTTTTAGATGAGATTATTTTGCCAAAAATATTACAAAGCATAAAAGACACATGTTCATTTTAGCCTTAAAGCAATGATTTTGGTTTGTTTTTAGAGCACCAAAATTGAAGTGTGAGATTTGTTTGTTCAATTCTTTTAGAATCTAAATTGAAAAGTTAGTGAATTTCTAGGTTCAATTTTAGTCCAACTTTGAAGAAGAATTGATGATCTAGTTGGCCTATAACAAAAAATGAAAGTAGCAAATGGAAGCTTTAATAAGCATTAAAAAATTATTTTTCCAAGTTCAAGTGCCCACATTCCAATTCAAATCTTTCATTATTTGATTCCTTTGTGAGAGAAACCATTGTCTTTTCTTGATGCCAACCTTGAATATTGCAATGCATCTCCACCTAATGTTGCTCCTCTTTGTTTTTTTTCAAATTAGATCAAACTTGGAAAAACCATCAATTACCTATCCCATATTGGATTGGTGTCTCTTGCTCAAGATGACCCTTTCCCAATCCTTGTTAAACTCAAATGATGCAATGCTTTGAAGATAAAGTGAGATGGAAAAAATCAGTTCTCAATTGAAGAGAGTGACTTTGCATGAGATTGTGGATTTGTGGAGGAGTAAAACAATAGAGGAGGCCCCTTGGTGCAAGAGCACCCATAGGTTATCTCATAGGTTGTCTAGGACAGTCTTGTCTAGGACAACTAAGCAATAAAACTTAGTTCATTTGGATGTAAGCCTTAATGTAATTTTTTTTTGGGTGTTGATCATCTGATGAAGGTCATGTTGACCAATGGATAGGCCTAAGGCTTTTGCACAAGTAAGGATTTGACCTTTTAGGATTTTTAGGAGTTTCTTTTCAATTTTTTGCAAATAATGTTCAATGGGAGCTACAAGCAGCCAAGGAGAGCCCAAGGGAGAGATAACTATTTTAGGTGACCTATTTATGGAATGCCTTGGCATTGGAGCAGGGTTGGAAAAACTTGTATTGTCTTGAAGTTTTGTGAATTCAAGGAAAACAGTTGTGTTTGTGTGCTAATTTTCTAATTTTTTCTTGAAGTGCTACTTTAATGGATTAAGTAGGGCACTCTAATTAGTGTAGGATGTATTGTAGCTATCGTTCAAGCTTTGTGTGGCATTAAGATAGTTTTCTAATTCATTTTCAGCATTATTTGTAAATAGTTTTGTTTCTACACTGTTGTTGGTCTGAACCAGATATTTTTGTGAAAATGGAGTGTTAGTTCACTTTCCCACTATATAAATTGTACGACCCTTTGGGAACAGTGACTAGACTCCATGTTTGTAAATATTTTAGGGTTTAGGTTCTTTGAAAGTACATGAGTTGTTGGGAAAGTCTTGCCCTAGGCGAGCCAGGAAAGAGTCCGGCTAGGGAAGACCTTAGTGTAGAGCACTTACATTGCAGGGGTGTCAAATTTTTGACAAATCACTACTTGGAGAAGAAAAATGAGTGTCTTTCCATGACATAGCATGGAGGAGGAAGCTCCATCAATTCATTTGATGTGAGGAAAACTTGACAGTTTGAAAGAATCTAGGAAAGGGCTTAAAAGACCTAGTTTTTCCCATTTTTAGGTTAGGGCGTTGTATGGATAGCTGAGACCCAAGACCCCAAAAAAATGTTTGAGAGGTGGGAAAATGAAGCAAGAATCCCAAGAAAAGATTGGGGTGTTCTTTGGAAATTTTTGAGAACTAACCTATTTTCTCAAAGAAGGAGGCCTAATTGGGGCTCCTAGGGCTAGTAGCCTTTTAAGACCTAAATGAGGGTTTGGTGGAAGCAACCAAGAAATAGTGTTAGGTGGACCTTCAAGAACCACAATAGGATGGATTATAGTCATTAGAAATATCTCCACACCCCTGCAAGATAAAATTCAATATTTTGGAGGATTATAGTCTTTAGGTGGATTAAGGGCTAAGTGTAGAGTTGCAAGTTTGTACCAAGGTGGACTTGGTAGGAAGATTATGTTGGTAGTTGGGGTTGGCAAGGCAAAACCAGGGGATCCTAAGTAAATAAAGGTCCTATAGGTTGAAGTGGTGGAGAGAGACACCTTAGAAGTCTTCCAACAAGACTTAGAGCATGGAACTGTGATTGTTTCATCCAACCTCCCTATCAAATTGGTATCAGAGCATCAAAATATTTGGGATAGAATACTATATGTCAAAGATTGAGTCTAGTGGTTCTACTGACATGGTGAAAAATGTAGAATTGGCCAAGAAGGTTGAAGAATAGGAGGAATACAATAGGCTATTGAGGGAAAGAATATTTCAACTTGAGCAAGCAATGGATAATGTGCAAACCAAGACTGATGAGGTTAGTGTTAGGTTGGAAGGCAGGGTACCAAAGAAAGAAGAGGTTGCAGAGGAAGACAAGATCCTTGAACTTGACCTTGTTTTGCAAGAAGAGTCTTTCTTGAAGGCATTGAAGGCTTTGAGTGGAAAAGTACTTGAAGGAATACCATTGTTTAGTGGGAAAATGGAAGTTGATCTAGTCATGGATTGGATAGAGGGAATGGAAAACCATTTTGAATGTGATGGAGTCACTGAAGCACAGAAGGTAAAGGTGGCCAAATCAAGATTGAGAGGTTCTACCTTGACATGGTGGAAGTTCATTCAGACAGAGAGAGAAAAGGAAGGAAAGAAGCCTATTTCTACTTGGAAGGGAATGGTTACCAAAGTGAGAGAAGCATACATGCCAAATGATTATGAAATTTAGTTGCACAAGAAAAGATAGAGCTTGAGACAAAGAGACCAAGATGTGAATTCCTATACAGAGGAGTTTCAAAAACTTTGCATGAGGTCTAATGTTTCTGAGGATGAAAGTCTTAAGGTGGCTAGATACCTTAACGGTTTGAAGTGGAACATCAAGAGGAAATGACTCTTCTAAGTGCCAAAATAGTGCACCAATGCTATCAATTGGCTATAAAGATTGAAGAGAGGAGTAAGAGGAAACAAGATTAGGCTTCTAAAAGCAGAGGTAAAGGGAGATATCAAAGATGACATAGAGGTGGATACCAAAGTAGAGGGATTGAACAAAGGAGTCAGGGAGAGTCTAAACTCACAGAGCATGGAAGGGAAACAACTTCTAGAGGAGGCTATGGAAGAGGTAGAGGACCTCAAGGAGGTTCAAATAGAGGAAGAGGAGCAGGCAGAAGTAACTCATACTTTTCTAGTATGAAGTGTTACAACTGTGGTCAAGTAGGTCATCCAGCTTATAGGTGCCCAGAGAAAGGATCTTCATCAAATACAGAAAAGAGAGTAGCATATGCTCAAGAAGACACTATGAATGTTAAGTCATCAGAGGTTAGTCACATTGAGCCAGAAATGGGGGAGAACTTGATGTTTAGCAGGGTTCTAATCAGACAACTAGTCAAAGTAGAGCCAAAGCAAAGGAGAGCCTTATTTAGGGTAAGATGCAAAATACTTGGGAAGGTGTGAAAAGTTATAGTGGATTCAGGGTCTACTGATAACATTATCTCAAAGGAGGTAGTGAGGAAGTTGAAGCTGGAGAAAATACCTCACACTAACCCTTACAAGGTGACATGGTTGAACAAAGGGTAGAGTGTTCTCGTAAATGAGTAGACAATGGTGGAGTTCTCCATTGGAGGCTACAAGGACAAGTTGATTTGTGATGTGTTTCCCATGGATGCATGCCATCTACTATTGGGAAAACCATGGTAGTATGATAGAGGAGCCATCTATGATGGAAAGGAGAATGGTATCTCATTCAAGAAGGATGGAAAGACATTCAAACTACAGTCAGTGTCAGATGAGGAAGGACAGTCAAAGACCCCTAGTGTCTTGGTAAGTAGTGGAAAGAATTAATTAACACTCTACAACAAGGAGGGGAAGGATATGTGGTCATGGTACAACCCAAGGAGGAAGATAAGACCAAGAAGATAGTCATACCAGGAGCAGTCCAGAAGTTACTTGAGAAGTTCAAGGACGTAGTCAGTGATGGAACACTAGCAACCTTACCTCCAAAGAGATCCATCAGTCATTAGATTGACTTCATACCAGGGGCTTCATTACCAAAAAAAGTAGCTTACAATCTTACACCAAATCAGAACCTAGAAGTAGCTAGACAAGTGTAGGAGTTGTTAGACCAAGGACTACTTAGGAAGAGCATCAATCCGTGTGTAGTACCAGTGGTCCTAGCAACCAACAAAGGTGGTAAGTGGAGGTTATGCACTGATTCTAGGGCTATAAATAGAATTACAATCAGATATAGGTTCCCTATTCTTAGGATTGAGGATTTGATGGATTTTCTTGGAGGAGCTCAGTATTTCACCAAGTTGGATCTCAAGAGTGGATACCACCAGATTAGAATCAAAGATGGGGATGAATGGAAGACAACTTTTAAGACAACTGATGGGTTGTATGAGTGGAGAGTGATGCCATTTGTCCTCTCAAATTCCCCTAGCACATTCATGAGGCTCATGAATGAAGTGCTTAAGGATTTCACATGAATATTTGTGGTGGTATATCTAGATGATATACTCATCTTTAGCAAGACAGCAAAAGAACATCTAAAGCATGCAGAGTTGGTTCTTAAAAGATTGCAGGAGGAGAGGTTAGCCATCAACCTAGAAAAGTGTGAGTTCTTCAAACAAGAGTTTGTGTATTTGGGATTTGTAGTATCCCAAGGAACATTGAAGATGGACCCAAGCAAGGTGGAAGCTATCCTAAATTGGCCTACACCAACCATTGGGACAGAGGTAAGGAATTTTCATGGGTTAGCTCAGTTTTATAGGAAGTTTATAAAGAACTTTAGTGGCATATGTGCACCAGTACTTGATACAATCAAAGGTGGCCTAAAAAATAAGTTCAAATGGACTCTTGAAGCTAAAAGAGGTTTTGAGAAACTAAAACAAGAAGTGGCAACTCAACCCATCCTTTTGTTACCTAGTTTTGATAAGTTATTCACTATGGAATGTGATGCTAATGAAATTGTAGTAGGAGGAGTACTAAGCCAAGAAGGCAGGCCTATGGCTTTCTTTAGTGAAAAGCTCAATGAAGCTAAGAAAAATTATTCTACCTATGACCTAGAACTATATGCTCTAGTATAGTCACTTAGAAAGTGGAGGCATTATCTTCTACCTAAATATTTTGTAGTGTTTATTGATAACCAGGCACTTAGCTACATCAACACACAAGAGAAGTTGAGCAATAGACATTTGAAATGGATGGTATACCTCCAAGCCTTCACATTTACCATCAAGCACAAGAAGGGACAGTTGAACAAGGTGGCAGATGCACTAAGTAGGAGGTTGCTAACTATGCAAGAGATAGAAACAAAGATCATTGGGATAGGCAGTTTCAAGGATCTCTATGGGGAAGGTGAAGACTTCTTGGAGGCATATAAGGTATATTTTGATTTTGAGAATCACGTTCATAGTCAATTCTTAGAGTATACATTGCAGAATGGACTTTTGTTCAAGGGGAATCAATTATGTGTTCCAAAAGGTTCAATGAGGGAGAATTTTATCCAGGAGAAGCACAATGGTAGTCTTAGTGGTCATTTTGGTATCAATAAGACATTGGAATTAGTGCAGATGTTCTATTATTGGCCCAAGTTGCCAAGGGATGTTAGAAGGTATGTGGAGCAGTGTGTAGTTTGTATGAAGGCCAAGGGGGGAGCTAGCAATGCAGGTTTGTATCAACCTCTACCCATTCCGAATAGACCATGGGAATGTATTAGCATGGACTTTGTGGTAGGAACTCCTAAGACTAAGATAGGGTTTGATAGTGTCTGTGGTGGTAGATAGGTTCAGTAAGATGAGCCACTTTGTTCCTTGCAAGACCACCGATGATGCTAGCTATATTTCTCATCTCTTCTTCGAAGATATTTTGAGGATCCATGGATTGCCATTGAGCATTGTCTTAGACAAGGATGTGAAGTTCATGAGTCATTTTTGGAAGACTTTATGGAGCAGATTAGGTACTAACTTATCTTTTGGATCAGCCTACCATCCTCAGACCTATGGACAAACTAATGTGGTTAATAGAGTGTTAGGTAACCTTATAAGATGCCTAACCAAGGAGTATGGATAGACATGGGACTTCGTCATATCACAAGTTGAATATGCCTAAAATGATAGTGTGAATCAGACCACAAGTAGAAGTCCTTTTGAAATAGTGTATGGAATGCACCCAAGAGGTGTGTGTGAACTTAGAGATTTAGGAGCTATGGAGCATAGGAGTGGCCATGCTGAAGATTTCTCTCAGACCATTAAAGAGAATCAGGAGCAAGTGAAGAATACAATTGCAGAGGCTACTCACAAGCTAAAAGCTAAAGTGGATATGTCTAGGAAATATCTACAATTTGCAGTAGGAGACTATGTCATGGTCCATCTCTACAAATCTAGGTATAATGTAAGGTACATCAACCAAGTTTTAGATGAAGAGAGTGGGACCATGTAAGGTGTTAACTAAGCATGGAAAGAATGCTTACAAGGTGGAGCTACCTATAGAGTTAGGAATTTCACTAGTGTTTAATGTGGCTGATTTGATCAGGTATAAAGGACCAATCACTGATTTGGATTAGAAAAAGTGTGGATGTCTTGAAAGGTATGAGTAGCATAGCCTTACCTCCTAAAGACAAGCTACAAGAAGAGAGGATCTTAGAATCAAGGGTGAAGAAGTCTACCCGATATAAGGTATACATGGAACATCTCATCAAATGGAAGGACAAACTAGAATCTAAGGCTACATGGGTGGATGAAGCTCAGTTCAAGAAGTAGGGTATTGATTTATCTCTAATCTCTCCCCACAATCCTTAGTGTTTTGCTGAGGGGGACAATGGTGCAGGAGCACCCATAGGTTATCTCACAAGTTGTCTAGGACAGTCTTGTCTAGGAGAACTAAGCAATAAAACTTAGTTCATTTGGATGTAAGCCTTAATGGATTTTTTTTTGGGTTTTGATCATCTGATGAAGGTCATGTTGACCAATGGATAGGCCTAAGGCTTTTGCACAAGTAAGGTTTTGACCTTTTAGGATTTTTAGGAGTTTCTTTTCAATTTTTTGCAAATAATGCAAAATGGGAGCTACAAGCAGCCAAGGAGAGCCCAAGGGAGAGATAAAAGTTTTAGGTGACCTATTTATGGAATGCCTTGGCATTGGAGTAGGGTTGGAAAAACTTGTATTGTCTTGAAGTTTTGTGAATTCAAGGAAAATAGTTGTGTTTCTGTGCTAATTTTTTGAATTTTTCTTGAATTGCTACTTTAATGGATTGAAAAAGGCACTCTAATTAGTGTAGGATGTAGTGTAGCTATCCTTCAAGCTTTGTGTGGCATTTAGATAGTTTTTTAATTCATTTTTAGCATTATTTGTGAATAGTTTTGTTTCTACACTGTTACTGGTCTAAACTAGACAATTTTGTGAAAATGGAGTGTTAGTTCACTTTCCCACCGTAAAAATTGTATGACCCTTTGGGAACAGTGACTATACTACATGGTTGTAAATATTGTAGGGTTTAGGTTCTTTGAAAGTATAGGAGTTGTTGGGAAAGTCTTGCCCCAGGTGAGCCAGGAAAGAGTCCGGTTAGGGAAGACCTTAGTGCAGAGCACTTAAATTGTAGGGGTGTCAACTTTTTGAAAAATCACTACTTGGAGAAGATGAATGAGTGTATTTCCATGACATAGCATGGAGGAGGAAGCTCCATCAATTCATCTAATGTGAGGAAAACTTGATAGTTTGAAAGAAGCCAGGAAAGGGCTTAAAAGACCTAGTTTTTCCCATTTTTAGGTTAGGGCATTGTATGGACAACTGAGACCCAAGACCCCAAAAAAATGTTTGAGAGGTGGGAAAATGAAGTAGGAATCCCAAGAAAAGATTGGGGTGTTCTTTGGAAAGTTTTGAGAACTAACCTATTTTCTTAGAGAAGGAGGCCTAATTGGGGCTCCTAGGGCTAGTAGCCTTTTAAGACCTAAATGAGGGTTTGGTGGAAGCGACCAAGAAATAGTGTCAGGTGGACCTTCAAGAACCATAGTAGGATGGATTGTAGTCATTATAAATACCTCCACACCCCTACAAGGTAAAATTCAAGATTTTGGAGGATTATAGTCTTTAGGGTGGATTAAGGGCTAAGTGTATAGTTGCAAGTTTGTACCAAGGTGGACTTGGTAGGAAGAATTATGTTGGTAGTTGTGGTTGGAAAGGAAAAACCAGGGGATTCTAAGTAAAGAAAGGTCCTATATGTTGAAGTGGTGGAGAGAGACACCTTATAAGTCTTCCAACAAGACTTAGAGCATGAAACTATGATTGTTTCATCCAACCTCCCTATCACCTCTATTTATGACCAAGAAGGATAGAAGAATGCCAAAGATGGAGGATGTGGGAATAAAGATCCACCAATGAGAAGAGGCCACTTGTCAACTTGTGATAGGTTGAGGAATGAGCACATTTTGGTCAATGTGCCAAAGAGGGGGAGATACAAATTTGAATTTGAGAGTTAAATGTTGAGTTTGACCTTTGCAAGAGACATGTAAGATCTCATAAATGCTTTGTTGGATGTGCATTTCATCTTGTTTTTGAATTCAAATTTGAGGGAATATTTTCCAAAGATGCTTTGTTGAGAGAAAATGATGATTTTATAAATGAATGAAAATTCTTTATTGGTGCAAGTGGGAAAAGCTAGAGGATGTGATGGGTGATTAGATTAGGTTAATTAAGATTAGACTAACTTAGATGATGATAGATTCTTTGACCCATTTGACTTAGATTTAGGGATTTAAATTAATTCAAAGGGAGATGAAAGGTGATTTCAAACTTAATTAAATAAAGGTTTGATTTATTTAATCAAGGAGGGTGATGTTAGGATCAAGTTAATTTATTTAATTAAAACTGATGACTTTAGGAGATTGACCAAATAAACTTGATTTATTTGATGAATGGATGAATATAACCTAATCAAATGCATTATGACAATTTTGCATATCTACAGGAAATAGTGAAGTAAGCAAGGAGAAAGTGGCAAGATATATCAATGGGCTAAGGATGACAATTCAGGAAGAGTTGAGCATGGTAAGGATGAATTCAGTAGATCAATCATATTAGTTTACATTAAAGGTTGAGGACAAGCTAAAAAAAATACATGAACAAAGGAAGGGAGGAAGAGGAGGTAGATTTCAGAGAGGAAGGTCACATTTCAAGGGAGAAAAACCATATGCAAAGTAGAACAATGACAAAGATTCATAGTGCAGGGAAGCTAAGGATTCCAATTCATACTAGAGAGGAAGAGATGACATAAATTCTTGCCACCACAATAGAGGAGGCTAAAATTCTTACTAAAATGATGGATACTAGAGATATGAGAAAGTATATGACAAGAGAACTTTTAGAGGAACCTATTTTAAGTGCAGAGGAGAAGAACATAGAGAATTTGAGTGCTACAAAGAAAATAAGAAGAATGAAAATCATGCAAGAACTAGATATGCAGAGGAAGAACTAGTGAAATCACTGACTTCTAGAGGAAGTCCTAAGAAGGGAGAATCATTATTCATGAGGAGAGTATTGTTCCAGGAGAAATTAGTACAGAAGGAAGCACCACAGAGGAAAAGTTTGTTCTAGACACAAATAACCTAGTTTTTGAGGAAATGGTGACAAATTTGAATTTGGAAAGAAGGAAACATCTGAAACCTTATAGGATAGTCTAGATTCAAGATGAGCACAAGATACTAGTAAGTGAGCAATGTCTATTGGAATTCAAGATAGGATCATACCATGATGAAGTACTATGTGATATCATGTCAATGGACGTATGTCATATGTTGTTTGGTAGACCTTGGTAGTATGATAAGAAAGCTATATATGATGGGAGAAAGAGTACTTATACCATAATGTCAAATGGAAAGAGAATCACCTTGACACCTTTGGAAGATGAACCTGAAAGTGAATTATATGGAACTCTCAAAATCAATTTGGTATATGGAAGGAAATTTCTAGATGGATTGAGATATGAGAACATGTGTTTGTCTCTTATTCCAAGGAGGTATGGAGACCTAGAGGTAGGGAGGATCACAAGGGAAGAAGAATCATTGGAGAAGGAATTCACTAAACTGATAATAGAGTACCAAGATCTTGTATCAAAAACTGTACCTGATGGATTACCACCAATCTGGCATATCAATCATCATATAGATAATATTCTAGGAGCCAGGTTTCAAAATAATGTTGCACATTAGATGACACCGGGAGAAAATTTAGAGTTAAGTAGATAGATACAGGAACTGCCAAAGAAGGGATTGATCAGAGAGAGTATGAGCCCATGTGTGGTACCGGCTATACTTGCACCTAAGAAAGATGGAGAATGGAGGATGTGTATAGATTCGAGAGCTATCAATAAGATCACACTGAAGTATAGATTCCCATTTCCTAGGATTGATGACATCATGGAAAATTTGAGTGGAGCAAAGTATTTCACCAAGATAGATCTAAAGAGTGGATACCATTAGATCATGATCAGAGAGGGAGATCAATGTATGACTTCTTTCAGGACAAATGAGGGATTATATGAGTGGTTTTTCATACCATTTGGACTAACTAATGCACCTAGTACATTTATGAGGTTGATCAATGAAGCCTTGAAGAAATTTTTTGGTAATTTTGTCATTGTTTATTTGGATGATATTATGATTTTTAGTAAGACTAAGCAAGAACATATTGAGCACATCAAACATTTATTTCAAAGGCTAAGAGAAGAGAAGTTGTTGATAAACATCAAGAAGTGTAGTTTCATGAAGGAAGAACTAGTATATTTGGGATTTGTGATATCTATGAAAGGATTGAAAATAGACCTTGAGAAGGTTAAAGCAATAGTTGAATGGCCTACACTTGTGAATGTTGGAGAGGTTAGATCATTTCATGGACTAGCAACTTTTTACCAGAATTTCATCAGAAATTTTAGTGGTATTTGTACACCCATGAAAGAAATGATGAGGGGTGACAAAAAGGAATTCAAGTGGACATTAGGAGCACAAAATATTTTTGAGTTGTTGAAGCAAAAGGTGATAGAATAACCTATGTTGGCATTATTGGACTTTGATTAGGTATTTCAATTATATTGTGATGCTTGTGGGAGTGAAATATGAGATATTTTAAGTCAAGAAGGGAGACTGATAGCTTATTTCAATGAGAAAATGAATGATGCTAGGAGAAGATATTCAATTTATGATAAGGAGTTTTATGCAATTATATGAGCCTTGAAGAAGTGGAGACATTAATTGCTTCCTAAGGAATTTGTGTTGTATACAGATCATCAAGCTTTACAATATTTGAATAGCCAAGGGAAGTTGAACCAAAGACATATGAGATGGGTAGAGTTCTTACAGAATTGCACATTTGTGTTGAAGCACCAAAGTGGGAAGTCAAACAAGGTTGCAGATGCATTGATTAGGAGGATTTTGTTGACTAAAATGAGAATTGAAGTATTGGGTTTTGAAGAACTAAAGCATATTTATGAGGGGGACATTGATTTTGTGGGGGAATGGAAGGCTTGCAAGGAACCTATGGGGATGGAAAAAAGAAAATGATTGGATTATTTCATTCATGATAAGTATGTTGTTTAAGAAAAATTAGTTATGTATCCCTAGAAGTTCAATGAGAGAGAATTTGATCAAGGAAAAGCATTGCAAAGGATTGGCAAGACATTTTGGAATTGATAAGACTATAGCATTTGTGAGTGAGAACTATTTTTGGCCACAGTTGTATAAGGATGTCAGAAAGTATGTTCAAAGTTCCAAGACTTGTCAGGTTGCAAAAGGAAACAATCAAAACACTGGGAGGTACACACCATTCACAATACTGAAGAGACCATGGGAGGACATAATTATGGAATTTGTGTTGGGTTTACCTAAGACACCAAGGGGATTTGATTCCATATTTTTGGTTGTAGATAGATTTTTTTAAGATGGAGCATTTCATACCTTGTAAGAAGACCGGTGATGCAGTACATGTTGCAGACCTATTTATCAAGGAGATTGTGAGATTACATGGACTACCGAAGAGTATAGTATCAGACAGGTACACTAAATTCATTGGATGTTTCTAGAAAAAATTATGGAAGAAGATAAAGACAAAATTGAAGTACAGTTCAATATTTCATCCAAAAAATAGATGGACAAACATAAGTGGTGAATAAGAGCTTGGGGAAATTGTTGAGGTGTTTGAATGAAGGTAAGGAAGGAAATTGGGACTTGATATTGCCGCAAGTAGAATTTGCATATAACAAAATTTAGTAAGCCAAAGCATAGGGAAGACACCATTTAAAAGTGTGACAAGACAACAACCTAGAGGAGTGGTAGAATTAAGGGATATCAGTAAGGAGAAAAACATGAGTGTAGAGGCAAAAGAAATTTTAGGATTCATGGAAATAATGCATACTCAAGTTAAAGAGCACCTATAGAAGATAAAATATACATATAAGGAAAAATAAGATAAGAAGAGGAGACATAAGGAGTTTGTAGTAGAGGAGGAGGTAATGGTATATCTGAGAAAAGAGGGATTTCTAGTTGGATCATACAATAATTTGATGATGAAGAAGTTTGGACCTTGTAAGATCATCATGAAGTTTTATTCTAGATATGCATATGAAGTGGAACTACTAGAGGAATTTGACATATCACCTATATTCAACATTGCATACCTATACCAGTACCATGAAGGAAAGTCACCAGAGGATAGAGGAGTTGGTTTATCAGACTAGATAACAAATTATCTAGAGGAAATTGAGGAGATTTTAGAAAACAAAGTTGGACATAGTAGAGGAAGGAAATACAAGGAGTATCTAGTCAAATGGAAAGGAAGACCAGAGGAAGATTCATCATGGATTTCTTGGGCTGAGGTGGTCTACATTGGTTTTCCTCTAGCCCCTACAAAGTGATAGGCTCAATTTTCTTCAACCTTGGGTGCCTGATGCAAGAGCATCCCAGGTTTCAAGCAATCTATGCTTTCTTGCATTTCAGTAGTTAGTTGTTTGGACCTAGTCTTAGTATTTCATACTGCATTATACCACATTGTAACATCAAAGATTGTGGAGCAAGACATATGATCTTCACTGTAACCTCTACTTCATGGGTATGTGTAGGATCATGATGGGCCAAAAAGTGGCAATATGATGGGTATGTGGCTGATGACTATTTTTTTACCCAAAATTGATGAAACGAAAAGAGTTTTTAAAGGAGATTCTCAACTTTACACTAATATAAATTATGCTTTACTTTTATTTTAATAAGTAATTATTATTCATTTTCTATTCAAATTACAACTAGAGTCCTAATTGATAGGCTGATTGAAAAACATCTATAGCTCTCAAATGGTATCACATTCTTTAAATCCAAAACATGTGTCCCATTCTATGCTTCGCATACTATAGGATTAGAAAAAGAAAAATTGAATTTCATGAAGTTTTGAACAAGTTAAGGTGGTCAGACATGCGAGTTTTTTATATTTTTTAAAAGGTTGTAATAAAAAATTCATAATTAATTATTTACGTGGAAAAAAATTACAAAAAATATGCATTACATCGGGGCATGAGTCCTCTACTTATATGTAAAATCTTATAAAAAAATATTATCATTTTATTGTGGTTAGGGTGGTCAGACAGACACCTACTTCTTATTTTTTCCCTGAAATTTAAGTACCACTACATTGAAATTTCAAATTTTCACCAAATAGAATTTTCTTTTTAAAAAAAAACCTAGTAGTTTAGAAACTACATTCAATTTTCTATAGATTCCTTTTTTACATATTTTTTAAATAATATAGATAACTTATTCAAATTTTTACGTCAAGTTTCCTAACTCTAATTTTTTTGAATTTTTTTCCACTTAAGGGCTTATTTTTTCCATGATGATCTTGCACATACCCTCATATCTAGAATTCAAGTGTTTTGGAGATTCCAGTACAAATTCATTGCTACTAGAATTTATTAGTTGTATTTGGACAAAGAGCATTGACCAACCAGTCTTGGCTTTTCAAGGGTGTGGACCTATCTAGTGACTTACAGAGCTCAAGAAACATTTTCTTAAGGATTAACATTCATCAAGGAACCTTTGTTTTGATTCGCATCATGTTTTTCCAAGGATCCAAGGAGTATCTCATGTTTTGGCTGACCTTCACATGTTCCATCAACATTAGGGTTGAGACCTCTTGAGGATGAAATAGACCTTTTCTGGAGTTGGGAATTGATATATATGGGCATCATGTAGTTTCATTAGATAGATAATCAAGTAGAAGGAGAGAAGTAATAGAGAAGGGCTTTGATCTGCATTGTATTTCTGGGCTTAACACCATATCTTTTCATAATGTGTAAGTCGAAAGGCAGGGTATTTTTCCAGTGAATAATTGATCATTATCTATATTTCCAAGTGTGATTGTTCTTCCAATTCTTTGATTTTTCATTGTGTTTACTCTTGTTGCAAGGCTGGACAATCCTATTTCTAGACCCTCCATTCTTGACTGCAGCACAATGATAATCATGTTGCTCTAGACTGATGCAAATACTTAATGAAGGTGGATCAACTATCTCTTACAAATAATCAAGAACCTATGAAGCAAATTCAACCTTATCTAAAGTCTCAAAAACCTCTAAAGGATCACAAGCATGTTTTATCTTCTCTATAGAATAAAGGGGCACATTGGTATTGGAAGGAGGATCACTGAGAGATGGCACAATATCATGATCTCCATAATATTCTTGAATGTAAGTCTAAAGAGCACGAGGGAACTCAAAATGAACAAGTGAATCCAAAATTTCATCATCATTTATATGCTCAGAAATAACTTTAAAGAATTGAGCCCTATATCATTTCCAAATCATATACCCACTACATTTTCCTAGAATAAGAACTTCATTATACAAATATGGCAATAGATTTTTCTCACCAAGATGAGTGAGAATAAAATCACTCCATTGCCTAAAGTTCCCTTTCTCAAAAGAAACCATTATAATTGATAATTCCTCAAAATTTTCAAAGATAGTGCTTTCACAAGTATAAAATTTTTCAAAAAATAATTATAAGATTAAAAAAACTGATACGATGCAAAAATTATACCATTCAAGCATGGGGCATGATGAAACCCCTCAAAAAAATCTTGGTTCCATTTTAAATTTTTGCATCATTTGGCTTGGACTCTCGTTTTGGCTTAGGGTTGTTTTTTATCACTATTTTAGGGTTTTGTGCTACTTAAATCCCTCACAATTGACCTATGAATTTAAGAAAACCTTTGGTCGTTATATTTTCACATTGACTTGATATTCCCAGACTTTGGTTGTTTAAGTCATCACCTATGTGATCAAAGTCATTGTTTTCACTGGCCCCTATAGTTTTAAATTGCTGGTCACCACGATCATTTTTCATTGCTCAAAATTTTGATATGGTCCTCCTTGATTTTCTTTTTAATTAGTTAAGGCTTAAATATCCATTCCTAAGGGTCAATTTCTCATTGTCCTAGAGGTAGAGCCCCTTTTAAATTAACTTTCATGGAATGTACAAAATTAGGTTTTCATACTAGTCATCCGATTGACAAGATTTGATCACCACCATTCCCCACACCCCCGTGCTGATTTATTCCTTATTATTTTATTCACATGGGTTGTCGGGCTTCTTCCATGCAACTAGCACTTTTGTGGGCCTGATCTCCTTTGTAAAGATAGTTGGCACTATTTGAAGAGGATCAACGACAATTATCAAGCGATGTGGCCACATCTTGACCACTCCCCATGCACCCATGTTGGTTTATTTCACATTATTTTAAACACATGGGCTAGTAGGAGATAGCCACATGTCATGTCTAGCAGTGAGACCAATGTTTCCAAAAGGCCAATGGACATAGCTTTGACAAAGATCAACGATGGACACTGCAACACATGTCTTCATCAAGACTATTCCCCACGCGCCCATCCATCTTGTGTATTAAGGAAATATGGTCACACGGGCTAGCAGGTGGGACAAGATCTATCACTTTTGTGGGACCTGCCATGTTTAAAGGATGGAAATTGCTTCATAAGGGAGGAAGATAAATGGTTGATGATGGGTGATGTGGTTCAATCCTAACCATTCCCCACCATCCTATGAGGGCCCAACTTGTGTCCTATATTTTGCAATGGGAAAGCGGGCAAGTGCCACATGGACATTCTAAAAGGTTTTGAAGGACTCTAATAGAGTTAGAATGCTGCTAAATTTGGCTAACATTCCACTATGATGAAAATGGCATTATTTCTATGATTATTCTTTTGAGCACATGTTTGGGATTTTGGCTGTCAATTCTGATAGTTATTGGTACATGTGGGAAGGTGATAATTAAGCAAGGCAGGGTATGAACCGACATTCTAAGATCAAAATAGGATCAATCCCGATTGTTCTGTTATGAATAAATACAAGCATATTAATTCCCACGAGAGAGTGGGTAACCATGGCATGACTAGTTTTAAATTAATGCTAAGTATGAGGTTGAAATATGTGTATAGGGTCGAAATATATCTACTTGGGACTTTTTTATTAGGAAAAGGAATTACTAGCATGCAATTAAGCTTTGTCATGGTTGGTTATGCTGATGATAGTTATCCGTTGGTTTTTTTTAAAACATGATCAACAGTTGAGATTTTAAAAATCAAAGCAGATTGTTGTCAACTCACGCACATAAGCTTTTCTTGAATATTAATGGTTGGAATGCTTGCATTGCTTAATATAATGAGTCCAATCATGACCATATTTTTCATTAAAAATTTGCATTCAAAGGCAGACAATTAAGTTTGGTTTGAGATCAGAATTTGTGAGAGTTTTCTAATTTTTCTTGTTTTGGTTCTTAGGAAGATGAGTAAGGCATATCAATCTATCAAACCAATACAGAGGTCCAAGATATTAAGTTTACTAGAGTCTAAGGAAAATTATCTTGAGGAAGAAATTGAGACAAAGGGAGCTTCTGAAACACTAAAGGGGAGAAGGGCACACAAGAAATTCAAAAAATAGGGTGTAAGGAGCAATTATCACTTGAGAAGCCAAACAGTTTCAGAAGAATTTGTCAATTTTAGAGGGAAGGGGTTGGTTGAATATGAAAGAAAGGAAAAGAATAAGTGCAAGTACCATATGGCCTACATGGGGAAAAATAATTCTCCCATTGAGGTTTCTGATAGCCGTTCAGGTAGTGGAGGTGATATTGATCCGTAGGGTGATTGCTATTGCCTCTCCTTGGTACTTTCTGAAGACTCTAATGAGGAAGTGGTGATGGTTCCTCTAGTTCCACCATGAACAAGATGTGGGCGAGTATCCTCTAAGGATGATGACTCAAAGTGATGACTTTGTCCCATTTTTTTTTTTATGATACCATTGCCACCTTTTTAGGATTTTTCTATTCAACATTCATGTGGTTTCTTGTTTCTAGTGCTGATGTGAAATTTTTTTAGGCTGTTATGTTGGAGAAGTGCCAAAATTCCTAACTTTTTTGGAATGTATGCTTTTTTTGGATAGTATACAAGTTTTTTCTCAAACTACGAGTGGAGAATATTCTTTGGTCAACAAAGAAAAATATTTGATGCTACTACAACAAACTTTTGCTTTTGGGGAGCTGGCATGTCTTCATTCAAGGAATGTGGAGTTTGGTCTTTTACTCTTCCATTTTCCTCAATGATTACATGTAACTAACTAAGGAGTGATGCAGAGTGAGTAGGGGAAGCCTTCACTTAGATGATCAAACAACCAACTTGCCTCAGCTCTCTCAAATACTCTTTAAGTAGACTCTTCAATTCCACTTCCAAACCAAGGAGATAGACTTACTTTCCATAGGATTTTCAAAAGTAGACTGCTCAAACTGACCTAGTAACATTTGGGACACCTTCACCATACCAAAACATGACAAAAAACACAAGGTTTCAAGGAATACTCTTCATTTTCCCATCGCTCCAACATCTAACCTAGAAACACCTTATAGGTCTCCAAGGTAGGTAGTCACAAAGAACTCCTATAAACACCTACTCCTGCAATTAGAAACACCCATAGCGATGAAATCACCATCAACAACTTCACATGGTTCATCAACACTCAAAATAGGGCTTAAAGCATTAAGAACAGTCCAATACTCATCAACCTCGTAATAGGCCTATCTTCCTTGCAGCCTGACAACTATTATAGTCACTATAAAACTAGCATAAACACAAGAACTAAGAAATAAGAATTGGATTTAGACACCTCCAATGGATTTCTTTTATATCCCAAAACCCCAGGTTATGACCTTTAATATGTTTGACACAAGAAACTCATTACCCCATGCCACAAGGAGGCCTACGTGGTTGATTTCCAACAAGAATCAAGGCTCCAAAGCACACCCCAACACCCCTAAGCCTCAAAACTAATTCTTAGAACATTTTTTAACACATTAAAACCATTATCAAACATAATTCCTTAGGATTTTTAACATAGATCAACTAAACACAGAAAAACAACATCTAACTAGGCTTGTCACATTGAGATGCCAAACCTAGGGTTGTTTAGAATTTTCCCCAAAACCCCTGCCATCCTCCAAGACCTTCAAGAACATAAATTACATGATATTCATCACCTTCCCACCAAAAAAAATTCCATGAGAATGAGGAGAAGGTGAGATAAGAGAACTTTTAGAACAAACCCTAATTTTGAGGGTTTTCTAGACCACTCTCAGTAAAATGCAAATATCTCCTTTAATTCTTAATGAAAAAGGCTCAAACCAAAATATAAAGAGAGGTAGTTCAATTATATATCAATCCATTATGGTCTCCTTCCTATACAATATGCAATAAATTTTTACCATGAGTTTTAGCAACAATTTTACACACAAAAATGGAGAAAAATAGTGATATTTCTTATTCCAATTCATTCAAAACTTCACCATCATCATGCTTCAACGAAAAGGAGGCTTATCTCAAAAAAATCCACCTCTTTCCAATATCTTCTAACTTATTTTTGAATTAGTTGGACGTTGGAATACAACTGACTTTTGAATTACTTCAAAACTAGACTCCTAATTGCCTAGTTAAGGCAATTTACACTACTCCCAATAAGCCCGATTACATTGAGAGTTTAAAAGGTGTTAAAACACCACAAAGCACATCTAAAACAACAAGTACAACAAGGTGACTCCCCTCAAATACCTGGTTGCACCAAGGCATCTTAATTCCTTAACTTGCCTAGATGCACCAAGTTCACATGGTGAGGAAGGAGACCTTGTTATTACATCAAAACTCAACATCAAACCTAAAAACCTATTACAAATCATTTAAGATGGTCCTTAGGAACTTATTACATCATGATCAACTTTGAAATCCAACAAAAATCCAAAAAAAGCCTCAAGAGGCATGGAGATCCCAAGGTGCCCCTGCACTAAGGAGCATCTCAAATTCTAGTGCAAATGATCTTCAAATGAAATGAAATGTAAATGTAATTGGGCCTAATGCTTGTTGCTCCCTTATTCTATAAAAGGGATTTTAGGGTCCATTATAGAGCTTAGATTTTTTAGGTCTATACAAGGTCTAGGTGGAAATATGAGTTCAGAAAAGGCATTTTTAAAAAATAATATGGATGAATAGAATAGTAGATTGTCTTGGGTATAAGTCCTATATGTAATAGTCTTAAATTGGTTTTGTAGAAGCTACAAATATCGAAAAAAATCTTACTTCAGGAAAAAAATACTCTCCTATGCATATTTCTTACAAGTTATAAATGAAAATATTAATGGTATTCTCATTTGTCTTCAGTTGTTCCACTATATGTATGATTTTGTTTTAGCTTTAACTCAAAGAGTTAATTAAATTCTTGAAGAGGGTTATAGATTTGTAGGGAATTACACAGGATTTGATAAGAAGTTATTGTTTCACGCTACAAAGAATTATGAGAATAGTCCAATTTCTAAATTAAGTGGCGTGTATACTATTGGTTCTTACATATTTGAATTTGTTGTCCCAATTGGTGAAGCACTGATCTATTTGTTAGATAACCTTCCATAAAATGAGCTACTAGCATATCTTACCATAGATTTTAAAATCAAAATAGTATTCAATTAAAAATCTTTTCAATTATGATGTATGAGTTTGAACTACCCCTATTTTACAGCAAATAAGTAATCATCTACTTAAAGGTATATGAAACCTTCAATGAAGTATATTATTTGCAATATGTAGGAATAAATATGTGTATAAATCTGTTATCAACATTATATACCTAATTTGAACATAATAGGGAATACCCTCCTAGGTCTCATAGAACCTAAAGAGTAGGAGTAAAGACCTCAGAATCCTTTACTTGTTGTGTTGGCCACTAACCTTGAATTTTCTTAACCATAAGGGTTGGCTACTCTTTAGATACATTCATGGCTCTGCTGGAAAAGGAACCAATAGAAATGGTGACTTCGCTGGGGATGGACTTATAAAATTTTTGATAGAAGATCATTCAACCTTAAGAGTCAAGAATTTGGTGAATCTAAACATTTGGTTCAAATGTTGAGAAATTTTAAGACCTAGAAGGGACTCTGTGGTAGTAATGTCAAAGAATTTATGCGTCAATTTGTTGTGGGAGAAGACCCAAAAACAAATTCATCCTTAAAGTAGCTTCATATTACTTGAAGTTTAGTCTTCAGTGAAGAGAGGTAGTGTAACATTAGGAAAATATCACATTTCAATTACATCCCTTACTATCCAAATTAACTTAATAGAATCAATTCTTTATAAAACGGTGTGGGAAAAGAGTAGTAA
Source organism: Sequoia sempervirens (assembly GCA_007258455.2). Lineage (NCBI taxonomy): Eukaryota > Viridiplantae > Streptophyta > Pinopsida > Cupressales > Cupressaceae > Sequoia > Sequoia sempervirens. Next base: position 754,272,187 of record VDFB02058242.1, on the reverse strand, counting down.
TTTAATTACCTTCAACTCTCCAATTAAATGGAATAACATACATCCATGAATCAAGTGTATCAAAACAAGGTTATGTCATTTTAAGTTATAGCCATATAGTCTTACACAAGATTTGTCATATCATCAATGCATGTAAATTCAAATGTTGTAAAACAATAGAAAAATCATAAATGCAACCACAAGGAATCCATAACATAGACATTTCATGAGTGGAAAACCCTCATAGGGATGAAAACCCACTTGTCAAAAGTTCCTTACTGGCTACAAAATCTCAATAGTTACAAGATACCTTACTACAAGAAATCGTCATACTGTCTCATTGAAAAGACCATTCATTACATAATTTTGGTTATCATAAGTGTCTCATATATCAAGGAGCATTGGAAATTCTTTCACTAATCACATAAGTCTACTCACATCATTTTCAAGTTTCATCGATGTATTATCCCCACATATGAAATTTAGATAGTACCAACATTGTCATGAAAGGCTCTCAAGTATAAGAAAATGGGACAAGTATACTAAAAGCCATAAGCCATTCACATTTTGATTATAACTTCATAGAGAGTTCAACAATAAGTGAATAAAATTATAAAGGAGTTAAGAAGGTATACGTTTTTATGCAAATAAAACAAAAAATCAACTAAGTGAGGGAGTTCCAAAGTTCTCCTTACATACTTGATAAACCATGATACATGAGAGGAGTACCACCGTTAAACCTATTATTTAATAAGGTAAGGTATTGTTTATCATTTATTTATCTTTTATAAAATTCCCAATCTAATATGCATAGATTAAATTGCAATCTAATTCTATATATATATATCAAGTGTAATAAAATTAGCTCCCATTCCATATCCAATTCTCTAAATTTTTCCTCCTATAAGCACACCATAGTTAGAATATTTTTTTCAATAGAAATTATTAAATATGATTGAATTTTTTTTTTTTCCACTTTAATTTACCTTCCTTAATTTATTAACTATTTATTAAATATCTATTCCTCCTGAGATACACTTATAGTTGCTTGCCAAGAAGGAATATAAATTAGAACAATATAATTAAAGCAATATCATGCTCTAATTAAAACAATATAAATAAATTATTGACACAATGCTACAACATTAATAAAGTTGAATCCAACTTCTAGTACGTACAACTAAATGAAATGTATAAATATAAAAACCTTTCCTCGGTAAGGTTGACATATCAAAGCTTTTAATTAATACTTATTAGGGAATTATTAACACACTGCTATATAAAAAAAATGAGGAAGCATGCACAAAAGTCTTCTGAGCTTGTTAAATATTAGAGCTTTTACCTATAGTTAAATCTATAGCATTTATGATATGACGGGAGCCTTGAAACTATTGACAAAGGTCATAATGGTGAAATGGTGCATTTTTCTATCGGTTATCTCTAAATAGAATGTTTTTCAATTTTAATGTATCGGGGAATTGTTAAGGCCATTATCGATGAAAAGATTGAAGACACCAGCTATAAACTCTTCCCCTCTTTTGAATATACCCTACCACGTCCCTAACTCATCTTCAACCTAAACTTGTGCTTGAAGTCCTTCTATAAACTTATATGTACATGGAAACCAAAGCCAATGTCCATTGGGAAGTACTTGGACAATAGTCCCAAGGTTGGTCGAGTGTTGAGTGCATGTCAACCAACACAATTTTCTATATTGGTTAGACCAACCAAAATGAATATCTTGAGTTTTAGTTACTATATAAACATGCCAACTCATAACTATTCATCATCATCATCATGATTGGGATAGAAAAAATTATAAACTATGAATATAAAGGGGCACCTAACTAAGGAGGAACTAAGGAGGAACATGCATGCATAGGAAGATGGAAAGACATTGTACTTTATGTGTGGCCAAGGGAATATTGAGGGATTTCCAAATGGTCTAAGGCTCACACAAAATCCCATCAAAGATCAAGAAAAGGTGTTATTGGAAGTAACCATGCAAAAGGGAACGCTACAAATCAGTTTTCTAGTGATTAAGCAAGGAGTAATTTACATATCATAGAGAAAAGATACTGATATTGTTTGGTTCACAATACTAGTTCAAAACATACACTTATTCAATGCCTTAATTTGCATCAAGGAGGTTTAGATGTACCCAAACAAAGTGAATGCCATAAGAAAGGACAGACATCAGGCTTGGTGTAGTTTAGAATAAGTTCTTTGAGGAAGACAAGGACAATATAAATTCCCAGACATGGCTAGATTGAAAGCCAAAATATGGTACATGCAAATTCTTTTCCAGGCTATAATTCACTCTCACCAACACAAAGGCGCATGCAAGGCTAAAGAATCATTGTCTGCCACCATAGGACCGATTAACATAAGCATTTGATTTTCTTACCTATAACTCATCATAAATGAAAAAGAGGCTTCAGATTGCCACAAAAGCATGCATTAGTATCGGGGTTTAAATCACATGACCTCAGAATACAATACAATTACGTCACTTATAGATTATGTATCCTTCAAACATCAACCTGAATAATAGTACAATAGCATTGCGAGGGATGAAACTAAATTGAAGTCTAGCGCAAAGAAAGAATTTGATGACAAACGTAGAAAAGAGATGCCCTTCTGAGATACAAAGGTGGAAAAACAATTATAAAATAACTCCCAGCCAGAGACTTGATAATTTTTATTAGAAGGTAGAATTCCTAATGAGGTCAATTCAAAATGTAGGTAACCAAGGAAATGTTCACTTCAACAAAATCTAAAACTAGGAGAAAATTAGAGGAACTTGGTTTTTCTCCACTTGTCAAAATGAAGGTTGATGCAGATCTCACCACCTCCTGCTTGCAACTTAGCACATTTCACAATATCAACAACACTATAGAAGTCCAAAGCCAAAAAATCCCCAAAACCATAGGAAAAGCTTCCCAAAATCAAGAAATATTCTCCGCTCCCAAAAAACAAGATTAGTTTCCTCAATGGCCTCTGGAATTCAAACGCCCTTTAGTTCCCAAGATTTGGCATTTAGATAGGCTCCCTTAGCAACATAATCCATTTCTATAAATTTGAAGGCGATTCCAAGGTAGCGAAAGAAAATAAAATACTACGAAACAAGCATTGGAGAATGCAACCCACTAAACACCCCCATCATTCTGTTTTCTTTGCTATCCTTTCTAGTTCCCATTTTTTTGTTATATGTTGCAGAGAAAACAAGAAAATTGTGAAAATAATCGTGTGTTTCTGTTATGGGTTTTCCTTCCTTTTTAAAGATTTCCAATCGAATCTTGAAAATAAATTATAAGATTTATTTTATTTTCTTTATTTATTTTTCCACATATTTATCCTCAGTAAATATTAAAGAAATACCATTTTAATTGCATTTGAAATAATTATCAATTGCAATTAAAGTAATTATCCTAAATAATAAGAATTATTAGTTAATTAAAAATAATAATTTATTGTTTTATTTCCTTTCTCTTTTATTCCACTATTAATTAATTTAATTAAACATATGAATATTATAATCATTCACTAAATTAAATACTAGATGCCTTAAAATTATATTATTGAATTATAAATTACTTTTTTAAACATAGGGGTCGTGACATCCTTCCCCCCTTAAAGAATCATCGTCCTAATGATCAACTTGTTACCTCTACTCAATAATGTTCTCTCCATTGTTATGGTAGTGGTCTTTCTATGAGACCCATGAAAACAACATTGCACTTTAGTCCATTTTAGTACTCTTGAAAATTCAAATTTTTTTTGGGAAAATTTCTTCTCATCTTCATAAGATTTAATCATCTCAATAGTTAAGTAAAAGAATCAATTTTTAATATTTTCTTAACTTCAAATTCATATTCATGTGCCTGTATACCTATTCTTACCATACCCTTGTGGTTTGATAGGTTGATCAATTTTCTCATGATTCCTCTTCAATATTCCTATCTTTTCTTATACACACTTGTGCTATTCCTTTCTCATTCAAATGTCAGTATCTCATGGAAGGATAAAATATTGCAAAGAAAAAGACTACTACTTGGATATATGAATAGTTTTAAACTAGGTCATCATTTGATCATAAGTATGTAGAAATGCATATAAATTTTTTTTGCATACCTTCTTTTATGAATGATAGTCTTGTGTGTCTATGCATGTTCTCAATTCACCATGGTTTATTATCCTTACAAAATGATTCTCATATAGAGACTCATTTATTATCCAAGCTCATCAATATACATGAATTGAAACCAACAATAATTGAACCAATACATACATTCTACATACATGTTATATCTCCACATGTGTAAGTGCATCATTCATATGTTAGTATGTTTACAAATCATAGCACTCTTACCAATGCTAGTGCATAATACAAGTAGTAATCAAGTAATGATTTGTCATACATAATCTTTGAAGTTTCAGACTATCACTCCATGCATGGTTAGTCAAAGTTGTAAACATAAAAAAATTTATACCTCTTTACTCTATTTTACCTTAATGTCAAAAACAAGCCCTGACAAGAAGATCATTTACTTCAAACACCCATCTATTATAATAACCAAAAAAATTCTTCTGGCTAGCATTCATAAACTTGCACATCTTTTTAGAATATCGTGGTTTCATTAAATTCAATCTAATAAAAATATGCCAAGATATTTACCAATAAAAGGACATAGTTTGTTCATTTCATCAAAATACCTACTCATATGAGATATCCGAAAAAAAAAAAAAGAATTATCTTCATGATGAGAAACAAGCATCCCATACTACTTGTTGTTATCATTATCAATTGAAATACCAATAAAAGAAAAGTCTCAGCAATCTAAAAAAAATGTCAATCAATTACAAAAGATAAGAGGATCACTCACCAAAAGGTTCAAGTTAATTACCGTAGCAACCTAAAACACTAGATGTCAGGAAGTTCATTAAGAGCTCAACATTGATTCAACCAGTTAGTAAATTTCACAAAAAGGGTATGTGCAGGATCATGATGGGCCAAAAAGTGGCAATATGAAGGGTATGTGGTTGACGGATTTTTTTTTAATCCAAAATTGATGAAACAAAAAGGGTTTTTAAAGGAGATTCTCAGCTTTCCACCAATATAAATTATGCTTTACTTTGAATTTAACAAGTAATTATTATTTATTTTCTATTCAAATTATGAATAAAGTCCTGATTGATAGACTAATTGAAAACATCTATAGATTTCAAACAATATCACATTTTTGAATCCAAACATGTGTCACATTCTATGATTCACATACTATAGGATTAAAAAAAGAAAAATTAAATTTCATGAAGTTTTGACCAAGTTAAAGTGGTTAGACATACAGGTTTTATATTTTTTTAAAAGTTTTAATAAAAAATAATAATTAATTATTTAATTGGAAAAAATTACAAAAAGATATGCATCACATCGACATGATCCCTCTACTTATATCTAAAATCTTATAAAAAAATATTATCATTTTATTGTGGTTAGGTGGTGGAAGACACACCTACTTCTTATTTTTCCCTAAAATTTAAGTACTTTGCATTGAAATTTCAAATTTTCACCAAATAGATTTTTTATTTTTAAACAAACCTAGTAGTTTACAAACTACATTCAATTTTCTATAGATTCTATTCTTACATATTTTTAAAATAATATAGAAAACTTATTCAAATTTTTACATCAAGTTTCCTAACTCTGATTTTTTTAATTTTTTTGCCACTTAAGGGCCTGTTTTTTCCATGATGATCCTGCACATACCCAAAAAAAATAAATCTCATTCTATAATTGGAAAAGTAAATTTCTATTAGCAAGGATTTCCATAAATGTATGGCATGCATAATCCTTTTCTTTTTTACAAATGCAACAAGAATGAATCCAAGAGAAGTCTATTAAATTAATTGACTAAACAAGTCATTCAATGATTCATGCTATGATACATATCTAGTTTAAATTGAATTTCATAAAGAAAATATAACATTTAATCAATTTTTTAGTTGCCATAACCTAATGGTCTTCCACAAACTAAAGGTCAAAGCATGGTTAAGGTGCTTTTCCCACCCAACCATGAAGCATAACCCTTCCTTGGGATCCTTCCTAACTCAAAGAAAACCCGGCCCTGCATGAGGTGCCTAGAAACCAATAATAATAATTGGACAAGAGGGAGACTCTCGATGCATGCCTAATGCCTTATATGCATTATTATACTAGAATGAACATATTTCTTGCATACATGATGAGGCAGAGAAACATATGACATTTAAAAATTCTAGGCTTTCATTATCCATCTATTTCAAAAGTACAACTCACTTTGGCCAAAGCATGTATAGAAGAAAATTTGGTTCATCTTGGAAAATAAGATCACATTCTCTGTTAATCAACATTTGACATCTTGTCCCGAAAGGTAAGCTTAAAATTTATCTCACACCACACTTTCAAGTAAAGAGATAGAGGTACATACATAACATGAAATATATATCCATAACATGTATTCCATGAATTATCCATAGATGCTCAAGAAATTTCATATAACATCAATGTCAATGTACATACACCAATAAGGGTGTTACAAATCATCTATTTAAATGATAAAATAAACAAGAATACATATCCTCCGGTGCCTAACTCACACAGGGTATGAATACATAATTTACCTATAGTGCCTCACTCACACAAATATGGAACATGTCTTGTACCAAATGTGCATTACTTATTCAAGTTTTTGTAAAAGAATATGATAAGTGCATCTCTCTCACAAGTGCATTGCTCACACACAAGGTGAAATATGCATAAATTATAGTAGTGCATTTATAATGATCATTACTCGATCTACTAAACACAATGAGTAGGAAAAGTATATCATGCACACAAATGTAAAATGAAATAATTATTCAAGTGTTTTATCCACACAGAGAAATCAAGAACTTGCTCTAGTGCATCACTTGCATTAGAACAACAATAATATGAATTATGCATTACTTGTGTTAGTATAAGTATAGTGAATATTTCACATTCAAGTATACATATAAATATAATTAAGGAAACAAATATTATATGCTTTGAATGCAATCATTCATACAGATGTGTCCTCTATGGAGCATAAGAAGTGCATCATTGCACAAGCATACATGATTCAATCACATCAATCACTTCTTACTTTATCTGATAGACAAATGAAGTTATTTATCATTTCAATTTCTATCATGAATTACCAATGAAGAACCTTGCATTTTTTAAATATTTGGTGGATTCTATCAAATCCAATTCCTATAGGAATAGGACATTGCTCAACAATCAACTTGTCTTTAAAACTACCATCTTAGGTTTCCCTTTCCTCAAGAAGGCTCAACTAATATTTGTCCATTATCAACAACTTTATTTACTACACAAGAGTTCTTCCTTCTTCCTCTCATCGGAAAGTTCTCCTTTTCTTCTTCCCCTTGTATCTTATCAACTCATTCATCCTTTAAGTCATTAGAGAGATCTCTCTTCACCATATACTTTGCTTATTAATTCACTTTTATTGCCACATCATCTTTCAAGGGTTGTCATCATAATACTATCCATCTTGGCCCACTTTAGATAAAACTATAATTTACCCATCTTGACTTACTTCTGATAGCCACCTTCACCCTTACTAGCATTTCATGTGAAATTGTAACTAAGACAAAGAGGTCTCACACCTCCAAATTTTTGAATGATCGAATTAAATCTAAAATTCTAATTGGTTCCAACTAAACATCAAAGAATCACCCATACTAGCATTCACTATACCATACAATAGGTTCATATACTTCAATGCAACCTAAGCACAAAAGACTCGAGGCTCAAGTGTTGAACCTGAGTGCTCTGATACCAAATGTAAGGTTAGGAAAATCTCACATTTCAATTATATCCCTTACTATCCAAATTAACTTAATAGAATCAAATCTTTATAAAATGGTGTGGGAAAATAGTAATACTTTAATTACCTTCAGCTCTCCAATTAAATGGAATAACATACATCCATGAATCAAGTGTATCAAAACAAGGTTATGTCATTTTAAGTTATAGCCATATAGTATTACACAAGATTTGTCATATCATCAATGCATGTAAATTCAAATGTTGTAAAACCATATTAAAATCATAAATGCAACCAAAAGGAATCCATAACACAAAGATTTCATGAGCAGAAAACCCTCGTAGGGAAGAAAAAACACTCGTCAAAAGTGCCTTACTAGCTTAGACCTTATCGACAGAGCCTTACTAGCTAAAAAATCTCCATAGTTACAATATGCCTTATAGGAAATCATCATATTGTCTCATTGACAAGACCATTCATTACATAATTCTAGCTCTCATAAGTGTCTCATCTATCAAGGAGCATTGGAAATTATTTTACTAATCATATAAGTCTACTCACATCATTTTCAAGTTTCACCGATGTATTGTCCCTACATATGAAATTTAGATAGTACCAACATTGTCATGAAAGGCTCCCAAGTATAAGAAAATGGGACAAGTATGATACAAGCCATAAGCCATTTGCATTTTGATTATAACTTCATAGAGAGTTCATCAATAACTGAATAAAATTATAAAGGAGTTAAGAAGGTATACGTTCATATGCAAATAAAACACAAAATCAACTAAGTGAGGGAGTTCCAAAGTTCTCCTTACATACTTGATAAACCATGATACATGAGAGGAGTACCACCATTAAACCTATGATTTAATAAGGTAAGGTACGATTTATCATTTATTTATAATTTATAAAATTCCCAATCTAATATACATAGATTAAATTGCAATCTAATTCTATATATATATATATATATATATATATATATATATATATATATATATATATATATATATATATATATATATATCAAGTGTCTTAAAATTAGCTCCCACTCCATATCTAATTCTCTAACTTTTTCCTCCTATAAGCACACCATATTTAGAAAATTTTCTTCAATATAAATTATTAAATATGATTGGCATTTAATTTTTTTTCAACTTTAATTTACTTTCCTTACTTTATTAACTATTTATTAAATATCTATTCCTCCAGAGGTAAATTTACAGTTGCTTGCCAAGAAGGAATATAAATTAGAACAATATAATTAAAACAATATCATGGTACAATTAAAACAATATAAATAAATTATTGACACAATGCTACAACATTACTAAAATTGAATCCAACTTCTAGTACATACAACTGAATGAAATGTATAAATATAAAAACCTTTCCTTAGTAAGGTTGACATATCAAAGCTTTTACTTAATACTTATTAGGGTATTATTAGAACACGCTGCTATATAAAAAAAATTAGGAAGTATGCACAAAACTCTTCTCAACTTGTTAAATATTAATGCTTTTACTTATAGTTAAATCTGTAGTATTTATGTTATGAGGTGAGCCTTGAAACTATCGACAAATGTCGTAATGGCGAAACGGTGCATTTTTCTATTGGTTATCTCTAAATAGAATTTTTTTCAATTTTAATGTATCAGGGAATTGGTAAGGCTTTTATTGATGGAAAAGATGGAAGACACTAGCCATAAAATCTTCCCCTATTTTGAATAGGCCATACCACATCCCTAACTCATCTTCACCCTAAAATTTTGCTTGACGTCCTTCTATAAACTTATATGTACATGGCAACCAAATCCAATGTCCATTGGGAAGTACTTGGACAATAGTCCCAAGGTTGACCGAGTTTTGAGTGCATGTCAACCAACACCATTTTCTATCTTGGTCAGACCAACCAAAATGAACATCTTGAGTATTAGTTACAAGATAAACATGCCAATTCATAATTATTCATCATCATCATGATTGGGATATAAAAACTTATAAACTATGAATATAAAGGGGCACCTATATACGAATGGTGCTACTACTCTGATTCATAACTAAGGAAGAACATACATGCACAGGAAGATGGAAAGACATTGTACTTTATGTGTGGCCAAGGGAAGATTGAGGGATTTTGAAATGATCTAGGGCTGACTCAACATCCAATCAAAGATCAAGAAAAGGCGTTATTGGAAGTAACCATGTAAAAAGGCATGCTACAAATCAGTTTTCTACTGACTAAACAAGGAGTAATTTACATACCACAGAGCAAAGATACTTATATCATCTGGTTCACAATACTGGTTCAAAACATACACTTATTTGATGCCTTAACTCATATCAAGGAGGTTTATATGTACCCAAACAGAGTGGACGCCATAAGAAACGAAAGATGCCAGGCATGGTGTAGTTCAGAATAAGTGCTTTGAGGAAGACAAAGACAATAGAAATTCCCAGACACAGCTAGATTGAAAGCCAAAATATGGTACATGCAAATTGTGTGCCAGGATATAATTCACTCTCACCAACACAAAGGTGCATGCAAGGCTAAAGAATCATTGTTTGCCACCATAGGGCCAAGTAACATAAGCATTTGATTTTCTTACCTAGAACTCATCACAAATGAAAAAGAGGCTTTAGATTGCCCCAAAAACATGCATTAGCAGGGGGTTTAAATAACATGACTTCAGAATACAATACAATTATGTCAATTACAGATTATGTAGCCTTCAAACATCAAACTGAATAAAAGTACAACAACATCACTAGGGATGAAACTAAATTGAAGTCTAGCGCAAAGCAAGAATTTTATAACAAACGTAGAAAGGAGATGCCCTTCTGAGATACTAAGGTGGCAAAACAATTACAAAATAACTCCCAACCAGAGATTTGATAAGTTTTAGTAGAAGGTACAATTCCTAATGAATTCAATTCAAAATGTAGGTAACCAAGGAAATGTTTGCTTCAACAAAATTTAAAACTAGGAGAAAATTAGAGGAACCTGGTTTTTCTCCGTTTGTCAGAATGAAGGTTGATGTAGAGCTCACCACCTCCCGCTTGCAACTTAACATGCTTCACAATATCAATAGCACTGTAGAAGTCCAAAGCCAAAATACCCCCAAAACCATAGGAAAAACTTCTAAAAATCAAGAAACATTCTTGGATCCCAAGAAACAAGATTATTTTCCTCAATGGCCTCTGGAATGCAAAATTCCCTTTAGTTCCCAAGATTTGGCTTTTAGATAGGCTCCCTTAGCAACATAATCCATTTATGTAAATTTAAAGGCAATTCCAAGGCAGCGAAAGAAAATAAAAACTACGGAATAAGCATTGTAGAATGCAACCCACTAAACATCCCTATCATTCTATTTTTTTTTTTTGCTATCCTTCCTGGTTCCCATTTTTCCGTTATATGTTGGAGAGAAAACAAGAAAATTGTGAAAACAATCATGTGTTTTTGTTATGGGTTTTCCTTCCTTTTTAAAGATTTCCAACCGAATCTTGAAAATAAATTATAAGATTTATTTTATTTATTTTTCCACATATTTATCCTCAGTAAATATTAAAGAAATATTATTTTAAATGCATTTGAAATAATTATCAATTGCAATTAAAGTAATTAAATCCTCAATAATAAGAATTATCATTTAATTAAAAATAATAATTTATTCTTTTATTTCCTTGCTCTTTTATTCCACTATTAATTAATTTAATTAAACATATGAATAATATACTCATTCACTAAATTAAATACTAGATGCCTTTAAATGATATTATTGAATTATAAATTACTTTTTTGAAAATAGGGATCATGACAGGCAGCAACTAAGCTGTCAAAAGAAACTATTGAAGATTTGAAGAAAATCTCAGATCTACAAGAAAAAATCAATCAAGAAGAAAACTTAGCAGCTACTCCAAGTTTCCAAGCATTCTCATAAATTTAAAGAAAGTATTATCATATTTGAAAGCAGTTTATGAGAACTCTTCAAGTTTGAAATAATGTTGATCCCCTATTGAGTGAATTAATCACTAAGAAAGGGAACAATAGTGGTTGTCTTACATAGTTTTGTATTATTAGATTGTAACATCTACAATGAAGTATGCAATATTTTTGAAGAGATTCATTTAAAAAGGTCTTAAGAATATCAAATATGTATTTTAAAAGCTTAATATTATGTTGTAAAAGCACTTGGAAGTATCCTTTGAAATTGTGAAGTTGATAAGAAAAACTTGTAAAGGCATAAGAAAGCATATCATCAATATATGCATCTTTGTAAGCTTCCTAGTGCAATCGTGGTTTGTAATCCACTCTAGTTAGGTTATAAGAGAAGTTTCAACTCTGAAAGATATAGAGCCATTAATTTTAGTGGAATTAATGGTTTCTCAAATATTATTCCACCTAAAATTAGAGATAAGTTACCAAAATTCAATGGTACAAAGAAGGAATCGACAAAAAAGAATCTACAAGAATTTAACAATTTAATGGATGACTATGAAGTAGATCATGAGGATATAATTATGATACTATTTGTTCAATCTTTGAAAGGAGATGTAAGAGACTCCAGTTCTCTAATTTAGTAGCTTGCTCTATTTTTTCTTGGAGTGAGTTCAAAGCAATATTCATAGAGCAATTTTGTGAAAGAATCAATTCTAGTTCTATTCTAAATAAATTCATGAACATTAAGAAGGAGAAGGATGAGGTGGTTCCAACATTCAATCTTAGATTTGCTAAAACATTGAGGGATATTCCTGAGCTCTTGAGATTAAGTGATGTAGTATGTTTGGTTGTTTATTTGGGATCTTTTGATAATAAGATGAGCTATTTACTAAGAGATAAGGATCCTAAAACTTTGCATCAGGCCTATGGTATAGCCATGAATATTGAAAAAAATTGAAAATATGGAATGCACAAAGGTCATTTGAAAACAAGTGTTTACTGCCCTGAGACACCACATATTGATCAAGGGTGTAGGTCAGAAGTTGAAAATGAATGCAAAGAACTTACACCCCTATTGTCTCATCTTGCACATCATTCCATAATATTGATGATGTGGAGCCCCAAACAAACTATCAAGAAGTTGCATGTATTTGTGATCCTGTAATCTCTATTCAAGCCCTCTCCAGCATAAGAAGATATGAAGAAGAATCATCATATGATCTTTATGCAACATTTATGAGTACTCTATCTTCAATTCCCAAATGTCACAGACCTGAAAAATTAGAGTGTATTGATTTGTTTTATGAATCTTATGAACTAGGTTTGAGTGCTCTACCAAAAGAGTTGAAACCTGTTGAGCTTGACCAAATGTGTGATTATTTTTCCTTGTTTGAAAAAATAGAAATGATCACCAAGAAACTATCACATTTTCAACTTGTGATGATAATGATTGTGTGGCTCCACATATGTTAGGAAGTGAGATACCACATAAGGAAGAAGAGAGTAGAGCCAATATTGAAAAAACATGCCTCAATGAAGGAAATGAAATAATTGGTTCCAAATCTTCTGAAGAGTCCATTACCTATGGTCCTATGGAAGACATAAGAGTGAGCATTCAATCTGAAAATTTTGAACATTGTTGAAGTAAAAATAGGTCCTCTTGTTGTAATAGTGATGTTGGTAATAAACATGATCATTCCTCTGATAGTCATATTTTTTCTCAAATGGAAGAAATTAATTTTTTTGCTACAAATGGGAAATATGATGATAACTTTTATCAATTTTTCACATAGCTCAAACTGACAGAGCTGGTTATTCAAGCTCATTTTAAGGTGAATAATTTCAATTTGTTTCTATAGATGTTTTAACCATAGCAAATATTTGACTTGTTGAGTTCTTAAGAAGTGCAATGTGTTTCACTTGCTATTCATTATTTTGCAGCATTAAGTATTGCATAAAAAGTAAAAGAAGTGATTTCATTCTCTTATTCATTCACAATGTTCCATACATTGTTTGCAAAAAGAAGAAAAGTACAAAATTAAACAAGTACTTCACAAATGTTGTTTTTGTATTCATTGGAGTAAAAAAATAATTGAATGTCCCATACAAGTCATGGAAGTAGCTTGAACAATGAATCACAAAGAATATTATATGCTACTAAAGATTGAAAATGAGAAAAGGCATTTGGGTATGTGCAGGATCATGATGGGCCAAAAAGTGGCGATATGATGGGTATGTGTAGGGTATGTGGTTGATGACTTTTTTTTTACCCAAAATTGATGAAATGAAAAGGGTTTTTAAAGGATATTCTAAGATTTCCACCAATATAAATTATGCTTTACTTTGAATTTAATAAATAATTATTATTCATTTCCTATTTGAATTATGACTAAAGTCTTTATTGATAGGCTGATTGAAAAACATCTATAGCTTTCAAATGGTATCACATTTTCTGAATCCAAAACATGTGTCACATTCTATGATTCACATACTATAGGATTAAAAAAACAAAAATTGAATTTCATGAAGATTTGACCAAGTTAAGGTGGACAGACATACGAGTTTTTATATTTTTTAAAAGTTGTAATAAAAAATTCATAATTAATTATTTACATGGAAAAAAATTACAAAAAAAATATGCATCACATCAGTACATGACTCTTCTACTTATATCTAAAATCTTATAAAAAAAAATTATCATTTTATTGTGGTTAGGGTGGTCAGACAAACACCCACTTCTTATTTTTTCACTAAAATTTAAGTACTACTACATTGAAATTTCAAAATTTCACCAAATAGATTTTTTATTTTTTAAAATATACCTAGTAGTTTAGAAACTACATTCAATTTTTTACAGATTCTATTCTTACATATTTTTGAAATAATATAGATAAATTATTCAAATTTTTACGTCAAGTTGCCTAACCTTGATTATTCTGAATTTTTTGCCACTTAAGGGTCTATTTTTTCCATGATGATCCTGCACATACCCATCTAGGAAAGAACATAATCACCATTGTCTGATGGTGTCATTGAGTTGACCTCAATGTTGAGCTATCCTTTCTGCTTCTGTCCTCCAAATGAACCTGCAAGTGGATGAAAGTTTTGTTAGAGCTTAGACTATGAACATTCCTACATGATCCATCAATAATAATGCAAAATACTATCTATGATGCATTGAATCAATTGAGCAAGAACAAGAGGAGTACAAGAGAATACCAAGGAGAAAATATTATGAGAAACTTCTGTAATTATTATTTTAATCTAACATTGTTTGTTTCTTATGCAGGTATAGGAAAATCCATGTTGCTATTTTTGTTTTGAATTTCACAAAGCATGTCATGTAAAATGGGCTCCCATAAGGGTTGAGACCTGACATGCTAGCCCTCAACATTCCAAATAGGGGTTTCAAAAGGAAACAATTCAATATTGCTCAAAGAGACATGCATCTAAAGGAGTGAATTCAAGTGCCATGAAAGCTCAAGAAAGTGATCATCTAGGATAGTCAAGTCTAATAGTGCAATGAATTGAAAATCATAAGGGATCAATTGCTCAAGTGAATTACCACCAAGCACATCATCAGAAAATGTGATAGTGAAAAGGAATAAATAATACCCTAATTACAAATCAAATAATAACTAAAGAAAATGAAGAAGCTTCCAATCATCATCATCAGGTGCTTATATTTCAAAATCTTCCATGCAAAAAATAGTCTTACATCAACTATTGCTGCCCAAAGAAACAAAAATCCATGAAGAGTTCCAAAGCAAGTTTTGGTTTCATCAAGAATTGAGTCTACAAGTGGCTGTAAGTAAACTTCTGAAAGCATAGGATGAATGAAAAGAGGCATGGTTGACTCTGGGTACAATGCATTAAGTGTTTGAGTGAATACAATGTGAAACATCATCATTCATGGAGGTAATTATTTGCAGAGCTTAAGTTGTTTCAATACTTTGATGCCATGAATGTGAAGGGGAATCTTATTGCATGATTATATGTTCTCAATAAATTATAAAACTATGGTGAAAGTGAGAATAGATCTAATTTTTCTGAAGACATTCAAGTACATAGAAGGTGTGACAAGTGGCTGCAAATGAGCTACTGAAGGAATCATTGGAATGAGAAAAAATGTAGAACTCAAATTTGTTATAGTACATTAACTCATGTTATAATAGGATTGAAGCTAAGTGAAGGGTGATGTCTTGAGGAGTATCTTCAGGATGATTAGGTTTTGAGTTGAATGTAGCCTTAGAACATATCATAAATAAAGAAATTTGTAGAATAAAGTAACTTTTGCTTTAATATTTTCAATGTTACAAATTTAAAGGAAAGTCATAGTACACTACTTCATGAAAGTGAGAAGTTGGATATGCACCTTTCTGGAGAATTCAATTGCATAAGATGAGTGGAAACAAGCATCAAAATGACCTAGAAGACTACCACAATGGCTGAATGCAATTTGGATGAGATGAAGTAAGTTCATTAATATACAATAGTGAACAAGTGTGTACAATGGCACAACAACTGAATTATGCTAAACAGTGAATGAGAAGACCTCTAAAAAATTGTTTGACTTTTATTGCATTGGTGTATTTCAAGCAAACAGTGCAAGGAAATGAATTGAATTGTGCAACTAAGAGTAAATTCTAAGAAAAGAAAGTCTACATCTTGAGAGTAAGCATGGTAAAAAAAAGTCATCTCATTCTGAAAGTGAACAAATGAAATGACAGTGGTGAACATATACATTGGAGTTCTTTTATTTTATTTTTCAAAATGTTCAGTAGGTTTATGCTACAATAATCCCAATGTCAAACAAGTTAGGGTTTCAAATGGATACAAATGCATAATACCCAATTTGATCCTTCAAGAAATATTCCACATTATTTCTATTAAAATACTTGGAAATGTAGAAAGTAAAGTATTTTGAGCTCATAAATGAATGCAAACAAGCTCAACTGAACTCTCATGTCCATGGCCTAAGAGTCATTTCTCTCTTACAAATGATAATACTCATTCAGGAAAAATGTGTTCTAAGCACAAATACAAAGAAAATCAGGTGTTTTGAGCTTGTTACCAGTGGACCATTCCAACGTTAAGTGCAAATAATGGAGCCAATGGCTATATCCATGATGGGTTAGTAAATCCAGAAAATGAGGTGACAAGTGTTGTCCCATCTCAATCTTGATTACATGTTTTGATTTTCCTGGTAGAATAATAATTAATATGATCGTGTTTTGGTGTGGAGATAAATGAAAGTGTTTATTTAAATTATGAAATTTTGAAAAGTATTGAATGCATTTTATTTTGAAAATGAAGGAAAAGAGAGTAGAAACATTTTAATTAATATAATGTGTTGCTTTATATATATCTTAATGTGATACTAATTAAATTATTGTTGTGTGCCAGAGTGCACTTGAGTTGCAGGAATTCGAAGACCAAGGGTGTGATTAAGGAGAGGTGATTAGCTTCTTGAAAAGACAAAGCAAGAAGAACTCTCGATTACACACACGCACTTAGTATCATATAGATTGCATTTAGGAATGTTAACTTTAGTGTGTTTGTTTTAAATTATTTGCAAATTAAATAATAATTAGTAAATTAAATAAAAGATGGAATGAAAGCATCATAAAATAAAGGATTAATAAAGTTTTAATTATAGTTAATTACGAATTTTTATTTAAATGCTTATGCATGATACTCTTCTTTTATTTTGTGTTAAACTTCAAGTTAATTAGTTAATCATTAGTTATAAGATATTTATTTTTATTGTTGAGTAAGTATTTTTTAAAAAGGGATTAACATGCAATTAAACTGAAAATTATTATTAATTTTAAAATACATTTCAAGATTAGGGTAGGAAATTGTAAATGGAAAAGAAATTTTAAATAGGGAAGTGAGTTCCTGAGAAGGTAATGGTTCTTGAAAAACTTTCTTGAAAATAAGCTCTGCAATCTTTGCTTTAATGGCTGTCAAGAAGATGCTGAATCTTTAAAAATTGTGAGTTGAGAATTGTTCTTTGGAGGATAGTTGGAAACTAAAAAGCTGGAAAAATAATTGGAAAGAAGGAAAGAGGAGAAGTGTGCTCAAGAAAACAAGATTGAACAAGGGAAAAGTAAGGAAGTGTTTTGAAGAGCTTTTCCAGCTAGAAGCGTAATCTACAGGTTCTCTATTCTTTACCCACATTTCTTGTTGAAAAATGCAAATACTTATGTAGAAATCGAATGCAAAGTGTTTTACTTGTATGCAGAAGCTATGGAAATTTAGAAAATGTTTCATTCTTTGTGTGCATTGAAAGAATTTGCACAATTATACTTCTTTCAAATTGGGGTTTATCTTTCTCTTTTTTATTCACTGTAGTTCATGAGTTTTCTTTCAATCTTTGAATTGTGATTATGTAAATAAATACACACACACACACACACATATATTTATATATATATATATATATATTTATATACACACTCATGTGTTTTTGAGCATATATATATATATATATATATATATATATATATATATATATATATATATATATATATATATATATATATATATATATATATATATATATATACTTTGTATGAATCTTAAAATTTGCTGAAATTGTATGAATTTAAACCAAGCATCAATTTGGATTTTTTGAACTGAATTTTCTTGTTTGGGGATTATACCCCCAGCCCAGTCCATAGAGGAGGGCAGTGCTATGAGAGAGGCCAAGGCCTTTGGAGGAGGCGTTTCCTCCTCATAGCCAACACCTTCCCCTATGGGGAGGTATTGGCCTCAAGTCTCCTTTCAAACTGTGAGTTAAATACATTCTTTAGCCTTCAAAATTGCAAATCTTGAAGCCTTTAGTCTATGCGCAGTAATTTATGGTTGTATATATAAAATTTAAAATATATATGTATATATATACACAGCAATATATATATATATACACATACATATATGCATACATATATGCTAGTAAATTCAGGCTTTTGTTTACTCTATTTATTTTTCTATACAAAATATTACTCTCTGTCAGTAGATTTATTAAGAAAATATATAGAGATGAATATATATATAGTTATATACACACAAATATATATAAATTTACATATAGATTTATATATATACCTAGCATAAACATCATTGTTGTCTATAGGAAACACTATTTTTGTCATTGGTACTAAACTGAAACACAACATATTATATATACTTTCAGCCATAAGTTTACCATGTATTTATGTGTATGTGGTTTTTTCGTAAATATATATACAAATCTGTATAGTGAATTTTAAAATTTTAAAAGTCAAGTCTTGGAAAAGTAGTTGATTAAATCCACTAAAATAACTCTGCAATTAATAGCAAACTTGTTTTTGAATACAAATCTGGTTATCTACTTTGTTCATCTTTTTCTCAAACTATATGTATTTCCAAATATTGGTGCATTGTGTGAAACATCATATATCATATCTAAATTTAGTGAACAAACATAAGACTATGTTTTAAGCTGAATTTGAAACTTTATAGCAAATGTAGGTTATTGAAAACACATTCAAAATTAGACAATTTTCTGATAAGAGTGGATTTCTTTTTGCTGAAACTATTAAAATTATTTACTATGATCATAACTAACTTAGAAAATAGAATTGGAACTGAATTTACTTTTCATGGTAAACTCACTTGAAAATTGTACAAGGAAACTTTATTTACTGAATGCATGCATGAAAGCTATTTTGACAAACTTGTGAAAACCTAGAAAATGATGAAATTTCTTTGAAATTAGAAATGTGTAAAAATCAAATGTGAAATTAGATGGAAAATAATTTATTTACTACATTTTTAGAAACTTTTGGGATAGGATACTGAAGGTGGACCCACAGAGATGATAGTTTTACCTTTTCTAAAACTATCATTTGTTTTATTTATGCTTCACCAAGCACATGCACCATTGAAATAGATGGAATTAAAATCCTAGAACTAAATGAATATAGGCCTCTGCCACCTCCTGTTTGTAAAATTATGTGATTCTCATGTTAGGAATGCATATAGGCATGAGGCTTGCATCAAGAGTTCCCTCCTATGTTGTAGTTTCAGGTTGGTAGGCTCCTCATGCAGGGCCAGGGATTTCTTCAAGTTACGAAGAAACCCAGGGAAGTATTGTACTTCGTGGTTGGGCAGAAAAGGAACCTTAATCACACTCTTGGCCCCAGCTTGCAAGAAGACCAGTGGTGTCACAGTGGTTGAGGTTTAGAGATTTAAGTGTTATAAATGTATATGTATGTAATATTTGGAATGGCTTGTAAAGCCCACTCATAAATGTAATTTTATTTGTAATTCCATATTGTAACATTGAAATAGATGTATTAGGAAGAAATATTTGATGTAACATTGAAATAGATAAACTGATTGAAAGTTAGTGAAGTAATTGAAAACTTGAGTGAAATTAGGGAAAATCACTGTTATGAGAATAGCAATCATATATGTATCAATGCAATGATCCTTGTTAATTAAATTTATTTATTTTGCATACATGGAATGACATTTATTCTGAATTTATCTTTTCTTAGCATTTATGGAAAGATATTGACATATGCATCCTTTGTTTTACCATACTTGGAATGTATTAAGTTTAGTATAATATGTGGCTAAATGAACATCAATTTTTGAGTGTTGCATTTTGGTATTAGAGCAGCAAGGTTCAACTCTAGGATCTATGCCTAATTATGCTTGATGTTATGTTTTTCCAGGGTAACCCTAATGGAGGGTAGGTATTATCAGAGGGAACGGGGAGGAGGATCCCATGGTGATCCCAATGATAAGTTGGATCAGATTTTGGCCATACTAAATAGGCAAGAGGTTAGGATTGATAACCTTGAGCAGGAAAGACAAATTGGGCCAACAAGGTCCAAACCTAGTGAAAGTGAAAACATCAGGAGTGAACCAAATGGAGAAAACCCTGAAGCTGAAAAGAATCAAAGTAAGCTAACTAAGGTAGTTGAGGAATTGGGTAAGGACCTCAAGAAGGTGGTGCCACCCAAGTTTGATGGTAAATCCTTTGGTGATGGGGCAGAAGCTTGGATTATTGAAATAGAAAGGTACTTTTCCCTTTGAAACTTGTCTGAGGAAACTAAAGTAGAATGGGGATCCTACCAGCTCACAGGTGAAGTTGATACATGGTGGGAGAATGAGAGGGCTGATAAACAATTTTTTCCTAGCAAGACCATGGGAACAATTTTTGTAGATTTTTAGGAAGAGGTGGCTTCCACAGTCTTATTTTGATAAGAAAATGATAGAATTATGGGCGCTCATTCAGGGAGGAATGATAGTGATACAATATTGGGAGAAATTCTCTCAATTGCTTAAGTACATACCTTAGTACCAACATGATGAGAGGTTTTGTATTTAAAAATGCATTCTGGGGCTTAGGCCTCAAATTGGAAATGAGGTGGATATGCATAGACCAGGTACCATGGATGAAGCCTTTGAATTCGCACTTTTGCAAGAACATAAAATGCAGCAGGTTGCAAACTACAAGAAAAGCAAGGAAGCCAAGTATGTCAATAAGAAGTTCCAAGGAAATCACCAAGGAAACAATAACCAGGGCAATCAGAGCAATCATGGCAACTAGGGAAATAATAACAGGTAGATCAAAAATTTGAAAAGGGGTGGTAGTCCTCAGAACCGTAATGATGGAAACCAAAATAATAATAAGAGGGCTAATTTCAATAAAAAGAATGAAAATAACATGAGATATTTTTCTGACAAGTCTAAGGCACCTTGTGGGGGTTGTTATACTTGTGGTGGTGAGCATTACATCGGTGTGTGCCCTCAGAGGGTTAATAGATAGAACAATAGGAATCAACATCATATCCATGCAGTGGTTGACAATCGCCAGGCAAATTATTAATCCACTCCTATCCAACTTGCGGGTAAAATTTTTGGAACTCCTATTTCTATTTTGATTGATACTGGTGCCACTGATAGTTTTGTGGATCCTCGTGTTATATCTAAATTATCAGTTAGACCGGGCTATATGGAAAATTCATGGAAAGTTCAGTATGGGAACCGAGTAGAGAGGAAGGTAGAGCAATGCTTGTTTTGTACTGAACTTGAACTCCCTAGTCTCAAAATGCAAGTTAATTTGTATGTAGCACCATTGGGATCTTATGATGTGATTTTAGGGATAAATTAGCTTTCTGAACATAAGGGCCTTGTGGATTGTGAAGAGAAATCAATAAGGTGTCTTGATGACCAAGGTAATCATGTGGATATTTGTGGTGTAAAAAGGCCTCTAGAACTTAGGAAAGTTTTAGCCATGCAATTAAAGAAGGAAAGCCGAAGGGGATGCACTATTTATGCAATAAGGGTCAAGGACCTTGATGAGACCAAATCCTTAGTTAATGGTCACCCTATTCTAAAAGAATATGAGGATGTTTTCCCTAAAGAGCTAATTGAGCTACCGCCTAAGTGGGTATTTGATTTTTCAATTGATTTGATACCAGGTGCAGAACCTCAGTCTAAAGCCCCCTACAGGATGAACACAATAGAGTTATATGAGTTAAAATCCCAATTGGAGGAATTGTTGAAACAAGGTTTCA
Source organism: Sequoia sempervirens (assembly GCA_007258455.2). Taxonomy (NCBI): domain Eukaryota; kingdom Viridiplantae; phylum Streptophyta; class Pinopsida; order Cupressales; family Cupressaceae; genus Sequoia; species Sequoia sempervirens. The sequence continues at coordinate 754,249,832 of VDFB02058242.1, read as the reverse complement.
TTAGACCAAGTGTGTCACCTTGGGGAGCTCCTATTATATTTGTGAAGAAGAAGGATGGGACCTTGAGTTTATGCATAGATTACAAAATTCTTAACAAGGTTACTATCAAGAATAAATACATGCTTCCCCATATTGATGGTTTGTTTGACTAGTTAAAAGATTCCAAGGTATTCTCTAAAATAGATCTGAGATTGGGGTACCATTAGTTGAGGTTAAAGGATTAAGATATTCACAAGACTACATTTAGGACAAGGTACGAGCACTACGAATTCACAGTACTTCCGTTCAGGCTAACCAATGCCCCTATTGCCTTCATGAATTTGATGAATAGTGTTTTTTAGGACTGCTTAGATAACTTTGTTTTGATCTTCCTTGACGATATCTTGATATATTCCAAGTCAGAGGAAGAACATGAGAAGCATTTGAGGATAGTATTGCAGCAGTTGAGGGAACATAAGTTATATGGGAAAATGTCCAAATGTACCTTTTTTCTGATCTGAGGTGCATTATTTGGGACACGTTATTTCAGTAGAAGGGATAACCATAGACCTAGATAAGATTAAGGAAATCTTAGATTGGCCAGTACTACAGAATGTTTCAGAAGTCCAAAGTTTTATGGGACTTGCAAGGTATTATAGGAGATTTTTGCAAGGGTTAAGGACAATAGCAACACCCATTACTGCACTCCAGAAGAAGGGAAAGAAATTTGAGTGGAGTGATAGGTGTGAAAAATCTTTTCAGTTGCTAAAAGAGAAGCTTACTTCTGCACCTATTCTAGTGGTGCCTGATTTGAATGGTCATTTTACAGTGATTACTGATGCATCGGGAGAGGGGGTAGGAGCCGTTCTCATGCAGGAAGGATAAGTGGTGGCATATGAATCAAGAAATTTGAAACAACATGAGTTAAATTATGCACCACATGATTTAGAGTTGGCAGCCATAGTTCATTCCCTTCAGATGTGGAGACACTATCTCTTGGGTAAGAATTTTGAATTAAAAACTGATCATGTTGGATCATAGTACATCTTTACTCAACCCAACCTTAATGCTCATCAAAGGCAATGGTTGGAATTTCTGATTGAATATGATTTTTGTATTGAGTACATTAAAGGGAAGGAAAAAATGGTAGCAGATGCCTTGAGTAGGAGGAGACATCTAGCAGCCATGGTTACCATAAAATATAGTTTCAGAGAGCAGGTGGTTCAAGATTTATCTAGGGATGAGCAGTATGAAAGGGTGAAACAAGCCCTAGAGTAGAATATTTCAAATCATAGATTTGCTAGATATGTATTTGAGTCTGATGGACTCTTGAGGTTCCAGGGTCATATGTATATTCCTAACTTTGCAAGGTTGAGAGAGTTGGTGCTAGAGGAATTCCATAATGTTCCTTACTCAGGATACCCTGGTGTGACTAAAATGGTTGAGGGACTCAAGCCTCTCTATTTCTGGCCAGGACTCAAAAGAGATGTTATTGCATTTATAGCCCGATGTTTGGAAATCTAGTGAGTTAAGGCTAAGCATGTCCATCTGGCAGGACTTTTATATCCTCACAGGGTGCCAAAATATAAGTGGTAGGTGATAACTATGGAATTTATTCAGGGATTTCTGATGTCTAGGAATTGACATGATACCATCCTAGTTGTGGTGGATAAATTGACTAAGGTATCCCATTTCATTCCTGGGAACCTCAAGGATGGTTCAATGGTTTTGGCGAGGAAATTTGTACAGGAAATCTTCTGACTGCATGAAGTGTTAGAGGCAATCGTTTCAGATTGTGACACTCGAATGACTTCCATATTTTGGACTACTCTAAATTCTTCCCTAGGAACTAAATTTAATTTTAGTTCAGCTTATCATCCTTAGACCGATGGTCAGTCTAAGAGGGTGAACCAGATTGTGGAGGATCTCCTTTGAATGTATTGTATGGAGTAGCAACACAAATGAGAGGAGCATTTTCCTTTAGTGGAGTTTTTTTACAACAACTCCTACCATGCCTATTTGGGTATGGCACCATTCAAGGCTCTTTATGGACATAAATGTTGAGCACCCATCAGTTGGGATAGGGTTGAGGACAGGATTGTGATTGGTCTTGAAATGTTGAGGGAAATGGAAGACCAAATGAAGCTTATCAAAGAAAATCTTAAGCAAGATTCAAATTGACAGAAGAGTCTTGTAGATAAGAACATAACTTTTAGAAAATTCTTTGTAGGAGAAAAGTTCTTTTTGAGAGTTCAGCCGCATAAGAGTTCAATCTCTTTCGGCAAGAACTCAAAGCTTGCCCCTAGGTTAGTTGGGCCTTTTGATGTCTTGGAGGTGATTAATCCAGTTGCTTACAGGCTTGCTCTGCCACCAGCTCTATCCCAGATCCATAATTTTTTTCATGCCTCGGTGCTTAAGCCCTACCATCCAGATGTAGCTCATATTCTTGACTGGCATGCATTGCAGGTATAGGACCCAAGAGTGATGCAGGTGGAGCTCGTCAGGATATTGGAAGAGTGCAACATTAAGTTGCAGAACAGGGACATTACATAGTATACGGTCCAATGAGACCAATACTTAGAGGATAATGCCACTTGGGAGAATGTTGAGGACATTGATAGAGCTTTTCCTCATTTTAAATATTAGCATGTTTTTCTTTTCTTGCTTTTAGAGACTTATGATACATTGATGTTTCAAATTTTGTTGTGTGGCTTGATAATAAGACATCGAGATGATGTCTCTTCCTAGAGGGGAAAGATGTCTCTTCCTAGTGGGGAAGGATGTCACATCTCAATCCTAATGCGAATTACTTTTGGTTTTATGTGGATTTATTACATGTTTTGATGTGCTTGGTAGAATAATAATTAATATGATGGTGTTTTGGTGTGGAGATAAATGAAATTGTTTATTTAAATTATGAAAAGTTGAAAAGTATTGAATGCATTTTATTTTGAAAATGAAGCAAAAGAGAGTAGAAACATTTTAATTAATGTAATGTGTTACTTTATTTATATCTTAACGTGATACTAATTCAATTATTGTTGTGTTCCTGAGTGCACTTGAGTTGCAAGAAGTCGAAGACCAAGGGTGTGATTAAGGAGAGGTGATTAGCTTCTTGACAGGAAAAAGTAGGAAGACCTCTCAATTACACACACACACACTTAGTATCATATAGATTGCATCTAGGAATGTTAACTTTACTATGTTTGTTTTAAATTATTTGCGAATTAAATAATAATTAGTAAATTAAATAAAAGATGAAATGAAAGCATCATAAAATAAAGGATTAAGTTTTAATTATAGTTAATTAGGAATTTTGATTTAAATGCTTCTGCATGCTACTCTTCTTTTGTTTTGTGTTAAAATTTGAGTTAATTAGTTAATCATTAGTTATAAGATATTTATTTTTTATTGTTGAGTAATTATTTTTAAAAAATGGATTAACATGTAATTAAACTTAAAATTATTATTAATTTTAAAATACATTTCAAGATTAGGGTAGGAAATTGCAAATGGAAAGGCAATTTTAAATAGGGAAGTGAGTTCCCAAGAAGGTAACAGTTCTTGAAAAACTTTCTTGAAAATAAGCTCTACAATCTTTGCTTTAATGGCTGTCAAGAAGATGCTAAATCTTTAAAAATTGTGAGTTGTGAATTGTTCTTTGGAGGATAGTTGGAAAATAAAGAGCTGGAAAAACAACTGGAAAGAAGGAAAGAGGAGAAGTGTGTTCAGGAAAACCAGATTGAACAAGGACAAAGTAAGGAAGTGTTTTGAAGAGCTTTTCCAGCTGGAAGATAATCTCTAGGTTCTCTATTCTTTACCCACATTTCTTGTTGAAAAATGAAAATACTTCTTAAGAAATTGAATGCAAAGTGCTTTAATTGTATGTGGAAACTATGGAAATTTGAGAAAATGTTTCATTCTTTGTGTGCATTGAAAGAATTTGCACAATTATACTTCTTTCAGATTGGGGTTTATCTTTCTCTTCTTTATTCACTGTAGTTCATGAGTTTTCTTTCAATCTTTGACCTATGATTCTATAAATAAATATACATATATATATATATATACATGCACATATATATATATATATACACACTCATGTATTTTTGAGCATATATATATATACCTTGTATCAATCTCAAAATTTGCTGAAATTGTATGAATTTAAACCAGGCATCGATTTCTTTTTTCAACTAAATTTTCTTGTTTGGGGATTGTACCCCTAGCCCCATCCATAGAGGAGGGAGGTTATGTGAGAGAGTAGCGCCCTCCACAGGCCAAGGCCTGTGCAGGAGGCACTACCTCCTCAAACTAGCGCCTTCCTCTATGGGGAGGCGTTGGCCTCAAGTCTCCTTTCAAACTGTGAGTTAAATACATTCTTTAGCCTTCAAAACTATGAATCTTGAACCCTTTAGTCTATGCGTTGTAATTTATGGTTGTATATATAAATTTTAATATATATATATGTATATATATACACAATAATATATATATGTATATATATACACAGTAATATATATATAAATACACATACATATATGCTGGTAGATGCAGGCTTTTGTTTACTCTATTTATTTTTCTATAGAAAATATTACTCTCTGTCAGTAGATTTATACATAAAATATATTGGGATGAATATATATTTATATATAAATATATATATAGTTATATATAGTTATATACAGACGGATATATATAAATTTACATATGGATTTCTATATATATACCTGGCATAAACATCATTGATGTCTATAGGAAACACTATTTTTGTCATTGGTACTAAACTGAAACACGGTATATTATATATACTTTCAGCCATAAGTTTACCATGTATTTATGTGTATGTGCTTATTTTGTAAATATATATATAGATCTGTATAGTGAACTTAAAAATTATAAAATTCAAATCTTGGAAAAGTAGCTGATTAAATCCACTAAAATAACTTTGTAATTAATAGCAAACTTGTTTTTCAATACAAATCTGGTTATCTACTTTGTTCATCTTTTTCTCAAACTGTCTATATTTCCAAATATCGGTGCATTGTGTGAAACATCATATATCATATATGAATTTAGTGAACACACAGAAGACTATGTTTTAAGCTGAATTTGAAACTTTATAGAAAATGTAGGTTATTGAAAACACATTCAAAATTAGAGAATTTTCTGATAAGAGTGGATTTCTTTTTGCTGAAACTATTAAAATTATTTACTATGATCAGAACTAACTTAGAAAATAGAATTGGAACTAAATTTATTTTTCATTGTAAACTCACTTGAAAATTGTACAAGGAAAATTTATTTACTGAATGCATGCATGAAAAGCTATTTTGACAAACTTGTGAAAACCTAGAAAATGATGAAATTTCTTTGAAATTAGAAATGTGTAAAAATTGAATGTGAAATTAGATGGAAAATGCGTTATTTATTGCATTTTGAGAAACTTTCAGAACAGGATACCGAAGGTGGATCCATAGAGATGGTAGTTTTACCTTTTCTAAAACTATCATTTGTTTTATTTATGCTTGGCCAAGCACATGCAACATTGAAATAGATGGAATTAAAAGCCTAGATCTAAATGAATATAGATCTCTGTCACCTCCTGTTTGCAAAATTATGTAATTCTCATGTTAGGAATGCATATAGGCATCGGGCTTGCATCAAGAGTTCCCTCCTGCATTGTTGTTTTAGGTTGCTAGGCTCCTCGTACAGGGACGAGGATTTCCTCAAGTTAGGAAGAAACCCGGGGAAGTATTGTACTTCGTGGTTGGGCAGAAAAGACACCTTAATCACACTCTTGGCCCCAGCTTGCAAGAATACCAATGGTGTCATGGCGGTTGAGGTTTAAAGATTTAAGTGTTATAAATTTATACATGTAATATTTGGAATGGCTTGTAAAGCCCACTTGTAAATGTGATTTTATTTTTAATTTCGTATTGTAACATTGAAATAGATGTATTGGGAAGAAATATTTGATGTAACATTGAAATAGATGTACTGATTAAAAGTTAGTGAAGTAATTGAAAACTTGAGTGAAATTGCGGAAACTCACTATTATGCAAATAGCAATCATATATGTATCAATGCAATGATCCTTGTTAATTAAATTTATTTATTTTCCATACATGGAATGAGATTTATTCTGAATTTATCTTTTTTTAACATTTATGGAAAGATCTTGACATATGCATCCTTTGTTTTACCATACTTGGAATGTATTAATTTTAGTAGAATATGTGGCTAAATGAACATCATTTTTTCAGCATTACAAGTGCTTATACATGTTCAATGGAAAGTGTGAGAAATAGAAATGCATAGAAACCCTAGCCAATGCTCTCATGGCCATGGCCTAAGAGAGTTTCTCTCTTCAAAAAATGAATACCCACCTAGGGTTTTGTCACCAAGATGCAAGTATAGGAGAAAATAACAATAGTTTGAGTTTATATCAACATTGAATCTTTCAGAAAATGGAGTTAATGGAGCTAGTGACCGTGGCCATGAAATATTTTGAAAATCTAGAAAATGGAGAACTATCATTCAGAAAATGTTTTCATTTAACAATGATATCATTTACACATCATGGGTTGAGCCCATAGTCATAATTTTTGGAAAAATAGAAGAATACTCATAGCATGGTTGTAGGCTCTGTACTGGCCGAGCTAAAAAATCCACAAAATCTTCATTATTTTTTTTTGAGAAAAGCTTGAATAAGCTTTTATTTAAGAGGGAAATGCATCATATCTAGATTAATAGAGCCTACGGTGGCTGTGCAGAGGAGAAATCTTGTCAAAGTCCACAACCAAAGCACCTTCAGAAGCTCAAAAAAACTCTCATATGGTAGCCACAATGAATGACAAGGGGTTTGGATACAATGGAAACACAAAATGCATCAAAAACTACAGTCATGGCCACAACCTAGATACTTTTTTCCTCTTTCAAATGAAGTCGAATGTGCATCAAAATGAAAACAAATAAATTACCGGTATTGCAGAGGAGGGCATGACAAAATGGAGAGGAAAAGAGCTTGAATGATGGTGTCCAAGCTTCAAAACCTAACTCCCATGGAGGCGCCCAACAAAACCCCATTTTCCTCAATATGGCCAATGCAAAATGATGGTGGAAAATGTGTTTGGAGGCAGTTTTGTGGCTAGGGTTTTTACCATTCTCTAAAACAAATGTGATTTTTATCACATTATTTTGTTTTTTTCAAACACTTTATTAATGCCTTGTTGCCTAGGTCGAATGCCTTAGGCATTTTTTTTGTGATTTTTAAAGAAAATCAAATTAAAAAAACCATGCAAATTGCCCCACATTAGGTTAAGGTTCCTTTGCAATGCATTAGAAACATTTCATGCACCTTGTCTTGTAAAAATCAAAATAGTCACTCTAGGCCTTTTGAATGTTTCCTAAGTCCTATGCAATTTAGGGCCCCCTTAAAGTTTGAATTACTATATGTGATGGAGGCTTATTTATTTTATGATTTTTTGTAGAAAAAACAAGTGTATAGAGAGCCTAGTATAATTTTTTGATTTATTTGCAAACTTTAACGCAAAAAAAATAAATATTTGGAGATAGAAAAAGAAAAATCAGACTAACTAGAGGTGACTTGTAAAAGTAAAATGCAATCAGGATTTCTATATTGTAATTTATAAACTACATATGATTGTAAAACAAAACTAATGGTAATGTTTCAATAAATTACCTTTGTGAACTTGTTAGTTTTTAAATACAGTTAGATGATGTACATTGAGTTGTGTGAGCATCGTAAACCTACAAATAGCCCCTAACTTCAACATTCATTGAAATGGGTTAGTTCGTACCAAATGCAAACTTATTAGTACTCCTATGAAATACTTAACCATGCTAAAATATGCAATCTAAATAGACCAAAGATAATTAAATGCATGCATATAAAAATATAATCAAAACTTTATTTCATAGTGTAGCCCTTTCACAATCCTTGATAGATAAGCTAAATGATGAAATGCCTTGAAAATGGAGTAAGATGGGAAAAATTAGTTCTCAAATGAAGAGAGTGACTTTGCATAGGATTTGTGGATGAAATAGTGGAGGATTTGATTAAGAATGAAGCCTCTATTTGTAGATTCTCAAATGCTAAGAGTGCTCATAAGAGAGAAATGTGGGATAAAAAACAAGCCAATGAAAAGAGGCCACTTGTCATCATGTCATAGGTTGAGGGATGTGCAAGATTTGGGAAATGTTCCCAAGAGGGGGAAATTTCAAATTTGAATTTGAGAGTTAATGCTTAGTTTGACCTTTGCAAGGGACATGTAAGAGACATTAATTGCTTTGTTGGATGTACATGTCCACTTGATTTTGAATTCAAACTTGAGGGAATATTCCTCCTTTATGCCAAGTTGAAAGTAAATAAAGATTTTGATAAATCAATTAAATGCAATTTCATGTGCAAGTGGCAAAATCTAGAGAATTTAATCATGGATTAGATTAATTAAGATGATGTTAGATGTTTTGACCTATTTGACTTGATTTAGGGATTTAAATCAAATAAAAGGGAGATGAAAGGTGATAAAGATTTAGTTAAATAAATATTTGATTTATTTAGGTAAGGGGGATAGTGATAGGATCAAATTAAATAAAGTTAATTTATTTAATTTTAGATGGACGATCCTTAGAGATTAACCAATTAAACTTGGTTTATTTAATTGACGAGTGAATATTATTAGTTAAATATGCATAATGTTTATTTGATGTGTCTACATTTTGCCCCTCTTTGAAGCAATGTACTTGCTACGTTGGTTCAAAGAATAAACTTGCCACGATAAAAAAATTAATTTTTTTTAATTTTTCGGATGCCCCAGCGGAAAGTACACTAGTACATTGCCCCCTCGAGAGATCAAGTGAAAAGATTCTACTTGAGGGTCGATCTCACGATAAAGAGGTTCAAAATAGATGGGTGTGGATGATGATGCAAATGAGATGATTTTAAGATGCTTAGAATAACAAATCTATATTATCTAAAACAACTTAAATAATGATATGATGTGAGATGGATGAGATTGATGATGTGATATGCCATGATTATGCAAATGTATCATTTATGCAGATGCTTAGACTAACATATCTATATTATGATGATGAAAATGCATGTGAGATGATGTGAAAATGATGATGGTTTGTGGATGCACGATGGATGCATTGGTGATCTTATGTTAACATGGAAATGAGATGATGACAAGAGGATCCAACATGTCCATGATGTGATGAGACTTTATTAGAGATGATGATGATGATAGATGATGATTTTCTTATCAAGGATTGGGATTTTAAAAGGGCTACTTACCTTATGTTTGATAACACACATAGATACGATGCATCAAGGTATAAAGAACCAGGATGGCATTGTACCTAGTGCGATGGACTTTGACTCAACAAGCAGATATGAGTATTCTTGTTCACACTTGACATATGAAAACCTTGCTAGGACGTACCTAACAAAGCAAGTATTCACCAAGTTATTTTACAAGAACGTCCAAAAAGCATAATAGACAAAAGATAATGACCGTTTCCCCATTCATATCTCTCTAAATCCTTCATTCGAATATCATCGAGAGGTCCTTGGAATGAGTGCAATAAGATAAATCAAAAGAAAAAGACCAAGTACACAAACAAGTCAATGTTCTTTATATCTCTAGCCAAAAGGGATTTGTTTTGATAGGATAAGAATCCAAAGTGATATCCAAAATTATTCCCATTGTCGAAACGATATATCCTAGGACATGAATTGTATAGGATGATGATGGGTTGATAAGTTGATTGATAGGCTATTGATATAAAATTGACTAACATGTTTGAAAATGATCAAGAGTTTGATTTTGTGTTTAACGGTTTATTGCTTCGATTTAGATTTTACGATTGAAGTTTACTTTTGCCGATTGCTATGATTGTTTCTGTTTGTTTTGCCAAAGGATGAAGGTGACGATCAGTTTATTATGGATGATTGATTATTGTGGGTGAAAGCGAGATGAGATGGATGGATTTTTTCAAATATTTGGATTTTTTTATGTTTTTGGAATGTTTTAAGGTTATTTTTTGGTATTTTCAAGATTTTACAAATGTTTTGATTTTCAATTTTTCAAATGTTTTTGGATTTTGTGTGATTTTATGAATGTTTTTGGATTTTGTGTATTTTTTTGGATGTTTTTGGATTTTTGTGTCTCGGAGGCTGATCAAAGATTAGCCTTGCCTATGTTTAAGCTCAAAGATGATGTAGTTCAAATTCTAATGTTTTTGATGTTTTTTTATTTTTTGTGTGTTTTTGGATTTTTCGCATGATTTTGATGATTTGGATATGGACATGTGTGATGATATCAGTGCTCTATTTGGGGATTTTGTTGAAAACCAAGCTAAGGTTGGCTGATCAAATCGATGGATTGATGATGATGATAACATTGTTGAGGATACAAAACAATGCAAGGATTGGATTGATCAAGATTGATGATGATAACATTGTTGAGGATGCACAACAATGCAAGGATAGTTTTAAGCAACACAATGATTGGGAAGGATATCCCAAGATTTATTGATTGATTGGATTCGATTGATTAGGATTTTTTGAAGCTTTGTTTGGAACAACATTTGTTTGAATGATTTGATGTGATGTTTGAAGTGTAAATTAGATGCGACTGATAGTGATTGTTTGGATTGGTGTTCGATGAAAGATGAAGCATGATAAGGAACATCTTCTTGTCAAAATATGCCATGGGCTAGTGATTTGGAATTTTCTCACAAGTGGTTTAACCAATTTGATTTCACATTTTCCAATGTTTGGATCACCACATAAGTCAGAGGATATAGATCAAGTTTTATTCTCAAAGCAAGATGTAAATATCTACCCCCAATGTCTAGCAATGTATGGAATGCAATGTGTGGATGCTTCGATAGGTGTATGGATGGAGGGATAGGGATTATCTTGCAATAAGATAAAGAATGCCCATTTGGATAATGCTTCATGGCTTAGATAACATTGGATATGATAGGATTTGTGAAAATGACCCATGTCAAGATGTTTATCGTAAGCAAGCATAAAGTGTGCCCCAAACTTTCATCAAGATCAAGATAACTCAGATGATGGATGTAGATGGATGATGATGGACTGGATAAATGGTTCGTGGATGAATGGATTTATGATGGCTGAGATGGATGGAATGTTGGATTCATTATGGATGGGATGAGATGCTTTCATCTGAACTGGTGCACGTAGATGGTTGATTCTACACATGACACCTGTTTGCTAGGTTTTCATCATGGTCTTGCCCACAGCGCCAAAAAGTGGTTTTCACTAGAGGATGATTTTTTTCTTTACTATTTTCAATCCTTTTTCTAATTTTTTTAGATTTTCATTATTTTTTTTATTTTTATTTTTATGAAAGATTTTAAGCTCATGTTGAATCACAAGGTGTTGTTGATGTAGACATTTTTTTCATAATGTGCCATCGATATCATGTTTGAAGAAGTTTCTTTGCTAAGATACATGCACTTGAATGCAACTTTTGGGATTCTTGATCTACTTTATCGATACCGAAGTTAACTTTGTCTCCATGTGCACATCGTGACAGAATGCCTTTAGAATCCTTATGATGAAGGGTTATTGCAAATATATGGTCAATGTGAGAATTGGATATCATGCATGGAGACATGGATGGAGTGTGTTTAGGGATAAAAGATGGATTGGTTGACAATTTGGAACCTTTGGCTCTCCAAACTTGGGAAGATGAGAAATGATAGGTGGATATGGAAGTGTGCGTGAAATTAGGACCAATTGCTTGATATACCTTGTATGTTGCTTGAAAAGCCTGCTTTTGCTTTTATGGACATCTTTGATGGATACTTTTCCCTTTTTTTATTTTTCCCCATAGTTTCTTTAACTAATGGAGTTTGATAGGGATAATATTTCTTTGTGTTCTTTGGTATCCATGTGTATTTTATTTGTCCATTATGCTTCTCAGCTTCGTCTTCTTTGATAATGTTCTTCGTACTTTGATTCAAATATTTCTTTTGGTGTTGGTCCCAATTCGTGGATGGGATGATGGGTGGATGAAGATTCATGACATGGCTAGTTGTAGTATTGACACTAGTTTCATCATAAGGATTCTTCGTGCTCCCTATTCTAAGATGTCTTGTTTAGTAAACATGCTCTGACAAATGACCACTGTAGATGACATTGTTTTAATTTTCTGCTCTGCTAACTCTAGATTATACTGTTATGTCTGACTTGTTTCCTTGAGTGGATAATGTTGGATATCTTTATTCATGATGTCCTTAGTCTAAATTTTCCATATATTTGATACTATTGTTGACAACTCTGTTTGATTGTAGGAATCAATAACCTGCTCTTTTTGTGTAATAATATCAGGAGTAAAGGAATCCTATTTTGAATGAAGATCATCTACGTGTCCATCCACAGAAAGCATCTCATGGGTAGATGGAGGAATATGTGTTATGGGGATATGATAATAATTTGCGACATTTTGTATAGATAGGAGAGTGTCCATTAGATCATTATAGTAGCTTGGAGATACAAATTTTTTATCTTGAATGATTTCAAAGTTGCTTTCGTCATGCTTAGGATCAAGTTCTTGACATGGGTCAATTTCAAAGGATGGATTGCTTACAAAGGGTTCTTGGATGTCATCATTAGACATGGTAAGTGGTTCAATATCCTCAAGTGTCAAGGTCAGGGTTCCTTCAGTATTTGTACCCATGAGGTTGAAGGATTTCAACATGTCTTGGAAAGGACCATTGCTAGACCTTGGAGAAAGATTTTGATCGCGCTTTGGAATAAATTCTTGAGATATGTCCTCTAACTCATAAGGCAATGTAGATACATTTTTACTATGATCATTGGTCAATGGATCTTGCATTATGTCAATAGGATCAAATAATCCTAACACTCCTTGAAATAGATCACTAAAAAGTGGCTCTTGATGTATGGTGAGTTGATCATCGGGTGGGGAAAAAACATCTTCAATATGCTCCTTAATTTAGAGATCTTGAACATTGTTTTCAACAATTGTGGTGGAGAGATTGTGAATGTCTTCAACCATAGGGTCAACTGATGTTGACATTTCTTAAATTGGAACATTGTTGGGTATTGTTGGTGGATTTTGATCATGATTAAAAAGTGACTCTTGACCTATGTTGATTTGATCTTTGAGCAAGATAGAAACATCTTCAATGTGGTTTTTGATGAATAGATCTTGGTCATTGTCCCCAATAGTTATCATTTTTCATGTTTGTGCTTGTGTTTGTTGGGTAGCTTGAGAGGCTTGGGCAGCTTGAGAGGCTTGTTGTAGTTGTTGAACTCGTGTTGCTTGTTGTGTGGCTAGATACTGTTGGATGGCCTTTTAGTAGGCCTAGTGAGCTTTTAGCGCAATATCATATTGTCTTGATGCATTTGGTTTTGGTGGTAGTGGTGGTGGATTCAAAATCATGTTGGATGTAGTGACAAGTGTCTGAGATATGCTCAGAGCGATCATGGTAGTGAGGGGTTGAGATGTGAGGGGTGTGATAGGGGTGGTTGGAGTGATTGAGGTGACAGGGATGGTTGGAATGACTGAGGTGATAGGCCCTTGGGAGACCATGTTTTGATTTATTGGGATTGATGTTGTCATTTGATTAGATACCATCTGTTGGTGCAATTTCAATGGTATATCCAAAGGATTTGATGTGATGACTTGATTGGTGTTAGATGGATTGATTTGGATGGAGTGATTGGTGTTAGGTAAAGGGGGAAGCCCTAAACCAAGGAATGATGTTAATATGGGTAATGGTGGTGGAGATGTCTCTTGGCGCAATGACTCAACTATTTTGGTAAGTGCAGCGATTTGATCTCACCAAATTTGATCTTGATTTCAATCTTGACTCCCTTGATATAGTTGATTTGGATTTTGCTTAAGCAGATTTGGAGTGTGTACTTGTGTTTGATTTTGGACAATGTTCTGATTTGGGATGATGTTCAAATTTGGCATTATGGGTTGAAATGTAACATTGTTGATGTTGGGAATTGTGTTGCCTTGTTTTAGGTAACTTTGATCTTGCATGGTGCTACCTTGACTTGGATTTATTAACATCTTGTTTGGATTTTGAACAATATTTGTATGATTTGCAACCATATTTATCCCAAAGTTTGTTAGATTCATGTTTCAAAAACTTGTACTTGGTACATTCTTGTTGTTCATTTGAAGGCTCATGCATTGATTGTTTGGTTGGAAAACTTGTAGGTTTGGATTTAGATCTACCATCGAGAAATGTGTTCCAATCTTTGATTTGGGCATACTCACACTTGTTGTGCCATTGACATTTGTAGAAGGTAATGATCCCATGTATGGTTTGTATAGATGTGAGTGTTGATAATCAATCGATGTTGTAAGGCTTTGATAGCTTAGTTGACTTGGATTACTCATGATGTATGGATCAAGTTTATATTCCTTGTTCCTCTTGTGTTTTGACCTTATTTCAAAAGTGACCTCTAAGGTTCTTAGGACCAATTATGAGATGAAGGATGAAAGGTGTAAATGATATGAGTGTTTGAACATTTAGTGACATTGTATCAATGCTAGACTTAGGGTTTGATTTTGATTGGTTTGATTGGATTTAGATAATGGACTTGTAAACCCTAAGATGTTAGATATTATCTTAGGATGAACTTGTTCAAAGGATTGCTTATTTAATTAAATTTATGAGAAAGGATGCATTCCCACACACCTAATTAAACAAATGATTTTGATTTGATGATTTACCCAAGCCTAGAATGATGTTTTCAAAGCTCTAAAGTTTTTTGGTGGGGTGGATTTAATGAATTTTTGGTGTGGATGAAGTGTTTGATTTGATCCTAAAAGATCCTAGGAAGGACTTGTTTACAAGACCAAGATAGTGAAGAAAATGCCATTCTCTAAAAGTAATTTAAAATCAAAAGATCGATGTTTGCATGAAAACCATACAACCAAAAGATGCCAAGCACATATGTAGGGTCCAATTGATTTAATATTTTCTTAATGGATTACTTTTACCACAAACACACTCTTGATTAGATTTTGAATCTAGATGTCTAATGTCTCAACTTTTCCCTTATCCCGCAAAGTGTGTTATGTGGAAGCCAAGGAAATTTGAGGCAAGAGTTACCTATTGTTGACCTTAGTAGGAGCCAATTGAGATGAAATCCAAATTCTTAGAAGCCTCTAAGGATACAAATCCAAAGGGAAAGCAATAACATGTGAATTTGTTCAAGGATATTTGCTTCTCCTAAAGGGTTTGAGATTTGATGCTCATGTTGAATGTTGGTTTTCCAATGTTTTCAATCAAAGCACTATGTTTTCAAACTGACTCACAAGAAATATAACACCCTAGCTCAATTGGTACATTTTTCTTAGTGGGCTTGCCTCATGCCCTTTGTAGAAGAGATTATTTTACATGCAACCAAGGAAAGAGTATAAAGGTATGTTAAGAATGAAGTCTTAACCTCTATACTTTAACCAAGATTGGACATGGCAAGTAACTTCTTGGAATCTAAGTTCCAATGCACCACTTTGATAAACTCGCTCAATGGATCAATTGATCACTACAAAAAAAGGGTTCCAATTTAGACTTTCCATTCGTGGAGATTGACCCATATGGTGAGAGTCCCCTTTCAGATCCATCTCGTCGGAGCCAACCACGTGATAGTGGCGTTTACTCTAATACCCACATTTATATCCCAATTGGAAATACTCTTGGCTTTAGAGTATTACTAGTTGAGTTGTTCCCTTGGGTGAGTACTTTTTCCCCAAGGAAGGCCCTCTAAGATAAACAAAAGCAAGCAAAGACAAAATCCATAACTCGATCAATTATTGATGACACAAAGAAAGAGAATATACGCGATGATGCTCTACTCACACTCGCACAAGATTTTGTTCAATTTTAAACCCAAATCGAAGTGTGGAGGAAATATTTTATGCAACTTAATGTCATCAGAAATAATTTTGATTCTCAAGATCATCGTGAAGCATGAGAGAAGTGCATATGTCTTTTTAGATGATATTATTTTGCAAAAAATATTAAAAAAAACATGAAAGCACTTGTTCATTTTAACTTCAAAGCAGTGATGAGTTCATTTTTAAAACACCAATATCAAGTGTGAAGTTGCTTGTTCAATTTTAGCCCAAAAGTGAAGACTAGTTAGTTTCTAATGTTCAATTTCAGACCAACTTCAAAAAGATTAAAGTAATGATTAATTTTAAATCCCAAATTAATTAGTCTAAAACAAAAAATAAGAGTAGCAAATGAATGCTTCAAAATTAAAACAATAGCATTTAAAAATTCTCTTTTCAATTTCACTGCCCACTTTTCCAATTCAATCTACTTGTTATTTGATTCCCTTGCCTAATTCCAATGCCAACCTACAAACAATAAAAGCATCACAAATAAGAAGTATGATATTTCAAGCAATCAATGAAATAATGAATACAATTTCAAACATAATGAATGCATTCATAAAGAATCTATTAAATCATCAAAAGAAAGGTTACTTCATTCCAAGCAATTAATGAGTCAGTGTGAAGTAAAATTGTTTCTGATTCAAGTAAAAACTAAAAATTTTAAAACATTCCACACAAATTTCAACACTTGGTACCATGTTCAAGCCTCGTTGTTTTTTCCACGTGACTTTTTGAGCTTTTCACTTCTCCCACTTGGTGAGTTGCATCCAACATTGAAGACTGATATAAATTGTCCACATAGGAAGATCCATCCTCAACTCGCACGCTACTCCAATGTTAAGTTATGAGATTGCAGCTGTACACATCTCCACTGCAAGTTGTCTACCACATTCTTGCAACTTGTGTTTTTACCATTTAAGGAACAAATTCATTTGAAATGCCATTAACTGGTCAATCACATTAAAAAAATGCAATGATCATAAGCATCAAAGATCTTAGATTCCTATCAAGGAGCATTTAATACAGACTGCATATTGGAGTTTAAACAAACATCACAACCATACAAATCACAGTTAGATTAAATGCAAGCAAAAGTCAAATACGCAAGGCAAGGCAGTGATTTTGGGCATATCGACCTAGATTTGTCAAGGATTATATGAATTGAACATAGAAACTGGTGTGGATATGCATTTTTTTAAAAGCATCACATCTATAGTTATATTCCTTGTTTCAAGCGTCCTATCAAAATCAGCTTCATAAGATGTAAGACAGAGGATTAAAGATGGTAGTTGGAGTCTTGTTAGACTTAGCATTTTGAAATCATCAGATTTCTCTTAAAAGCATGAAAGTATATAAGGAAATATTAGAATGAAAGTAATGATCAAATTTCTACAAGCCATTAAAGCAGCGACCAAATAAACTTTGACAAACAACGCCAATAAATGCAAATATTTTCTTGGCCTCAATAAAGATTACGCAAATCAAATCAATAACAAAGGCCTCAAGAAAGATTTATAACTTGTGTATGTCATTGAAATGTTTTGCAAGTTGGCACTGACAAATCAAAAACCAATATTTTTCAACCCATCTAACAAGCAAATATGCCAAAATGAGTTATGCGTCACTGTTGATAAGGGACTCCAAAAAGATGGCAATGGGGCGTCAGATAAGATTGGAATTCTTTGCTTTTCTTCTGTCACCTATCAGTCATAACGACTATGAGGAAGTGATTCAAAGCATGATCAATAACTTTGCGTCAGGTTTTAATATCTCAACAAGCTATCATTTTTAAATGTTTAGTAAACACAAATGTAAATCAAAAAACAACCTCAAGCCATGGTATACATTATGGATCTATGAATTTATGGAAGCCATTGAATGTCTTATCTCCCTTCACAATGCTTTGCCCATGCTTTCTGCCCTCTTCCACCTCTAAACTTTATTACTTACATTGCCAAAATTCACTTCGATCTGCAATGAGCTATTTAATCTTCTCAATGTCAGGATAACATTTGTGCATAAAATTTGGCACGCCAATATTTGGAACTTTGAAAGCCTCTTGTTCTCGTATGATTGAGAATCTGCTCATCTTTAGATGGAAAGAGAACCTACACAGAGCAAGCGGGTGTCTTGGACATAGAGCGACTTGGGCCTTTCATTGCGTTGTCTTCTGAAGAAGTTCCCTCTGGAATCAAAATCTATCTAAGAAGTTCTGTGAAACCCAAAATAAACTCACTGGTGAACACTTCGGCCACTGGATTTGGGATTTTCCTTGTGAGCCATCTCAAATGCATTGAACTTTCAAGCTTGCGTAGATGTAAAACCGGATGGCACAACCTTTGACTAGTGATGGAATGATTACAGGATAGGTTTTATTTGATTTCTCTCCACTGCACACAAGATCAGTCAAATAAATGTTATAAAAAAAAGCAGGGTGCTTTATGAGAATGGGAAACCTTATGAAAGGAACAAAAGACCTATGCATCATGTCTTAACACCGAATTTAAGCATGCATAAATATGAATTTCTATGAAAAACCACGTAGTCTCAGACCTCTTTATAGCTTTTCTAACATCAATAATAATCAACTTAAAAGTTGCCTATGCATGAAGACAATAAAACCAAAAAATCTGCAAAACCAAAGTTACAAGCTGCAAACTAGAGGATCTGCAAACAAGTGTGTAAAGTTGAAACTAGAGAATCTTAAACTCTAAAGGATGTAATATACAACCCTCCTTCTAGCGCCATATGTGAGCACCGTAAACCTACAAATAGCCCCTAACTTCAACATTCGTTGAAATGGGTTAGTTCGTACCAAATGCAAACTTATTAGTACTCCTATGAAATACTTAACCATGCAAAAATATGCAATCTAAATAGACCAAAGATAATTAAATGCATGCATATAAAAACATAATCAAAACTTTATTTCATAGTGGATTGGTTCTATTGTGGAAAATAGCCCTTTCCCAATCCTTGATAGATAAGCTAAATGATGAAATGCCTTGAAGATGGAGTAAGATGGGAAAAATCAGTTCTCAAATGAAGAGAGTGACTTTACATAGGATTTGTGGATGAAATTGTGGAGGATTTGATTAAGAATGAAGCCTCTATTTGTAGATTCTCAAATGCTAAGAGTGCTCATAAGAGAGAAATGTGGGATAAAAAAACAAGCCAATGAAAAGAGGCCACTTGTCATCATGTCATAGGTTGAGGGATGTGCAAGATTTGGGAAATGTGCCCAAGAGGGGGAAATTTCAAATTTGAATTTGAGAGTTAATGCTTGGTTTGACCTTGCAAGGGACATGTAAGAGACATTAATTGCTTTGTTGGATGTACATGTCCACTTGATTTTGAATTCAAACTTGAGGGAATATTCCTCCTTTATGCCAAGTTGAAAGTAAATAAAGATTTTGATAAATCAATTAAATGCAATTTCATGTGCAAGTGGCAAAATCTAGAGAATTTAATCATGGATTAGATTAATTAAGATGATGTTAGATGTTTTGACCTATTTGACTTGATTTAGGGATTTAAATCAAATCAAAGGGAGATGAAAGGTGATAAAGATTTAGTTAAATAAATATTTGGTTTATTTAGCTAAGGGGGATAGTGATAGGATCAAATTAAATAAAGTTAATTTATTTAATTTTAGATGGACGATCCTTAGAGATTAACCAATTAAACTTGGTTTATTTAATTGACGAGAAAATATGATTAGTTAAATATGCATGATGTCAATTTGACGTGTCTACAAGTTGAAAATAGAACTTACCACTTTGAGTTGAGTTCTTGGGTTGATAGGGAAAGAAGATGAAAAACTAAAGTTTCTATTTTTAGTTTCTAGTTGTTTGCACCTATTTTGGATGAATTTTTGGATGGACCCTAAGGAGATGGAAAGTTTCCAACTTTTTGAGGCAGTTTGGAGTAGATTTTTGGCACTATTTTCTAGGCTTTTGTTTGAGCTCAAAAATGAGGAATGACTTCCTTTTTGGAGAGGTAGTGGGCCGAACTTTTTCTATTTTCATGATGGATGTCACTTGGAGGCTATATAGTTTGAGAAATTTGAATTTCTCAGGGTTTAAAATTCTATTTCTTTCTCTCATATGCATTGCAAAGATATTTCTAAACTTTTGAATCAAATTTTGATGTCTTACTCCTTCAATTCAATATAAGCAACAGATTTTTCCTTGCCCTTTCTCTTGTCATGTTCTTATAGTGATAATCTGATGATTATTTGTGATTCAAAGTTGTGAATCTTTCTATTATCTTACTATTATGGGTTGTAGGTAAGAATTGCAGATAGTTCAGGTTGCATATTGTATTCAATGGTTTAGGAGTCTTTATGTAAAACACTATTGAGCTAAATTCCTTAAGGTGGATTGTGAGAGCTAATGTTAAAAGAGAGGTTATTGTGGTTTAAGTTTGTCTGAATCTTTGAATATCTAGTTGATCATCTTTAGCTATAGGTTTCATTTTCATCCTTCTTTTATGCCATTTTCCTCAATAAGTTCATAGGTTAGGTGATTAGCTAGAGGGGACCAACCCACTCTAGAGATTCACTCTCACCAATTGATTGACCCAAAAATTAGAGAACATTTCCATGTTGCAATAGGATAGCCAAGCCTAGCTTGACTGAGGGTGCAATCTTGGTTGTGAACAATTTTTTGCACACCCAGTGGGACTCTGGAGCCTTGTCTTTAGAGTCATTTTTTCTAAGTTGTGGTATGTGCAGGATCATGATGGGCCAAAAAGTGGCAATATGATGGGTATGTGGCTGACAACTATTTTTTAACCCAAAATTGATGAAACGAAAATTGGTTTTTAAAGGAGATTCTTAGCTTTCCGCCAATATAAATTATGCTTTACTTTTAATTTAAGAAGTAATTATTATTCATTTTCTATTAAAATTATGACTAAAGTCCTAATTAATAGGTTGATTGAAAAACATCTATAGCTTTCAAATGGTATCACATTTTTTGAATCCAAAACATGCATCACATTCTATGCTTCATATACTATAGGATTAAAAAAAGAAAAATTAAATTTCATGAAGTTTTGACCAAGTTAAGGTGGTTAGAGATACAATTTTTTATATTTTCTAAAAGTTATAATAAAAAATTCATAATTAATTATTTACTTGGAAAAAAATTACAAAAAAATATGCATCACATTAGGACATGAGTCATCTACTTATGTCAAAAATATTATAAAAATATATTATCATTTTATTGTGGTTAGGGTGGTCAGACAAACACCTAGTTCTTATTTTTTTCCTGAAATTTAAGTACTACTGCATTGAAATTTCAAATTGTCACCAAATAGATTTGTTTTCTTTTTAAACAAACCTAGTAATTTAGAAACTAGATTCAATTTTCTACATATTCTATTCTTACATATTTTTGAAATAATATAGATAACTTATTCAAATTTTTATATCAAGTTGCCTAACTCTGATTTTTCTGAATTTTTTGCCACTTAAGGGCCTATTTTTTCCATGTTGATCCTGCACATACCCTTGTAAACTATTGTTTAGTATATGTACAACAACAAATTTTCTACCTATAGAGGTCTAAAAAATATATGTGGCGACTCCTAACTTCTGGTTACAGTACAAATTTGGTACAAACAACTTATAAGAAGGATCAAGACCAAATCTAGTCTAGAACCTTTCGAGTACTTACAACTCTACCCACTGAGAAGGAGAGGTAGAACACCTAGAAGAACATTTGATTCAGTGAGAAGAGTAATGTCCACACCACCAAAGCTAAGTCCCATTTTCTCTATAAAGAGGAGTCTGACCCCAAGCTCTCAAGCACCACCTATAGTGACAAAATATGATTTTACACCATTCAATGAGGGAAACCCATTATTGTTGGCTTGACATGATGAAATACCAGTAGCAACACTCAAAGGACTGCCTTAATTCACTGGTGAGTACCAAACTACCCCTATTGAACACATTTGAGATGTGGAAACATTATGTTCAATGCACAACATAATAGAGGGAAAAATAGCTATAAGGTTGTTGGTTTCTTCATTGAAGGGGAAGGCCCTTCACTAGTTCAGAGGACTCCTGGACAACTCCATAGCAACATGGGACTAACTTGGTGATGGGATTCAGCGGTAGTTTATAGAGAAGTCAGACCACCTGCCATTACTTGATCAATTAAGCACCATCAAGTGTGCTCCTCACAAGCTACAAATTAATAGTAGCAAGTTGCAAGAGACAAAAAGCATGCCATTCCATCTCAAAATGTTCCTACAACTCAACCAAAGGTGCATATTCTAGAGAGAGAATAACATACTTGGTAAATAACAATGTTTTTAGTTCTTCAGGACAACAAAAGATAAATCCCATCTCTTTCAATGTAGTTGAGCATTTACTCGAGAAAGCTACCATTAGCTTATTCATCATGTATGCATTGCATATCGCAAGCTAGAAAGATTTATTGAAAAATGCATTAGCTGAGATCTCATCTTTAGATGTTGTGAATGTCAAAAAGAACATAATGGTGCTTGCAAACAACCCAAAGATTAAAGTTGGGTAGTAGAATCAAGAGGTTAAACCCCCACTATTCTATTTAAGAATGATTATAGGAAATAAACTTTTCCATAATTGTATGATTGACTCGAGAGCTAGCAACTCGATCATGCCTAAAAGCTTAGCTGATAGATTAGGCTTAGTTTATGAACTTGTGTCAAAGGGAGTTGTGCAATTAGATGGATCTACTATTCTAACAACAAGAATCATTAAAAAAAATTCCCTCACATTACATTCCTACACCATCTTTATAGTTTCCCAAGATGTTCATGTGATAGAGTTGCCTTCCCATTTTGTACTTTGCCTTTCAAGAGATTTTACTACCAAATTAGGGGGGTTTTATCAATTGATTGGTCTCACCTTTTCTTTAGAACCAAATATGGTACAAAAGTTACCATTAGGTCTAAGCCATCAGAAAAATACCACATTGAACCTTGCATTCCTAGCCCAGTAAACACTAACCTATATTATGTACTCCACAAATGAGTTGGAGAATCAACTCATGTCCGCAGACCCCAACGCACCCAGCAAAGAAGATAATGTGGATGAATGGGCTACCCAATATCATAACCTTGATCCTTTTAGTCACATTTAGGAGGAAAATTTATGCATTTACATGATCCAAGAGTCTGATATAATAGTCCCTAATTTGGTTAAAGGCCAAGGTCATCTTTCGGCTAGTGACACAAAGTTCTTGAAAGACGAAGAGGTGGTTAAGGAATGGAAAGAGCTACTATTTAAAGGAAAAGCTTTAGATCAAGATGAAGGTCTTGGATAAGATGAAATGTCTATCCAAGAATGGATGAAAATATTTTTCAAAAATGAAGTTTCAAATAAAGAAGAAATTCCTAAAGAACATAGAGATGTTGATCCAGAATGGATGGAGATGTAGATTGATGATCCAATTTTAGATCAAGGAAAGGTCTTTGAAGAGAAATTTCTCATTGAGGTAAGTAGGGATATTGAAAATTATTTAGAGAGAGAAGATTGTATGGCTAAATAAAATCCGTTGCTGGAGGATTTTGAGTTATCTATTAAAAATTGTGAAGATACAACCATTATTGAGCCACAACTTCCAACTGAATGGTTAGAAAGGTTTGCTAACTTTGATGTTGAAGTTAAAAGGAATATGGCTATGATGGGGTCAATGGCTACTATCGAATATACATTCTATGAGATGTACTTTGACAAAATCTTATCTCAGAAAGCTAATTTTTAGTTGAATGAGGAGTTGAATGATAACATGGTAAGATAATTTTGTGAAGCAAAGTTCAGAGAATTTTTTTTTGGAGACTTCGTGCTCAAGTGCGATGAGAACAAGAATAAGCTAGAAAGTCATTCTAAATTTGATGCAATTTGGAAGGGATTGTATGTCATAACTTAATACAAAGAGCATAATTCATTTCAGCTCTTGAGGTTAACTAGAGAAGTGCTTCTAATCCTTGTTAATGGGATCCATTTGAAACAATATTTCTAAGGTTCTAAGTTCTACCCTTGTACTAGTAGTTGTTTCTAATAAGTTCTTGGAGCACTTCCTTTCAATAGTTTCTTTTCAATAAGTGCTTTTTCACTTTCCTTTCTGGCTGCCAGAGCCTTGTTTGTTTTTTGTTTTGTTATTTTGGTGTTGGTTTTGCTGTTGTTTGGAGTTGCAAGTTTTATATTTTTCAGAAATTTTAAGTTTTAGAAGGGAAAAATTGACTCCATGCTCAATGGATATTCATAAGGAAACTGGTCTAGTGCTTAGCAAGCAAGCATCTACTAGAGGTCACCAAAAGTGTTATCAATATTTCACATGGCTCAGATTGACAAAGCTGGTTATTCAAGTTCATTTTAAGGTGAAGAATTTCAGCTTCTTTTTATAGATGTTTTAACCATTGCAAATATTTGAATTGTTGAGCTCTTAAAAAGTGCAATGTGTTTCAGTTGCTATTCATTATTTTGCAGCATTAAGTAATGCATAAAAAGTAAAAGAATCTCTTTCATTCTCTTATTCATTCACAATGTTCCATACATTGTTTGCAAAAAGAAGAAAAGTACAAAATTGAACAATTACTTCATAAATGTTTTTTTTGTATTCATTGGAGTAAAAAGAGAATCAATTGTCCCACACAAATCCTGGGAGTAGCTGGAACAATGAATCACAAATAATATTATATGATACTAAAGATTGAAAAGGAGAAAGAGCATTTAAGAAAGAACATAATTGTCATTGCCTGATGGTGTCTTCAAGCTGACTTCAGTGTTGAGCTCTCCTTTCCATTTTTGTGCTCCAAATGAACCTGCAAGCGGATGAAATTTTTGTTAGAGCTTAGACTATGAACATTCCTACATGATCCATCAACAGTAATGTAGAATACTATCTATGATGCATTGAATCAACTGAGCAAGAATAAGATGAGTACAAGAGAATACAAAGGAGAAAATATCATGAGAAACTTATGAAATTATTGTTTTAATCTAACATTGTTTTATTCTTTTGCTGGTATAGGAAAATTCACACTATTGTTTTGTTTTGAATATCATAAATCATGTGGTGTAAAACAGGCTCCCACTAGGGTTGAGACTCAACATGCTTCCCCTCAACGTTTGAAATAGGTGTTTTAGAAAGAAACAATTCAGGGTATGTGCAAGATCATCATGGAGAAAATAGGCCCTTAAGTGGCAAAAAATTTAGAAAAATCAGAGTTAGGCAACTTGACATAAAATTCTGAATAAATTATCTATATTATTTAAAAAATATGTAAGAATAAAATCTATAGAAAATTGAGTGTAGTTTCTAAACTACTAGGTTTTTCTTTTAAATCCATTTGGTGAAAATTTGAAATTTCAATGCAGTAGCACTTAAATTTCAGGGAAAAAAATAAGAAGTAGGTGTATGTCTGACCACCCTAACCACAATAAAATGATAATATTTTTTTATAAGATTTTATATATAAGTAGAGGACTCATGTGCTAACGTGATGCATATTTTTTGTAATTTTTTTCCAAGTAAATAATTAATTATGAATCTTTTATTACAACTTTTAAAAAATATAAAAATCATATGTATGACCACCTTAAATTGGTCAAAAATTCATGAAATTCTTTCTTTTTAATCTTATAGTATGAAAAGCATAAAATGTGATGAATGTTTTAGATTCAAAAAATGTGATATTGTTTGAAAGCTATAGATGTTTATCAATCAACCTATCAATTATGACTTTTGTCGTAATTTGAACAAAAAAAGAATAATCATTATTTATTAAATTCAAAGTAAAGCATAATTTATATTGGTGGAAAGATAAGAGTCTCCTTTAAAAACCCTTTTTATTTCATAAATTTTGGATAAAAAAATGTCATTAGCCACATACCCTACACATACCCATCATATCGCCACTTTTTGGCCCATCATGATCTTGCACATACCCTTCAATATTGCTCAAAGAGATATGCATCTGAAGTAGTGCATCTGAGTTCCATGAAAGCTCAAGCAAGTGATCATCTAGGACAATCAAGTTTGATAATGCAATGAATTGAAAATCATAGAGGATCAATTGCTCAAGTGAATTGCCGTCAAACGCATCATCACAAAATGTGATAGTGAACAGGCATACATAATGTCTTGATTACAAACCAAATGATAACTAAAGAAAATGAAGAAGCTTCCAATCATCATCATTAGGTACTTATATTTCAAAATCTTCCATGCATAAAATAGTCTTACATCACCTGTCGTTGGCCAAGGAAACAAAAATTTATGAAGAGTGCCAAAGCAAGTTTTGGTTTCATCAAGAATTGAGTCTACAAGTGCTACAAGTGAACTTCTAAAAGTAGAGATGAATAGAGGCATGGTTGACTTTGGGTACAATGCATTAAACTGTGTTTGAGTGAATACAATGTGAAAGATCATCATTCATGAAGGTAATTTGTAGAGATTAAGTTGTTTCAATACTCTAATGCCATGAATGTGAAGGGTAATCTTATTGCATGATTCTATGTTCTCAATAAAGTATAAAACTGTGGTGAAAGTGAGAATATATATGCTTTTTTTTAAGAAATTCAAGTACATAGGTGTGACAAGTGGCTACAAATGAGCTACTAAAGGCATCATTGGAATGAGGAAAAATGTAGAACTCAAATCTGTTATAGTACATTGAACCATGTTATAATAGGATTGAAGCTAAGTGTAGGGTGAAGTCTTGAGGAGTATCTTTAGGATGATCAAGTTTTGAGCTAAATGTAGCCTGGGACAACATCATAAATAAAGAAATTTGTAGAATAAATTAATTTTTTCTTTAATATTTTCAATGTTCCAAACTTAAAGGAAATTCATAGCACACTGTTTCATGCAAGTGTGAATCTAGAAATGCACCTTTCTGGAGAATTCAAGTGCATACAGTGAGTGGAAACAAGCATCAGAGTAACCTACAAGAGTACCACAATGGTTGCATGTAATTTTGCGTGAGATGAAGTAAGTGCATTAATATACAATAGTGAAAAAGTTTGTACAACAACATAGCAACTGAATCATGCTAAAAAATGAATGAGAAGAGCTCTAAAAAATTGTTTGTGTTCTATTGTGTTGGTGCATTTCAAGTAAACAATGCAAGGAAATGAATTGAATTGTACAACTAATAGTAAATTATAGGCAAATAAAGTCTACATCTTGAGAGTAAGCATGGTAAAAATAAGTCATTACATTTTGAAAGTGAACAAATGAACGGACAATGGTGCACATATACATTGGATATCTTTTGTTTTTTTCAAAATAGTAGCTTTATGCTATAGTAAGCCCAATGTCAAACAAGTTAGTGATTCAAATGGATACAAATGCATAATACCCAATTTGAGCATTCAAGAAAGCTTCCACATTATTTCCATTAAAATGATTCAAAATGCAAAAAGTAAAGTATTTTGAGCTCATAAATGAATGAAAACAAGCTCATTTGAACTCTCATGGCCATGGCTTGAGAGTCATTTCTCTCTTACAATTGATAATACTCATTTAGGAAAAATGTGTTCTAAACAAAAATACAAATCAAATCAAGTGTTTTGAGCTTGTTACCAATGGACCATGCTAGTGTTAAGTGCAGATAATAGAGCCAATGGGCACAACCATGATGGGTTAGTAAACCCAAAAAATGACGTGACTAGTGCTTATACATGTTCAATGCAAAATGTGAGAAATAGAAATGCATAGAAACCTTAGCCAGTCCTCCCATGGTTGTGAACTAAGAGAGTTTATCTCTTAAAAAAACTAATACCCACCTAGGGTTTTGTCACCAAGATGCAAGTATAGGAGAAAATAACAATAGTTCAAGATTATATCAGCATTGAATCTTTCAAAAAATGGAGTTAATGGAGCTAGTGGCCACGACCATGAAAGATTCTCAAAACCTAGAAAATGGAGAACTATAGTTCAAAAAATGTTTTCATTTAACAATGATATCATTTGGACATCATGCGAAACTATATATTTCTACTTGAAAAGGGAAAATTATTCATGTTGTAGTGGTATGGTAGAGGTATAAGTGGATGGAGGAAATTCAGTTCTTTTAATAGATTGGTCTTTGATAGGGGCAAGAATCAACCCTAAGTTTAATGGCCTAGGGCCATGAAGAAAAGTTGAAATCTAGTTAAATTGTAGGGTTCATATAAAAAAAAATTCACCTCAAGAGAAGAATTCTGACAAAATGGAAGTTGGATCTCCTACTTTGGGTATTTTTGAATATTTAAAAACTATATATATCTTTTGGTTGTTTGGTTGTTTTGGTTTTTGTCTTTTGAGCTTGATTTGGTTCACCTATGATTTTGGGATCTCACCATGCCTATAGGAGGCATGTGTCCCCAACTGGAGCCACTAATGGAACCCCTCAAAAAATTCTTCGTTCCATTTTAAATTTTTGCATCATTTGGCTTGGACTCTCGTTTTGGCTTAGGTTGTTCTTTATCACCGTTTTAGGATTTTGTGCTACTTAAATCCCTCACAATTAACCTATGAATTTAAGAAAAGACTTGTTCATTATATTTTCACATTGACCTAATATTCCCAGTCTCTGGTTGTTTAAGTCATCACCTATGCCATCAAAGTTATTGTTTTCACCGACCCCCAGAGTTTTAGATTGTCGGTCACCTTGATCATTTTTCATTGGTCAAAATTTTTATATGGTCAGCCTTGATTTTGTTTCTAATGACATAAGGGTCAAGTTCCTGCTGGCATAGAGCGAGTCCCCCTTTTAAATTAACTTTTGTAGCATGTACAGAATTAGGTTTTCACAATGGTCATTTGATTGGCAAGAGTTGATCACCACCATTCCCCATGCCCCCATGCTAATTTATTCCTTATTATTTTATTCACATGGGCTAATAGGCTTCTTCCATGCATCTAGCACTTTGGTGGGCCCAATCTCCTTGGTAAAGATAGTTGGTGTCATTTGAAGAGGATCAACGATAGTTATCAAGTAGTTTGGTCACATCTTGACCACTCCCCATGCACCTGTATTGGTTTATTTCACATTATTCTAAACACACGAGCTAGCAGGCAATAGCCATGTTTCATGTCTAGCAGTGGGACCAATGTTTCCAAAAGGCCAATAGACATAGCTTTGACAAAGATCAATGATGGACAGTAACATGTGTCTTCATCAGGACTATTCCATGCACCCTCGTATGTCTTGTGCATTAAGGAAAGATGGTCACACGGGCTAGCGGGTGGTGTGACATTTGTCACTTTTTTGTGACCAACCATGTTTTAAGGATGGAAATTGCAATTCATAAGGGAGGAAGATCAATGGTTGATGATGGGTGATGTGGTTCAATCCTGATCACTCTCCGCCATCCCGTGTAGGCCCCACTTGTGTCCTATATTTTCCAACGGGCAAGTGTGAAAGTGCCACATGGACATTCTAAAAGGTTTCGATGGACTCCAATATAGTTAGAATGTTGCTAAATTTGGCTGAGATGGCACTATGATGAAAATGGCATTATTTATGTGATTATTCTTTTGAGCACATGTTTGGATTTTTAGTCGTCGATTCTGACAGTTATTGGTACGTGTGGGAAGGTGATAATTAAGAAAGGTAGGGTACAAATCGATATTCTAAGATCAAATTAGGATCAATCCCCACTGTTCTGCTATGAAGAAATGCAAGTGTATTAATTCCCATGGGTGAGCGAGTAGCCATGGCACAGCTAGTTTTAAATTGATGCTAAGTATGAGGTTGAAATATGTGTATAGGGTGGATGTATATCTACTTGAAACTTTTTTGATTAGGAAAAGGAATTAATATCATACAATTAAGCTTTATCATGACTGGTTACACTAGTGATAGTTATCCGTTGATTTTTTTTAAAACATTATCAACAATTGAGATTTAAAAATAAAAGTAGACTGTTGTTAGCTCACGCGCATAATATTTTCTTGAATATTAATGGTTGGAATGCTTGCATGGCTTAATATAATGAGGATTGATGGCCATATTTTTCATTTACAATTTTCATTTAGAGGCAGACAATTGAATTTGGTTTGAGAGCAAAATTGGTGAGTGTTTTCTAAGTTTTCTTATTTTGGTTCTTAGGAAGATGAGTAAGGCATATGAGTCTATCAAACTAGTATGGAGGTCCTATCAAACTAGTATGGAGGTCTAGGAGATTGAGTTTGTTGGAGTATGAGGAAAGTGCTCCTGAGGAAGAAATTGAGACAAAGGGAGCTTCTGAAACACCAAAGGGAAGAAGGACACGTAGGAAATTCAAGTATCATAAGGCCTATCTAGGGAAAAATTTAGTGGCTTGTATACTAATGGTGCTTACATATTTGACTCTATTGTCCCAATTGATGAAGCACTAATCTATATGCTAGTGTAGACATAGAAAAAGTATCCCCTTTTACTTTATTTGGGAATAATTGATGATAAATTGGAATTAATGAGGCCTTGATTTAGTGTTGCGAGGTGTTTTACACATTCACATTAGATCTTGGACGGTTGCAAACTAAATAAAATGGGTATGTGTAGGATCATGATGGGCCAAAAAGTGGCAATATGATGGGTATTTGTAGGGTATGTGGCTGTAGACTTTTTTCTTACCCAAAATTGATGAAATGAAGAGGATTTTTAAAGGATATTTTAAGCTTTCCACCAATATAAATTATGCTTTACTTTGAATTTAATAAATAATTATTATTCATTTTCTATTTGAATTTCTACTAAATTCCTGATTGATAGGCTGATTGAAAAACATCTATAGCTTTCAAATGGTATCATATTTTTGGAATCCAAAAAATGCATCACATTCTATGCTTCACATACTATGGGATTAAAAAAATAAAATTTGAATTTCATGAATTTTTGACCAAGTTAAGGTGGTCAGACATACGAGTTTTTATAGTTTTTAAAAGTCGTAATAAAAAATTCATAATTAATTATTTACTTGGAAAAAAATTACAAAAAATATGCATCACATCTGGACACGCGTCCTCTACTTACGTCTAAAATATTATAAAAAAATATTATCATTTTATTGTGGTTAGGGTGGTCAGACAGACACCTACTTATTTTTTCCCTGAAATTTAAGTACTACTACATTGAAATTTCAAATTTTCACCAAACATATATATATATATATATTTAAAATAAACCTAGTAGTTTAGGAACAACATTCAATTTTCTATAGATTCTATTCTTACATATTTTTAAAATAATATAGATAAATTATTCAAATTTTTACATCAAGTTGCCTAACTCTGATTTTTCTGAATTTTTTGCCACTTAAGGGCCTATTTTTTCCATGATGATCCTGCACATACCCAAATGCATTTCTTGATGTCTTGTAAAAGTGTTGTCAATGACTTTAACACTCTTTTAGACTCTTATTAAGCATCTAATTCTAATGAACCTATCTTCCCCTTAATTAAAATTATTTAATTGTATTTTCAAATTAATCTAGAAGGCTTGTAAACTAAATTTAAAATTAATCTAGTGTTGTAATGTGTTTTACACATTCACATTGGATGTTGCACCTTTATAGGCTATGTGGAGCTCATTTTAGTGTTGTAAAGTGTATTTAATCACACTTTCACATTGAACATTGTGTCCCTATCCATAATTACCCTTTACATCATCATTAATAGGCCCCTATGACCCCATATTGTGCATCCCAAGGTATAATTTGATGAAATAACCGACAAAGTCACCATATAAACCTAATTTCCTTACTTCCCAACATTGTACCTAGTAGAATGGCCCCTGTGGGACCCATTCACCATTAGGGGTGAATGATTCCCATCTAGGTGGGACCCATTCACCCTTGATGGCGAATGAGTCCAATTTGAGCCATTTTCAAGGTTTAAGCTGGAAAAAATTAGGTTTTAAGTTTAATTTTTCTACATGTCATCCTTGGGGAACAAATTAAAAAGAAAATTAGGTGGATTTCGTATAATGCAATCTTTTAAACCCTAATTCAGGGATCTAATCATTCATCGATCATTCATTGTCTTTTTCAATTCAATTAAGCTAAGTTTAGGTCATTTTAGAGAGCATTCAAGATCATTTTTCAGACATTCAAGGGAGGATTCTTCATCTTTTGCTATAGAAAATCAAGATCTATAATCATGGAAAGTATTTAACTCTATTATTTCATGATTTATTAGATTATTTCTTCATTTTAATTTAATTACCTAAAAAGGGGTTTGACCAAGGCAAACCCCCATGCCCTAGCATTCAACAGTTCTCCTTCTTTTCTTGTGTCTTTATAGATTTAGAGATCTTCAAGGGTTGGAAATCATTGAAGGATAAGTTGAAAAGTTGTTGAAGATATCTTCTTATTGACTATGTTAAAATACCCACAAAAAGTCACTTATAGTGCCAAAAATCAAAGTTTCAGAGGTGGACACCTTATAGGAATTGAAGTGCAGACTGAGGGCTTCTTTTTCCACATTTGGATTTTCATAAATTCAGAAGTGGACTAATTCACCATTATTGGAAAATAAGTCCCATTGATAGGCCTGAAAAGTGTTTCCTGCAATTTTGGATACCCATTTGTCCAAAACGGGCTCTGAAACAGTTTCCCAAATATAGGACTAATTCATCCAAAATAGTGAATGAGTCTCAATAGGAAAATTTTTCAAGATCATCAACATTTTAGAAGTCATTTCTAGTCTCCAGCAAGTTCTCAGGTTCACACATTCAATTTTACTTCTTTCTATTTGTTTCATGATCATTTATAAGTCATTTAGCATATGTTTGCATAAAACACTATGTCTTCAAACAACTTGCTTTTCTGTTAATAATTCATTTCCCTTTTTTAGTCTATTACATTTTTACATTTCATCTAATCATATTTCATTCATTTTACATTGATCTTGAATGTAAACGTAGCCAATTTTTACCCTATTCCTTTCGTTTTAGGTGAAAGACCCTAGAAGTGAAAGAGAACATTAGGGTATGAAAACCTATGTATACATTTTGGTGAACCTACATTTCGAATACCTTCTTGTCTGATTTGGATTCCACCATTATCCTAGAATTAGCTTGCATTTCATTTTTCATTATTTAAATTCCATCCTAAGGTTTCAAATTTTGCATTAGTGAAAGTGCATATAGGTTGCATTTTTGCATCTTTAATCATTGATTTTTTTTTAAATTTTGCATTTGCATCTTAGGTCTGCATCATATAACATAGAAAACATAAAAATAAATAAAAAAAATCTAAAAATTTTGAAAAAAATCCCCACTGGGAATCATTCTCCACCTTGGGCGAATTAGTCCCTTTTTGCCTCTAAAACTGTCATTTACAGAACTAGAAACATTGTTTTAAGCTTTTGTTTTCTGCCATTATCTATCTGTATCACTTGGCTGAGTTTCAGTAACATACATTTCATTAGATCTAGCTTAAATTAGCTCATTTCATTCATTGCCTAATTTCAATTTTGCATTTACAATATTTCATCTTTCCAATCATTGCATTGTGTCATCATAAAATTATCTTGCATGAATACTAAAAATTGCATAGTTTACTTTTTCCAAATGTTAGTTTCAATCTTCTCCAAATTTCCAAACAACAAGTTAGTAAATAAGCATGTTAGTCATTCATTCAATGCATTCCCTACTTATGAAAGTCTCTTGGTGCAAGAGAGGGAAAATGAAAATGTTAACCTTAAACTTACACCCCCTCCTATCTCTCCTATATGTGTAGATGATGTGATAGAAGAGCATACAAACATAGATAACCTTGATGGTCATATTTTTTCTTCTCATGATACCTCTTCTTTTAATGATGAAGGTATCTCAGTGAAAGAAGATACAATCATTGAGAATCATGAGGATCTTGTTTGTCCTTCTCCTCATCCCCTTTGGGAAAATATTTTAGCACAATAGAATGAAATCATAGACACATTCCTAAACGTAACCTTACCTAATTTCCATTCTCCTTTGGCTTGTGAGAATGATTTCAAGGAAGATAAGATTATAAATGATGAGGATATGTTGGTCTACAACAACCCTCTTTATTATCCTTCCCCTACTTCTCCTATTTTAGAAGACATTAGAGAACAAAGGAATGAAGTCATAAATGATCATGATAATCATACTTGTTCTTCTCCTAGTATCTCACCTATTTGTAAGGAAGATCCTTTGATGTTAGAAAACACAACCAATGAGATTCATGATAATCTTACATGTCCCCTTTCACCTAAGGTGATCCTTATTGAGCAAGATAATTCAACCATTGATCATTCCCCTACTTGAGATGAAATCATTTTAGAAGAACCCATCAATGAATTTAAAGAACATTTGATTCGTAGTTCTCCTAAAAATTCTCCTCCTAGGGAGAATATCATGGTGTTAGAAAATGGCAACAATAGTAATGTGTCTTCCTTAGCTCAAAAGCTAAAGTATATTTCCCTTTATTAGAGATACATCAAACCAAGACTGTTGAGGTTATGAATGTACAAGTGTCCATTAGATCCCCATTGATCAATGGATCTCATACATACCCCATGGGACATACTAATAATCCTCTAATTCTCTACCGACCTTCACAAAATAAACAAACTCAAAACAAACCTGAAGTCATCCTTTATCCACCATCACACAAACCTCACATTCAAAAAAAACCTGAACTTATCCTTTACCCAGCTCAGAGTAATTTGTCACAAGAACTGATTCATAATACCATTTCTCATACATAGAACACTAGAAACAATATGCAACCACAATAGCCAACCCCAACCTCTTTACATTTTCATAATTCTATACTACCTAGTGTTCCTCAATTATGGGAGTATGATTTTGTTGAACAACTTAAGAGAACTCCCACAAATATATCCCTTTGGGACCTTCTTCATAATTCACCTACCTATCACACTATGCTCCACATGACCTTACAAAAAATTCCTATCCCTTCTAATGCACAACCAAATGACATATCAACCCTAATTCAACAATTGAATGCTAACATTGTTTTCCACCAAAGCGAACTGCCCTCTTTGGAAGTGCAAAAACAAAATGAAGCTTTCATGATCATTTCTCAATACAATATGATAGGGGTAAATCGAACCCTTATTGACAATGGCTCATCCCTTAATGTGTGTAGTGTAAAGCTCTTGGATAGGCTTCGTGTGGATAAATAAAAAATTCAACCTGATTCTTTATCTATTAATGGCTTTGAAAATGAAGAAAGGAAACCACTTGGTGTGATCACTTTACCTATTATAGTTGGAGAAGTCACATTGAACACACCAATCCAGGTTATTCCTCATGCTTTTTCATATAACCTTCTTCTAGGTAGGCTATGGATTCATGCAATTAATGGTGTACCTTCCACTCTTCATCAAAAAAATAAATACATCTACAACAAAAGGGTGTGCACACTCGACATTGATCATGAGCCTTATAGTGTCTTGCAACTTGAGAAATAAAAATGAGAACCCCTTAAACACATTAACACCAACCACACAAGTGGAACCTATGCAACAAAAGGATAAAGAAAAACACATTTACGAAGTCACAAAGTTATTAGAAGCTGATTGGGGTTCCTTATATTTTGAACATACATTCATGGGCAAGTACATGATCATAAACAAAGATTCCAATAAGGCACAAAAAAAAGAATTCATGTCAACACACAACTTAGAAGACCCTTCGAACGCATCCACCTCAACCACTCTAGAACAAAAGCCAAAAGATTACACAACAAAATTTGATGAACTCATCAATGAACACCTGCCCAATCCAAAAGCAATGAAAAAGCTTTATGGATGAGGATATGAGCTTATGAAACAACTTGGATATAGTGGAAAAGGATGTAGTGGAAAATGATGTGGTGCTAAAGAAAAAGGTATCCATAACCCTATAGATCATATCACACAACAAAAAACTCATGATCTTGGTTATTTTCCTTTGGTAGAAGTAATCAAACGTTCAATTAATATCAACAATAATTCACAAACAATTCATCAAATCCCACCTTAATTGTAAGCCATCCTGAACTAATTGACACTAGTAGTCTTGATCACTCTCCTTTGCAAGCAATCAAGCAAAAAAATACACCTTCTCTTAATGTGAATGTCATCTTGCAAAATGCTAATGACTTGATTTCATTAGATTTTACATCCTCCTACAAAAGAGAGAAGAAAATCTCACAATCTAAACAATCTTGCGTAGGTATAACATCTTTTACATATAAGCAAGGGGTATCTTTGTCACAAACTATAGGATGTTCACCTTCTACCATTGACCAAGAGGGTATCTTGTCAAGACTACTCCAAGGTCACTTGATATCCCTCCTAGGACCTCGAAAGAAATATTACAAGACTTCATTTTGTGAATATCATAGGTTTCAAAGTCATTCTAGTAATGAATGTAAGGCTTTGAGTAGTAAATTCCAACATCTTAAGGAGTTTGGTGTTATTCCTTTTGTGGGGGCACTTAATTCCCCTAATTGATATCGATTTTCACTCTATCATGCATCACTTCAATCCTTTTGGCTCATCCTTGTCTTGACTAAGTGGGGGCAAGGTGTTAGGTAGCCTTGTCCTTGTATGTCACCTATTGTTACCTCTTTTGGCTAGTTGTTAACCTTTCATGAACATATAAGAGCAAGCTTGGGAAGTGGATGACATGCATTAAGTTGTTTTTTTTGTGACATACTACCCTTTCATGACATAGCTCATCAAAAACATATGACTTGGCATAGGGCTTTCCAAGTAAGCCATCATGTCTTCTTCTTCTACTTTAAAGAAATTATCATAATAATGGTTTTAGCAACTGCTTTAAAGTAGGGGCATACATAGACACTCACATTTCATTGTGTGATTTTATTTTTCTTGTTAATTCCTCTCTTGAAAGCATTAGATATAATGTTGCCTAGGATGAGACATTGTACTTGTCCTCTCTTGGAAACAAGATGAGACCATTTGCACTTATCCTCTCTTGGATACATTAAGCATGATGTTCCTTAAGATGAGACCTTGCATGAACTAAGAAAAATCCTTTTGAGCATTCCTTAAATTATCTTGCATTTACAATTTCTATGAGTGTCAAGCATAAAAATTTTTGCTTACCTCATAGAGCTCAAAAATCATTTTGTGTGGCACCTTATTAAAGTTATCAGGAGGTATAACTTTGGTATGGTTGAGTGAGAAGCCCATTTCAAGGAATGACTTTCCCCATAGCCACTCATGTCCATGTGAGCACATATCATATGTATGTGTCTCACCTCTTAGGACTTCTCACCTGACGGATAACCAAGAGTTCCATTGCCTCAAAATGAGTATGCATTTTTTGACAAATAGCCTAGATCTAATCCACAACATGTTGGAAAAATGGTCAAAGCTTGACCCACCTTTTTATTTTCTCTCTTCTTTTCCTTCTATTTCTTTCCATTGCATGATCGCATACCTTGTTTCATTGCAAATCATTCACCTTGTGTGTGACCTCTTGCACTTATGCTGATTTGACTTAGGATCTCAGATCCTGGGGCCTTGATCACTTCCTTCATCTCTGTTATCCTAGATCATCCACATTGGCATGATTGGACCCCTCCTGAATA
Source organism: Sequoia sempervirens (assembly GCA_007258455.2). NCBI lineage: Eukaryota > Viridiplantae > Streptophyta > Pinopsida > Cupressales > Cupressaceae > Sequoia > Sequoia sempervirens. The sequence continues at coordinate 754,212,329 of VDFB02058242.1, read as the reverse complement.
TCTAATTTAGTGTGAGTTTGAAGCAAGTTCATCCCCTCACTAAAGTGGGGGCTAATTGTGCACACAAAAAAAATATCCCTTTTTGCTTGATTTGGGAATAATTGATGATAAATTGGATTAATGAGAACTTTATTTAGTGTTTTGAGGTGTTTTACACATCCACATTAGGTCTTGGACCCTTCCAAACTAAATAAAATGCATTTATTGATGTCTTGTAAAAGCGTTGTAAAGTGTTGTAAATGACTTTCACACTTTTCTAGACTCTTATTAAGCATCTAAGTCTAATGAACCTATTTTCCCCTTAACTAAAATTATATAATTGTATTTTCACATTAATCTAGAAGTCTTGTAAACTAAATTTGGCCTTAATCTAGTGTTGTAATGTATTTTACACATTCACATTGGATGTTGTGCCTTTCTAGGCTATGTGGACCACATTTTAATGTTGTAAAGTGTACTTAATCACACTTTCACATTGAAATTTGTGTCCCTATCCCTAATTACCCTTTACATCATCATTAATAGGCCCCTGTGACCCCATATTGTGCATCCTGAGGCATAATTTGACAAAAAAGCTAACAAAGTCACCATATAAACCTAATATCCTTACTTCCTAACATTCCAGCTAGCAGAATGTCCCCTGTGGGACCCATTCTCCATTAGGAGCAGCTGGGTCCCATCTAGGTGGGACCCATTTTCCCTTTATGGTGAATGAGTACCATTTGAGCCATTTTTAGGGTTTAAGTGAGAGAAATTTAGGTTTTAAGTTTAATTTTCTCCATGTCATCCTTGGGGATCAAATTAATGGGAAAATTAGGTGGATTTCCTATAAATGCAAGCTTTTAAACCCTAATTTAGGGACCTAATCATTCATCCATCATTCATTAATATTTTTCAAGTCAAGTAAGCTAGGGTTAAGTCATTTTAGAGAGCATTCAAGATCATTTTTCAAACATTCAACAGAATATTCTTCATCTTTTGATATAGAAAATAAAGATCTATCATCATGGCAAGTCTTTAACTCCATTATTTCATGAATCATTACATTATTTCTTTATTTTGGTTTAATTACCTAAAAAAGGGTTTGACCAAGGCAAACCCCCATGCCCTAACATTCAACATTTCTCCTTTTCTTGTGTTTTTGTAGATTTGGATATCTTAAAGGCTTGGAAATAATTGAAGGATAAGTTACAAATTTTTTGAAGACATCTCCTTATTGAATAGGTCAAAATACCCACAAAAATTCACTTATAGTGTCAGAAATTAGAGTTTTGTCGGCAAACACCTGTCAGGTAATAAAGTGCAAACCGAGGGCTTCTATTTCCACTTTTGGATTTTCAAAAACTTAAAAGTGGACTCATTTTCCATTAGTGGTGAATGAGTCCAATTAGAAAGAATGAAAATTGTTTCATGCAATTTTGGATACCCATTTCTCTGAAACAGGCTCTAGAACAATTTCCCAGATCTAGGACTAATTCACCCAAAATGGTGAATGAGTCTCAGTAGACCAAATTTTTAGGATCAACAATATTTTAGAAGTCATTTCCAGTCTCAAATGAGTTCTGAGGTGCACACATTCAATTTTACATCTTTATGTTTTGTTTCATGATCATTTCTAAGTCATTTAGCATATTTTGCATACAACATTGTGTTTTCAAACAACTTGCTTTTACATTAATAATTCATTTTCTTTTTTAGTCTATTACATTTAGATATTGCATCTAAGCACATTTCATTCATCCTTACATTAATCTTGAGTGTAGACATTGCCCATTTTGGCCCATCTTTCTCCTTTTAGGTGAAAAACCCAACAAGTGCTAGAAAGACCTTGGGTGCCAAAATTTTTGTTTATAGTTAGATAACCTTGCATAAAATGAGCTAATAGCATATCTTACCATAGATTTTAAAATAAGAACAATATTCAATTAAAAATATTTTCAATTATGAAGTACATGAGTTTGAACTATCCTTGTTTCCTAGAAAAAAGGTAATCATTTGCTTAAAGGTTCGCCAAACCTTCAATGAAGTAAATTATTTGCAATACGTAGGAGTAAATCTATGCATAAATGTGTTATCAACATGATATACCTAAATTGAACACAAAATGGAATACCCTCCTAGGTCTCACAAAGCCTGAAGAGTAGGAGTAAAGACCTCAAAATCCTTTTGTACCATAGAAAAAAGTATTTCTTGCTTGACATGGGAAGAGTTCATGATAAATTGGACTTAAGGAGGCCTTGATTTAGTGTTGTGAGATGTTTTACATATCCACACTAGGTATTGGACCCTTGCAAACTAAATAAAATACATTTATTGATGTCTTGTAAAGTGTTATAAAATACTTTCACACTTTTCTAGACTTAACAAACTCATTTTCCCTCAATTCAACATTATAAAATGTGTTTAGTTACATCTTCACATCAATCTAGAAGTCTTGTCAATTAAACTTAACTTTAATCTAGTGTTGTAATGTGACTGACACATTCACATTGGATGTTACACCTTTCTAGGCTAAGTGGACCTCATTTTAATGATGTAAAGCATATTTAGTCACACTTTCACATTGAATTATATGTCCCAAGACCTAATTTACATTCACATCATCATTAATAGGCCCCTATTACCCCATATTGTGCATCCCGAGGCATAATTTGATGAAATACCTGACAAAGTCATCATATAAACCTAATTCCTCATTCCCAAACAACCCAGGTGGAAAGTGGACCCCTCTAAGACTAATTCACCATCTGTGGTGAATGAGTCCCTACCTGGTGGGACTAATTTTCTCAAGGTGGCAAATTAGTCCCATTTGGGTCATTTTTGAGTCATGAGCAGGAAAATACTAGAATTTAAGTTTATTATGCTTTCATAGCAACCTCAGGGATCAAATTAATGAGTGAATAAGGTGAATTTCCTATAAATATAAGTCTTTAAACCCTAAATCATAGCCATTCTTCATTATTCATCCATCATTCTTCCATTTCAAGCCAAGAAAGCTAGGGTTTTATCATTCCAAGCAATCAAGATAGCTTCCAAAGACATTCAAGGGAAGAATCTTCCTCCATTGTTGTGGACATTCAAAATCAAACATCATGGAAAGGTACTAACTCCATTGTTTCATGCTTCATTATATTCTTTCATCATTTTGGTTTAATTAACGACAAAGGGGTTTGACCAAGGAAAACACCCACACCCTAACATTCAACATTTCTCTTATTCTTCTTGTGTTATATATTTAGGCATCTTGGAAGCTTGGAAACCATTAATAATCAAGTTTCATTATTGTTTAAGTCTTCTCTTCATTTTCTAAGGAAAAACATCAACAAAAAGTTACTTTCAGACTCAGAAATCAGACTTTTAGAGGTGGACACTTGTCAGAAACTAGAGTGCAGATCGAGGGCTCCTGTTTCCACTTTTGAATCTTAAAAAATTCAAAACTAGACCCATTCCCCATTATTGTAAAATGAGTCCTATTTCTTGGCCTAGAAAGTATTCTTTGCAGTTTTGGATACCCATTTGTTCAAAAAAAGTTTTGGGACAGTTTCTCAAAACAAGGAGTAATTCAGCTAGAATGGCAAATGAGTCCTAATAGGCCAAATTTTTATTATCAACAACATTCTAGATGTCATTTCCAATCTCAATCAAGTTCTTAGGTGCATACTTTTAGTTTCATCAAATTTTGTTACAGTTTGCTTTCATTTCTAGGTGTTTTAGCATATCACAATATGTTTTCCAACAAGTTGCATTTCAATAGTTTTCACTTGATAATAAATAAGTTTAATCATTTGTTTGCATTTAGTTTATCTCATATAATCACATTTCATTCATTTTCAATTATACTTGCATTAGTTTGAGTGAACCACCTAGGTTTTTTCCCTATCTCTCTCCTTTTAGGTGAAAAACCCTAAGAGTGCAAGAGAAGTACATAGACTCAATAATATATGGTTCATTTTGGTGAACCTTCTTTTCAAATATCTTTTTTTCTAGTTTTGGAGTCCTTCATCATACATCTAGCTTGCATTGACCTTGCATTAGGGTTTGCATAGATTAATTTGCATGCTAGGATTCAAATTTTTTTATTCATGAAAAGTGCATATAGCATGCATTTTTTGACATCATTAATCATTGAAAATTTCTAAAATTCTACATTTTTAACTTAGGTCTTGAAATGTTATTTTTTGGCTCATAGGACTTCTCTTACTCTTCTAGGGTTTTTCACCTAAAAGGAGAGAGTTAGGCCAAAAATGCTAAGGGTTCATTCAAATTATGTTATGTGCAATGTTTTCTAAGCTAAATGAAGTAAAATAAATACAATTGAGTGATTTAAATGAATGAATATGAATGCAAAACTATGATTTAAAACTATGTTGGAAAACACACTATGATATGTAAACAATAAACAAAATGATGAAATAATACAGAACAGAAAGAAATGAGATGAAACAGAGTGCACCTGGGAAAATTTTAATAAATTTGGAATGTTGTGAGTGCTTTCTGGAATTATTGGAATTTCATAGTGGCACTCAATTGCCCAGGGTGGAAAATTAGTCCTCCTCTTGGTGCAAAAGTGTTAGAAATTGGTTTCTAACTGTCGAGATCCATAATCTAACAAAATTCATATTTTTAGTCCTAAGGTGGGACTCATTCACCACTAGTGGCGAATTAGTCCTCTCCCAAAATTCTTGTTGGAAACAAGCAACACTGAGAGGGGGGGATGAATCAGTGTTGTGCAAAAATTAAATTTATTATTTTGTTCTTTAACTCACTTAAGCATTCAACAAAAGAAATATACATGAACAGAAAGCAAACAATCACAACACCATAACACTAGGACTTTTACATGGAAATCCTTTTAGGGGAAAAACCATGGTGGATGGCCAATCCAAAATATAATCTGAGTATACCCAAAAGAAAGATTACAAAATGGGAATGCACTTGCATTCAGGCACACTACCTAGAGGTCACTTCTCAAAATAGAAATGCTCACTACCTTGCAAAGTTTTGGATTAAATCCAAGAGGATGAACTGTTATAATAACATCTACAAATGCTTGATTACAGTTCTGGTTAACCTCAGTAATCAATCTTTTGTCCTTCTAACTGATTTTGCACTTCTTCTCTACTCTACACTAACTCACACTACAAAACCTTTAATGCACAAGTGAAACTCTACATAATCACTCAGTCACTCTTCTAATGATCACAACACACTTCAACACACCTTACACACACAAAATGATATAAATGATCACTTATATATATCTGCAACAAAATATTTAGTTGCAATAAGTTAGCAACTATCAGTTCAAATCCTGAGTTATATCCAATGCTCATCCACAATGGTCATCCACAACTTAGTGTGGACCCAAAAAAAATGATCAAGCACTAAAATATTTGAATAAACATTCCTCAAATATTCATAACATGTTATATCAATTGGGTCGGCCACAAAACACCAATAAATAGAAAGATATCAACCTGATCACGAAACTTACACATGACTTGGTATGAGGCACTGAGATTTCCAGATAACATAGAAAATATATTAATAATCCTTCCATGAGATCTACAACCCAAAATAATAGCCAAAAATTTGCATGTGAATTGACAATCACAAAACTATTGGATGCTCTATTCTTCTAGATTGTCCTCAATCTGTCTGCCGATAGGAATGAATGATGGCATGTGGATCCAATTACCGACTAGGTTTTCCATCAATGACAACAGCTAAAGATATTTGCAGTGTCTCTTGCCAGCAATCTCCCCCTTTGGCTTTGATGGCAATACTTAGTGAAAAATGACTAAGTGTCGGATTAGTACCACCAAGAACTACACTACCACTTCAAAAGGATCTACAATTAAAATCCCCCTAAGATGACTCAAAATTCTTCACTGTACAACTCTTCCCCTTTGACATCAATGGAAAAGTTTGGGGAATCCAAAAAGATAAAAAAAATTCAAAACTGTACAGGCATGATCTAGTAACTTACATAAATTAAAAAATATTTGCAAAATCTCTCTTCAACATGCTCAAATTTTTGTCCCAAACCCTTTTAAAACTCTCCAAAATTGTTATGTGACCAAAAACTAAATAAGATTAAGCTTTTTCAGTTTTAAGATTTACTGGTTCATGAGCTGCCATAGCATCTTTGGCCTCTTTTAATGCATTTACCATTATTTCAATCTTCGAACCAATTAGTCCTCTAAGTTTGCATGCTCTTCCTACAATCCTTTCATTTTCATGCTTTAAGCTCCTTATTTTGTCAAGCAAAGATATGACTTGACCTTCTTGCTCACCAACATTACTAGCTAAGGGATTGAAAGCATCAGAAATAGTGGCCAATTGTTTTTCAATATCTCTCACCTTCTTCTCATTGGCTTCAGTGAATTTGGATAGAACTAAACATGACTTATACACTTTTCCACATTCAGATAGAGCATCTTGAATATTACTCATACATGTGGTTAATAGATTTTTATCTTTTGCAATAAGTTCTTTCAATCCACCAAATCTCTTTTCCTAAAACTCCATCTGCACTTTAATCATAGATGATTTTTCAAAAGATTCAAAGTGAGTACTTACAGAATTTATGAGCTTCTTTAGCTTATTGAAAGAGGAACCCGACGGATCCTTGACATGAGCAGACATTAATTTCTACAAAACTCTAGATGCAAGACTTAGTAATTCACTGTCCTCTATGTGAGACTGCAGAATCTTCTCACTGGCCTTAGCTTGTGTAACTGATGTGACCATCATCCGAATTGGGGACAAGGTGGATAGATTGATTGAGCCTTCAGCCTTGATTCAGGATCAAATTCTTCTTATTTTTCCATCAAAGATTTCTTCACTTTCTCAATAGTGTCTCTTGCCTCCACTTTGATTTCCTTGACTTGAACCTTTTCTTCTTCAACCTTGGGTTCTTCAGAGACTGTTTCTAGATTGCCTTTAGGCACTTCATCTTTTTCATTTTGCACCTCCTTCTCCTCAACTAATACCATCTTAGGAACTTTAGTTTCCATAAGTATTTCTGTAATTTCCATATCAGGAGGAATCTAAAAAATCCTCAACATTTGCATTGACTTCCTCATTCTCCATAAAAATTTTAGTATATACTTCCTCAACATTAATCTTATTCTTTGACAAAAATGCTTCCAAACTTTTCTTGGTTTCATTAACAACAACATCAGTTTCACCGATCATTATTTTATTCACCCTTGTTTTGATTTTGAACTCCTTGGCATTTTGTAGGAGTGAATTCATATCCTCAATTGGTATTTTTGGACATAGGTTTGCAAGAATTCTCTTTCTCAAATTCTCTTCTTTTGTTCTGGCACTTAATCTTCTTGATTCCAAAACCTCATACAAACTGTTCGGTAAACTAGATATAATTTCAATAAGAGCTTTATTGAAGATATTCATATGTTTAATTGTTGCCTCTTAATAATTATTTGACAATATTCATCAAAGATTTCAAACCATTGGCAGAGGGGCTTGAAGTTTCCATCTTTGACAACAATGTTCTCAACTTCCTCAACTGTCATACCAGGTTTGTCAACTTTTTCCCTTTTCTTTGCTTCTTCTTTTTTACTAGAAGATTTTCTCTTAGCTAGCTTGACAACCTAAGTTTCAGTAGACTTCATTTCTTTAACAACTTCTTCTGACTCAGTTTCCTCATCTTCTGAAATGGCTTCATATGTTCTTGTGTTTTTATTCTTCTTCCTTTTACCCGAAGCTTTGTCTTGAGCTAGCTTGGCTAGAAGAGTGGACAGGGATGGGGAACTCCTGATAGATCTAGTGTAGGAAGAAGATACTCCTGAACTAGCAGACTCTATTTTTGTTGACTCTTTTGCTGCTTCAACCTCACCTCTCTTCCTTCTTGCTTCTCTCAAAGCTTCTACTGGTAAGCCCATACTTTCTACAAAAACTTCTACTTCTTTCCTTACTCTTATAACTATCTGACTATCTTAGGCTTCTGCAACTAATAATTTACTTTCATGCTCTTTTTTGCATAGGTTCCAAACCTTTCTTCTACTCGATCCAGGGGCATGCCCAACAAGTGTTCTTCATACATCTTCAAAATGTTTTCCTCTACTTCATATCCCAAGGGAATGATCCATATTGTTCTAGGATTAGTAGCTTCCATGTGGCATTGATCAATTTCTACCATGAAGCAAATTGTATCTTTGTACTTTTCCACAATAAAGGTGGGGATACTTTCTCTAGCATGCATCATATTCTAAAAACTTTTGAAGTATCCCTAGAGAATAGTATTTCTAGTCTAACGATCACCACTTCCAAACAATATATTTCTAATTTGTATAGCTATAGGCTAATATTTTTTCCAATGAATTTTTCCAACACCTGGAACCTCATTCATGAAGTAGAATAACAAACATAATGGTGGAAAATACCATATTTAAAAGTGTTCCTTTTGTCCTTTTTAATTTTACCTAGATTCTCCATTAGCTAACTTTTTAGCAACTCACACAAGTCATAATCTGCATTTTCTTTAACCATCTCATAAGCTACAGAAATGGCCATACCAAATACTAAATTATCCTAGCTTGAGTGGTAGATCTTGTAGCCAATGACCATTGATGTGAATTTTACATCCACTTCAGCAATATATTCTATTATCATTTCCCTTCTATTCCATTGTGCACCTGTTGCATTAGTAACTTTCTCATTCTTCACAGATTTCAAGATTGGAAATCTACAGGTGGAATTTAGACCCATGACCATGCTTATAACCTCTTTCATAATCCTAAAGGGCACATTAAACCACATGAATTTGGCATGAACATGGCTTAACATATATCGCACCCATTTGTTTTCCTAAAATATTACAAATTTTACAAATTGTGTGAAATTTTTCTCGACTAGGGTTTTGTATTTTGACTTTATAGTAAAATCCTCTCCAATTATATGTTGGGAATATAGATTCATCATTTGAGAGCTTCCTAATTCTTCAATATTGGCATGTATATAAGACCTAATATCTTTAGTGTGCAATACTTCGTATGGTACAAATGAAAATGCACCTAGGGGCTCAGTCTCAACAGACTTATAAGGATGCCATTTGAACTTTGGATGGGGTCTATCCTTGACTTCAACTAGTAGAGGGGTGGACATGATTGAAAATTCACAAATTCATAGGCTTTTCGATAAATACCTTTCTGTTGGATCGAAGTTGATTGCAGAACCTTCTTCACGCTTGAATCTCTCCACAATTCAGCAAAGTTCATTCCAGGGCTCTCCAAACTGCTTTCCTCCAAAATGAAAAGTGAAAAATGAAGGATGAAAATTCTCTTTTATTCTCCGCACACATAACCCTTTTTGTCGCAATAAATTCTTTTACCTTAATTCATCCGATTACCCTGTTTCCATGTACTGAGATAGATGATTCCACTATGGATCTCCAAAACTCTACAATATTGCCTCCAATTGGTTGAACTACATCTGAAAAGCATCAATGCACCTATTGGACTTGTACACATTCCAGTATCTATTACCTACAGGGGGTTAAAATATTTACTTGACAGCTCCCCCTAGGCCAAAGACCTAAAACTAATTACTGAAGGAATTACCAGAAGTAGATTCTAGTGTTGGTGTATTTCCTTCAATAGAGGGATTCTTCTTCACCCATTTCTTTTGCATTTTCCTTTTGATTACATTATTAGTGACTTTACCTTTTCCCTTAACATCATATTACATGTTTTTTTTTACCGAACCTCTTCAGTTCCAACATAATTTAGTAGTGTGGCAAAATTTGTTACAGTTGTAACACACAACACTCTCTATCTAGGCCAATTGTTCCACTAATTTTGTCTTGATCTACATAGGTTAGCAATATGCCCAAATCTATTACATGCATAGCATCTAACATATCTATGAAAGTTATTCATCTCAACTCTACATTCACTTGACTTATGACCATACTTATGGAAATTAAAGCACTGATCTGAGAATGATGGTCCACTTGTGTTCATCGTGCTCCTACACTGAGAAACCATATGACCAAATTTGTTGCAAGAAAAATAATATCCATTGAATCTTTGAGAATTTGGTTGTCTTACCAGATTCCTTCTAGATCCATTCATCTGATTTCCTTGCCTAAATATCCTTTCTCCAGATCCAGAACTTTATCCTTCTTCATATCCAAGACCTTTCCTGTCACCATCAGTCCTCTGTCCTTTAATGAGTTCATCAAGTTTGGCCGAGATTTCTTTGAATTTCTCCTTGTACTCATTAGTAGCAATAAGTTCACTTCTGAGATCATTAAGTTGTTTTTCAAGCACTTCCTCATTTTTTTTAGATTGCTCTAGTTCATTGTCCAATCAACTGCATTGTTTTGATTTTTCTTTCAAGGATTGTACAAGCTTTTCTTCATTCTTATTTTTATCTTCAATCTCCTTCATCATTTTCATCATGATAGATTCCATCTCACACTTCAAAGCATCATTTTCTCTTGAAAAATTTTCACATTCTTTTGTTTTCTCCTTCAAGGTAGGACTGAGTTGTTCATCTTCCATGCTTCTATTCTTCTACTTAAGCTTATCACACAATTCCTTTCTTTTCTCCCTTGATTCATTGATTTTGTCTTTCAATGACTAAATGAATTTCTTTGCACTCTCAATATTTTCTTGTAATTCCCAGTTCTCAGACTTTGACTGGTCAAGATCATCCAGAGCCACCATAAGTTGTTGTTGAAGACTATTTGTATCCATTGAAAAACACCTTCCAAGACCTCCCCAAGCTACTAGATTTCTTTCAAGGAACTAGCTCTACTACCAATTGTTGGAAACAAGCAACACTGAGAGGGGGGTGAATCAGTGTTGTACAAAAATTAAATTTATTATTATGTTCTTTAACTCACTTAAGCATTCAACAAAGGAAATATGCATGAACAAAAAGAAAACAATGACAACACCATAACACTAGGACTTTTACATGGAAACCCTATTAGGGGAAAAACCATGGTGGATGGCCAATCCACAATATAATCTGAGTATACCAAAAAGAAAGATTACAAAATGGGAATGCACTTGCATTCAGACACACTGCCTAGAGCTCACTACTCAAAATAGAAAGGCTTACTTCCTTACAAAGTTTTGGATTAAATCCAAGAGGATGAATTGAGAGAATAACATCTAAAAATTCTTGATTAGAATTTTGGTTAAGCTTAGTAGTCAATCTTCTATCCTTCTCACTGATTTTGCACTTCTGCTCTACTTTGCACAAACTCGCACTAAAAAATATTTAATGCACAAGAGAAACTATGCATAATCACTCAATCCATATTTTGATGATCACAACACACTTCAACACACCTTACACACACAAAAAATAATATAACTAATCACTTATATATATCCGCAACAAAGGATTTAGTCTCAACAAGTTGACTTCAATAAAACTTAAAATATTAGCAAGTTTTGTTAGCTCAAATCTTGAATTATATCCAATGTGCATCGACAATGGTCATCCAAAACTTAGCTTGGAGCCAAAAAAAATGATCAAACAATAAAATATTTGAATAAAGATTCCTCAAATATCCGCAACATGTTATATCCACTAGGTTGGCCACAAAACACTGATAAACAAAATGATATCAACCAGATCACCAAACTTACACATGACTTGGTACGAGGAACTGAGATTTTTAGATAACATAGAAAATACATTAATAATCCTTCCATGACATCCACAACACAAAATAATAGTTGAAAATTTTCATGTGAATCAACGATCACAAAACTGTCAGATGCTCTGTTCTTTCAGACTATCCTCAATCTATCTGTTGATAGGAATGAATGATGACATCAGGATCCAATTACCAACTAGGGTTGCCATCAATGACAACACCTAAAGATATTTGCAATGTCTCTTTCCAACAATTCTAAAAAATCAGGAGATAACTCTACAATACTAGATATAGAAATCTTTTATTGTCGGGTTACCAAAGTCAATTCTACAAGAAACAGGTAGAAAAACTTCTCCAAGCTTGAAATAGACTTGAGTTCACTTGAAGCACCTAGTTGACATGTAAACCAATCTTCAACACCCAAAAGCTTGTTAAATTTGCATACAAAAGTCTACAAACACACATGTAATAGGGGAAAAACAGTTAAGTGTTAGCAAATAGGGGTTTGCCTTGGTCAAACCCCACTTTTGATAATCAAACCCTTAATGAAACAATGGAATGAAAGAGAATGATAAACTAATAACATGAAACTATTATCAACTTACCAAACCCTTGATGATGAAAGTCTAAAGTAATGTCAATGGATGCTTCAAATTGCTTGAATGTTGCTTGAATTGATGTTGTAAAATGCTTGAATGCTTGAGTGAATAGGTGGATGAGTGAACTTAATGAATGGGGGTCGAAATGAGGTGACGATCACTTATTTATACAATCTTGTGCCTTAGTTACCCGTTCATACCCCATCACAAGCTGACATCAAGTTTTTTTGAATAAAAACCTGAAGGAAATTTTAAAAAATTTGAATTTGGAGCCAATGGGGACTCATTCGACACCCATGGCGAATGGGTCCCACCTAGGACCTAAAAAATGGGTGTCAGGAAATATGTTGTATTTAATGTTGTTTGTCAGGATAATATTCAAAAATACACTTAATTAAAGCATATGAATGCATAAAGGGACCAAATAAAGAATAAGAAAGGGATAAATAGTGAAGATATGCCTAGAAAAGAAACCTAGGTTTTTGGCCTATATATCTTCTTTTAGGTAAAAAACTACTTGTGCCCTCAGCACAAATGCCCTGTTCAGAACGGGGACCCTATTTTTCTTTCACCTTGTCAGGTCATTTTTGTTGCCGCCTCATTTTGCGTGCCCCTGTTTTAGTGTCCTAGGTGGTCAACGTACCTACAAAGTCTCATCTTGAGTTGACCGTGTTTCACCCCTTCAATTTTTTCAAGTTTTGGTGCCTTGCAAAGTCTCCTTGGTAGTTTTCCTTTGCTAGCAGCCTTGGACCCTGGCGGGCCTGCCCCGTCAGGTTTCCCTAGCTGGGTTTCCCCCTTGTGTTTGTTGTTCTAAATGACGGAAGGTTTCCACCTTCCCGAGCCTCGAGACCTGGCTTCCTATTTTTTGTCCGGTGAAATTTGTGAACATTTTGGCCTACCTTCATCTCCTTCAGCCTCGACCATCTGGACTTCTGCTCCCAGAACTTTGTCCAGACTTTGCCATTCCTGATGGAAAATCACTGACGGAACTCCATCCTCCAGGCCCCGAGTTCACCTTTGCTGCTAGTGGTCTCTGAACTAAATTTCCAAAATGGTGAACCTGTGATGGAACTCCATGCTCCGAGCCTCGAGATCCCCTCAGTTGTCAATTTGCAAAATGAATTTTAAATAGCTGTTGCCTCGCTTCTTTTCGGACCCCGAACCTCGGACCTCCCACCACCGTCCATGAATTTAAATCCATCAACCAATCGGTCGACTATACCTGCATTAAATGGGGGCATTTAATACATTTTTGGGTATAAATATCTTGCCCAACCTATCATTTTCATTTGTCAAGTTTTCCAGAGAGATCAGAGTGCTTGTCAGAGAAGATCACTGCCTTTGTCGATCATCACCCTCGCACCTGTTGCCATCATTTGCCAACCCTTAGTGGATTGCATGTCTTCTCTCATCAGACTCTCGAGGTAGGTTTTCTATTTGCCCTCCTGAGAAGCTTTTACAATTTTAATGCCTAAAAAGATGAACAACCTGGGTTAAAATTACATTTAAATGATAAAACATGATATAACGCACAAAACCCACGTCTTAAATTTTTTGGAAAACTTCCCAAACGCCTTCTAAATCAGTCTAAAACTTCACCTTATTGCAATCATTTTTTTCCAAGGGCATTTACGTCCTCTAGGTCGGGGTCTTCCGATGGCCGTCCAACTTAGAAACCAATCCATCTCTTTTTTCCAAAACAGCGGGATGCCCTCTTGGGCCCACCACCCTGAACCTCCATTGGCAGTTCGCTGTCGAGATTAAAAAGCTTAAGACCACAAAAACTGGCCTGCACTGCTACTTCTTGGGCGCAACCCTCTGGACTTCCATGTCTGGAACTCTGCGAGGTTTGCGCCATTCTCAAACAACTTACGGACCTCGTCTGCTCAAGCTGCAGAGCCCGCTTTGCCCTTCACTGTCCGGTGTTGTGCACAATCCCAACTCTCTATCACCTCGCCAAGTCCTAGTCCACAGACTTCCATGGGTATTTGTCGTTACAGATGACCAATCACTAACATCCTTCTGCCTCCCAGACCCTGAGCCTCCATTTTCCACAAGACTAGAAAACACTCAATTTTGACATCCTCGCCCTTGTCGGGCTCCGCCACCAGGACTCTGTCCCATCTCTGCCATTCCAAAAGGGAAAAGTGCATGCTCCTTTCTGACCTCGGAGCACCACCCTCCTGTTCATCGAATGAGAACCTAACATGGAAAATATGATGGCCAACCTCGTTACCAGGTCTGGTCCGTCGAGCTACTCTCTCCAAAATTTTGTCCAGTGATCGCCATTCCGATCAGCGAAAGCGGAGTTGCTTCCCGAATCTCCAAGCCCAACCACCTTCAAATACGAAGGAAAACATGACCGTCCCTACACCTCCTGAGTCCCGAACCCCAGAATTTCATCTCCAAAATTCCTTTTATTTTTGGTCGTTTAAAACAGCCAACCCCGAATAGTCTTCTAGCCTTGTACCTCTGAATGCTCTCAACTTGATCCAAACAACCTCAAATTTGAAATATAATCTCGACCTAGGTGCTTAGATTCAGCTCTCTTTGATACGATCCTTTCTAACCATCAAAATTTAGTCAGGAGAAATCTCCCAGATCACACTACCTCGTTTTCCCTTTCAAAATAGCATTCCTGTCAGGGAAGTCTGAGCCTCCGTGCCCGAATTATCTAAAATCTCTCAACTCAAAGACTAATGACATCTACAAGTAAAATTATGTTCTTATGAATGATAAATTTTCTACAGTTGATTTCTTCCATATAATTTTGATTAATGTCAAAGCTTTCATGATCAGTTGCAGTGACTATGCCTTTTCTTGCAGGATATAGAGAATCAGGTGCAGGACCCTCAAGGGCAGCTGCAAAAAAGGACAAAGGAAAGAAATCAGGCAAGACTTCTCATGGAAAAGAGGACAAGGACCAGATGAAGTACCATTTCCAGGCTGAACCCTTGCACTTGAAGATTATCACTAACTGGAAAAAAATCACAGATACCAATATCGACCGCATCGATATTGATGAATTTAAGCAAAGGGTCAGAGTTAACCCAATAGCCAAGAATGCAAGGCTCATCAGGAAAAGTAGAATTGCAAAAGCAGTAGGCTTCCCTGTATCCCTCATGGACCCTAAGTTGGTCATGGCTAGTCGACAGGCATATCAACCCAAGACGGGAATAATTGTTGATCAAGATGGGAACATTCTTACTGACATGTCAGATGAAGGAATTACAAAGACCTTCCACATTCTAACCATTGTTGAGATGGAGATGCCTACCATAGACGAATGCAAAGCAACATGGGATGACAACCCAATGGGCTGCAAGAAATTGATAAATCAGCACTAGCTCAAAGAGAAACAGAGCAGCATTGCGAAGGTTCCTCAAGAACTCTTCCACAGTTATTTCCATGAAGATTACCATGACTTAGTCACTATGCTGAGTAGGGTGATGGGTCTCCCTACTACTGCCTTCTTTCAAGAATGGATGGTGTACTTCATGGAGCAGATCCTCCATGGGAATGAAGATGTCACCAAAAAATCCTCATTCTACTGGGGAGGCATAATAAGCAACTGCTTCCATGAGCAGTTCATGAACGTGAAAAAAAGCTCTAAGTTTTACATGACCTCCTATCTGGTCTACTCCTTGGTAGACCAAAGGAAGTATAGTGGAGTGTTTGTGGCACTGGATGGGGAGCAAGGTCAAAAATTGAAGGTCTATAATAGGCACCCCCGGCTCTAGCACTGGAACTTCAAGAAGGAATATTGCAGGGTAAATGACACTTTCATTGGCCATATCATCAAAGTGATTGTAGGGGATTTTGAGAGAAGGGTCTCTCATAGTGCTCGAGCATTCTTGAAGTAGTACGCCTTCCTTTTCATTCAGTATCCAAAGTTCACATACATTCGTGCCCAGAGCTTCATAGAAAGGCTAGATAAGCTGTCCCGATACCCCAATGATTGTATCATCCTATTGGAACTTTCCCGATAGCTCCAACACATACAGTCCATCTTCAACAGCAAACACTTGATAGGGATCTCCTGCCCCTTAACTTTCGGCTAAGGAATATACAAATTACAAACATCCTAGTGCATTGGGAATTTTGAGAAAGAATTGAATGATTATCATTTCTTCCTACACACTGCTCACCCGTGAATGGACCCATATGGGCATATAAGGAAAGCATTGGGGTCAGGGTTCACTCATCTGCACCACGTTGAGGACTTTTGGGGAGATTGTCAAGACAACAAGATAGTGCATGCAAGGAATTACATGCAGATGACTGTGTACTTCATAAGAAGGGTGCAACCATTTCCCATACCAGATCAGGTTGAGGAGGATAAAAGCACCGTAATACCTTGTAGTCACCAACTTGTCGCTACCAACAATAGATTGGGTAGAACAGGAGGTCGATGACCTTGATATTATAACTAAACTAGTTTTGGCTCGAACCAAAGAATGGGTTGATGGATAGGTGGCCTGATTGAAACAGCAAGGGGTGGTCCTGACATATGAAGGGCTAAAGAGTGAGCCTAGTGTCACCAAAGATGTCATCGCCACAACTTCAATGGGTGGGACATCCAAATCTCCTCCAATCACTAGATCTAAGAAGAGGAGAGAAACAGAAACAGAGCAGTCCCTGGACTCGAAAGTATACACAAGGAAAGATCCAGGATGCTCACCTTCTAAAAGGCTCAAAAAAATAGGAGGCACCACATAGCAGCGTGTAATCCAAGGGGCGGATGTAAAAAGTATAGATCAGTTAAAACCTCTTTTGGCTCTCCCTATTTTGACTACCCCATCATCTGCCACCCAAGCCATGGTCACCACATCCCTGTCGGCAATGGACATCTCTGTCTATCTTGTCCCTTCACCTCTGGTCGAGCCTGTAATAGTAATTCATTCTTCCTCTATCATAACTACTCCTTCCTTTGCTCCCATGTCACCTACCACATCACTCCCATAAACTACATTAATGGCACCAATACCAGCTCCTGCCTTACCCGAGGCCTTCTTGAGACACATGCATAATCTCCCTTCTGAGCTCTCCTAGATCCTCATGGACCCCATTCTTCAGGTGGCCCTAGCGCAGGTCCTCGATATTGCTAAACCTCTACAACCTCTAGTAGGACTGCCAGCTCTGGAAGCCACCATGTTAATCTCCAAGGAGTGGGAGAGATGGGAGCAAGAGGCCTCAAAGCCATTTGAAGAGGAAGTCGACGAATACCATGAACACCCAAAGTATGAACACTAGACAATTGACAGGGTGGCCTACGAGGAGGAAGGAATAGGCCCTTCAAAGAGTAGGTATGAGGAAGAGGATGTCGGTGGTAGGGTCATTGTACAGACCTTTCATGAAAATCTTGAAGAAGAGATGGCTTGGTAGCTGAAGGCCAATGAAGAAGAGGTAGAAAGGTTGCCTCTTAGAGAAGAAGGATAGCAACAAGAAGACAAGGCAACAGAAGATGTGGAGCTCCCTACAGGGGAACTACAAGAGGGTGTGTCATCCCCTTGTCAAGAGGAGGAAAGTGCAGGAGAAGATAAGCCTGAGAGTGATGCTCTAAATGTCAAGGGCCTCAAAATTTAGTAGCCCAAGGAGCACGTGCACGAGGTTGAGCAAATTGGAGAAAGGGAGGGGAAGGAAATAGAGAAAGAAGAAAGTCCCCAAGAGAAATTACCTACCAAGCCTCCCATCAAGCGCCTTGTGTTCATCTAGGACTCCGATGAAGAAGGAGATGCTGCTAAAATGGAAGAAAGGGCCCTTGGAAATAAGAAAATAGAGATCTTAGCCGAGGAAGTCGAGGGTGATCGTGAATCACCTAAGGAAAAGTCTGCTATGCCTAAATGGCTCGAGAAATAGCTTGAAAAGAAAACTCTCGCACCAAAAGACCCAAGAGCCAAGATGGACGCTATCTTAGCCTGAGCACAGATCACAACTAGAAAAGAGAAGAAGCCTAAGATCAGATCCAAGGTAACAATGGATGCTTCTGGGTCTCGAGTAGCACAAATAGCCATGCCAGTGGTGGGCAGGGAAGGAATAAGCTACAACAACTCCACCATTAATTTAGGAACTACTACTAGGGAACAGAAGGTGGAGCACCTCAAAGAGTCTGTAGCCATGGTGGTACATATGATACAATAGGAAAAAGTTTCAAAGGATGAGCTTAAAGCTCAGGTGGTTGATCTAACAACCTACATCCAGCAATGGTCCTCAACTAAAGAAATACCCACCACATCCATGGCTCCACCACAATTGTTCTCCAAGGAACAAATTGACAAGCTAGAGAGTAGAAAAAACTTCAACAAGATGACAAAGAGCTTGTTCTAATAGGTCCTGTATTTCGGGAACATGGGTATTAGCCCAGCTCAAACAGGCAACAAGTTCTTGGACCTACACCAATCTCTAGAGAGCACGAAGAAACTCTGCACTGAATTCCCTACAATGTACGACTCCACCTATCCAAAGATTGATGCCATCCTCCAATTACCAAAAGCCACATGGGAAAAGGAGCTTGCATTCAAAAGGGACAATCACTGGCTCATGGATGTGTGGAGGTGGGATTTTGACAAAAGAAAGGAAAGGTTGGTGCAGATAATGAGTAAGGTGGATCTAGACATCGAATGGGTCAAGAAAATTAGGGCAGAATGCACTCAATATCTCAATTTGATGATGGAGTATGACATGCCCATAGTACAGATGGATCCAGAGAAGATAAATCCTTAGTTTCAGAAGAAGATGGAGGATGGAGCATCCAATAAAATAACAATAGAATTCATGTGAGTTATTTCACCTGTTCCTTCGACCAATCAGAGTTGTTCAGAGATCAGGGCGTAAAGTATAATGAAGACTGGAAAAATCTTGAGGATAATGTAAAAGAATGAAGCTACTAGATGTTGTGATACGAGATCATTGAGGTAGACAAGCTCCAGCCAGTTATTCTAAAATTCATGGAATATACAGTTTCAAAGAAGCAAGAGGATATCCTTGTAATCAATGAGGAGCTCCCAAAGGAATAGCTGTAGCAAAGAGAGCAATCAACAAAAGATAAAGTGCTATAGTGTCTTCACTAAAGGATAAAGTAGGGAAAGAGACAAGAATGTAATTTTAAATTGTAATATATTAGAGGTGGGTGAAACCCTATTTTGTAATAAATCTTGGCCACACAATGAGAATTAATCTTGTCCATTCATCTAACTTTTTGGGCACTATAAATAGGGGTCTCCTCTCATTTGCAAAGGGGGTTGAGTTGTTGTAAAGACATGTTGTAGAAATTTATAATGAAAATACATTGACTTGGTGCATTTTTTGAGTTTTTCACATGTTACTTGATTCAACCTCCATTGTTAAATTTTTTACTTAGATTTATATTGTTGTTCTAGTTAGTTGTATTCTTGCTTTTATAGATTTTAGAAATGTTGTTCCGTAGTTGTGAAAATTTCTACTGTCTAGATGCCTTCTTAGTCCATACTTTTTGTTGTTTGTTGCTGGTAGATAGCCGTGTAAAGTTTTTCTGGGCTTAAATTCAAAGCTGCTCCACACTTTTATTTTTGTTCATGCATGCATATGGTGAATGAAAGGTGAAATATTTGTAGACCTTAGAAGATAGCACAAATTTCATGAGACTGTGAGATTTTTGGTTAAGTGAAATCTTGTTTTAAGGAAGTTGTCCATTGTAGGAACTCCATAATTATTGTTCATAGTTTGTTGTAGATCCAAGAACCTTTCATCTTCTTTGCTCTTTTCCTTTTTTTTGAAATAGCTTATGCTAAGGTTCATTACACATTGTAAAGCCAAACTTGAAGAAAACATCAAAGCTTTCGACCACTGTTCGAACCTACAGCAAAGTGAAACTTGACCTCCACCTGAGAAGCTTTGGATTTGAAGATCTACCTTGCATCTAGCTATGTAAGTCTACCCTATGATTCCAGTAAGTCACATCAAACAAATGAGATATTCCAAGCACTATCAATACCTAACATTATAGACCTTGGGATAGTGTTCTACAATCTTATTGTGGAAGATTGTTTTTCAAGAGAGGTAGTGCACCTACGCATTGCATGTGTTGAGAAGTGCATAAAAAACACATCAAAAAAACTGACACTAGAAGGAGGGCCTTGTGAAGCTAGATCAAATTGGATCGTTCTCCCCGGAAAGATTTCAAAGATTTTTATGGTCGACACCAAATAAGGGAGAATTCTAAGAGTTGTAGCCTCCTTCAAGGGTAAAATGAACTAAGGAAGGAAATGTTGCTTCTTCTTCCTTGTCTTCCCGACCACTTGAAACAACTTTTCCCCCTCTTATCTCCAACATCTAGGAAGTTGCCTCTCTCCTGGCCCTTCCAGCCTGAGGTACAGTCGAAATAGCCGCAACCCAAGTGCAGTCCCAAACTACTATTTTATTGCAGATGCAATCCCAAATTGTTTTCCCTCAACAATAGGTACCACCTCCACCTCCCACCATGGCTTGGTTGGCACAAAATCTGTCACTGATATAGTTCATCGCTTACCATGAAATTCCCAAGAATCTGGAAGGCTTTTATTCGAAATTCAATCCTTGTGACCTGCAAAGAACAGCTGAAGAACAAATTAAAATATTTTAAACAACAGTCACCGAAATACAAGTCAATCATGAGGATGTAGCATGCCACCTTTTTCCACATTCGTTGGGCGAGGAATCCTGCTATTGGTACATCAATCTACCGAGGGGGTCTATTACTTTGTGGGACCTTATGAAGAATTCTTTCCTATATAAATACAAGATTCCAATCAGCCCTTTAGAGCTGTACCAACAGTTTATGTTCGTCTGGAGGGAAGTCAACAAACCCATTGGATCCTTTAATGACCGCTTTCACCGTGCCTTTACAAGGCTTCAGGACCCATACCTCCATAATGATGTCGCAACTCTCTCAGTCTATTATGCATTATTGGACAACCTTATGTCCACCACTCACCTCATTAGTGACTGCCTATACAGAGGTTGTTATTGTCAGTGCAAATTTGGGGTAGCATATCTCTATTCCACTACCTTCTTTGGGACCAATAGCCCACCTAATGTAGATTCAAGGGCTTAATTAGGAATTTGCTCATTAGACCCCTCTTATGAACTAGGTGCCTCAGCTGCCCATTGTTCCACACCCTAGACAACTAATGAATTATGCACCTCTCGTGCCTTCTTATTTGCAGCCTCAACAACAGCAAAGCTACCCTTAGGCTCCCCAACAACAACAGGTGTATTCTCAACAACCGCAAACACCATTATTTTTTGTTGGGACCCGAATTTCCCCTAGTTCATCAGAATTAGCCAATAGCTCTGCCTGTCTTTCTCCAAAATCAAACACCTTGACCAAGTAGTGCTGCTAAGAAAGACAAATTGGAAGAAATGATAGAGATGATAAAGAAAATGTTCATGGAGATGATGCACTCAAAAAATAAAAATAATCAATTATAGGCATCCCAGCGTAACCTCCAAGCCAATCTTAATTGGGAAAACCAATACAATAGGGATAGTAGGGACAATTGAGAAGCAAGCACCTTCTCCAGGCATAATTATGATACATGACAAAATCTAAATCAAAGTTCTGAAAGGAGACCTTCTCAGAGGTAGAACCGCATGTGGAATACGAAGCCCAATAATGGAGGCATCTCTACTCCTCTTGATCAGCCAAACAACAATGAGAGAACAACTAGTGGGGTGTACCTCACCAAGGTAGCCTTGTCTAGATGGTGCCGAATTCAAAAGACCAGTAGACACTCCAAGTTGGATTGCCCTAAATTCCAGACAATTGCAAAAAATTTCTAAATTGAGGTCCAAAATGTTGCTGATAGTACCGATTGTAGAGACA
This sequence comes from Sequoia sempervirens, assembly GCA_007258455.2. Taxonomy (NCBI): domain Eukaryota; kingdom Viridiplantae; phylum Streptophyta; class Pinopsida; order Cupressales; family Cupressaceae; genus Sequoia; species Sequoia sempervirens. Next base: position 754,190,245 of record VDFB02058242.1, on the reverse strand, counting down.
TCATTCTGTCTAAGCCTTATGACTCCTCCTATCTCATGGTCAACTAGGCACCATTCCTCTGAGGTGACCATAATTAGCTTGAAGCTGATCCTACCCCCATTAAAAGCGAAGAAGTGTAGGAGGTAAGTAACGAGCAAACATTGGCTCAGCTTTTTGATTTAGTAGATAATGATCCAGTAGATGAGGAAGAACCATACATAGATGAAATTCACATGTTTCACCAAAGAACAACCCCTTACTTCCTCAGAAATAGGCAGGCTGGTGGACCCTTTACGACCTCTACTCCAAATAATTTTAATACCCCATCTAACCTTAATCCCAGCAATAACCCTAGGGTTCCCTGTGTACCTACTCAGTATCTCAACAATGATAGGCCTCAAACTCAGTCACAAAATCAGCCTCAAGGCCAACCCCAAAATTAGTCAAGTCAAAAAAAGGTCCAACCTCCTAGCTTTACAATAGGTCAAGCCTTTGGCTCTGAAATTGAGCAAATGGGTGAATATGTGGCATAAGAGTTCAAAAAAGTAAAAATTATTTTGTTTGCCTTTGAACTACTCAAGGTCCTTGTCGTGAGGCACGTCTTCTTTAGGGTACTCAATGGGAACCCATCCTCTAGCACAACGCAGGAAACATTAGCTAAGAGAGTCACCTTTGAAGAGCCTAGGGAAGAACCTGTGATATAGGATAATACTGGGAAAAGGAAGGACATTCCCTCAAGTCATTCCACCAATAAACAGCTGGAAAGGGATCTAGACCAGAATAATAGGTAGAGTTCTAAGGATAAATCATCTAGGTAGATTAAATATAAAAATAGTGACACAAAAAAATCTCAAGTAGATCAAGTAGACGCACCTATGGGCCTCTTCCAAGGAAGAGTGGAAACTCCCCCTTTCGTCACCAACATTCAGATATTTGGGAAAAAAACGCATAACTGCTTGCTTGATTCAAGAGCGTCTGCCAATGTTATGTCTTTTGTAGTATGTAAGGCTCTTGGAATTACTCCCACACCCTCTAGGAGGAAGGTGACCCAGTTGGAAAAAACAGAGATTAACATTGTGGGAGAAATGAATCAAATCCCGATGCAAATCGTTGTGGATCCAAGGATATAACAAGTCATTGATATTTAGGTGGCTGATATTCCTGATACATATGGGATCATCTTGGGAAGGCAATTCACCAAGACACTAAATAGATATACTACCACAGACCTTTCTCACATGTGGCTGCCATGGAAAGGTTTTCCAAACCAAATCCATGTTGACCACAAGCCCCGTATGAAATATATGATCACATAATACAATAATCTCAATGAAGTGTTGTTTGTTGAAATAGAATTGGGAAATTACTATCCCTTTTCCTGCCAAGATGAATTTGAGCCTCAAGAAGAATGCGTTGCTAAAGTACTCTTAGTGCAGTGTAGTCCTCCAACTGACTTTACTCAAATGCCTCAGAGTACAGAAATTATGGTAGAATCATACGATAAAACTGATGAAGGCGATAATTGGGACTACTCGGTGGTTTCCAGGAATTCATAGAAAAGTGTGCAAGGAATCAACTCAACTTGGGCACCCGAATGAATTTCTAGGATCTCTTATTGCCAAACTGGTGCAGGATTCACAATGTTGCTCACTCTGAGTTTGATTGCTGCTTGTGTCAAACAGCAATTGAGCATGTTAAAAAATTAGCTGTCCTTTAGAAGGAAATTCCAAAGGAGGTTTTGGTAGAACCACCCGCTGTTCAATGCACTGAGCTAAAAGATTCCCCTAAGATTACGAAGGCAACCACCCAGCCCAAAGGAAGTAAGAGCTTAGTTGGACCAGAAGTCAAGGAACTTTCCAAATTTTGGATGCTCTGATTTGATGGGTCCAAGTCAAAACAAGGAGCTGGTGTTGGGTCTGAATTTATCAGCCCAATGGGTAAGACCTTTCTTGCTTCCCATAGATTGTAGTTTTATTGCACCAATAACGTAGCGGAATACAAGGCGTTAGTCCATGGCCTTCTCATGGCCTTGAAGAAAAATGTCAAAATGCTGCAAGTTTTTGGAGATTATAAACTCATAGTTAAACAAGTTAGAAAATTGTATTCCTTCCATGATAGAAGACTTGCAAACTATAAGAATAGGGTTTGGGATCTATTAGAAGGTTTAGACACATTCAATATACACCTGATCCCTCATGCTCAGAATCATATAGCCAATGCCTTGGCTCAAGTAGCCAACACTTTGCAACCCCTCTCCTTGTCCGGGCTTAAGAAACTTCCAGTTGAGTTGAAATCTACGCCGTCTATCCTAGATAATGTCACTCACTTTTAGGTCTTCATTGATGACAAACATATTCTTGAATTCATCATGAGTTATGTTGTCTTCGCCACCCAAATAATTGATGAGGCTGATCCAGAAGAGGCCAAATTGGACATAGAAGGAGTCATCAACCTCAAAACCAACACAATTCCTAGAGGTATGGTTTAGCTGGAATGCATATTTGATTTGGACCAGATTAGAGATCAGAATCGATAAACGAAGAAAGAAGCCATAAGCAACCAGTGCGATGCTCATAACCTCGGGATAGCCAAGGAGATCAAGAATGTTTTTATTGGCAAAGTATGCACACTAGAGGAAAAGAAGGGAATCATTGATGCTTTGCAGAAGTATCCTGAAGTGGTGGCATGGAGTTATGAGGATTTAAAGACTTATGAGACCTCCATCATCATGCACACCATGCCTCTCAAGACAGAAGTGAGGCCATTTAGTCAGCGACAACATCCTATTAATGCCTTGTTGGAGCCCATCATTTATAAAGAGGTGCAGAAGTTGCTTTTAGCAAGGATTATCTTCCTAGTTAAGCATTCTACATGGGTGGCCAACTTGGTCCCGGTCAGAAAAAAGAATGGAGAAATTAGATTGTGTGTAGACTTCCGCAATTTGAACCGAGCTTCAGAGAAGGACAACTATCCAGTGGCTTCATTGGATGAGGTGATGCAGATCATCAACAACTCCCAAATGATGTCTTTCCTCGATGGTTACTCTAGGTACAACTAGGTGATCTGGTGTAGTACGAAGACCGTCATAAAACAACGTTCACCACTAAGTGGGGGACATTCACTTATAGGAGAATTCCTTTTGGGCTCATCAACACTGGCGCCACCTTCCAATGTGCCATGGATATCACCTTCAAAGATCTAATTAGCAAATGCATAATCATCTACATGGATGATTTAATTGTGTTTTCTAAAAGGTAGAGTGACCATGTTTCTGATCTATGCAAGGTGTTTCAATGATGCAGGGAGTTTGGGGTTTCACTTAACCCCAAGAAGTGCATTTTTGGCGTGACTAAAGGTAGATTGCTTGGGAATGTTATTTCAAAACAAGGAATCTCCATAGACCCTGAATGTATCTAGTCTTTGCTAAATATCCCACCACCAAGCAGCAAGAAAGAATTAAAATCCTTCTTCAGAAAGATCAACTTTGTCAGGAAATTTATCACGGGCTTTGCTGCAATTGTCAAACCCCTCATTGCTATGTTAAATCAGGATGCCAAAGTTGAGTGGACTCCTGAAGCCAAGCAAGCCTTTGAGGAAATCAAATGGGCCATTGCTGAGGCACCTGTACTAGTCAGCCCAAACTATCTGAAGTCGTTCCACATCTATTCATTTGCTTCAAAGCATTCCTGCACTAGCATTCTGACTTAGAAAGATGATGAAGGAAATGAGCACCCGATCGCCTTCATGAGTGCTCCATTGAAAGATTTTGAATTATGCTACCACAACGTAGAAAAGAAAGCATATGCCCTTGTTTGGGGGTGAAGAAATTTTGGCATTATATTCTATGCAATAAAGTGTTTCCCATTGTCCCCGACCCAGCAATGAAAATGTTGCTTATGCAAAATGAATTGGGCAAACGAAGAGCTAAATGGGTCACCTTGCTCCAAGAGTATGATATGGAAATTGAACTGATAAAGTTGGTGAGAGGACAGGCACTTACCCACACAATTTTTGAAGTGGTAGCAGAGGCTGGACCCGAACTCACTATGCAATAGTACCAGCTCGAGAATGTTTCCCCAAGAGAATGGTACGAGAATGTCGTCTATCATTTTTTGACCCACAAGTGTCTGCCTCATCTGTAGGGAGTCCAAAAGCATGCTTTTAGATTCAAAAGCAATGGTTATATGTTGCAAGGGTCCTTTTTATACAAGAGAAATCATGAAGGCATTTACTTGAGATGCCTTGGTAAGGAAGAAGCAGATCAAGTCTTGAGGGAGTTTCATGATAAGTTTGGCACTGGCCATGGGTTCGGTCCTTCCATTGCACATCAAATATTAAGGGTGGGATATTATTGGCCAACTATCTTCAAAGATGCCCACTATCATGTTCATTCATGTCACACATGTCAGATAGCCACCACCAAGGAGAAGAATGTTGTCCCACTGTAGCTTGTGCTAGAGGTAAGGTCATTCGCGCAATGGGGCCTCGATTTCATCAGTCCGATAAGCCCTCCATCATCTATAGGACACAGGTACATTCTTACCACTACTGATTACTATACTAGATGGACAGAAGCAATTGTATGTAAGTAATGCACAACTAAGGTAGTTACTAATTTTTTAGAAAGTTTCATTTTAAATCGCTTTGGTTGTCCTTATGCATTGGTGTGTGACAACAGACCTTCATTTGCTTCATTAAAAATTTCTAGTTGGGTCTTCGACTATGAGATTTCCCTAAAGTTTTTGTCTAATTACTACCCTCAAGGAAATGTCCTCATTGAGTCCACGAATAAGAACCTAATCATAGTGATCAAGAAACTGCTAGATAGGAATCCCAAGGACTGGCATACCCAGCTCCATTTTGCCCTTTGGGCAGACTACATTCGCCATAAGGTTGCCCTTGGTGATTCCCCATTCCATCTCGTTTACAGCCTAGAGCCCGTATTCCCTATCCACCTGAAGATTCCCACTCTTCAGTTTATCAACAACTTTTATAAGGGAGGCGATCGTAGAGAAGCTCGATTAGTTGAGCTGTTGCATTTAGAAATAGTATGAGACCGTGCAATAGAAAATTTTTCCAAACATCAAGGCATGGTTAAGAGATGGTTCGACCGCCGAGCTAAAATCAAGGCCTTTAGAATTGCAGATTTGGTCATGTATTAGGACAAGGCTAATGGAAAGAAAGGGGGACACAACAAATTCAACAAGTTTTGGCTTGGCCCCTTTGAAATAGCTAAAATTTTGGGAGACAATGCTTTTTGCCTAAAGACTTTAACTGGTGAAGACATCCTGTTGCCAGTCAAAGGGCAGCACCTGAAGCATTACTTCCAAATCTGAGCTCTCTCGAGCTCTTCCTTGTAAATATTTGTATATAGGTTAGAGTAGGTTGCCTTTTGGTTTGCTTGCGTCTTGTTGTTTTGCGTCACTCTGTTTGCTTGTTCCCCCAACTATTTTGTTTCAAAAAGGGTGTTCTTCATCCCCTTATGGTGACCATGCTTGCTCGATTAATGGTTCGCTTTGTTGTCTGTCCTTGGTGTTCTTCGACTAAGCATTCATTCCTGACTATTGGTCTCTAAAGGCTGCCTAAGAATGATTTCCTCACTAGAAATCTACCTTAGAACTCAACCCTTGGTTGGATCTCTTTACACACATCTCAAATCTCGCACAAAACATATATTAATCATTTCTAAGGGATTGTACCATGGTTTCTATGACACCCTAGTGAGTGAAAAATCTTAAGTCTGCTCCAGTGACCATTGTGGTCCCCAAACCCATTATAGGCTTCAGTGCTTACCCGGTCGAGCAAAAGATAAGTGAGAAAAGGGACATTGAAAGAAATATCAAAACAAACTTGGATAAAATAAATTCTGAAAACTAAGTGACTGTATGGGTGTGCGGATAACTCTACCAGGGCTATGGATGCCTGACTAATAGTAGAGCAATATCCGTGGGATAACAACAAGAACTCCATCGGGGCTATGCACACCTGACTGGCAGTGGAGCAATGTCCAGGTTATTTTTGGTGTTGGACAATTTATGTAGCTTGCTCAGTCGGATTAGCAGCCACTAGTCACACTCCTGTGGAAAGGAATGAGTTCACTACACACACTTTTGAGATATCCTATAGACTGGCCTAATTAAGGATCATGTTCTCCTAGTTCACCTTTGGAAGTCCAGTCTTGGTCTGCGAAATCAGAGATTCTAGGTCTTGGATGAATACTTATCCTTAGAATGCTTGGGAGCATTTCCTAGCAGAGTTGCTATTTGTTGTGCCCTTAGCACACACGCCCCATTCGAAATGGGGACCTCTTTTTCTTTCACCTTGTCAGGTCATTTTTTGTGGCCCCCTTGTTTTGTGTGCCCCTATTTTAGTGTCTTGGGTGGTCAACGTACCTCCAAAGTCTCATCTTGAGTTGACTGTGTTTTTCCCCTTCAATTTCTTCAAGTCCTAGTTCCTTGCAGAGTCTCCTTGGCAATTTGCCTCTACCAGCGACCTCGGAGCCTGGCAAGCCCTCCCTGCTAGGTTTCCCCCTTATGTTTGTTGTTCTAAATGGTGGAAGGTTTCCACCTTCCCAGGCCTTGGGACCCAGCTCCCTATTTTCTATTTGGAAAAAATTGCAAATATTTTGGCCTACCTTCATCTCCTTCGGGCCTGACCATCCAGACTTCTGCTCCCAGAACTCCGTGCGGACTTTGTCGTTCCCGATGAGAAATCACTGACAAAACTCTGTCCTTCGGGCCAAGAGTTCCCCTTCGCCACTAGTTATTTCTGAATTGAATTACCAAAATGGTGAACCTGCAATGGAACTCTATCCTCCGAGCCCCGAGATCCCCTCGGCTATCGATTTACAAAATGAATTTTAAATGGTCGCTGCCTCACGTCTTTCCGGCCCATGGACCCTGGACGTCCCGCCGTCGTCTACAAATTCAAATCCACCAACCAACCAGCAGGCCGTACTTGCATTAAATGGGGCATTAAATGCATTTTTTGGTATAAATATCTTGCCCAACCTATCATTTTCATTTGTTAGGTTTGTTAGAGAGATCAGAGTGCTTGCTAGAGAAGATCACTGCCTTCGTCGATTGTCGCCCTTGCACTCGTTGCCATCATTTGCCAACCCTTAGTGGATTGCACATCTTCTCTCATCAGACTCCTGAGGTAAGTTTTCCGTTCACCATCCCAAGAATTTTTTACTATTTTAACACCTAAAAAGATGAACAACACAGGTTAAAATTACATTTAAATGATAAAACATGAGAAAATGCACAAAACCCATGTCTTAGAATTTTTAGAAAACTTCCCAAATGCCCTCTGAATTGGTTTGAAACTTCACCTTGTCGTGGTCATTTGTTGCCATGGGCGTTTATGTCCTTTAGGACTAGGTATTCTGATGGCCGTCCAACTTAGAAACCAATCGATCTCTTTTTTCCAAAACGGCAGGATACCCTCTCGAGCCTGCCACCCTGGACCTCCAGCAGTAGTTCATCACCGACATTGAAAAGCTTAAGACCTCAAAAACTGGCCTACATTGCTACTTCTTGGGCCTGACGCTCTGAATTTTCATGTCCAGAACTCCACGAGGTTTTTGCCCTTCCCGAACGGCTTATGAACCCCTTCCGCCCGAGCTCGAGAGCCCGCCTCACCCTTCACCATCTAGTGTTGCATCCAAACCCAACTCTCTGTCACCTCGTCGAGTCCTGGTCGGTGGAATTCCATCTGTAGACTTCCGTGGGGTATTCACCATTTTAGATGGTCGATCGCTAATTTCCTTCTGCCTCCCAGACACCGAGCCTCCATTCGCCGCAAGACCGGAAAACACTCAATTTTTACATCCTTGCCCTTGCTGGGCTCCGCCCACTGGGACTCCATCCCATCTCTGCCATTCCAAAAGGGAAAAGTGCATGCTCCTTTTTGGCCTTCAGACCTAGCCCTCTTGTTCTTTGAATGAGAGCCTGACATGGAAAATCTAACGCCCAACCTCATTACCGTGTCCAGTCCACTGGATCACTCCCTCCGGACTTTCGTCTAGTGATCGTTGGTTCGAACGACAAAACTAGGGCGACTTGTTGGCTCTCTAGGCTTGAGCACCTTCAAATACGAAGGAAAACCATGGCCGTCCCTAGACCCCCTAGGTCCTAGACCCCAAAATTTCATCTCTGAAATTCCATTTATTTCTAGTTGTTTCAAACAGCCAACCCCAGATAGCCTTCTGGCCCTATACCTTTGGATGCTCTCAAATTGATCCAAACGACCTCAAATTTGAAATCTGGTCTCGACCCACGTGCTCAAATTCATCCCTCTTCAATACGAGCCTTTCTACCCATCAAAATTTGGTCGGGAGAACTCTCTTGGATCACACTACCCCATTTTCCCTTTCAAAATAGCATTCCTATTGGGGAAGTTCGGGCCTCCGAGCCCAGATTGTCTGAAACCCCTCAATTGAACAACTAATGACATCTAGAAGTAAAATTTTGTTCTTATAAATGATAAATTGTCTAAAGTTGATTTCATCCACAAAATTTTGACTAACGTCAGAGCATTCATAATCGGTTGCACTAACTATGCCTTTTCTTGCAAGATGTATGGAATCAGGTGTAGGAACCCTTGCACTCGAAGATTATTACTGACTAGAAAGAAATCACAGATACCAATATCAGGCATGTCGTTGTTGATGAATTTAAGCAAAGGGTTAGGGTCAACCAGACAACCAAGAATATAAGGCTGATCAGGCAAACTGGAATTGCAAAAGCTAGAGGCTTCCCTCCATCCCTCATGGCCCCTGAGTTGGTCATGGCTTGTCGACAGGCATATCAACCCCAAACGCGAACAATTGTTGACTGGGATGGGAACATTCTTGCTGACATGTCAGCTGAGGGAATTACAAATACCTTCCATAGTCCCACCTTCATTGAGATGGAGACTCCTACCATAGAGGAATGCAAAGCAACATGGGACGAAAACCCGATGGGCTATAGGAAATTGATAAATTAGCACTGGCTCAAAGAGAAATAGGGCAACGCTGCGAAGGTTCCTCAAGAACTCTTCCACAGTGATTTCCATGAAGATTACCATGACTTAGTCACTATGCTGAGCAGGGTGATGGGTCTCCCTACTATTGCCTATTTTCAGGATTGGATGGTGTACTTCGTTGAGCAGATCTTCCACGGGAATGAAGATGTCACCACAAAATCCTCATTCTACTGGGGAGGCATAATAAGCGACTGCTTCCACGAGCAGTTCATGAACATGAAAAAAAGCTCCAAGTTCTACATGACCTCCTATCTGGTCTACTCCTTGGTAGACCAAAGGCAATATAGTGGACTGTTTGTGGCACCCGATGGGGAGTAGGGTTGAAAATTGAAGATCTATGACACGCACCACTAGCTCTAGCACTAGAACTTCAAGAAGGAATATTGTAGGGTAAATGATGCTTTCATCAGCCATATCATCAGAGTGATTGTATGGAATTTTGAGAGAAGGGTCTCTCACAGTGCTTGACCATTCTTGAAGTAGTATTCCTTCCTTTTCATTTAGTAACCAAATTTCACATACATTCACACCCAGGGCTTCATAGAAAGTCCAAATAAGCTACCTCGATACCCCAACGACTGGATCATCCTATAGGAACTTTCCCAATAGCTCCAACACATACAATCTGTCTTCAGCAGCAAAAACTTGGCAGGAATCTCCTACCCCTTAACTTTTGGCTGAGCAATGTATAAATTACAAACTTCCCATTGTGCTGGGAATTCTAAGAAAGAATTGAATGATTATCATTTTTTTCCTACACACTGCTCACCCATGAATGGACCCATATGGGTATATAAGGAAAGCACTAGGGTTAGGGTTCGCTCATTTACACCACGTTGAGGAATTTTGGGGAGATTGTTAGGATGACAAGGAAGTGCATGCAAGGCACTACATGTGGATGACTATGTACTTCATAAGAAGGGTGCAACCATTTCCCATACCAGATTAGGTTGAAGAGGATGAAAGAATCGTAATGGACCCCAGATACCCTGTAGTCACCAACTTGCCGCTACCAACAATAGATTGGGATGAAAACGAGGTCAATGACCTCGATATTATAACTAAACTAGTTCTGGCTGGAACCAAAGAATGGGTTGATGGACAGGTGGCCCAATTGAAATAGAAAGGTGTGTTCCTGACATATGAAGGGCTAAAGAGTGAGCCCAGTGCCACCAGAGATGTTGCCGCCACAACTTCAACGGGCGAGACATCCAAATTTCATCCAATCACCAGATCTAAGAAGAGGAAAGAAACAAAAACAGAGCAATCCCTGGACCCCAAAGTATACACAAGGAAAGATCCAGGAGGCTCACCTTCTAAAAGGCTCAAGCAAACAAGAGGCACCACAGAGCAGCCCGTAATCTAAGAGGAAGAAGCAAAAAGTATAGATCAGTTAAAATCTCTTTTGGATCTCCTTGTTTTGACTGCCCCATCATCTTCCTCTCTAGCCATGGTCACCACATTCTCACCGATAGTGGACATCTTTGTCCATCTTGCCCCTTCACCTTTGGCCTAGCCTGTAATAGTAATTGATTCTTCCTCTGCTATAACTACTCCTCCTTCCTCTACTACCATGTCACCTACCACATCACTCCCATTAGCTACAATAATGACACTAATACCAAGTCCCACCTTGCCTAAGGCCTTCTCAAAACACATGCAGAATCTCCCTTTTGAGCTCTCCTAGATCCTCATGGACCCCACTCTTCAAGCAGCCCTAGCACAGGTCCTCACTACTACTAAACCTTCGCAGCCTCTGGTAGGATTGCTAGCTATGGAAGCCACCATGTTAATCTCCAAGGAGTGGGAGAGATAGGAGAGGCCTCAAATCCATTTGAAGAGGAAGCTGACGAATACCATGAACACCCGGAGTATGAACACCAGAAAATTGACAGGGTGGCCTACAAGGAGGAAGGAATAGGCTCCTCGGAGAGCAGGGGTGAGGAAGAATATTTCAGTGGTAGGGTCATCGTACAGACCTTCAATGATGATCTTGAGGAAGAGATGGCTAGACAACTTAAGGTCGATGAAGAAGAGGTAGAAAGGTCGCCTCTCAAAGAAGAAGGATAGCAACAAGAAGACAAGGAAGTAGAAGATGTGGAGCTCCCTATATGGGAACTGCAAGAGGGTGTGTCATCCCCTTGTCAAGAGGAGGAAAGTGCAGGAGAAGATAAGCCTGAGAGTGAGGCTCAAACTATCAAGGGACTTGAAATTGAATAGCCCAAGGAGCATGTGCATGAGGTTGAGCAAACTAGAGAAAGGGAGGGGAAGGAAATAGAGAAAGAAGAAAGTTCCTGGGAAAAATTACCTACCAAGCCTCCCATCAAGCACCTTGTGTTCATCCAGGACTCCAATGAAGAAGAAGGAGATGTTGCTAAAATGGAAGAAAGGGCCCCTAGAAATAAGAAAATAGAGATCTTAGCCAAGGAAGGCGAGGGCTATCTTAGCCCGAGCGTAGATCACAACTAGAAAAGAGAAGAATCCTAAGATCAGATCCAAGGTAACAATGGATGCTTCTGGGTCTTGAGCAGTGCAAATAGCCACGCCAGTGGTGGGCAAGGAAGGAATAAGCTACAACATCTCCACCATTGATTTAGGAACTGCTACTAGGGAACAGAAGGTGGAGCACCTCAAAGAGTTTGTAGCCATGGTGGTACATATGATATAATAGGACAAAGTTTTAAAGGACGAGCTTAAAGCTCAGGTGGCTGATCTAATAGCCTACATCTAGCAATAGTCCTCAGCTAAAGAAATACCCACCACATCCTCGGTTCCACCACAATTGTTGTCCAAGGAATAGATTGACAAGCTAGAGAGGAGAAAGAACTTGGACAAGACTATAGAGAGCTAGTTCTGACAGGTCCTGTACGTTGGGAACATGGGTATTAGCAGGGCAGTTCAAACAACCAACAAGTTCTTGGACTTACATCAATCTCTAGAGAGCATGAAGAAGCTCTACACCGACTTCCCTACAATGTACGACTCCACCTATCCAAAGATTGAGGCCATCCTCCAATTACCAAAAGCCACATGGGAAAAGGAGCTTGCATTCAAAAGGGATGATCACTGGCTGATAGATGTGTGGAGGCAGGATTTTGACAATAGAAAGGAAAGGTTGGAGCAGATAACGAGTAAGGTGGATCCAGACATCAAATGGGTCAAGGAAATTGGGGCGGAATGCACTCGATATCTCAAGCTGATGACGGAGTATGACATGCCCGCAATACAGATGGATCCAGAGAAGATAAATCCTTACTTTCAGAAGAAGATGGAGGACGGGGCATCCAATGAAATAACCTTGGAATTCATGAGTTTTTCTGCCCGTGCCTTCGACCAATCAGAGCTATTCAGAGATCAGGGCATAAAGTATGATGAAGACTAGAAAAATATTGAGGATAATGCAAAAGAATGGAGCTACCAGATGTTGCGGTACAAGATCATTGAGGTAGACAAGCTCCAGCTAGTTATTATAAAATTCATGGAATATACAGCTTCAAAGAAGCAAGAGGACAACCCTGTAATCAATGAGGATCACCCAAAGGAATAGCTACATCAAAGAGAGCAATCAAGAAAAGATAAAGTGTTACAGTGTCGTCACTAAAGGACAAAATAGGGAAAGAGACAAGAATGTAATTTTAAATTGTAATATATTGGAGGTGGGTGAAACCCTATTTTTTAATGAATCTTGGCAATTCATTTAACTTTTTGGGCACTATAAATAGGGGTCTCCTCTCATTTGCAAAGGGGGTTGAGTTGTTTTAAAGATATGTTGTAGAAATTTATAATGAAAATACATTGACTTGGTGCATTTTTTGAGTTTTTCACATGTTACTTGATTCAACCTCTATTGTTAAATGCTTTACTTAGATTTATATTGTTGTTCTAGTTAGCTGTATTCTTGCTTTGATACATTTTAGAAATGTTGTTCCGTAGTTGTGAAAATTCTTGTTGTGTAGATGCCTTCTTAGTCCATACTTTTTGTTGTTTGCTGCTTGTAGATAGCTATGTAAAGTTAGTCTGGGCTTAAATTCAAAGCTGCTCCACACTTTTATCTCTTTTCATGCATGCATATGGTGAATGAAAGGTGAAATATTTGCAAACCTTAGAAGATAGCACAAATTTCATGAGACTATGAGATTTCTAGTTAAGTGAAATCTTGTTTTAAGGAAGCTTTCCATTGTAGGAACTCCATAATTACTGTTCACAATTAGTTGTATATCCAAGAACATTCCATCCCCCCTGCTCTTTTCCTTTTTTTTATAAATAGCTTGTGCTAAGGTTCATTGCACATTGTAAATCCAAACTTGAAGAAAACATTGAATTTTTGGACTGTTGTCCAAACCTATAGCAAAATGAAACTTGACCTCCATCTTAGAAGCTTTAGATTTGAAGATCTACCTCTCATCCAGCTACGTAAGTCTACCCTTTGATTCCAACAAATCACATCAAACAACTGAGATATTCCAAGCACTGTCAAGACCTGACATTAGAGACCTTGGGATAGTGTTATGTAATTTGATTGTGGAAGATTGTCTTTCAAGAGAGGTAGTGCACCTACGCACTTCCTATGTTGAGAAGTCCATAAAAAACACATCAACAAAACCCTAAGAGTGCAAGAGAAGTACATAGACTCAAAAATCTATGGTTCACCTTTACTCATTGTGTTGGCCCTTAACCTTGAATTTTATTAACCATAAGGGTTGGCTACCCTTTAGAGACATTCATGGCTCTTCTGGAAAAAGAACCAACAGAGCATAAGAATCCACATAATTTCCAAGGACAAACAAGACTAGAGACAGTGTCAACTATAATGTGAGGATTGATCATGATTGATATGTGATGGAATAGGCTATATGAATAGCCAAAAAAACACATAGCACTAGTACCAATGTGGGATAAATGTTCATAGTAGGGTAAAAAAGTTGAATTTTTTCACACGACAAGAATAGTGAGAAACATGGAAACCCTACGCCCAAATTGGTCTCCAACGAATTGGAAAATAAATCGAGGCAATTAGGATTCAATTTTCAACATTTACAGCCTTAACCAAAGTATAAATTTTCTTAGCAATGATGGGAACACCATCATCGTACAACATTAATGTAGCAATTTTAGATGTCGAACAAGAACCATGCCTAGGAAGAAGGAGAAATTAGGTCTATGAAGAAATTCTAAGAGGCTTTCTCCAATCGCAACCTTTTCCCCAATGATTTGCATGGTGGATACTGCCCCTAACAGGAAATCACAACCACTTTCATGTAGGAAAATAATACCTCCAAACAAAATGCGAGTCTCAAATTTTATGTAGTGGCCTCATTTTCAAATCGTAGTTCTAAGTAATGGGAAGATTGCCAGGAAAATGGCCCTCGATTTGTGCAAAATATACGACCTCTTCCAATTGCTCGCTTCCAAACAACAAAATCAATGTCAAAAGAGGATGCCCATGTTCAGGTCTAGGTGGTTTCCCTCCCTAGTCTTTGAGCAAATATAAATGCCTCTTCAAACTGAGAATCGACCTCTAGATGAAATTCATGGCCACTAGAAAGAGAATCACGACCCTCCAAGGGGTTTCAATGCACCATACACAGATTACATGACTTGCAAATATCAAATCACTTGCGCCTCTTCAACAAAAAAATTTGGAAATAAGGTAAAATTGAAATTTAATAAATTTCAAATGCCAAAAAATTCTTCAGCAAATAAATGATCTTAGAATCTTATGAAAAATATCAGTGGAAGGAGTTTCGGATAGTTGGCTCTAACACCATGTTGCTGAAAATTAACCTCCCATGACCACAATATGTAATATAAACCTTCATAATGTGAGAGAAGCAACACGTTATTTCACCAGGAGTGAATGAATAAAAATGATATGAAGAATAACGTACAAAACCTTTCTTATAAAGGTAAGATGCATGTCAGTAAAAATGTAACCGACAACAACTACCAACTAATAAACTATATGCACCTAATTAATATCTAATAATGTTTTCCTAAGCAAAACTTAAGCATGGTAAACATCCTATTTACTATAACAAAAGTAACTTTATAACCTATAAGATAGAAAACACTAGAAACTCATAGACAACAAGATTAGGCAATAAAGGTTAGTTTCACATCAAGTTCACCAAAATCTATTCATTGAAATCAGAAATTAAGAAATTAAAACAACATGAAAACATAAATAAACAAATCAAATTTAAATTCTACTTTATCAAACCGACTACAAACCTTAAAAAGAAACAATGTGATGTTGCTTCATATTTGGATGTGGATGCTAAATCTCCATAGTATGAAAATATGATTGATGATTGATTTGATTGTTAATAGATTTTGGCAGAGTTGATTTGCATAAAAAGATGAGATCCTAAATGATGAAGAAATGACTTATTTATACTTTCTGAGGAAAAATGAAATAAGAGATGAGGATGAGGATGAGGATGAAGACTTGAGATAACTAAAATATCAATAGAGTCAACATAACTACAAAATAGAAATTTCCATTTTGAAGATTAAAGAGATAATTATGAATTAATTTATTTGATTAATAGATAATTGTTAAGAATAAGTTTCTATTTTGAATATTGAGCTTACTCGTGGATGAAGATGATGTTTCTAAAATGAAGTGGAGTTAATTGATGAAAGAGGATGGAGTTTCTAACATGAAGAAGAGTTAACTAATGCTTTAGAAATGGAAAGATTGAAGAAAGAAAGTGTGATAAATAAATAAAAATTATTTATTTATTCATACTCACATAGATAATTAAATAAATATATATATATATATATATATATATATATATATATATATATATATATAAATATGGAAGAATTTATAAATTAGTTAATTAAATAAATAAATATGTCTATTTAATTATGAACAATATTAGAGATTAAATAATTAAAGATAATTATTTAAATAGTGGTCAATTAATTAAACAGTTGAAATTATTTAATTAACCTTAGTGAATAGTTTAGAATTAAAATTATTTAATTATATGGATAAGAAGAAATATGAACTTAGAGAAATGAGGTTAATATAATTAAATAACAATATTTTTAGTGTCTACATTAGTAGTGTAACAATTTATACAACTACATGGATTTGTACAATTGTATGACCACCTCGATTACTTTGCCATAATTTTTTAAGTTTATTTCAATATTTTGACCATCTCAATTTTCATGTCATCTCAAATTTTGTTTGAAGAATTTATAGCTAAATATTTTATTAATTATTTAATCTTTAATAAGTGATTTTTAATTTGGGTACTACCTACTTTGGTCTTATTCCCTAGTCATATGGGTGACCAACACCTATCTGCCAAGTGCTAGCCCTCTCAACTTAAGATCCTAATCATGTGGGTGTCTAGCATCTATGTGCCAATTTTTAGCCCCCACAAACTAAGATCTTATTCATGTGGGTGTCTAGCACTCTTCTACTAGTCACCAACCCCTAGAAACTCAACTCTTTGTCACATAGGCTACCTAGGACTTAAATACAAATTCCTATAAGGAGTTCATAAGGGAGAAATTTAATTCAAATAAGTAAAACTTTAACATTTGATGTTGGATTTTAATAATTGAATAAGGATTGAAAAGTTAGTTCATCCTCTTTGTCTTGTTTTAAGTTTCATTTAAAAATGTTTTTTTAGATTAGCATAAACAAGTTTGAATTGATTTTATTATTTTTAATTCAAGTATAAACCAATGTCTATTTATTAAGTAGCTTTTGAAATGGCTCTCTCGCTCTCTGCTGGAATGGCTATCCCACTCACTACTAAAACCCTCTTGCTTTTTGTGGATGGTGCGCCACTGGCTTCTGGTGCATTGTTGGCTTCTGGTGTACCGTTGGCTTTTGGTGTGCTGTCAACTTTTGTTGAGTCATTTTTTGCTGCTACAGTGTTGTGTGATATTGGCTTGTAGATTTCTACAGATGGTTCACTACTTGTTGTTGGGTCATTGTCTTCAGATGTGTTTGTTGACAGTTCATGACCTATGCTAGGTGGGTTTTCTACTTTTGAATTTCCTTCTTTAGGGTCCGGGTCGTTGCATGTGGATGTCCCTCTTTCATGCCCTGCTTCTCAATCCTTTGCTAAGGTGGTTGGTTCTAGTGGTAAAATCCCTTCTTTTTCTCTTCCCTCTTTTAAGGTTAAACTCTTACAGTGCTCTTCTTCTACCTCTACTGTTTTTTGTGGGTAGGAGCTGTTGGATAAAGAGGATTATTTCTCTCATTCTACTCTTATTTATAGATTTAATGGTTTATGGCCTTCCCTTCCAAATTTGCACAAATGGGTTTTGGAGTCTTGGCGGTCTATTATTGAGGATAGGATTGAACTCTATCCTTCGGCTAGGGGTTTTTGTGTGGCTACTTTTCAATCTGAGAAGGATAGAGCTCAGGTGTTGGAAGGGAGTGTTTGGCTATGGGGAAAGCACTCGCTTTCTCTCCGGCCTTGGTTCCCTTCTTTCAACCCTCTTTCTGAATCTATTAGTGTTGTTCCTACTTGGGTTAGACTTCCTAATTTTCCTCTTTAGTTTTGGACTCCTTCTTGCTTTAAGTCTATTGGAAATGCTATTTGTAGGTTTGTTATGGTTGATTCATCTTCTCTTATCTATGATCATCCTACTTTCGCCTGCATTCTTGTGGACATTGATACCTCAAAATATTTACTTGGGGAGGTCATTTTGATGGTGGGGACTAGACCATGGTCTCAAATTTTTTATTATGAAGGTCTTCCTTTCCATTGTAGGAGATTTTTTTCTATAAGTCATTTAGCTGCAAACTGTCATAAATCTCATCGAAGTTATGCTACTTGGTGGAAAGATGCTCTTCATGAGCATTTTATTGTGGGTGAATCTTATGATGATTCTGGGGAAGATTCTGGGGATGATGACTTGGCCCCTAAAGTCGTGGCTTCTTCTGCTGATGGTTCTCAGTTGCCATCCACTATTGTTGTTGTTGCTTGTGGGCCTTCTGCAATTTTTGTTGGGGCTTCTAGTTTTGTTGCTATTGTTGGTGTAGTTGATTCTTCTACATCTGTTGGTTCGTCTATAGTTGTTACTAATGCGGTTGGTTTTTCTACAGTTGTTGTTGCATCTAGTAAGATTATTGTTGTTGTTGTTGATGATTTTGTTGTTGTTGCTATGACTGCTAGTTTATATGTAGCTCATGTTTTTGTTGGTTTTGGAACTGACATTCCTGGTTCTCTTTCAATTTTTCCTTTGGTGGCTTGTCCTTTGATTTCCCTTTGCTCCATTCCTTCGAAGGATGATCTTTCTTGGATGGTTGTGCAAAGTAGGAAGAGATGTCTCCCTAAGCATAATCATTCCTCTTAGTCCCTTGTAAAGTTTGTTCATGGTGGTCAGAAGACTGCATGGTTGGTTTAGCTCTGCTTTTTCCACTAGTGATTGATGTTGTTTGACTGTTGTTCTTCTTTGTTTATCTTTAGAGCAGTTGTTTGTATCTTTTGCAGTTTTTGAGTGTTTAGATGTTGCTGACTATCTAGTGTTGTATCTTTTGAGCATCATTTTTGTACCTAAAGCTGTAAAGGGTTTTGGGTTTCTTCAAAATTTGTTTTTCCCTCAAAATTAAAACATTGTAAAACCAATATTAAGGTTATATTGTAGGAGAGATGTATAAATATCATGTAACTAAAAAACATTAAAAGAGTAACCAACTATCCTAGGTTAGATTGAATTAGGCTTAAGATTGATTATTGCTAGAAAGACGGAAAAATAATATAGAGATATTTGTGTCTTCACATTCTATAAGATTTGGGAACTTTTGATGCATGAAAGGATATACTTAACATCATTTATTTAAGACATCTAAGGAATATGAGTGGCAAGAAGAGTTAGAGAGTTTAATTGATTATTGTAATTGTTATCAAATCAGATTGCACCCGAACGCTTGATTAATTAAACCTAGCAATCTGTTGAAACATGGAATGATTCTCAGGCCTGTGGGTTGCCTAATTTTGAGAATCAATCTCTAGAGAGGGCTGGTTGCCTGATTAAAAAAACTCCTAAAACTAATTGACTTGGCTGGGAAAGAGAAAAAGAACTTGCTCGAACTGAAAAACTAAAGCTATGAGAGGTGATTGCACCTAAATGATAATGACTTGCAATTATGAC